>OY728134.1:332593075-333803561 GCA_963277665.1 Viscum album
TTAATATACATTCAATCTAAAGTATAAAAATTCGTTCTAGTAAACTAACTCCAATGTTTGTCAGGTGGATAATTATGTCACATTATGAATAATCACACCTCATAGTGAAATCCATGTTTTCCCTAATCAATGTTACCTTGGGGTCAAAATCACCTTTTTTCATCAATTTAAGCTTATACACCACTTGGATATTTGATTAAAAATCAATTATATCTCTACATATTCTTTCTATTTTCTCAAAACACATTGTTCATGTTTTTAAAATATTATTAAAGGATTTACTGAAGGGTTTTGTGGGATACCTCTTTGTCCAAATGCAGTGGAAGAAATCAGAAAACATATGTACAAAATATATGGAGATAAGAATCAATAAAATTAAATAAATAGCATAAAACAAAATATACCTCATTTTTCATGTCAAATCCTCTACAATAATTAGTTTGATCAAGTTTCCTAAAAAACAACCAGTAGGTTTCTACCTTTAAAGGTGCCCACCAACCAATGGAACCACTGAATGCTTCAATATGACCCCTTCTCCTTCAAAGGTGTGTTAGAACCTTCCCCTCAAATGTAGATAGAGAGAAGATATTAGAGTGTGATTTAAATTTGCGAATGATATATAGTGTACACAAATGAGGTCGATGAACCCCATTATATATGAATCTTTCATTTAATGAAGGATCCCATTGGAGTCATTAAGTATCATATGTTTTGAAATATATACTCTATGATCCTTTGTTGTAACTCCTTCAAAAACTCCTCATTTTTGAGTATGATTGTTACACTCCTTTAATAATCAATAATCTATCAATACATCATCACATGATACATAAATACTCCAAATAAAAAATTATAATCAATCTAGGAGAGTCGACCAAATGATATTCAATATCATTGATCACATACATCATAACTTGGTATTAAGAACCACACAAAGATATAAACCATGTCTTGGTGAACATCATCACATTATGGTTTATTATTTAATACATACTTATAAAAATATCACTTTTACATGAAAGACTTACATTATTTATGAAAAAATTTATAAATATTCATGAATTTATCCAAACTCCTTTGGATATGATTATCATATAAATTATCTCAAATTTTGGATAAGAAATTTATTCCAAAGTTAATACTTGTTTCATGACCTAATGTATTACCCAATGAGATTTTTATTTTTGATAATAATTATGAATTCCTAAATCCATAATTATAAGAAAAGAGATACCTTTAGTAAGTTGTCATTACTACTCAAACTATAAAGGGTCCAGGAATGATCTTGAACAAATACACTTATATATCCATATGAACATGTACACCATAAAATATATCTTCATACATTATATTCATTCCTAAATAACACCTTTTTACAAGAAATAAAGTTACTACTAGACTTAGAACATGCCAATATAAAATAATTCATATCATATATTAATGATTATCCAAAATAGACTGACCAAATTGAATGAATACAATACATGTCAGTCATCAAAAAATAGTTGATCACATCACATGTCACTCAAATAAACATGACCAGGAATTTACTTGGTTTAATTAAATCAAGGGACTAGATGTCATAACATCTATATAAGAGGAAAAATCCCATCTTGGTTAAACTTAACTAATTCCATGATCAACAACATACTCAACCACACATGATTAACCCAACCCCAGAGATGGAATAATAAACTTATCAAAGTATGAAGGTTCAAATACTAAGTATCTTATCAACCTCAGGTAATGGGGATTCATATGAATCATATATCCCTAAGTGTATCAATAACTATATGAAATTACATGTTATATAATTTGGCATATTAGACTAGATAAAAAGTCTCCACTTATTATCCCATTAGTTTACTTTGTATCATATATAAGATTTTACTCATGTTGATCTAGATATATAATCAAAACCCATAGTAATAAATTATGATAATTGATTAAGGTCAACTTAAATTCATACTTTTAGGGGTTTTATCATTCCAATGTCTATTTAATACACACATAACACATTAAATAACAATAAATAGGGATTGACTTTATTATAAAATGTGATATATTTACATCAACAATAACCATTACATATAGTATATCTTATATATAATATAAAGAGACTTTAAAAAACCATCATTTTTTACTACATTAATGAATTTTTGAATGGTTATACTATATTATCCTCTATAGACACACAATAAATCTTTACATCAACCTTCTTAATGATTTATCAAATGAGATGGTATTTACAAAAGATGCATCTGGATATTTGGAGATACCAAAGTTCCTTAGCTTAAAAAATAACTGAATTGTTATAATAATAAAATTGAATTGCTTATAAAATTATAGTAACCACCTCCAGTTTAGTAATGAACTTCTTAGTATAAATATATTTCTTCATAGGTTTTAATGTCGTGATGTACTCCGCCTCTATTGCTGATTCTACCATGGTGGATTATTTGATACTCTTTTAACTGATAGCTCCATCATTGAGGGAAAAAACAAAACTATATTAATATATTATTATATATTTTTTAATTTGGAAACTAGCATTAATGTAACCCTTATAATTAACTCTTCATCACCTCCAAAGAATAATAACGTAACCTTATTTTTTCTTAAGTACTTAAATATGCTCTTCATAATAATTCCGCGACTCTCACAAAGTCTGGGTTAGTATCAAATTATTATGATAAAATAATAAAATAATTTTAGAAGAGTATACAACATTGTATATATAATAGATCCTATGGTGTACATATAAAGAATATTATCCATGTTTCCCCTTTTAAACCCTTTAAAAGAAAATTGAGTGTTTATAAGACTCACACTACAAAACACTGATAAAGAACCCATTTTGGAGTTCTCCATGTTAAACATCTTTATAAATTTACCAATATATATGTTTTAACCCAATATATATATCCTTGTAGACCTATCTCTATATATCTTCATACCCAGTATGTATGAAGTTCTTCCCATGTCTTTTACTGAGCATCACTTACCAAACCGTATATTTACAATATGAAAAGTTAGGACACCATTTTTGATGAGAAGTATTTTATCTGTAATGAACCAACCATACTCAATGAATCTAAATCAGAGTGATACATAACCCCATACATAAGAGGCTACTAACTATAAATGAAGGATTGATTTTTACATTAGGGAGACTATTCCCTCATATCAGATAAACCCCAATAACATAATTAATGAAAGTAGTTAAAATCATTTAATAATAGATAATATGAGACTATAGAATAAATACAACTATATAAATAATAACATATGACATAATAAAAGAGTATATATCAGTCATACTTTTCTTTTAAAAAGTGATCCATATAGGAAAAACAATCAATATTCACAATAGTGAAAAGAATAAAATAATATATAGGACATTCCATAACATAGATCCCAAAGTATATCCTGATATCACCTTCATCTATAACTAGATCCACTTTTTCAAGAGCACAAAATAGTGCCTTTCTATTAGATAGATCCTTGAAAACAAAGTTTTCACATGCACTGGGATTCCTATGCAGGGTTTGTGTAATAAAACCTATCCGGACATCACTAAAGGGCCCTTAACACAAGTGTAGTAGATATATGTGAGTGCATGATCTAACAAGAAAATAAATAAACAAGAACACAAACATGTTAGGTCAATTTTTACTAACCAATACATTATGAACCCAAACCAAACTTGATGCATCTTACACCAAATGAACTAAGTCATCTTGTACCAAGAGACATCATTAATACCATATTAAGTGATTAAAGGAGGGTATAACATAGATAATTTATCAAACAAGAAAACCACCCCTCAAGGTATGGTCCCATGGATATATATCATATCCACATATTACATAGGAAGAAACCCAAGGAGGGAATAACATAGACAACCTATCACACAGGGTGAACCATCCCCCTGGGGTAGGGCCCTAGGGCTTTCTAACTCCTAAACTAAGCATTATAAGGATTGGTCCAAAGAGGGTATAACATAACCAACCTCCCTTGTAAGCTGAACTGACACCCTCATCAGAAGAAAGATCCTATAACTAATTCCAATCACAACACAAAATATAATAGGCATTAGAGTCACCAAACCAGCACCCAACCCACTAGGGTCAACCATATACACTAATAAGACACCACCAATATATTAATATTAATAGTATTACCCATTAGATATGCCTAAATCATCTTAGTGACATGTACTAGCCATGTTATTTATTAACACCATATCAATTAAAGGAATCCATCACTCTTAAACATATCCCATACCACAAGCTCTCCAATGCTCCAACTAGACCTAGTAAAACACTATGTTCTTAGAAACATAAGGTGGAAAAACCTACCTGAAACCATTCTGTAAGATATGGTCCCATTATACCCAAGACAACTCACCAATATTTACCCTATAAGGGGTCAAATGTATCAATTTAGAGCCACCCAAATATTTTTATACCCAATTTTTATGGTTTCAAATGAAAACACACACACCTCTATACATGAAAGTCCATTCAATTCTATACAAATACTAAAAAATTGTAAGGAATTCCTATCTCAATATCTAGATATCTTACTCACTAAGTCATGTCACCAAATTCCAGATGAATCCACAAGAATACAATAACCTAAAAAAACTACAGTTTAGGGATTTAAAATGGGAAAGGGATAAAAAATGAGATAAATAAACTCTTAAGGATTATATGGGGTTAAACTTACCAAATGGGAACCAATGCAATTAATGGCACTTAAAAGAGATAATATTTGAGGGTGTATGAGCTCTTGGAAGAAAAAGAGAACTCAAAAGGGGGTTTTGGTTGAGTGAGGGATGAGGGAGGAAGGATCAAAGGGGGTCCCACATGAAATTATAGGTCCAATCTTAAAAAAACCAATATACATGACACAAGGTACTTGATCATCCTATACCATGTACCTGGTTCTCTATCGACCACTCAAAACACCCCAACTAGTTAGACAATGGGGATTCAATCCCTAAAGTGTTTCCTCCCAGGTCACCAGGTACTTGGTACCCACTTACCACATTTTTTAATAGGAGTTTTTTCACTAAAAACAACTATAAATTTTTATTTTAAATTTAGATTTCATTATAAACTCCCACTTAGGTATTCTTTTCCCTAAGAAGCATCTCCAGGGATCATTATCGAATATCTTCAACCATTGGGCCCATACATTTGACTCTTAATATTAGGTGTCTTACTGGATATGCCCATACTATTGGAATACTCAAATAAGAGGCACTGTATTCCCTCACAACACCTTATCACTCTGGTCCACAATATGCATTGAGTGCTCCTAAAATGATGTTTCCACTTCCAAATAAACACTATAACTTTAGATCACATGCGTTAGGTCTAACTTATACTTATAGAGCCGAGAAACATGAAATAAATCATCTATAAACTGATTTCATGGAAGAATATTCAACATATAAGTTTTAATCCCAATATACTTCACATTATCAAAAGGACCAACAAATAATGGTGAGAGATTCCACTTCCTACATAGTGATACCTGTAGAAATACCTGATCACCCATAATGAACTCTAAAATTTGTTTCTTATAGTAAAAATACAACTGTTTCCTACTCTTAGAAGTAACCAACCACTTCTTGATTAGATGTACATGCTTGATGGTCTATTGCACCAAAATTAGTCTAATCACAATCAAATCACCCACCTCTAACCATCAAAAGGGTGAGCAACATGGCTGACCATATAAGGCCTTGTAGGGATCCATTTGAATTTATTTCTATAAAATTTTGTTATATAAAAACTCTACCAAGTATAGTTATTCATATCACAACCCACTAAAATACAACACATAAGACCTGATAATATCCTCAAGTATCTAGGTCAGACTCTCATACTACTCGTCTATCTACGAGTGGTATAGTGTAATTCGATTCACCTACGATCTCATGTCCATATATAGGCCCTAATATGATAAATTTTTCATTGTTTTTGTTTTTTTATTTTGTGTTTTTTGAGTTTTCTTTTATTTTTAGATATTATGTGGTGGTTTATAGATTTTTTTTTAATTTTTGAACTAAGATCTTAATTATGGACGTCCATGCATGGATTTTCATTCATTCAAGATATTATTTGAAATGTAATTTTTTAAAGGAAAATAATTGATTTATGAAAGTATTTGGATGAATTTTAAGGAGTTTTTAAAGATAAATCTAAAGAATAAGGGTTATATATAAGAATAAAGAAGTGATATATAAGATTAAACATGAAAACAAGTGTGATATAGAAGAATATATTTCAGGGTTAAGGCTATGACTAAGGGACAATGTAATATATGATGGAAAAATCATGATAAATAATATTTTAAATTAAATATAGACTCATATCATGATAGGGTATCAATGCACCAATGTAGAACTATAGAGAACCTTGAGCATTCATTGAATCCATGATAATCAAACATCAAGGTTTAATAGTACGTTGGTGCTTCAATACAATCCCATGAACATCACTACGAGGATATTCCTACTCATCAATGAATGCTATGTTAACTTACTAAGACTATTCCAACTCTAATTTAGTGTGAGGAAAACACTTGAGGTGTCATTGTTGTTAACATAGTCTCACAAAATCTAGTCTATAATAAATTTGGGCTCTAATATAGTATAGAGGGACAACATAGGATGAAAACTCAATGAAAACACTCTATACATTAAGATATTCTATTTTTTAGAATACAAAATGTTTATAGGTTGATATTATGTTACAAATCCAATTAAATATTATGGTATAACTCAATATTACACCATCACCAACACAGCCCATGTTTCCTATTAAAAATATTTCAGAGCTCCAACATAATGTGTAGTCATAACACATGTTACACTAACACTCAAATGAATCCTAGAGGAGACCAAATTGAGAATTATTTGTCGATATAACACATTACTAGTCTTGAACACTGGATACATTGAATATATAATACTCTTATGGATTTAATTTCAAATTAAATTCAAGACAACTAGTGAAGTGTTATAAGTGTCAAAAATGTTTTTGTAGACCTAGAGTAC
This sequence comes from Viscum album, assembly GCA_963277665.1. NCBI lineage: Eukaryota > Viridiplantae > Streptophyta > Magnoliopsida > Santalales > Viscaceae > Viscum > Viscum album. Next base: position 332,600,148 of record OY728134.1, read on the forward strand.
TAGAAAAATACTCAAAAATATTAATGAATAAGGAAGTAAGGGATGTTACACATTAGGGGACATCAATATTTAGATATGACTCATAAAGAACTTTCATGAATCATGGGGAACAAAAATATTCCTAGAATATTCTAGCCTAACTAAATTGAGAAATACATTAACAACCTAAACACATGTAAAATAATCCAAGGGAGAGAGAAGATGACCCACATGGGAAAGAGGAGTGGAAATTCACTAGGGTGAATGTAATTAGTTATCCACATAGAGATATTTCATCACTTATTTCCCACATGGAATGATCACATAAGATGATATGAAGTACACAATAAATATCCCGTGCATAGAAGACGGAATCGATCGATCAAATAATTAAGAATTTATAATTGGAATCATCATTGGGAGAGAAGAGGTTGGATCTTGTAGATTGAGGAAATTATAAGAAGCTGTATAATTGATCATTATAGAACCTTCTTATTATATATTTTGTTTTCATTATTATAGCATGGTTATGAGTGGATAAACACACAATGGGGAAGGGTGAGGTATCATTACAAATTGTTACTAATGATTGGATGAATATGATTTTTAATATATTATACTTCTACTATTAATGTTTAAATATATTGATCAACTAGTATATGGATATAAGAGAGAGGGTGAAGTAATGAGAGTTGAAATCCAATCCCATGCACTTGGAGAGGGGACTTAGTTTTATGAATCATAAAAATATATAAGGATGCTAAGGCACACATTAATAATTGATTAAATAGATTAATGATATTAGTGTAGTTAGAATAAGAAACCTAATGGGGACCTATGATTACACTAAGAAGCTGAAGAGTGACTTGAGAGAGAACTTGGGAGGAAAGAGTGAGTGTTCTAGGAATGAACTGATGAATTCATTCATAAGTAAATGAAGAAATAAAACCAATCCCAACACCCCATAATTTTATTATTTTATTATTAAATACTTTATTAATTTATCTTATAAATTTCCACTCATAAACTTGGATTGATTGTTTCTTCCCTTCTTAAACAACTTGTTACTTACCTCACACAGACACAAAAAATTATCTTTAAATGATCAAAACAGTATAATTAAATTGTTAATTGAATTGGTCATCCCTATGGATATGACCTTGGGAAACTCCCACTAAATGTTCTACTCCACCTTATGTACTTACAGGGTGGTTTTGTAACTTCACCACATAGTTTATAACCAATAATGTTTGGCACCCTTATCAAGGATGATTATACTAATATATTTTCTAAGTTTACAATACACATTAAAAAATAAATAAAAATAAATTACATAGTATAAATCATTCTTGTAGATTCTAAAATTTATACTTATTTCACATTAAAGATTGCTCATAGATTTAGTTGTGTGACATTGCAGGTACATGAACACAAAGATCTTGAGTATAGATATATTTCCTATGATTCCTAAAATAGAGAGACATTTCCATCATATTAAGGATAAGAAAAAATAAGAAATGGGTGAATAAAATATATCTATAAGACATTATAATAGATAGGAACTTAGATTTAATGATGAAATCATACAAAATGATCATCAACCACTAAGATTCAGGGACTTACAAGTTCTGAGGGTGTTTGGAAACCATTCATCCATTACATTGAAATGGAATAAAAGAAACTATGAAATGGGGAACCATAACTTACAACATATATCAATTTTTAATGGATTACCCTTATAGGATGATTTATATTCTATAAAGGGGTTTTTATTTACTGTATGACACTTAACACTCATCTGAGTGAGTAAAGATGAGATAGAGATGGGATGATTTTACTAAAATCTTAAGGTAAAAGTTAGGACATAGATATTGTAACAAGAGGAATATTCATTCAGTACATGGGATGTGATTTACAATACTATCATAAGGAGGTTATATCCTATATATAGAACAATGGATTTAAGGAAAATATTATCAAACTTTTTCTAAAAATATTAGGATATTTTTCATGAAGCATAGGAAAAATTAAAGAATTACCACCAACATTTACCCCATAACTAATTACCACATGATTTAATTATAAAAGTTTTTATAAAGGATTTTACCCTATGGGACAAACACTAGTGGACACTATAGTAAGAGGTTATGATAATGAAATGATAGTAGATGAACTCAAAAGAATCTATAATATACTCACTACTAATTCTAAAAAAAGTAATAAGAGGAAAAAGAGTTACTATAGACGAAGTGATAATAAATTATGATGTGAATGCATGAATTAATGATTTAAAAAGGTAATTGAATGGACTTGTATCTAAGAACCAAGGAGTAATAGAAAAATCACTACCAAAAAAATGGGTTATTCCTCGATCCATGACCATAGCTATAGCCCTTATGACCATGGATATAGGTTATAACCAAATCATTGGCACTTGTGGGGGATATTAACATTGTTATAACACCATATGCAATATCCACGAGCACATGACCCTGGAAATAGGACGACAACAAACCCTAGAAGGATTTGAACCCTGTATCACCCTTTTACAGACCAACATACCTAACCACTCCAATAATGCATCAATTATATATATATATATATATAACATTAATATATATATATATATGTGTGTGTGTGAAAAAATTTATAAATAGATTTTATTATTATTATGATTAAATAAATAATAATAATATTAATTCCCTACTACCCTATAAAGACCAACCCAACCGTGGATATAGGCCCCCCTATATCCATAGTCGAGCCCCCACCGATAGCTACAACAGATTCCCATTACATTCCTATAAGAAATAATTTTCCCACATTGGAATGGGAAACCCTATAGTCAAGTTTGAGCATAACCATGGATTTAGGTGAACTATAGCCACGTTCATGCCTGAACATGGTTATAACTCTATTTCTATTGGTAAAATTTTCAATAATGAATGTAATTAGTATAGAATATATGGACATAGTGCTACTCAATACATGAATTTTGATATGTCATCTCAAGATTCATCACTCACTCAAGGAGAAGAATATAGTTATATGGGAAATTATGGGAGATAGACTATAAGGAATAATCTTTTTCAAACACCTATAATCTAGAATGGAATAATTATCCCAACTTATCTTGTAAGGTGAAAGGAAATCATAAGTAAGGAGATCTAGGTGAATTTCAAGGAAACTAAAAATTGGTTATCAAGATAAGAATAACCAAATAGTTTATAATAACTAATATTTTACATTGAGTAAAATATATTCCAGTATAGAAAATATCATGGAGGAGTTGAGAGAAAACAAGGGTTATTAGTTATATATGAATGAATTTTTTTATGAATAACAAGTCAAATTTCTATAGGATTGATCAACTAATATAAGGCAATCCAATTAGTAAACACAACTTGGAAATTAATGTTGGGTATATTGAAAAATAAAATATAGTAAGAGACAAAGAAAAATTTCCTAGCATACTTGTGAGGATGCATGGAAATAACAACTAGATGTGGAAAAAAATTCAAGGTAAAAGATGAAGAGAAACCTGTAAAACCTAATGCATAGGAATATCTAATTAAGGAAACTAATTAAATAGAGGATAAACAAGACAATGATAAGTAGAAAGAGAAATTAAATGATGAATTAGATTAGAAAAATAAGAAAAAAAGGGAAATAAATTATGTGAGAGTGATGCTTAAACTTGAAAATAGTGATTTCAAAGCATATGATCTACCTTATCCATTCATTGAAAGAGCGGAAAAGTTTGATAATCATATGGAAAATTATTTAAATAGGTTCATTAAAATGTTAAAAAATATTATATTAGATTTTACATTTGTAGAATCACTTGAAAATATTTTATCCTACACCAAATTCTTGAAGAATACCATGTCAAACAAAAAGTGGATAAAAAAATTTACAACTGTGCCTTTAACTAAAGAATAGAGTCCAGTTATCCAAAGTAAGATACCTTAGAAGCTCAAGGATCCATAGATATTTAATATTACCTATAAATTTAAATGGAAAGTAACATTCACATTTATTTTAGATTTGAGATCTAGTATCAATTTAATTCATCTAATAGTTTAAAATGTTCTTAGAATTGGAGAGATCAAGCCCATAACTGTGGTATTACAACTAGTTGAAAGATCCTTCACCTATCCTAAATGAGTTATAAAATATTTATTGTTAAGATCTAGTAAACATATTCTTCAATTAAATTTCATAGTTTTAAACATAGAAAGTGATAAAGAAGTTCTTTTTATACTGAGAAGGCAATTTTTGTCCACTGGAGATGATTTGATATATGTACCTTAAGGAAAACTCACAATTCAAGTGGATAAAGATAAGGAGATATCGAATGTATTCCAAATAGTTAAGAGTTTATATAGTTTAGATATAGCATCCTGCCTTTTTATCACACAAACTTTCATTACATTATACAAAACTGAGGATCTTTAAGGTTTAGTGTCTTGGAAACCAGGAACTTAAAACATGAAAACATAAAACATTCTTCTAAAACACTTGAAAGGATTCTCCTCATGTTCATCCTAGGTTCATTACTGCATCACATAACCTGGGAGCATACATCAAAAGAAAGGGTGAGCAGAAGGCCCAGTAAGGGAAACAAGGGGAACATTTAACATGTGAACTTGAGATACATCAACTATGTCATGAACAAGAACTTTAAGGCATGATAAAAAAAATCATGTGGCATATCATAATAAAAATAACATTTTCATAACTTTAAGATGTGGCTACATCATTTAACATAGACAATCATGAACATATCACCAAGGTCCATCCCCAAGGTATCATTTGAAAATTACCAAGGTTATTCACCAAGGTATCGTGAAAATTGTAATCTCTAGTGGTTACATCATTACCCAATGCATTGGAGCGCTATCAGGGAGCACCCTTAAATTTGCCTTTATTATCATGTGAGACACATATATCATCATCAAACATTTTATAAATAACCCATATAGCATAAAATAAATGGGTTTCATTTCATAATCATAATGTTTTAAAAACTGCTTTAAAGACATGATCTTTACGTCACTTTAAAACCCACAGAAAAGGAAGGTGGGTCTCATGTATGTAAATCCCAGAATTTAAAATAGAACATTTTGGTATATATGTGAATACCCCTTTAGAAGAAAGAGCTTTTAGTTTTCACTTAATAATATAAAAGAACTTTAGAAAAAGAGAGAGACATTTTGAGACAGAAATTCTGCAGCATAACGGCTATGTTCTGAGGTTTTAGAATACATTAAAAGAGAGGTAAAATGGGTCAAACATTCATAAATGACCCATAAAATAGTAAATGGACAGAATAAGAAGGATAAATGATCATGGTAATGAAATTTCAAGGACATACCATTTGAAATGAAAAACATGGAAGGAAGACAAAAATTAGATTTCTCTTATGAAAGTTCGGCAGCCTAACGACGTTACTTAAACATCAACAAAAATGATTTGAAAAGATCAAATAGGGTCTCTCATCATGTGAACATAAGAGTTCAGTATGATAGATATAGAGATAATTTCCCAACATAACAAAAAGGAACTTGAATGAATTGACATGAAAGTAGAACTTCAAAACGAGAAGGGTGAAGAACCACTTAAAAATTCGGCAGCCTAACGGCGCCACTTAAAACATCAAAATACTAAATTGAAGAGATCAAATGGGGTATCTCATCATATGAACATAAGATTCCAGTATTATAGATATAGATATCATACCCCAGCATAACAAAAAGTAACTTGAAAGAATTGACATGAAAGTAGAACTTCAAAACGAGAAGGGTGAAGAACCACTTAAAAATTCGGCAGCCTAACGGCGCCACTTAAAACATCAAAATACTGAATTGAAGAGATCAAATGGGGTCTCTCATCATATGAAAATAAGAGTCCATTATGATATCTATAGATATCATACCCCAACATAACAAAAAGTAACTTGAAAGAATTGACATGAAAGTAGAACTTCAAAACGAGAAGGGTGAAGAACCACTTAAAAAATTCGGCAGCCTAACGGCGCCACTTAAAACTTCAAAATACTGAATTGAAGCGATAAAATGGGGTATCTCATCATATGATCATAAAATATCAGTATGATAAATTTAGATATCATACCCCAACATAATAAAAAGTAACTTGAAATACTTTACATGAAAAAAAGATCTTGAAAAATGAGAAGGGAGAAAGAATCCGTTACAAAAATTTCGGCAGCCTAACGGCGCCACTTAAAACTTCATAAAACGAAATAATGAGAGCAAGAGGGGATCTCTCATTATATTAACATGAAAAGGTAAGTAAGAGTAGTATAAAAGAACATCCTCCAACATAAGAACATGGAGCATAAAAGGAATGACATAAAAGAGATTACTTGAAATGAAAGAGAGAGGTCGGATCCCTTACCTTAAAATGTAACTCTTAAACCTCAAAGGATGGGACCTTGAGGGCTTGGGGACACCTTGGGAGGACTCCTTGGGAGGTAATGAGACCAGAACTTCGTTGGGGAAGAGTGGGGAGTCGAATGGATGAGAGGAGGTCTTGGTATTTATAGGGAAAGTGAGGGGACAAGGCATTAATGGCCAAGGGACACCTCAAAAGTGGTTTTCTCAAAAGCATGGGCCCTCCCATGGTACTTCCCATAAAGTTAGGCCACATGGGGACCCCCACAAAATAATTCATCACCCATGGCCGCAAAACCCTTAAAAAAACTAATGACATCATCATGACACAGTTATGATGTCATTAAACATACCGAAACACTAAAATTGTATTTTCACTATTCACTAAAAATTCAACTTTCTCAGAAAGATCCCAAAATTTCACCTTAATCAAATATCAACGCTCTGATTACAAATATGAACTCCATTTTATAAAAATAATTTTCTAAATATTTTTAATTTAATTTTTAAATAAAAACACTATTCACTGAAAATTCATTTTTTTCAGAAAAAACCCCAAAAATTACCACAGCATAATATCGGTGCTCTGAGTTCAAAAATGAAATCCGTTTTATAAAAATAATTTTCTAAATATTTTTAATTAAATTTTTAATAAATAAAAAAAAACTATTCACCCGAAAAACTAATACTTGAATAATAATTTATGAAACCGTTATTTAACCATTTTATTGAATCACATTACTTAATCAAGGTGCCTATATTATTTTAAAACTTTCTTTAAGTGGGATTACTAATCCATTTGGTCATATTACTAATCCTAATCATAAAATCACTATTCATAATTTACTATTCATCAAAAATCAAGTTGATCTTATTAGACTCCAAACTTTGTACTGAACATAATTGTAGAAGACCATTTTTTGAAAATCATTACACATTTTTAATTATTTAAGGTTTACATAAACATTTTTAAAATAACCTTTTTCTAAAATTCATCAAAAATATGCATACTATATTTATCCGGTCATTTGAAAATTCATAAACTTCATCATAAGAAGAAATCCCAATTTTTATTTAAAACAAAGGATTACAAAAGGCAGTTACGGTCTCCTTACATAGCCCCTTATCACACCAACATATGACCTAAGTGTAAGGTGTGCTAAGGTGAGAGAATCTGAGAGAGGCTCGGCTAACATCGCATGAGTAGTAATTTCTATTAGTTTGAACTTCTCGCAAAGGCGATTCCGTTCTAGCTTCACACGATGAAGTTCGGCTTGGGTTTGGTCCAGAGCAAAGCCCAGTGGTGCTACCTCCTTCCCAAGTTCTGTTAGATGGGCTTCGATCGGTCCAAGACTACTGGGTGAGGCCATCGAATCTTCTTTCTATAATAATTAACCAAGATTACTTGTATTTAGAGACAATAATCAAATCATTTTGTTCACAGCGGTCATATTGACCGATGGTCATATAACAGTCAGAACCCAATGGTATCATTTTAATTATAATCATGTTTATCAAAAAAACATTTTTGTTGAGTATAAAAATAAAATAACACATGAAATTAGGAAACAATATTTATTCAAAATTTCGGGCCGTTACAATCTTCCCCCCTTAAGAAATTGCATCCTCGCAATTTTAAAAAAAATTGGGTTTTGAAATTTCATTGAAAGTCCCACATCGGAAAAAGAGTATGTGACACCATTACTTTAAAAGAAAGAAAAGGAAGTACAAAGGCCACCCGAGTTTACTCATACTAGGATTCCATGTAGGAAACATGGACATGGAGGAGAAAACAAAGGGTCATGTCCTAAAGGAGAGTGATAGAAAACATGATTAGGAGGAAGTTAACCACCAGAAAATCCCAAAATTACGATGTGTGCAAGCGGTCTTTGATTACCTAGTAGGAAACGTAAACCAACAACGTTTTTGTTTTACGTTCCTTTTCATAACTTTGAGGAATTCATTTACAACATAGAACAAAAACATAAGGAAATATATCTACCTTCATGTAGAGTTTCATACTTTAATAAGTTTCTACCCAAAACTAATCTTTTCTCTAAACTATGAGCATTCAAAACTACTTAGTCTTATCAAAACACAAGAATCATCTTCTAGAGAATCACATAATCCACAAAATATTAACTATCTATTTCCTTTATCTTTAAACATTATCCCAAAAACCAAAAGGGTAAGGTAAAACAACTCTTCAAAAAGAAAGAATCCCATAGGAATGGAAACTACTTTTAAATCTTCAAAGTTCCATGGTACTACCCAAAGTTCATCATAGTCCATTCCATAAATAACGGTCCTTAAAATTCCTCAAAATAAACCAAACTAATATTGAAACCCAAATACAAGAAGGATTTGATAACATAGTCTTCCCAAATAAACTTCATTGTTCATCTCCAAACAACATCAACCACTCCTAACATCTTATAACAAAAGTATCTAACCTAAACATATTTAACCCAGGATAGGATAATCATTCCCATAAGTAACTTAAATTACTATAAGTCCACCTTAAATTCATCGATTCTTCAAATATAAGTCAACCTTACTCCTCAATGAAAATACCGTTGTAATCTATTTACCTCGATCATATAGGGTCCCCAAAATAGTGAACATATTCCAAAATAAAAAATCATATTTTAATCCCCTAATCATCTCTGTCATATTAATACGGCAATCGTAGCATTTCCTATCACATTGGTTGTTGAGACATGTTCTTCCATCTCCCGCCATTAACTAAGAAAAGAAACTATAATTTAAATACTTAGCGAATAATCATGAAAAGAAACTTAAAGCATATAAGGATAAATTGTAGTTGAAAAGTATACCCTAACTTGTGATCCCTTAGGTTCCCATATAGGTTATCCATGATCATATATTGTTATGTGAATCTTCATTTTATTTTATCTTTGTTCCTTTGACAATGGTTCATACTAAGCTTACGAATTTACCAAAGCATATCCCCCAGGAGTGTCGTAACCAAGAGTGCAGCAAGGCCCGTTGTCGTGTACCAGTTCCCGTTTGAGTATAGCTCAAAGTGGTGTTTTCGGGTTTTACCTCTATGTACATCTGTGCCAGAGCCACCTCTACCTGCTCGTATCCAGACAGGGATGTATTTGCTTGGCAACCCCTTACTCAATACTCACCAAAATACCAGGAAGATTTCCTATATTTTAACTTTTCTATAGGCTTCTTCCTAAAGTTTTCATATCCTAATTTCCACAAATAACTAAACCATCCTTTGATACCAACTATAGCATCCCGCCTTTTTATCACATAAACTTTCATTACATTATACAAAACTGAGGATCTTTAAGGTTTAGTGTCTTGGAAACCAGGAACTTAAAACATGAAAACATAAAACATTCTTCTAAAACACTTGAAAGGCTTCTCCTCATGTTCATCCTAGGTTCATTACTGCATCACATAACCTGGGATCATACATCAAAAGAAAGGGTGAGCAGAAGGCCCAGTAAGGGAAACAAGGGGAACATTTAACATGTGAACTTGAGATACATCAACTATGTCATGAACAAGAACTTTAAGGCATGATAAAAAAAATCATGTGGCATATCATAATAAAAATAACATTTTTATAACTTGAAGATGTGGCTACATCATTTAACATAGAAAATCATGAACATATCACCAAGGTCCATCCCCAAGGTGTCATTTGAAAATTACCAAGGTTATTCACCAAGGTATCGTGAAAATTGTAATCTCTAGTGGTTACATCATTACCCAATGCATTGGAGCGCTATCAGGGCGCACCCTTAAATTTTCCTTTATTATCATGTGAGCCACATATATCATCATCAAACATTTCATAAATAACCCATATAGCATAAAATAAATGGGTTTCATTTCATAATCATAACGTTTTAAAAACTGCTTTAAAGACATGATCTTTACGTCACTTTAAAACCCACAGAAAAGGAAGGTGGGTCTCATGTATGTAAATCCCAGAATTTAAAATAGAAAATTTTAGTATATATGTGAATACCCCTTTAGAAGAAAGAGATTTTAGTATTCACTTAATAATATAAAAGAACTTTAGAAAAAGAGAGAGACATTTTGAGACAGAAATTCTGCAGCATAACGGCTATGTTCCGAGGTTTTAGAAGACATTAAAAGAGAGGTAAAATGCGTCAAACATTCATAAATGACCCATAAAATAGTAAATGGATAGAATAATAAGGATAAACTATCATGGTAATGAAATTTCAAGGACATACCATTTGAAATGAAAAACATGGAAGGAAGACAAAAATTAGATTTCTCTTATGAAAGTTCGGCAGCCTAACGGCGTTACTTAAACATCAACAAAAATGATTTGAAAAGATCAAATAGGGTCTCTCATCATGTGAACATAAGATTTCAGTATGATAGATATAGAGATAATTTCCCAACATAACAAAAAGTAACTTGAATGAATTGACATGAAAGTAGAACTTCAAAACGAGAAGGGTGAAGAACCACTTAAAAATTCGGCAGCCTAACGGCGCCACTTAAAACATCAAAATACTGAATTGAAGAGATAAAATGGGGTATCTCATCATATGAACATAAGATTCAAGTATGATAGATATAGAGATCATACCCTAGCATAACAAAAAGTAACTTTAAAGAATTGACATGAAAGTAGAACTTCAAAACGAGAAGGGTGAAGAACCACTTAAAAATTCGGCAGCCTAACGGCGCCACTTAAAACATCAAAATAATGAATTGAAGAGATCAAATGGGGTCTCTCATCATATGAACATAAGAGTACATTATGATATCTATAGAGATCATACCCCAACATAACAAAAAGTAACTTGAAAGAAATGACATGAAAGTAGAACTTCAAAACGAGAAGGGTGAAGAAGCACTTAAAAAATTCGGCAGCCTAACGACGCCACTTAAAACTTCAAAATACTGAATTGAAGCGATCAAATGGGGTCTCTCATCATATGATCATAAAATATGAGTATGATAAATTTAGAGATAATACCCCAACATAATAAAAAGGAACTTGAAATACTTTACAGGAAAAAAAGATCTTGAAAAATGAGAAGGGAGAAAGAATCCGTTACAAAAATTTCGGCAGCCTAACGGCGCCACTTAAAACTTCATAAAACGAAATAATGAGAGCAAGAGGGGATCTCTCATTATATTAACATGAAAAGGTCAGTAATAGGAGTATAAAAGAACATCCACCAACATAAGAACATGGAGCATAAAAGGAATGACATAAAAGAGATTACTTGAAATGAAAGAGAGAGGTCGGATCCCTTACCTTAAAATGTAACTCTTAAACCTCAAAGGATGGGACCTTGAGGGCTTGGGGACACCTTGGGAGGACTCCTTGGGAGGTAATGATACCAGAACTTCGTTGGGGAAGAGTGGGGAGTCGAATGGATGAGAGGAGGTCTTGGTATTTATAGGGAAAGTGAGGGGACAAGACATTAATGGCCAAGGGACACCTCAAAAGTGGTTTTCTCAAAAGCATGGGCCCTCCCATGGTACTTCCCATAAAGTTAGGCCACATGAGGACCCCCACACAATAATTCATCACCCATGGCCGGCCAACCCTTAAAAAAACTAATGACATCATCATGAAACAGTTATGATGTCATTAAACATACCGAAACACTAAAATTGTATTTTCACTATTCACTAAAAATTCAACTTTCTCAGAAAGATCCCAAAATTTCACCTTAATCAAATATCAACGCTCTGATTAAAAATATGAACTCCATTTTATAAAAATAATTTTCTAAATATTTTTAATTTAATTTTTAAATTAAAACACTATTCACTGAAAATTCATTTTTTTCAGAAAAAACCCCAAAAATTACCATAGCATAATATCGGTGCTCTGAGTTCAAAAATGAAATCCGTTTTATAAAAATAATTTTCTAAATATTTTTAATTAAATTTTTAATAAATAAAAAAAAACTATTCACCCGAAAAACTAATACTTGAATAATAATTTATGAAACCGTTATTTAACCATTTTATTGAATCACATTACATAATCAAGGTGCCTATATTATTTTAAAACTTTCTTTAAGTGGGATTACTAATCCATTTGGTCATATTACTAATCCTAATCATAAAATCACTATTCATAATTTAATATTCATCAAAAATCAAGTTTATCTTATTAGACTCCAAACTTTGTACTGAACATAATTGTAGAAGACCATTTTTTGAAAATCATTACACATTTTTAATTATTTAAGGTTTACATAAACATTTTTAAAATAACCTTTTTCTAAAATTCATCAAAAATATGCATACTATATTTATCCGGTCATTTGAAAATTCATAAACTTCATCATAAGAAAAAATCTCAATTTTTATTTAAAACAAAGGATTACACAAGGCAGTTACGGTCTCCTTACATATCCCCTTATCACACCACCATATGACCTAAGTGTAAGGTGTGCTAAGGTGAGAGAATCTGAGGGAGGCTCGGCTAACATCGCACGAGTAGTAATTTCTATTAGTTTGAACTTCTCGCAAAGGCGATTCCATTCTAGCTTCACACGATGAAGTTCGGCTTGGGTTTGGTCCAGAGCAAAGCCCAATGGTGCTACCTCCTTCCCAAGTTCTGTTAGATGGGCTTCGATCGGTCCAAGACTACTGGGTGAGGCCATCGAATCTTCTTTCTATAATAATTAACCAAGATTACTTGTATTTAGAGACAATAATCAAAACATTTTGTTCACAGCGGTCATATTGACCGATGGTCATATAACAGTCAGAACCCAATGGTCTCATTTTAATTATAATCATGTTTATCAAAAAAAACATTTTTGTTGAGTATAAAAATAAAATAACACATGAAATTAGGAAACAATATTTATTCAAAATTTCGGGCCGTTACATTAGATGATTTTTTTTTCAGTCGATATCATTGATTAATAGGTGAAAGCTGAGTAAAAAATTCAATTTGTAAATGAATAGGTTGATTTAGAGGAATTCACAAAAAATAAGGTAGACACAACAATGAATTTAGAAGAATATGGCATAAATAACAATGAGTACTCTCAATTGGATATTGCTGAAGGACTACAATAGGATCTGTATAAATATATACTTATTAATCAACCATATGTCAAGAATCCACCTAGCCTATAACTAAATGTATTTCCTTCCAATATTAAATATGCTTATTTGGGTGAAAAAAGACACAACCTTTAATTATCTTAGCTGAATTGGAATAAGAATAAGAGGATAAACTACTTGAAGTATTGAAAAGGCCTTAGACTGCTATTTCTTGGACTATATCATATATTAAGGGAATAATACCAACAATCCACATGTATAAAATCCTAATGTAAGATAAGGTCAATCCAAATATTTAGTGCTTATAAAGACTCAATATGAATATATAATAAATCATCAAGGATGAAATTATCAAATTTATTGATATCGGGATAATTTTCCCCATTTATGATAGTGCATGGGTGAGTCCTATACATGTGTTACCAAAGAAAGGTGGTATGAATATTAACCAATTAGAGGAATGCGAATATTTTTTCAAGGATTATGATAGGTTAGAGAGTTATTATAGACTATAGAAAATTGAAAAAGTCCATAAATAAATATCATTTCCCTTTACCATTCATTGATTTGATGTTGTAAATTCTTATAGGAAAACTCATTTTTTCTTTTTAGATGAATATCCAGGATACAACCAAATGATAATTAATTATAATAACCAAGATAGAACTGCATTCAAATGTCCTTATAACACATTTTATTATATAGTAATTCTATTTAGACCATGTGAAGCACATTTTCAGAGATTTATGGTGAATATTTTCTCAAATATAATTGAGAATATCATTGAAGTATTCATGGATAAATTTTATATTATTAGAATGACACTTTAATATTTCTTGTAAAACCTATAAAATGAGATATATATATGTATGGATACAAATTTGGTTCTCAAGTGAGAGAAATTACAATTCATATTAAGATAAGGAGTTTTTCTTAGCTACAGAATCTCAAAATATAAAATATAAGTGGATAAGGCCAAAATTAAAGTAATTTCATCATTGCTTCCACTATCATTAGTGGAGGTAATGTGAAGTTTCATAGGAAAATCTATATTTTATAAAATATTTATCAAGTATTTATGAAATATTTCAAGAATATTAGTATCAACACCTATTATCACATCACTTAATTACAGTTAACCATTTGAAATCATGTGTGATTCTAGTGACTTTTCATTGGGATTTGATCTTGGGAAGTAGATATAAAAGAAGTATTTTATTATCTACTATGAAATAAAATAATTAAATGTAAAAAAAATCAATTATTACACAATAGAAAATAAAGTTCTCGCAGTGGTTTATGTTTTAGAGAAATTCAGGCCACATCTCATTGGAATCCATGTTGCTATTTTTATAGACCATTTTTAATTGAAGTATTTTTCATTAGAGAAGGAAGCTAATATAAGGATAATTAGATGGCCATTTCTCTTAAATTTTTTTTATCTTGATATTAGAGACAAAAAAAGGGAGTATAGAATCAAGTATATAATTTCTAATACAAACTTTAATATTTAAAGGTTGATCTAACCCAACCTATTAAGGGAGAAATTTTAGATGAGAAACTATTTTTATTTACAACCAATGAATTTCATAAGTATTCTAAATTTTACAAATACATTTATATTGACATGAAAATAGGGTAATTTATGTAATAAAAATAATAGATTTGAGGATGATGTTATGTACTACTTGTGAGAGGATCCATATATTTAAAAGTAATAAACTGATGGAATTATGAGAAGGTGTGTGCTAGAAGGGAAGGTTATACCAATTATAAAACATTGTTACACAATATCATGTGCTGGTCACTATAGAAATCTAAAAATATTTGAAAGGTTAATTTAGTGTGGTTTCTACTAGCCCACCATTTTTAAGGGTGTTATAGATTTTTTTAAGAATTTTTAAATATATTAAAGAACAAGAACTATAAGAATAATGTAAGAGATGCCTCAAAAAAACCTCCCAGAAGTTGAAATGTTTGATTTCTAGGGTCTATAATTCATGGGACTATTCCAAAATTCTCATGGGAATGAATATATTTTGGTTTTAGTAAGCTATGTATCAAATTTGGTTGAGGTAATTATTTTATCAGATAAATTGGTGTCTTCTGTGGTTAAATTTGTGAGAAAGAATATATTATACAAATATGGAGTTCCTAGATCCATAATCAGTGATAATGGGGTAAAATTCAAAAATAATAAATTAATAACACACTTGTAAAAGTGTATATAAAATCACAAAACTTTAACTACATATCATCCATAAATAAGTGTATAAGATGAGATGGTCAACATGTATTTGAAAGGTATTATGTAAAATAGTGAATTTATTTAAAAAGGACTGGATATCTAAGCTATATAATTCTATATGGGTATACAGAAATGCCTATAAACCCCCATTGTTATGTCTTTATATAGAAGTATCTTTGTAAAAGCATTAAATATACCATTAAATATCAAATATAGAGATTTTTGGGAAACGATGGCTATTTTCATAGACTAAAAGAGTACTAAAAGGAATATGCCATTTTATTTGAATGAGTTAGAAGAGTTAAGAAAATAATATTATGAGAATTCAAGTATTCAAAAAGAAAAAGTAAAATAGTATCATGATAGGGTGATTTAAAGGAAGAAATTAAAATATGGCTAACTAGTCCTTCTCTTAAATTCCAAAATGATTATTTTTCATGGAAATATCAAGTCCAGGTGGTTTAGGATATTTAATATGGTTAAAGTGAATCCTAATAAAGATAAATATATTTATATAAAAGAAATAGACACATTCATTATGAATATACATAGGCTTAAACCTTACTTTCAAGGAGTAAAGGTGGATAAATCCACCACATTGCTGGTGGAAGATTGAAGAGACAACAAGTTAGTCTTATGACTATAAACCAATCAATCTTAGGATGAAACCCAATTTCTTTACCTTTATTTTCTAGTATTTTTAATAAGTAAATTTAGACACACTATGAGTTTTACTTATATTTTACAAGATGAAGAATAAGAATGCATATTGAAGAACAAGGAAGAGTATGAACCACATATGAAAAGATTGCAAGAAAGGGATATAAGGCCCCAACCTTAAACCTTACTTAATCTTGAGATATTACAAGATTACACATCGGGGATCTTTTCAGGTTTAGAGTTTTAGAGAATTAGATCATAAAACATGCATTACATCCCATATTTAAACAAAGTGGTTACAATAAAAGATAGTATTCATTTTTCCCATCAATGGAAACATATTGAAAATAAAACATGGATTCTTTCTTGACACTTCCTTGACACTACCATCCCATCATGTACCTTTCCCTTGACCTGTGAAAAACATTTCAAAAAAAAAAAAAAACTTGGGATGAGCATAAAAAGCTCAGTATGGGTTATAAAAATATGTAAAGGAAACATGAGTTTATATATACATAAGAATGAAATCATACTTTACCCATAAAAACATAAGCACCTTAACATACCTCATCAAATCATGAATAAATCATAGAAAACATAAGACATAAAGGTAACTTGAGGCATTTATAACATTCTTACGTAGGGAGTAACCCTCTTGGTTACATTTGGAATACCCACCACAGTATATTCCCTAAATATCTTCAGAGAAACCTTAATGTTTCACTCCTTCGTGTTACCCAATGCATTGGAGATCTATATCAGGCGCACCCGCCCTTAGTTTATCACAGAACCACCCATCTTCATAATAATTCCCAAGAACCACAACATAATCGTATCACATAAAACATGCATCAAAAAACATAACATTTCCACATTTCAATCAAAAGATATAAATACAACACATTGATATAATAAAAACATAATTAAAACCATTTTCAATACCAAAATAAAAGAAAAGTAAAACATGATATTTATTTTTCATTTAAAAAAGGTATGGCTTGTAGAGGAAGTCGAAACTCAAATAATGGTCACGGCGGTGGAGAAGTCGTTGTCGCCGCATACGTACGACAAAAAAAAACATTCCATTTTTGTCATTTAGTAAAACGCTTCGTATAAAAATGATTCCTTTTGAATAAGTGTTATTGTCAAAGGGGTTTCTACACCATATAAAAGAAAGTTGTGTATAAAACAAAATATGCCTCAATGAAAGGAGATTGAGACGAAGTCCCATACCTCGGGTCCGACTTGACTCGATCGTTCTTTAATCTCCTGAATAATAAACTTGAGTTAATTTATACTTGCTTAAGAACCTCTTTCAAGTTCATTATTCCTTTTATATCACTTATTACAATGTCATGAACACTATGTAATTATTTAATTTAATAATGGTCGTTTTAACGATCATTGGTACTTGAGTCAAAAACATGCTCTTTATAATTACAAGTTGTTCATGTATCCATTATATCCAGAGTTATTATCATGATTTATATATCATATATATCATATATATCCAGTATATACATACATTTATAATATTACATAACGTTTAGAGGTAAGAGATGAAATGCACCATTCATGGAGACGGTAAGCCATACGTACGCATGAATGCCACTTTCATTTCTATTTCATATTTTTATGGAATGGAATCATAATTATTTAAAGGTATATTATAATTCTAGTATAATATCATGTATATTACCATTAATTAAATCCTTTATGCATCTCACATATGGCATTAACGAAATCAAATCACTTTGAGGGGGTGGTAGTCCACACTTCCTTAAATGAAGATATCGCGTTTACCCATAATGAAAACCATAAAGGTATGACATAAATGAAAAAATACAGAAGCTTAAATAAACCATAAACATATTATATATCATATATAAATATAGAGACATCTTAATGGCCACCTTTGAAGGTGTTATATGAGTGTTGAACAATCATCGTTTCGTGAGGCAGAAATTCGCCATCCACAGAAACAATATGTTCTTTAACCATTAGATGAAGGTGTGTGTAAGTGTAGCTCGAATTATTCTTATAAAAAAAATCCTATTATATGGAATATACTGGTTTTGTTACAAAATAAATGAATAAAAAGAGTTTAGGGGGTTGGAGAATCAAAATAAAACAAAAGGACTCAAGTGAAGACATTACCTTAAAATCGGGTAACTCCCTTTGGTTTGAGCTCAAAGGCTTCCTTGGGAAGACTTCTGCCCAATGTGAGGCTTCAAGGAGTAATAAAGGGATGTGTAGAGACAAAATGGGCTGGGTTTGGCCAATCCAAAGGCTTTGGAAGTGTGGGTAAGGTGGTAGAGGTGGGGGCCTTTTATAAGAGGAGAGGAGGGGCACTCTTGGAAAGTAAAGAAATATTACTTTATTTGAAAATGAGTTTCGGATTTAAAAGGTCCCACATTGATATAATTCTAGGATAAGGTGATAAGGGTTCTAAATATACCCACCCAATAGGTTTTGGACATGTTTAGGTCATATATTTTACATTGTCTTTTCATTTTATTTAAATACTTTATTAATGAGGTAATCACTACATCATTATGATTTCATAAATAATTTTATTTATTTAATGTCTAAAAATTATAAAAAAAATACTATTATGTAGGAAATATTTTTATCTTTCCAATGATTATTTATAGTAAAAAATCTGACTTGTATAACCCCATTTAAAAATTGTTTTAGTAAAACATCTCATGTTTGTGTCATTTTTAATTTTACATTAAACAAAAAGTTATTTATGTCATTTCCCAACCAAAGTGGCTCCATGGGGTCCCCAAGTTGACCCATAGATTTTCTTGGTCGGCCATGACACATCCAATGAGGGTAGGACATGTGTTAATCTAATATCATATTATTAAAACATTATTTTTACCTTAAACTACACTAATTACCTCTAATCGCGATTAAAAACTTAATAAGTTACTATTAACCAAAAATTAATTTTAATCCCATTGAACCACATTTTACTTATTAATGACAACCATGTATGTTGGATTTTTGAAATTCAAAACACAGAGGTGGTAAAAATTCATTTAAACGAAAAATCAGTTTTTTAAGTACCACTTAGTGGTTTCACTATTCATCAAAAATTGATGTTTTTCAGAAAAATACCCAAAATTCACCCTAAGATATATTTGATATTCTGAATTCAAAAATGATGTCTATTTTACAAAATTCAAAACATATTAGTGACATTAATTAATTTAATAATTAATTCCCGCTGTCATGTCAAATAACGTGTTTTTATGAAACAATATATATCAAAAGATTGACACTAGTTTAAGTCTAATTTCAAAGTGAAATTAATTCCAATGTCCACCATTGGATTAAATGGTAAAAATATATTCTATTTACACTTTAAAACCAATCAAAAAGATAATCTAACTATATAAAAAATTAGATTAAAAAGGTGGTTTTGAATTAAAATACAACACTTTTCACTATTCCTTAAAAAAATGAACATTATCAGAAAAATACCAAAAATTTATCCAAAGTAAATTTCAATGTACCAATCATAAAGAATAAGTTTATTTTTACAAATATAGCTTATAAAATTGTCAAAACATAGATTTAAAAATGGTTTGCCATCAAAAGGCGGTAAAACAATCTTTTGAAAATACTAGATTATTCCATGCTTTAGGTTGGATTTATTCTCATTTTAAGCCTAAAAAACACTAACCAATTCATAAATAGACATAGATAAAAATATCTATAATTCATTACTTACTTGGGATGTTACATCCTTCCCCCCTTTAGAAAATTGCAGCCCTGCAATTTATTTACTTATCGAATAAGTGGGGGTATCTATCCCTCATAGCATTTTCAGATTCCCATGTTGCCTCTTCAACCATATGGTTTTCCACAAAACATTTACCTAATGAATCACCTTATTCCGTAACACTTGCTCCCTATGGTCAAGAATCTGGACTGGTTGTTCCTCATAAGTTATGTTCTCTTCCAACTGAACTACTTCTGGACTCAAAACATGAGATGGATCTGGCATATACTTCCTTAACATTGAAACTTGAAAAACATTGTGTACTTGAGATAAACTCGGAGGTAAAGCCACTCGGTAAGAAACTGATACAACTCTCTCCAGAATTTCATATGGTCCAATGAACCTTGGACTCAACTTTCCTTTCTTACCAAATCACATCACACTTTTCCATGGTGAAACTTTGAGAAAAACATAATCACCTACCTCAAAAGAGAGATCCTTCCTCCTATTGTCTGCATAACTCTTCTGCCTGCTTTGAGCTATTATCATGTGCTTCTGTATCAGCTGAACTTTTTCTGCCAACTCTTCTGCCAATTCTGGTCCCATCAACTTCCTTTCACCCACTTCATCCCAGAAAGCTGGAGTTCGACACCGCTTCCCATATAACGCCTCAAATGGTTCCATCTGTATACTGGAATGAAAACTGTTATTATATGAAAACTAAACCAAAGAAATATGTTGGTCCCAAATTCTCTGATAATCCATCAAAAAAGCACATAGCATATCTTCCAAAGTATGAATTGTTCATTCTGACTGCCCATCTGATTGAGGATGAAAAGCTATACTAAAATTTAATTCAGTACCTAAGGACTTCTGAAGGCCTTTCCAAAAGTTAGAAGTGAACCTGAGATCATGATCGGATACAATGGATAGAGGAAATCCATGCAACCTGACCATCTCCTTAAGGTACAATCGAGAAAGTTGATCTAGAGAGAAATTATCTCGAATAGGAAGGAAATGAGCAGATTTAGTCAAGCGATCAACAATAACCCAGATTGCATTATTACCTCGAGGTGTCTTCGACAATCCCACAACAAATTCCATGGATATATTCTCCCATTTCCACTCTATCACTGGTAAAGGCTGAAGCATCCCTTTTGGTAACTGCCACTCTGCTTTTACCTATTGACAGGTCAAACACTTCACAGTAAAATCAACAATATCTCTTTTCATTCCATCCCACCAGTAATACTCCCGAAGATATCTATATAGCTTAGTACTGCCAGGATGAACTGAAAACGGAGAACTATGAGCTTCACATAACAACTCTCTCTTCAACTGTGAATCACAAGGCACACACAATCTCTTCCCAAACCTCAAAACACAATCATTACCAATGTTGAATTCAGGCAACTTACCTTTCTGAACCAGCTCTACCTTTTTCTGCAACTCACTATCTTGCTTCTGTGCTTGCTTGATTCTGTCTGATAGAGAAGATTTCACTGATACTTGAAACAAAACAGAAGGACATCTTTCACCAACAACTTCTATGCCAAAGTTCATCAAATACTTAACCAAAGGATCATGTTCCAAACGCAACATTGTTAATGAATCATTACTTTTTCGACTCAAAGCATCAACCACTTTATTTGATTTTCCCGGATGGTAATGAATTGTACAATCATAATCCTTGATTAATTCTAGACATATCCTCTATCTCATGTTAAATTATTTCTGAGTGAATATATACTTTAAACTTTTGTGATCGGTATATATTTCACACTTTACTCCATACAAATGATGCCTCCAAATTTTTAAAGCGAAAACAACAGCAGCTAATTCCAAATCATGT
Source organism: Viscum album (assembly GCA_963277665.1). NCBI lineage: Eukaryota > Viridiplantae > Streptophyta > Magnoliopsida > Santalales > Viscaceae > Viscum > Viscum album. The sequence continues at coordinate 332,622,101 of OY728134.1, forward strand.
GTAGGGTAATTTACCTCATGATTTTTCAACTGTCGTGAAGCATAAGCAATTACCTGATCATTCTGCATTAGGACACAACCAAGTCCTTTCAATGAAGCATCACTATAGATAACAAACTCACCATTCCTGTACGGTAGTGCCAAAACTGGAGCATTCACCAATCTTCTTTTCAACTCCTGAAAACAATCATCACATTCCTTTGTCCAGATAAACTTAACACCCTTCCGAGTTAGCTTAGTCATTGAACTAGATAACCGTGAAAAATTTCTAACAAACCTTCGGTAATAGCCTTCCAAACCAAGGAATCTATGAATCTCAGTTACATTTTTGGGTCTTGGCCATTCTTCAACAACCTTTGTTTTATCAGGATCAACAGTTATCCCCTCTTTAGAAACAATGTGACCAAGGAAAGAAATTTGTTGGAACCAAAACTCACACTTGATGAATTTACCATAAAATTTATTTTCTTTTAAGGTTTGAAAGATAACCCTTAAATGTCTTTAATGCTCCTCTTTACTTTTAGAAAACACCAAAATATCATCAATGAAAACAACCACAAACTTATCCAAGAACTCATGGAAAATTATATTCATTAAGTCCATGAATACAGCAGGTGCATTGGTTAGCCCAAACGGCATTACTAAAAATTCATAATGGCCATATATTGTACGGAATGCGGTCTTCGGAATATCTGCTTCCTTTACCTTCAACTGATGGTACCCCGATCTCAGGTCAATCTTTGAAAAATACTGAGCTCCCTGGAGCTGATCAAACAAATCATCGATATGAGGCAAATGATATTTGTTCTTAATAGTGATGTTATTCAAGGCTCTATAATCAATGAAAAGTCTCATAGAACCATATTTATTTTTAACAAATAAAACAGGAGCACCCCATGGTGATGTGCTAGGTCGAATGAAACCTTTCTCTAATAAATCTTTTAATTGCTCCTTCAACTCTAAAAGTTCAATTTGAGCCATTCGATAAGGGGGTTTTGAAATTGGCTTAGCATCAGGAACTAAGTCAACAGTAAATTCAACTTCCCAATCTGGTATTATTCCAGGAAACTCATCAGGAAAAACATCAGGATACTCATTTACCACTAGTATATCATTAATCTGAACAGTTCCCTTGTTTTCAACAATGTGTGCAAGGTAACATTCATTTCCATCTTTTACAAGTTTCTCGGCCTCTTGATATGTTATCAACAGTAAGGGTTCATTATTGTACACAAACTGAAAGTCTTTCTGAAAAGAAACTTCTTTAGCTCTACAGTCAATATTAGCATGGTAAATAGAGAGCCAATCCATACCCAGGATAACATCAAATTCTACTAGAGGTAAAACAATAAGGTTCGCAAGTATGTTCTTTCCACGGATAAGGATAGGAAGATTCTTATAAATTCTTTTTGCCTCAACATTTCCCCCAGGTGTTTTTACCACAAGTTCAGGAGTCATTTCTTGAGATGGTATTCCCATTTTAATAGAAAAGTTTTCAGAGATAAAGGAATGTGTATACCCCGAATCAAATAACACACTGGCATAATCTGAAAAAACAAACAAAGTACCTGATACAACTTCATTTGATGGCCCAAAATCTGCTGAAGTAGTTGCAAAGGATTTCACCACCCATTTATGATTATAGTTTAACTGCTTACCATCACTGAAGCTCTTTGTCAGACACTCGTTTGCATAGTGACCCATCTCGTTGCACTTAAAACATTTCACAAACTGTAAATCGAATTTGGACTTAACATCACATTGATCTTTTTCAGTGCAATCACGAGCCTTATGTCCCATCTTACCACATCGGTAGCACTTCCCAGAATTCAGAAGAAATTCCCCACCATGCCTTTTACCACATTTATCACAAACTGGAAACTTAGTTTTCTTACCATTAGACCTTTTTGAAGAATTCTTTCCTTTCTCCTGCCACCTCGGTCTCTTCTTCTGATGGTTGTTATAGAACACTTGATCATCGGAAAACTCCATTTCGACCTTCTCAGCACATCGAACAAGCTTTTCATAACTTTTATACTCATGAGAAGCTAAATCCCTTCGATATTTTGGCTTTAATCCTGAGTAAAAATGATTTATTTTACTATCAAGGTCTCAGATAAAATTTGGAGCATACCTCGACAATCGAGTGAACCTTTCTTCATAGGCAGCCACTGAGTCTTCCTATTGCCTCAATTCCAAGAATTGTTTTTCCATCCTAAGTCGAACAGCCTTAGGAAAATACTTCTCAAGAAACATACCTTTGAATTCATCCCATTCAAGAGCATCAATCTCATCATCATCCCTGATATTTTTAACCATCGACCACCACTGATCTGCTTCACCCTCCAAATGATAAATAACAAGACTAACCTTTTGATTGTCTGAACACCCCATGACATCGAAAATATTCTCCAGTGATTTAATCCACCCTTCAGCTAGCACATGGTCAGATGATCCTCTGAATGATGGGGGATGTTGCCTCATGAAATGTTCCTCCAATGACATGTTCCTCTACGGTTGATCTGGATGATCTCGTGCATGGATACCACCACCATTTATTTCCTGAGTCAACTGTTCCATTACTGCAACAAACTATTCAGTTCCAATTCTGACCATCTCAGGATGCTGATTTGGAAGGTTATTTCCTTCTGTATTCCTTCATAACACTGCTTCCCTGTTTCCTCTACCGAAAACCATTCTGAACAAACATGTCTAAGATGAAGCAACATGGTAATCTTCAAATGCTTTATCATTTCAATTTGACCATAAAAAATATTTTTGGATAATCATTTAATAGAATTATAACTCCTAAAGTTATCTAAACTGACCTCTGATACCAACTATAAGGCCCCGACCTTAAACCTTACTTAATCTTAAGATATTACAAGATTACACATCGGGGATATTTTCAGGTTTAGAGTTTTAGAGAATTAGATCATAAAACATGCATTATATCCCACATTTAAACAAAGTGGTTATAATAAAAGATAGTATTCATTTTCCCCATCAATGGAAACATATTGAAAATAAAACATGGATTCTTTCTTGACACTTCCTTGACACAATAATCCTATCATGTACCTTTCCCTTAACCTGTGAAAAACATTTCAAAAAAAAACTTGGGATGAGCATAAAAAGCTTAGTATGGGTTATAAAAATATGTAAAGGAAACATGAGTTCATATATACATAAGAATGAAATCATACTTTACCCATAAAAACATAAGCACTTTAACATACCTCATCAAATCATGACTAAATCATAGAAAACATAAGACATAAAGGTAACTTGAGGCATTCATAACATTCTTACGTAGGGAGTAACCCTCTTGGTTACGTTTGAAATACCCACCACAGTATATTACCTAAATCTCTTCGGAGAAACCTTAACATTTCACTCCTTCGCATTACCCAATGAATTATAGAGCTATATCGGGCTCACCCACCCTTAGTTTATCACGGAACCACCCGTCTTCATAATAATGCCCAAGAACCACAACATAATCGTATCACATAAAACATGCATAAAGGAAACATAACATTTCCACATTTCAATCAAAAGATATCAATACAACACATTGATATAATAAAAACATAATGAAAACCATTGTAGAGACCCGAAGCCTGACGTACATAGACTTTACATTACTTTTGCGGAATACTTAGTACATAACAAAAACACACACACACAAGGATCGTAATAGTTTAGTGTCTTTGGAAACTCGGAATATAATCTTCTAATCGTGGTGAAAGATCTTCAAAATCTCCCATAAAGATCTTCTTTTTTTTTACCTAAAACCTTTCTTTATATCCTGGGGAAAATAAAACATAAAATGGTGAGCTCAAATGCTCAGTAAGGGTAAACAAAAGAAATATCAATCACATCATATACATAAGCACATAACTTTTGGAAATCTTAACCTGCAAAAGAGATCATAATTTCATAAAATGGGGTAAATCATGGCAGTGAAATGTAATCACAATAATCATAATTTAAAACATGAAACATTGTGGCATTCACACATAATCATAGAGAATCATTTCTTGTTAGTCAAGACTCATTGCCAAGACTATCTTAGTGGACAAAGTCCCTTTCTGAATCGAGTAACCCTCGTTTCAGTCCTGTTTCACTGAACCGGTATAACCTACCGTTCCAGCCCTGTCTATCTCATGAGATATAAAATCTTTACCCAATGCATTGGAGGGAGATATAGGTCCCACCCATCTTATAATGAATCCTTTCTTATGTGTGCCACATAATCATAAACCATACATCATAGCGTAACCCGTGTAATAAAAATGGAATTCTTAAACAACATGACATCATAAAACAATTCATATAAGATAAAGGAATTCATTAAAATATTTCCATCACAACATAATCAAATCCATGTTATAATAGGGATAAAAACAGAACCCTTTTATTATCTTAGATGGAAAATAATTTTGATAAAATACTTGAACTCCATTCTTGAGGAAAATATCCTTTCTACTTCAAAAACATTTTTCCTTTCATAACATGTCATACGACTTTAAAACAAAAGAAGATGATTAAAAATAAACTTGAAAACTTGTAAAGGAAGCTTCTTGGAAATAATGTTTTAAAAATCCATTCATTCCATATGAGTTAAAAAAAAACATTCTTCGTACTTTTGTCGGAAAAGTCAAAAAGTACCTCGTACGAAAAACGACAAAAGATTCCTTCCATACATATTACTAAAAACTCACCGAAGGGTAAAAATGGATTTAAGTAATTTTAGGTGTATGGAAATAATATTACATATTGATGAAACATGAATGTGGATGATAAAATACACCCCAGTAAATACTTACGAATAAACAATCTCGGATAAAAATGAGATTGTGATATTTTCCCTTACCTTAGGTCCGATTTGCTTTGTACGTGTCCGAAGCTCCTGTATAATGGTTTAAATAATGTTATTTACTTATTACAGAATCATAAATATTGATATTATATCATATATGGTCATATTCTTAGCTTCTTGTTAGTAATATTTCATTGTTACTTGTTACTCGGGTCTTTATTGCCTTTTGTTCTTATGCGTGTTTTTCCGAATAAATTCTTATTCTTCTTTTAAGGTTATAGATACCTTATATCCAGAATGGTATTAGTGTAACATATATCATATTTATTCATTCAATTCATTTATATAATTACTATGTAATGATGATCATGTAGAACGAGTCGCATCACATCGTGGAGACGGTATTCCGTACGTACGCACGAGTGATGATATCGTTCCTATGATCGTGGAATTGTATTGGAGTACATATATATTATTTCAGTATCAATATTACTTTATAATAATCATAAATAGTTACTCATTACACCATTATACCCATCCTTGTAAGGTGGTGGTGGAAAATAGATTACACCACGGCGTGGAGACGGTATTCCGTACGTACGCACGCGCGGTGATTTCATTTTTCCGTAGGATGGATAGAAGGTGAATTAGGGTTGTTTGATATTTATAATAACATATCAGTATGTATGTAATACTTATGTTATTACTTTATCATGAAACAACTAAATAAGAAGAAGTTGAAGAAGAAAGAAATTGAAAAGATCGGTAACGGATATTACCTCTTCTTTGGAACGCCTCTTTGAATCCTCCACTTAGGGAACTAAGATTGGTCTTTGAAGAAGACCAGGACCTATAGGATTATTCTAGGGAAGTGGAGAGGAGAAAATGTCAGGGGTTGGCCGAGCTTGAGTGCTCAAATTGGTGTGAGGAGGAGGGGGAGGAGGTGCCCTTTTATAAGGGAGGAGAGGGGCACCTTAGGAATTCTTTATAATAAATCTAACCCCACATAAAAACCTCCAAAAATGACTCATATTCGAATATTAGATAATATAAGGTTGTAATATCATCAACCAATAGAATTTAGACATGTTAGGAATTTATTTTAAACATTATCAACATGTTTTATCTTTATTTAATCAATTTAATTTTATTTGTGGTAATAACATTCTAATTTTTAAATTATAACAAATAATTACTTATTTGTTGTGAATTGTCCATAATTGGATTATTAATAACATTTTAGATCATATAAATTTAAATTTATAATTTTGAAATATTTTGTGATTTTTAATCAATTTTATAATATGTTTTTTTTATAAAATAACAATAGTGTCAATTTTGACACTATTCATTTATTTGAATTTAAATAAAATAAATACAGAAGATATGTTCGAACTAAAAGTTTTAATAGATTAATAAAATGTCATATGTATCTTAAAAATTATTGGAGCACATTAAATAGTTCATATAATATTTATTTTATTATTTTTGAAACCATTTATTTGGTTTATCTCTTAATAAAATAAATACTACAACATATTTGTATACTTTTTTAATATACTTATTTGTTGCATAAAAATTAAAAATAAAATCCTATGATGAAAATAAATCTATTACCTTTCACAATAATAATTTTACTCGAATTTATCATCTTAAAATCACAATATTTAAATTGTTATATTTATTAAATTATGAAGGTGACAACTTTGGCATCATTTAAAATAAAATAATATAAGTGTCATAATCGCTTTTATAAGGCTCCAAATGGTCAAATATTAGACCATTGTATGCTTATGGTTTACATTGACATGGCCAATAAGTTTTGGTTAGGTATTTGTGCATTTGATGGTCACTATTAGTTTAATAAAAACAATATTCTTGATTTTTCACTAGATAAACAATTTCTGCATCACTATTGTGTCATAATTAATGATAATTATTTAATCCCTAAAAATTATAAATAAATTTATATGATGTAGATAATTTCATTAGCTTTCAGGAGACTATTCATGTTCGATGTTTCATGAATTTTATCACTAAATTAAAATTAATATACTTATAAGATTTAAGAGAGTAACATGTTGTCACTTTCTTTGGTTTTAATAATAATTAAGTTATTTTCATGGACAAATGTCCATTAAATGATTCAAATCCGACCCTTAGGTGATATGGGTCTACTTTTAGTCATCCAATAGGATTTTGACATTTGTTAGGGTAATTTTAAAATATTATATTTACCCTTAATTACCCGATTTACCTTTAACTATGGTAAATAAAATTTACCGTAGTTACTATTCATAATTCCCAAAAATAAAAAGTAGCTTATTAACATAATTTGGACCCACTGATTCCAAATATGGAATCCATTTTTCCAAATTCAATACACAAAAGATGCAGAAATTAAATTAAAATTAATCCCGTTGTCGAAAGAAAACGGGTTTTTCTTTAAAACATTGCAAAAGATTGAATTGATTTAACCTACGAATTCAAGGTAAAATCAATGCTAATGACATACATTATATTAAATGGTAAAAATATATTCTATTTATAATTTAAAACCATTCAATATTATAATTTAACCACATAAGATATTACGATGAAAAAAGTTGTTTTTAATTAAAATATAGCGTGTTTTTACTATTCATTAAAATATGAAAGTTATCGGAAAAATATCAAAACTTTATCTAATGTAAATTTTTATATCCTGATTCAAAATAAGAATATTATTTTGTCAAATTGAACATATAAACATGTCAAAAACTATATTTAAAGTGGGTGCGCCATCAAAAGGCGGTAAAACTGCATTTTTTGAAAAATACTTATTTTACCCGAAAAATTTATTTTGTTCTTATACCATGTTTTAGAAAATGTGTAAGATGAATAATAATGCTATAAAATTCAAAATTTAGATAATACTATTCATAACGGCTAGTTCATGACAATATTATAATAATATATCATTGTTTATTAAAACCTGGTATTGCGTACAACACACGCTATCAAGGAAGGTCGCGATTGCGTGTAATGCAAGCCAAGTCAGGGTTGCGTGTTGTGAAAGAATCCTTCGTTGTTTCGTATAACAGAATCCAACCATATTTCATTTATACATTTAATATATATATATATATATATATACTCAATGTTGCGTAGAATAACTATTATCAAAATTGTGTGTAACATGGTCCAAGAATAGTGTTGCGTATACTATAAGCTAATACGGTGTTGCGTATAGCGCAAGGTAATCTTGGTGTAGAATAAAAAAAAAGACATTAATGAAATTAAAATAATATTTTTTCATAAAATCTCGGGGTGTTACATTCTACCCCCCTTAAAATGAATTTCACCCTCGAAATTCGTCGGGGTTATAAATGGTTTACTATTTGAAAGTTTCTTTGATAGAAACCCACATCGTAAAAAGGAATACCAAAACTTATCTTTAAAAACAAAAGTATGAAACGTAACGGTTACCCAAATAAACTAATCACTGGGTTTCCACATAGGTGAAAATATGGATATGGAAGAGAAATCTAACCATCATGTTCTGATGGAGAGTGGTAGAGAACATGGCTATGGAAAAGCTAGCAATCACAAAGCCATAAATTTGTGATGATCTAGGGTACCATCTAATTCGTCGGATATAAGGGCACTAGGACAACATTTTTGGTTTTCAAGATCATTTCCCTAAAGTTGAAAATTTGAATTAGAATAAATACTTACTTTATTTTGGTACAATCTCACTGTTGTTCATGCCTTGAACAATTTCCACTTCATCTCTTAAATAAATGATGTTGAATTTGTTATTCGTGAAGTGTTAGCAGATCATGTGATAGAATGACGGGTCATTCCATCTGTCTCAAACAAAAGGTTAGCAAAAATTATATACATAAGTCGATCTATAGTGAGATTAATCATATATTGTTCCTAAAATGGACTTATACTTCATATATCATACTGCTTAATATAATAAAACTAGTTTCTACTAAACAGGGACTTCCTGTAGGCCAGTGGTAGGCGATAAAGGCCAATCACACTTCGGTTGTGGGTTCGATTCCTACAGCCTTGTCCGACGCGATGGGCTGTCGCCCGTCTTGCAGGTTGTCCTTTTTCTAAAACTACATTACTATAACATCCCATCAATAATATCGAATAAAAAAAAACTTCTATCCTTAAACAATACTCACTTATGTCCAACATAATCCATTTCAATCTTTAGGCTTATCCATAATACTGCAGTCCACTCTCATAACATAGTGAAAACGATTACCAGAGATTTAATACCATCGTTGATCCCCATATATCATAAGATATGTTTTTTTTGGTCACATTCCAAACATTCAAAGTCCTTAATCATGTATTCTATTGAATACCTTAGTGAAAACATGAATGCAGTTTAAAGTTAACACTTTCCACATACCAAAATCCTCAATATTCTATATACTCAAACCATGATATCACTTAGTCCTTATATCAATCATGAGCTCATGAATACTATTAAACATTTCATTTTCTCGTTTTCCCTTCATTATGCGTATATCATCTTATTTCCAAAAAATATCTCAATCACTTTGAATACCACATCAATAAATATTGCAATACTCAATGATACAACATTATTTTGGAATCCCATTACATAAACACTTAATCATTCCACCACATCGTTGTCATATTCAAAATTGCCAATAGTGATCGCATGTGACTTCCCTTTGTCCTTTTCCTTCAGTGGTTGCTCATATTGATCATCACTAACCCTTGGATTAGGGCATTTATTAGCATAATGCCCCATTTCCTTGCACTTGAAGCATTGAAGTGTTGGTGGTGCGTTCTCTGCAGTGTTTACTTTATTCACATCATTAGAAACCCTTTTTCCATTACTTCGACACTCAGCTGCTCGATGACCTTCTTTTCCACACTTAAAACATTTTCTAGTCCCTTTAAGACAATCTCCACCATGCTTCTTTCCACACTTTGGGCATAAGGAAACATTCATCTTCTTTTCACCATTATTCTGAGATTTCTCCTTGAACTCCATCTTTCGTTTCTTGTCAAAACCATGAGATGGATATGTAACACCAACTTCCATTTCTACCTTGATAGCACAACACACAATTTCTTCATAGCTACTGAAGTCTCTTATAGCTAATTCCCTTCGAAGACTTGGTTTTAAGCCACTGAAAAATTGATCAACTTTACTTTGAGGTTGGATGATAATGCCAGATGCATACCTTGCAAGTCTTGTAAAATTCACTTCGTATATACCAACAGATTCATCATCCTTTTGCTTTAGTTCAAGAAACTCCTTATCCATCTTTGTTCGAAGAATACGGGGGAAGTACTTACTGAAAAATAAGTTCTTGAACTCGTCCCATTCCATGGACTCAATTTCATCCCTTTGCCTCGTATTCTTAATAAGATTCCACCATTGATCAGCATCACCTTCCAAACGATACACTGCTAAGATGACTTTGTCATGTTCAGAACATTGAAGAACTGAAAATATCTTTTCAGTGGTACTGATCCATTGTTCAGCAACAAGTGGATCAGAAGACCCACTGAAAGAAGGTGGACGTTGCCTCATGAAGGACTCAATAGAATATTGTTCCCTTCTCTGCTCATTTGGAAGTCCAGAATGATTCATAGCTTGTGTAAGTATAGCAATAAGATTTTGCACTCCATCTCCCGTAACATTTGTTTGTTCAGGAGGACAATCATTGCATTGCCCATTGCATTGATCAACACGGTTCCTTCGGGTTCTAGCCATCGTCTAAAACCCAAAAAGAATAGTGTGAGAGGCAAAAATCATGCTAGGGAAAACAACATAATAAAGGGGGAGTACCTTCAATATCTAACATCTTAGGTTTAATTCTATGATCGTTAGCGTAATTCTAGTACTATAACCTATACGTATACTTAACCTTAGGGACATCCCTAGACATACCTTAGAAATATCTCTAGGGATCTCACTAAAGTTCTCGCATCCTAGTTTCCAAAGGTTGACTAAACCTTTCCTCTGATACCAACTGTAGAGACCCGAAGCCCGACGTACATAGACTTTACATTACTTTTGTGGAATACTTAGTACATAACAAAAACACACACACACACAAGGATCGTAATAGTTTAGTGTCTTTGGAAACTCGGAATATAATCTTCTAATCGTGGTGAAAGATCTTCAAAATTTCCCATAAAGATCTTCTTTTTTTTATACCTAAAACCTTTCTTTATATCCTGGGGAAAATAAAACATAAAAGGGTGAGCTCAAATGCTCAGTAAGGGTAAACAAAAGAAATATCAATCACATCATATACATAAGCACATAACTTTTGGAAATCTTAACCTGCAAAAGAGATCATAATTTCATAACATGGGGTAAATCATGGCAGTGAAATGTAATCAAAATAATCATAACTTAAAACATGAAACATTGTGGCATTCACACATAATCATAGAGAATCATTTCTTGTTAGTCAAGACTCATTGCCAAGACTATCTTAGTGGACAAAGTCCCTTTCTGAATCGAGTAACCCTCGTTTCAGTCCTGTTTCACTGAACCGGTATAACCTACCGTTCCAGCCCTGTCTATCTCATGAGATATAAAATCTTTACCCAATGCATTGGAGGGAGATATAGGTCCCACCCATCTTATAATGAATCCTTTCTTATGTGTGCCACATAATCATAAACCATACATCATAGCGTAACCCATGTAATAAAAATGGAATTATTAAACAACATGACATCATAAAACAATTCATATAAGATAAAGGAATTCATAAAAATATTTCCATCACAACATAATCAAATCCATGTTATAATAGGGATAAAAACAGAACCCTTTTATTATCTTAGATGGAAAATAATTTTGATAAAATACTTGAACTCCATTCTTGAGGAAAATATCCTTTCTACTTCAAAAACATTTTTCCTTTCATAACATGTCATACGACTTTAAAACAAAAGAAGATGATTAAAAATAAACTTGAAAACTTGTAAAGGAAGCTTCTTGGAAATAATGTTTTAAAAATCCATTCATTCCGTATGATTTAAAAAAAACATTCTTCGTACTTTTGTCGGAAAAGTCAAAAAGTACCTCGTACGAAAAACGACAAAAGATTCCTTCCATACATATTACTAAAAACTCACCGAAGGGTAAAAATGGATTTAAGTAATTTTAGGTGGATGGAAATAATATTACATATTGATGAAACATGGATGTGGATGATAAAATACACCCCAGTAAATACTTACGAATAAACAATCTCAGATAAAAATGAGATTGTGATATTTTCCCTTACCTTAGGTCCGATTTGCTTTGTACGTGTCCGAAGCTCCTGTATAATAGTTTAAATAATGTTATTGACTTATTCCAGAATCATAAATATTGATATGATATCATATATGGTCATATTCTTAGCTTCTTGTTAGTAATATTTCATTGTTACTTGTTACTCGGGTCTTTATTGCCTTTTGTTCTTATGCGTGTTTTGCCAAATAAATTCTTATTATTCTTTTAAGGTTATAGATACCTTATATCCAGAATGGTATTAGTGTAACATATATCATATTTATTCATTCAATTCATTTATATAATTACTATGTAATGATGATCATGTAGAACGAGTCGCATCACATCGTGGAGACGGTATTCCGTACGTACGCACGAGTGATGATATCGTTCCTATGATCGTGGAATTGTATTGGAGTACATATATATTATTTCAGTATCAATATTACTTTATAATAATCATAAATAGTTACTCATTACACCATTATACCCATCCTTTTAAGGTGGTGGTGGAAAATAGATTACACCACGGCGTGGAGACGGTATTCCGTACGTACGCACGCGCGGTGATTTCATTTTTCCGTAGGATGGATAGAAGGTGAATTAGGGTTGTTTGATATTTATAATAACATATCAGTATGTATGTAATACTTATGTTATTACTTTATCATGAAACAACTAAAGAAGAAGAAGTTGAAGAAGAAATAAATTGAAAAGATCGGTAACGGATATTACCTCTTCTTTGGAACGCCTCTTTGAATCCTCCACTTAGGGAACTAAGATTGGTCTTTGAAGAAGACCAAGACCTCTAGGATTATTCTAGGGAAGTGGAGAGGAGAAAATGTCAGGGGTTGGCCGAGCTTGAGTGCTCAAATTGGTGTGAGGAGGAGGGGGAGGAGGTGCCCTTTTATAAGGGAGGAGAGGGGCACCTTAGGAATTCTTTATAATAAATCTAACCCCACATAAAAACCTCCAAAAATGACTCATATTAGAATATTAGATAAGATAAGGTTGTAATATCATCAACCAATAGAATTTAGACATGTTAGGAATTTATTTTAAACATTATCAACATGTTTTATCTTTATTTAATCAATTTAATTTTATTTGTGGTAATAACATTCTAATTTTTAAATTATAACAAATAATTACTTATTTGTTGTGAATTGTCCATAATTGGATTATTAATAATATTTTAGATCATGTAAATTTAAATTTATAATTTTGAAATATTTTTTGATTTTTAATCAATTTTATAATATGTTTTTTTTATAAAATAACAATAGTGTCAATTTTGACACTATTCATTTATTTGAATTTAAATAAAATAAATACAGAAGATATGTTCGAACTAAAAGTTTTAATAGATTCATAAAATGTCATATGTATCTTAAAAATTATTGGAGCACATTAAATAGTTCATATAATATTTATTTTATTATTTTTGAAACCATTTATTTGGTTTATCTCTTAATAAAATAAATACTACAACATTTTTGTATAATTTTTTAATATACTTATTTGTTTCATAAAAATTAAAAATAAAATCCTATGATGAAAATAAATCTATTACCTTTCACAATAATACTTTTAATCGAATTTATCATCTTAAAATCATAATAGTTAAATTGTTATATTTATTAAATTATGAAGGTGACAACTTTGGCATCATTTAAAATAAAATAATATAAGTGTCATAATCGCTTTTATAAGGCTCCAAATGGTCAAATATTAGACCATTGGATGCTTATGGTTTAAATTGACATGTCCAATAAGTTTTGGTTAGGTATTTGTGTATTTTATGGTCACTATTAGTTTAATAAAAACAATATTCTTGATTTTTCACTAGATAAAAAATTTCTGCATCACTATTGTGTCATAATTAATGATAATTATTTAATCCCTAAAAATTATAAATAAATTTATATGATGTAGATAATTTCATTAGATTTCAGGATACTATTCATGTTTGAAGTTTCATGAATTTTATCACTAAATTAAAATTAATATACTTATAAGATTTAAGAGAGTGACATGTTGTCACCTTCTTTGGTTTTAATAATAATTAAGTTATTTTCATGGACAAATGTCCATTAAATGATTATAATCCGACCCTTAGGTGATATGGGTCGACTTTTAGTCATCCAATAGGATTTTGACATTTGTTAGGGTAATTTTAAAATATTATATTTACCCTTAATTACCCGATTTACCTTTAACTATGGTAAATAAAATTTACCGTAGTTACTATTCATAATTCCCAAAAATAAAAAGTAGCTTATTAACATAATTTGGACCCACTGATTCCAAATATGGAATCCATTTTTCCAAATTCAATACACAAAAGATGTAGAAATTAAATTAAAATTAATCCCGTTGTCGAAAGAAAACGGGTTTTTCTTTAAAACATTGCAAAAGATTGAATTGATTTAACCTACGAATTCAAGGTAAAATCAATGCTAATGACATACATTATATTAAATGGTAAAAATATATTCTATTTATACTTTAAAACCATTCAATATTATAATTTAACCACATAAGATATTACGATGAAAAAAGTTGTTTTTAATTAAAATATAGCGTGTTTTTACTATTCATTAAAATATGAAAGTTATCGGAAAAATATCAAAACTTTATCTAATGTAAATTTTTATATCCTGATTCAAAAGAAGAATATTATTTTGTCAAATTGAACATATAAACATGTCAAAAACTATATTTAAAGTGGGTGCGCCATCAAAAGGCGGTAAAACTGCATTTTTTTGAAAAATACTTATTTTACCCGAAAAATTTATTTTGTTCTTATACCATGTTTTAGAAAATGTGTAAGATGAATAATAATGCTATAAAATTCAAAATTTAGTTAATACTATTCATAACGGCTAGTTCATGACAATATTATAATAATATATCATTGTTTATTAAAACCCGGTATTGCGTACAACACACGCTATCGAGGAAGGTCGCGATTGCGTGTAATACAAGCCAAGTCAGGGTTGCGTGTTGTGAAAGAATCCTTCGTTGTTTCGTATAACAGAATCCAACCATATTTCATTTATACATTTAATATATATATATATATAATCAATGTTGCGTAGAATAACTATTATCAAAATTGTGTGTAACATGGTCCAAGAATAGTGTTGCGTATACTGTAAGCTAATACGGTGTTGCGTATAGCGCAAGGTAATCTTGGTGTAGAATACAACAAAAGACATTAATGAAATTAAAATAATATTTTTTCATAAAATCTCGGGGTGTTACAACCATTTTCAATACCAAAATAAAAGAAAAGTAAAACATGGTATTTATTTTTCATTTAAAAAAAGGTATGGCTTGTAGAGGAAGCCGAAACTCAAATAATGGTCACGACGGCGGAGAAGTCGTTGTCGCCACATACATACGACAAAAAAAACATTCACTTTTTGTCGTTTAGTAAAACGCTTCGTATAAAAAAGATTCATTTTGAATAAGTGTAAAAGTCAAATGGGTTTATACACCATATAAAAGAAAGTTGTGTATAAAACAAAATATGCCTCAATGAAAGGAGATTGAGACAAAGTCCCATACCTCGGGTCCGACTTGACTCGATCGTTCTTTAATCTCCTGAATAATAAACTTGAGTTAATTTCTACTTGCTTAAGAACCTTTTTCAAGTTCACTATTCCTTTTATATCACTTATTACCATGTCATGAACACTATGTAATTATTTAAGTTAATAATGGTCGTTTTAACGATCATTGGTACTTGAGTCAAAAACATGCTCTTTATAATTACAAGTTGTTCATGTATCCATTATATACAAAGTTATACTCATGATGTATATATCATATATATCATATATATCCAGTATATACATACATTTATAATATTACATAACGTTTATAGGTAAGAGATAAAATGCACCATTCATGGAGACGGTAAGCCGTACGTACGCATGAACACCACTTTCATTTCTATTTCGTATTTTTATGGAATGGAATCATAATTATTTAAAGGTATATTATAATTCCAGTATAATATCATGTATATTACCATTAATTAAATCCTTTATACGTCTCACATATGGCATTAATGAAATCAAATCACTTTGAGGGGGCGGTAGTCCGCACTTCCTTAAATGAAGATATCACGTTTACCCATAATGGAAACCATAAAGGTATGCCATAAATGAAAAATACAGAAGCTTAAATAAAACATAAACATATTATATATCATATATAAATATAGTTACATCTTAATGGCCACCTTTGAAGGTGTTATATGAGTGTTGAATAATCGTCGTTTCGTGAGGCAGAAATTTGCCATCCACAGAAACAATATGTTCTTTAACCATTAGATTAAGGTGTGTGTAAGTGTAGCTAGAATTATTCTTATAAAAACATCATAATATATGGAAGATACTGGTGTTGTTACAAAATAAATGAATAAAAAGAGTTTAGGGGGTCGAAGAAGCAAAATAAAACAAAAGGACTCAAGTGTAGACATTACCTTAAAATCAGGTAACTCCCTTTGGTTTGAGCTCAAAGGCTTCCTTGGGAAGACTTATGCCCAATGTGAGGATTCAAAGAGTAAGAGAGGTATGTGAAGAGATATAATGGGTAGGGGTTGGCCGAGACAAAGGCTTTGGAAGTGTGGGTAAGGTGGTAGAGGTGGGGGCCTTTTATAAGAGGAGAGGAGACACACTCTTGGAAAGTAAAGAAATATTACTTTATTTGAAAATGAGTTTCAGATTTAAAAGGTCCCAAATTGATATAATTCGAGTATAAGGTGATAAGGGTTCGAAATATACCCACCCAATAGGTGTTGGACATGTGTAGGTCATAGATTTTACATTATATTTTCATTTTATTTAAATCCTTTATTAACGAGGTAATCACTGCATTACTATGATGTCATAAATAATTTTATTTATATAATGTCTAAAAATTATAAAAAAAATACTATGATGTATGAATTCTTTTTATATTTCCAATGACTATTTATAGTCAAAAATATAACTTGTATAACCCCATTTAAAAATTGTTTTAGTAAAACATCTCATGTTTGTGTCATTTTTACTTTTACATTAAATAAAAAGTTATTTATGTCATTTCCCAACCAAAGTGGCTCCATGGGGTCCACAAGTTGACCCATGGATTGTATTGATCGGCCATGAAACATTCAATGAGGGTAGGACATGTGTCAAGTTCATATCATATTATTAAAACATTATTTTTACCTTAAACTACACTAATTACCTCTAATCGCGATTAAAAACTTAATAAGTTACTATTCACCAAAAATTTATTTTAATCCCATTGAACCACATTTTACTTCTTAATGACAACCATGTATGTAGGATTTTTGAAATTCAAAACACAGAGGTGGTAAAAATTCATTTAAACGAAAAATCAGTTTTTAAAGTACCACTTAGTGGTTTCACTATTCATCAAAAATTGATGTTTTTCAGAAAAATACCCAAACTTCACCCTAAGATATATTTGATATTCTGAATTTAAAAATGATGTCTATTTTAAAAAATTAAAAACATATTAGTTACATTAATTAATTTAATAATTAATTCCCGCTGCCATGTCAAATAGCGTGTTTTTATGAAACAATATATATCAAAAAATTGACACTAGTTTAATTCCCATTTCAAAGTGAAATTAATTCCAATGTCCACCATTGGATTAAATGGTAAAAATATATTCTATTTACACTTTAAAACCAATCAAAAAAATAATATAACTATATAAAAAATTATATTAAAAAGGTGGTTTTGAATTAAAATACAACACTTTTCACTATTCCTTAAAAAATGAACACTATCAGAAAAATACCAAAAGTTTATCCAAAGTAAATTTCAATGTCCCAATAATAAAGAATAACTTTTTTTTGACAAATATAGCTTATAAAATTGTCAAAACATAGATTTTAAAATGGTTCTCCATCAAAAGGTGGTAAAACAATTTTTTAAAAATACTAGAGTATTCCATGCTTTAGGTTGGATTTATTCTCATTTTAAGCCTCAAAAACACTATCCAATTCATAAATAGACATAGATAAAAATATCTATAATTCATTACTTACTTGGGATGTTATAAGGGAAGTATTATACTTACCTTAACTCTTTTATTAATCTTGATATTTTATCCTAATTTAAATCTCTAAAATTTATAAATATTTAGTACTATGTGAAGAATAAGTGTGGGAGAGAGTAGTATGAAATATTATCTAGAATAAAACTTCAGATTTGAATCCATTACTTTTATAGTAAAAATATCACTTAGAAAATATTTTATATGATGGGAATTTTGTAAGTGAAGTTTAAAAGTAAATACTCTAGGGGATTATAATATGATGTGTACATTATATAATTTGAAATTGAATTTGGTTGGATTTTTTTATCATAAAATAACAACAACTTACGGTAAAAACTTAAAATACAATCATATAAGTTCTTTGAAACTAGAGTAAAATGGGAAATTGATATCCCACACAAATGTTTTGAAGTGATCATGACTTGGGTCTATGAGTGAGAATGAAAATACATAAAAGGAAATTTTTATAGTCAATTTCCCCTATCCTACTTTTATTCACTAATTATTTCAATTAGTACTAGGGGATTCCTACTATAGGGTATGTTTTAGTTTCATAATAGTCATGATCAATTAATAGGTGAAAAGAAAATGATTTGACTCAAAAATTTCAAAAAAAGTGTGATTTCCTAGTTATCATAGGAGTGTATAATGAGGGGAATATTGAAACTAAATTAATAAGGGTTAAATTTACATATAAAATTTCTACTAAAGTTGTATCAATAAATCGAGAAACCTATAAGATGAGAAAATTAAAGGGGATGTATTTTTGAAATTCGTTCATACTGGATAAATGATTCAAATAAAATATCTTCATTTAATCTTTAATAAACTATAAATCAAACTTCAAATGATTTGGGTTCTTTTTGAAACATTTTTAGTGAAATAAATTTATGAAAATTTATAATTAAACTATTTGGGAATGTTCATTTAACTGATTTGTTACTGTCCTTGGTTTTTTTATTTTTTATTTTGTGTGTTTTATTTATTTTTTAAATATTAAATGGTAGTTTGTATAATTTTGTTGGTTCTATAAATAAGATCTTAATCATGAAAATCCATGCATGGGTTCACATTTATTCTAGATATTATTTTAATTTAAATCTTTTTAAGGTGAATAATTGATTCTTGGGAGTATTTGGATGCATGAAAAGTTGTTTCATAAGACAAATATGAAGAACAAGGGTGATATAGAATAATAAATAAGTGTTACGTGAGATTAAATAAGAAAAGAATCATGCTATAGAAGAATACATTTTAGGGTTAAGGCTATGAATAGGGGAAAATGTAATATATCATGGGAACCTTAGGATATATCCTATCCCTAATGTAGTCCCAGATCTTATCATGATAAGGTTTTAATGCACCAAAATAGCACTTTAGAGAACCATGGTAATCTATTAAATCCAACAAAGTCCAACATCAAGGTTTGAGAGTATGCTGGTGCTCTAATGAAATTATGTGAACAACTTGATGAGGCTATGTTTTCTCATTAATGGGTACTACATCAATTTTATGTGACTATACCAAATATAACACAGTGTGAGTAAAACACCTGAGGTATTGTTACTTACAATGTATTCTTTTGGAAACTAAAATAAAATATGTTCATGCTCCAATGTTGCATGGAGGGACAACATAGGATATGAAATTAATGGAAACACTTTGTGTATTGTGATGATTTTTTTAGGAATAAGAAAAATTAAAAGGTTGAGATTATGTTAAAAATCCAATTCAATATTTTGTTGAAACCCAAGATCATGCCAACACTAACATGGTCCATGCTACCTATTAAGAATACATCAGAGATAAAATGAAATGTGTGACCACAATGTAGGTTACACCAGAACTCCAACATACCCCAAAGGAGAAAAAAACAAGAATAAATTTCCTAACTAATATATTTCAAATCCCTAATGTTGGTTGTGGTGAATCTAACATAATATTATGGATTTAATTTCAAAATTACTATAAGTTAACTAGTGAAGTTTCATAAGTTCACCATAAGTATTCGTGTAGCCCTAAATCACTAGAAGATTTCTCAAAACATTTAACGAGTAAGGAATGTGGGGAGATTAATAACCAAGGGAATTAAATATTTGGATATTTAATATATAGTACATGCATAACTTGTGAGGAATAAAAAACCCCCAAAATATTCTTACCTAACTAAATTAGGAAATACATTAACAACCTAGACATATTCCATCTAATCCATGGGAGTGAGAAGATGAACCATGTAGTAAAGGGGGGTATAACTTAACCAAGGTGAATGAAAGTAGTTAGCCACATAGAGAGATATCACCACTCACTGTCCATGTGGAATTATTACAGATGTCGAGGTAAATTACACAATGAAGATCCCATACACAGAATAGGGGATCAATCAATCAATAAATCAAGAATTTGGAACTAGAATCATATTTGGGAGAGAAAATATAAGAGATTAGAGATTATGGTGATTGAATGAAGTTGAATGCTAAATTATTAAAGAATCTTCTTCTTATTTATTATATTTTGTTCTTTTTAGCATGATTATGAGTGGTTAAACACCTATCATTAAAGGTATTGGTGTAGTTATGGATTATTGTTAATGATTTAATGAATCTATTTATGACTACATTATAATTTTCTTAATTATTTACTATATTGATCAACTAGTAGATGAAAATAGGGGAGAGGGTGAAGGAATGAGATTTAAAATATAATCCCATACAATTGGAGTAGGGAATTATTTATCTAAAGCATGAAAGTGTCTAAGGAGGATAAGGAATACATTAATCAAATATATAAATAGATTAATTATCTTGGTTTAGTTAGTTTATGAAACTTAATAGGGACTTATAATTTCACGAAGAAGATGAAGAGTGACTTGATATAGCACTTGGAAAATAAGAGTGAGTATTCTAGAAACAAAACCAATCCCAAAACCCTATGGTTTCCTTATTTTATTGTTAATTTTTTTATTACTCTTCTAAATTTCCTATAATCAACTTGGATTTTTTATTTATTCCCTTCCTACATAACTTGTTACTTACCTCACAAAACACAAAAAATTATATTTAAATGATCACACCAATAAACTTAAATAGTGAATTGAATTAGTAATTCCTATAGATATAATTGAAGTAAACTCCTAGTTAATGTACTCTTTGATCTTGTTAACTTGTAGGAAGTATGTTATACTTCACTAAAAAATTTATAACCAAGAACCTAACAAAACCTATATGTGAAACAAGCATATTGATTCCATACTATGCTTATAGGTATCTCATGTAATCATATCATATCCCACATGTGAAAATTTTCTAGAACATATATAAAATATTAATCTCATATATGTAAGAAATGCGTAAACTTTTTCAATTGGTCCACTATGATGGATATCGCATCGCAACCCATCTATGTCCTTGGGTGCCCTGTAATAAGATCCATGGACACATCGTTCCACTTATAGATATGAA
Source organism: Viscum album (assembly GCA_963277665.1). NCBI lineage: Eukaryota > Viridiplantae > Streptophyta > Magnoliopsida > Santalales > Viscaceae > Viscum > Viscum album. The sequence goes on from OY728134.1 coordinate 332,643,758, forward strand.
TTAGAATTTATTTAAGTAACCTACTCTACCACTGATGACCCCCTTTATCCATTGATATGCAAGGAAATGATCTATAAAACTTATGATGCATTTATTTATACCAAGACACAAAAAAAATTTCCTTATATCATGGTAAATTTTATCCAGCATTTGGTGCACAACCCAATGTGAGGCATGTGATTCCCTCATTAAATCCTCCCCTATAGAGGTAAGAATCCCCACTCTACCATGAATATACAACACCCTATCCTCATACTGATACCATCATAGAACTAGTTCATCACCCATGAGCTATTATAACATCATTAGACAATATAAGTCATAATATTAGATGTATTTCACTCGATCAACTAGCAAGGAATAAATGAAAAAGGGAGAAAAGTTTATAGCCTCCTATAACTCAGTTATTATATACCCTTTACTCATAAAAAAACTCATCAATATCTACTTCTTTCTAAACTCTCAAACCATATACTCCCATGTATTTTGGTAAAGAGAATATTTTTTGATGTTCCCCTTTATTGGGGTATACACTATCTCAATGTTAATTATGATTGTGGGGTCATAACTATTGAGATCCAAAAGTGACCCCCCTATAACCCTATATCAAGAGAGATCCTAGACCAACCTTAAATGTATTATAATAAATGGTATATCAATTCCATAGGTGTTATATAATTATAATAAGAGTAGATTAAAATATCATTTTCAACTCTTGAAATGAGATTTCACACTGATAAGAACATTTAAAGTTTACACCTTTCTTGGTTAGCCATATCATGGGTGCTGCCAGGTGAGAAAAATCATGAATGAAATGGCTATAATACTTAGCTTGATTAAGGAATCTCCTGATATCAAACATATTTCGGAACCTAGCCTATGAAGTCACTTCTTATACCTTATCTAGGTTAACTAAAATTCCTACCTTCTATATCACATTCCTAAGGATGCATACCTCCTAAATTTAGAAGTGACACTTCAAGAACTTGGCCTAAAGCTGATGTACTAAAACTATACTCAATAAAATCTCTAGGTGATCAACATTAAACTCCCAGTTCTATAAATATACCAAAATATCATCAACAAACATCATAATGATGGAGTATAGGTAGGGATGAAATATTTGGTGCATGATATTTATGAACACTTCAAATTCATCTATAAGATTGAATGATTAACTATTTGAAAATATGTATACCATTTGGTCATAATTTGGGAGTTTTTATTGATCAAATATTATCTTATTATTTTTTTAAATTATTTACTTAAATTATATAATTAAGATGGATTTTAAAGTTTTAGATATTTTTGAGGGAAGAATGAAACAAATCATACCATATGCCCTGAATCATAATGTGATGGAAGATAAGAGGAATTTGAGGAATTAAATTAGAGAAGGAACCATGGTGCAACTCAATGAAACAAACTTTAGTCTCTCCTCATAAAATATTGAATCTAAGATACATCAGAGTAATTGGGGAACCTGGTAGAGAAGTTGTTCCATAATTTTTTTGTATCATGATTCATGTATGGTAGACAAGTAAAATATACAGAATTCTATGTATAAGGGTTATTCTATCGAATCCACACAATACATAAGAGTATCCATGAGAGTAAAAGGATATGTATGGGTAACTTGATTGAATCCATTGATATATGAGATTAATACCTTTTCCACTTGAAAGGAGAGAGTTAATTCTATGCCACAATGGATCTACTATGGCCTAGAGGGTCGTAAAATGGTAGAACCATAGAATATGGTCTACATGAACTTCACATTTCAACATTACTATCACAAAACAACCTATTTATAGGTTTCTTGAATTTATCCATGATTGTGAATATTATAAGATCATGCAGTTATCTTTGGGATACTTGAAATTTCAAAAGGTTATATATTTATCTCACAAAAAGTGACCCATTTTCACTATGAAGTTGGTCAACACTTAGTATAGAAATCATGGTTTTTATTTTACCCTGACACAATCACTATGGCTGTACCATGGTGGTAGATATGATTATATATTCTATAATATACCAAGATTTAAGATCCATTGGATGATAATAATGAATGCATTGTCTTTGTTCTCAATATATTATGCAAAAGTAAATGAGTAAGTTATAGAAGTTTCATAAGGAGTTTCTTATAAGAATTTTCCTAAGGAGTTTCCTATGGATTTTCTTATGGGAGTCAGATGATGATTTTATAATCCTTAGATTTTATAACATCATGATTACTAAAAGGTTCTCATTATTATATCTAAGTTTATTCATGAAGTTTCTAGATAGAGTTTGTGAGATCATCTAACATATAAGAACCAAAAAAATAAAATTCATGATTCTATCAAATAGATTAAACTATATAGAGAAAAGAAATGGTCACTGGATTTAGAAATATGAATATTATTGGATGAAAATTTGTAAAACCTTCAAATGGAGTAATATGAATGTTATCAGATGAAAAAAATACCAAGTTGTACTAAACAAAGATAAAACTTATGATAGTACTAGAAAAAAATAAATTTAGGGAGATTTATAAGTTTACCAGATGGATAAATGTGAACATATCAGATGGAGAATATTCACCATACCTTTACAAAGTTCACTACATAAATTTGAGTAATATTATATCAAAGTTTTACAAAGTTCACTAGATGATGTTGAATAATATTGTATCAAATATTTATAAAGCTAATCTATACAAAGTTTGAGTTATAAAGTTTACCTTTAAAAGTTCAAGTTATAAAATTAATCAATACAAAGTTCAAGTTATGAAGTCATGGAGTTGTGGCTGTATGAATTTTAATCTCTAAAGTTATAATGTTATGATCATACATAGATATGATAAGATGGAGAAGTTTTTACACTATATAGAGGTTTGAGGATATTTTTTAAAGATTTATAAATTCATAAATTTTGTTGATATTCAAATGTGATTTAAAAATTCATAAATATAGTCTAGATTTGAATAATATTTGAAGAGTTTTTTAACACCAATATTTGAGGAAAGTTTGATAAATAATGTTGACTCTGATTTACTTAGAGGCTTTAAAGGTAGTCAAATTAATGTTGATTCAAGTGATAAATTCAAAATTGGAGCCTGTGTTTATTCCTTAATTTTTGGAGGAAGTTATACCTATAAAAGGTTTAAACTCATTCAAAGAAAATTTCTAATGGGAAGATGATATTAGTAAGGGAAATATTTTGACCATGAACTTTAATGAAAGATTTAGTTGGGTTGAAGAAAGTTTAGAAGATTGGAATTTCAGGTTCTGAGGAAAGTTGAGAAGACCAGAAAATCAGGTTTCAAGGAAAGTTGAGAGGATTGAGACATTAAGTTTTTAGGAATGTGAGGGATCTAGAATTAATTTTACTAGGATTAGAACAAGGACAAAGTTTAACTACTCTAGTTGAAGAAAAATTTATATTCGAATACCTATTCAAGATTATGGATACTTTTTAAACTATAAGGAGTTAGTATAATCTAAATTCTAGAGACTTATCATGTAGGATGAACACTTTGTGTTAAGATAGTAACATACTAGAACACATTATTATTATTTAAAAAGATTATTAGTGGAAGAATCTATGACTCAATGGGAGTCTACACGATAATAAGTAGGTTCTCACATCAAGGCAAAATCTTGTAAAAACCCCGATGTGTTGTTTAATTTATTTATATAACATCAGTGAAAAGTGGTGAGGGTGAATTATAATTATTCATACACCATAACATATGAAATATGTTCGATAAATTGAAAGGACGTAATAATTTAATTTTAACTTAGTTGATAAAATTTTGGTCACCCATGATTCACCCCCTCATAGGGTGACTACATGACCCCTTATGACTCTCAATTGGTATAAAGGTGTAGGTTACATATGTTTTAATATACAAATTTTTTACTCTTATTTTTTTTCATTTATTTATATAAACTTTAAATTTTTGTAAGTTGAAGAAATATTTTCTCTAAAAAATAAGCATGTTATGCATAAGATAATGTTAATTAAAGATAATATGATTTGAGAAAACATTTAAGTATATGAAAATACTCTAAAAAACCAAAAGAAGGAGTCTCATAAGTTAAGAAAGTTATCCTCTCAATATCAATGGAAGGAGGATCCAACACTATGAAAGTTAAAGTGTATGAAAGTTATATTGAAAAATTTACTAGAGTTAATGTTGGAGTTGGTGTCCTAGGACCAATTTCTTGTACTTTGATTGTATGTATCTTTGATGTATTGAATATAAATTAAACATATTATTATATATTATTCTTTATTCTATATGGATTTAATGTAATAATGTCCTAGAGTATTTTTCACATTGATAAGATTACAATAGTTCCCTGCTATGATGAGAACCATGAAGTGGTATGATAAATTCTTAATATAGTTCTGTGGTTGGATAATATACTACGATAAGATACATATTATTTAGACCATAAGGTGTGATTACACATAAGAGTATGAGGTTTATTATCTTGAAGTTTTCACTTGGTAATCTTCAAGATGGAGATTATGAGAGTAGACCTACTAGTAGGAATTCTACATGTTTTTGTGTCATCAGATATTCTTATCTGTAAGCATGTGTAATGGTCCTTAAACTTTAATATTATCATTGGTGCATTTTATGACTCACAAACATAGATTTATTGAAAAAACCATCACACCATATGTTGGCGGGAATTAGGGTAATTTGAGTGTGTCATGATTTACATGTCATTAAAGGATAATTCAAAGAAGGATTTATCCCTTATGTCTTTATGAAATCTAATATATCAGCATTTTGATTAGAATAGAACTATCATCCTAAATTCCATGGCCATGGTATAACGATGTGTTTATTTTAGATATTTAAATAAAGTCATATCAATCATATAGGTTGATGACACTGTTGTGCAACCTTCTTGATGAAATATTGTGATAAAGGAATTATATTACACAGTGAGCATTTGTATGTGGTTGTTGATGTTGTGACATTAAGTTCTTTATCTTAGGTTACTTGACCTATTACTAGATAGTGATATTGGAATTTAAGTAACCCTGCCTAATTCCAATGAGAAAGAATCTTGGAGGGTCACTCACTAAGTGTTTTAATTGATCTTGATTAAATTCTATTTGAATTTAATTAATGGAATAAATAATATTCTCAAGACCGAGGAATAATTTTATTCAAGTTATATTGATCGCATAAATTTAATAAATATTTATTCACCAACATGTAAATAAAAATATATTTATTTATTTTATTTAATATTTAATAAATATTTATTCACTAGTATGTGAATGAAATATTTATTTATGAATAAAATATTTATTTGTGTATTCAATAAATACTGAGGAGTTTGAACTGACCAAGATCACGTCCAGTGACAACTAATTATTTACAAGATGGTAAATATTATTTATCAATTTACACAAGTTTGGAATGTGCCAAGTAATAATAATATTATTATTATGTAGCATTGGGTTTCATTAAAGGTTATGATATTCTTTAATGGAAACATGCAATTAAATTCTTATTTTAACCTAAACCCCAGCTAAATAAATAGATGGTTATGTATATTGTGTGTAGCATCGGTGTGCAATCAAGAAAGAGAGAATTGTTGTGCACAATGAATTATCTCTCAACTAATCCTTCTATCTCCACCTAAATAATGATAAATTCAAGAGATATTTCTTTAAGATCGAATAATGAGCGATCAAGAATGAACAACATAAGACATTCAATTCGCCACACTAGCACATAGAGATCGAGTGGACTTGCTCGGAGATCATAGGGGCATGTGTGGATCATTAATAAAGGGATTCTATCCTTTGATACTCATAGTGTAATGAATGAAATCAAAAATGTTCTTTTCAGACGATCATCATTTATCAACGAAGAAAGTTCCTAAGACCTGGTATTCATTTATTCAAATATTAAATAATTAATTATAAATTTGACCTGTAAGATCCTAGATCATGGTTTCAAGAAATGATAATTAAAATAAATTTTAATAATCATGCGCCACCACATGATTATGATGTGCCCAAAACCAATAAGTGGTATTAGAGCAGTCATGTTTAAATTTATAATTATTTATTTGATTGTTGATTTATGTGAAATTGTGGTCATATTTTCATTTCATGTTATTTTTTCTTTAATATGATTTATATTAACATGCTTTGACATATTAATCAGGATTCATTTAGTGTTTATTTTTCTTAAAGGTTTAATAATAGATGAAGAATTACTAGAGATGGAATCAAGAAACTACCAATTTTTGGTTGGTAAGATAGGGTTACACGGTGTGTACTTGGAAGTACACACCATGTACCCTAGTGTGTTGTATCTAGATGCATTGAGGGATACCCACTATTCCATGCAGTAATTACATGTAGTCTACACCATGTGTTGAATGGATAACCTAGCACACAGTTTTCAGAGTACATGACATGTATCGGTGTACACGCTGTGTAGCCTACATGGGTTAGCAGTGAAAATCTTGCGATCCATGTGGTCATTATACACAGTCAAAACTGCTTGAGACTCAAAACCTTGATCATTTATGATATAAACGACATGTATATGGTGTACATGATGTGTATTTCATCAAATCTTAAGTACTAAGAACACATCGAGCCAGTCAACAAGAAAAGATATACATGACTGAAAGAGATACACGATGTGTAGTTGGCTTGTACAAGTCGTGTAGTCCACCAAGACACACACTGATGACCCAATCATGCATCCCAGACACACGAAAAGTGGAACACACAATGTATAGCTGATCTGTAAACGTTTTGTAGTCCAACCAAGGTACATTCCATAGACCCAGGTGTGTACCTTGGATACACGACAACTGAGATACATGGCTTGTAACTAGATGTACACACTATGTAGTCTCCCATTAATGAATAAAAATTAAAAATTATGTTAAATTGAAAAAATAAATCATTAAAACCTTATTTTATTAACTGTCACACCATTGTGTGTTTGAAAATTTCATAATGGTTTTAAAGAATTTTAAATGTTCAATTAATTTATTGTAATAATTATATGTCATTATTAATTTTACCATTTATTTTCCATAAATTCCATAAATGATGTGTATATCCAATGAAGTTTGAATGATCATTAAGATGAAAGGGAATTAATTAATAAATAAATTAATTAATTAATGAAAGTGTGTTCATCTTAATAAAAAATAAAAAATAAAGAAATAAATGCCATCCAAATACTTTTTCATATTCACTACTTATATGACTATTTAGGAGCTTGACCAAGACCTATGTATGTGATGGATGTTTTAAATTAATTTATTGCATGTATTTTAAATTATTTATTATTAAATTAAATATGATTTTCTACGATTCATACCTATATCAATTATTATGTAGGATCTATATATCCAATGATATTTATGTAATACTATTTTAACCAATCCTTTGGTTCCCCTCACCTATGTGTGAGTCATAAATACATGTAATTAATGGAGTATCCCAAGTCACATAGAGGTAATTCAAGAAAAAACCTTTATGATGCCAACTCAAGTGATACATAGGTAGATTGGTGAAATGATATAACTCTTGCTAAGACCGAAAATAAGAGTTATTTCTCCTAGGTTAAAGGTTGATTTAATGTCTTCTCATTAAATCAACCATTATATAAATATCATGAATGAGTCATTTAATTAATTAATTAATCATTTCTATGAAATTATTTATTTTATGGATACAAGGCCATGATTACATAAATAAATGGATTAATGTGGAAAGACACAAATTAAATAAATGAATTATGCCTAAATGTTTTATCCAACATGGATAATTAATTAAGTAACATAAACTTAATATTAACAAGACATGTAAAGGATAAAACAAGATAAAATTTATGACTAATTAATTAAAATCAATCAATTAAATACTAATTCATACTTATCCTTTCATTACTTGATTATAAATGAAACTCAATGGAACTAAGTGTTTGACCAACCCTTGTTGGGACACTTAATTTTATAAGGGGAGTCCCTATGAAGGTTTTGGATTGACTTAACCATTTTACATCAACAGGAGTATCCCTTACTAGACATGGTGTAATTTGAAGGAAAGTTTTGAGGAAATCCAAGTCAGGAGTTTTAGGATTGGGGAGTCCACTCAATAGATCAAGGAGCTGCAAGCCTATAATTTAAAAATACCTACCTAACTAAATACCTTCAAGTATATTTACCAACCCTTGTTGGGGTTATGTGAAGAGGAATATGGATCCTTTCCACTATAATTTTCTAGAAACTAGAAATTTTGAGTTCAATGGTGAGGGATATTGGGACTTCATAAAATAGCGAGAGATTTAATAATTAATAAAATATATCAATTTATTATTTTTTATATAATTTTCAAATCAAGAAAAGTACTACTATAATATTTTAATGGTAGAATAAAATGTAAATCTCATCATCTAATTTTTACCTATGATAAATATTAGATAAATAAAAATTCTTAAATGAAAGTAACTTCCAGGAATGTTATAGGCACCTTCAGGTTGTTTTTCACCATGAAAGAAAATCATACATTCTAGAATTCTTATTTCATGATTTGCCTATTAAGGAGGCAAGTGATGAAGAGATCTTAGTCTGTGAGAAACATATGAATGAAGTGGTTGACATTCAATGTTTGATTCTTTTGTCTATGTCTAGTAAACTCATAAAGTCTTATGCAAACATGTATGCATATAACATGTTTGAGCACCTCTGTGGTCTTTACCCAGAGAGAGATAGATAGGAATAGTTTGAGATTTCCAAGGCACTTTTTTAGAGAAATCTTAAAGAGGGTTACCCATCTGGGCCTCATGTAGTCAAGATCATTGGATACATTGAGCACCTATAGGTTTTAGGGTTTAAACTCCCTGAATAACTAGGAAATGATCTCATTTTTTCATAACTACCTTAGAGATACTCTAGCATTATTGTAAATTTTAATATGAACAAAATTGATAAGTCTCTGGAAGATCTTCTTACCCCCCTTCACCAAGTAGATAAATACACGAAGTGAGAAAATCCTTCCTTCCTTATGGAGAACAAACAAAAAGGGAAAGTGAAGAGATTTAATCCCAAATATTCTTCACAACCTTATAAGAAGAGGAAGATCAAGGGGAAAGTAAGGTAAGAAAATTCTGTCTATTTTGTATGTGGAAAGAAGGGCCACTGAAAGAAAAACTACACCTAGCCAAAAAGAAAGGGGAATATTTAGGTGCATTTTTTATTGAGTGAAATTTATATGTTTCTACAAATTGGGTATTAGATACAACGTGTCGTGATCACATATGTATTCAAATATAGGAACCAAGTAGATTTAGAAATATTGACTGAGGGGAGGTAGAACTATGAGCATCCAACAGAGCTAAACTTGCTACTATAACTATTAGTGACTACCACCTCACATTTCCAACTAGGATGATCTTAGTTTTAAAGGGTTGTTATTATATGCCTTTAGTTACCAAAAATATTATATCAGTATCCAAACTAGATATAGATAGTTTTATTTTCAAATTTGGAAATAAATGTTTATTATTTTATAAATATATACTTTTTTATGGTAAGGAATAATTAAATAATGGTATTTATGTGTGGGACTACACAAACCAAGTAATGATAATTGATAATGAAACAACCTCACATGAATCATACAATAACCAAATTTGGAATCACTAGTATGGTCATTTAAATGAAAAATACTTGACTAAACTATATCAAGATGGATATTTAGATTCTTTTGAAATGAAACCACTCGGTGAACGTCATACATGTTTACAAGGTAAAATAACCAAAGAACTATTTAGTGAGAATGGTGAAAGGGATAAATAAATTCTTGAATTAGTTCATATCAATGTGTGTGGACAATTTCCTATTGAAATAGGGGTTGGGTACTCATACTTAATAATTTTTACTAATGATTTTAGTAGATATGGATATGTCTACTTAATGAGGTATAAGTCGGATTATTTTGATAAATTAAAGGAATATAAGAATAAAGTTGAGATCTACCTTGGTAATAAGATTAATAAAATCCACTCAGACCATAGTGGTGAATATTTTAATCAATAATTTATGATTATTTATGGGAGTTTGGGATCCTATCACAAATCACTCCTCCTTACATGCCTCAGTGGAATGGTGTAAGCAAAAGAAGGAACTGTACCTTGTTGGACATGGTGAGATAAATAATGGGTCATATGAATCATTCATTATCTTTTTGGGGATATGCGTTACAAACAGCTGCACACATACTAAACCAAGTACAAACTAAATCTATAAATGGCATTACATATGAATTTTTTAGTGGAAGAAAAACTATGTTATTGAATTTACATGTGTGGTGAAGTAAATTTTTTGTTAAGGTATCTTCCAGTAATGAAATTGAACCCTAAGGCACACAATGTACCTTTATAAGATATACCAAGGAAATAAGGGGATATTACCTATATGACCCCTCAGAAAAAAAGGTTGTAGTGGAAAGACATGCCATATTCCTTGAGATGGAGAACACCTCTAAAAGTGATAGTGGGAGAAAGATTGACTTATATGAAGTCAAGGATCAAGGTACACCAGATTTGGTATAGGAACAGATTCCACAAATCCCTATGGAAGATGCAACTATTCTGAAGACACAATTACTACATAAAAGTACAAGATATGTTAGAGAACCAAAATATTATGGGTTTCTAGATACTAAGGATGGAGACTCATTATTAGTTAATAATAATGATCCTCTAACCTATAAGGAAACAATAGGTGACATAAATGTCTCCAAGTGTCAATAATCCATGAATTATGAAATGGATTACACTTAACAAAACAAAGTCTATATTTCAGTAGACCTTCCACTAGATGTAAAGGCTGTTGGTTTTAAATGGGTATTCAAGAAGAATATGGACATGAAAGGACATGTTAGTAGATATAAGGAATAAATAGTTGAAAAATAGTTTAAAAAATGTTAAGGCATTGACTATGATGAAATATTTTCACCAGTTACAATGATAAAATCCATCATAATTCTACTTGAAATTGCAACCTTCCATGATTATGAGATTTGGAAAATGGATGTCAAAACAACTTTCCTTAATAGAAACCTTCAGAAAGATGTCTATATGACACAACCAAAAGGGTTTGTGACTCCAAAGGATTCCAATAAGATATTCAAGTTAAAAAGATACATTTATGAATTAAAGTAATAATCCAGGCCATGAAACATTAATTTTGATGAGGCCATAACATAATTTGGTTTCATAAAGTAAAAATATGAGCCTTCTGTCTATAAAAATTTTAGTGGGAGTGTGGAAATTTGCTTGATAGTATATTTTGATGACATATTACTCATAGAAAACAATATAAAAGTCTTATAATATGTTAATACATGGTTGAATAAATTCTTTTTCATGAAGGAATTAGGTGAGGCACCATATATTATTGGGATCAAGATCCATCGTGATAGATCCAAGAGACTTCTAGATCTAAGTCAAGGTACATACATTGATAATACCGAAGAAATTCATTATCGAATAATCTAAGAGGAGATTGTTGCTATCATCACATGGCATTCATCTTTACAAGAAAATGTGTCCTCAGACACATGGGGAAAAAACATAATGGGAAAGATTACATATGCATTAGCGATTGGTTCAATCATGCATTCTATGCTATGTACTAGGATAGATGTTTACTACACATTGAGTGCAGTAGGAAGATATCAAGATGATCCAATTGAATACCATTGGATGGTAGTCAAGGATAACCTTAAGTATCCATGGTGTACTAAGGATATATTCCTAGTATATATAGGATATTAGAAACTAGTCATCAATGGATATTCATATGGTAGTTTCTAAACTGATCAAGATTAAATTAAGTCAAAAACAGGACACATCATCACTTTGAATGGAGGTGTTGTGAGATGGAAGAGCTCAAATCAGGATGTGGTCATAGATTCTATAGCAAATTATGAGTGTATTACAGCTTATGAGGCATCTAAAGAAGTAGTATGGATGTGAAACTTCATCCAATATCTCGACATGGTACCTAGTAGTAAATATCCTATAAAACTATATTTTGATAATACTACAGTGGTGGTTCTCACTAAAGAGATGAGGTCACATCAATATATGAAGCATATACTCCTGAAGTATCATCTCTTGAGGGATTTTCATTAGAGAGGTGATGTTTTAGTGAGTATTATATCCATAGAAGACAATGTGACAGACCCATTGACTAAATACTTGAATCATCAGAAAGTTGATTATCATGTGAGGTCTAAAATATTAAAATTCATAGGCAGTTGGATCTAGTCTAAGTGGGATTTTTTTGGAGTTGTTATCCTAGGACCAACTGTTTGTACTTTGATTACATGTATATTTTATATATTGAATATTAATTAAACATATTATTACATATTTATTATTTTTTTGTCTTTATTTAATGTAATAATGTCCTATAGTATTTGTTGCATTGATAAGGTCATAACAGTTCCCTATTATGATGAGAACCTTGAAGTTCTATGACAATATTCTTAATATAGTTCCATGATTGGATAATGTACTATAATGGGACACATAGTATTTAGACTTTCAAGTGTGAGTACTCATAAGAGGATGATGCTTATTCTCATAAAGTTATCACTTGGTAATATCCAAGATAGGAGATTATGAGAACAGACCCTCCAGTAGGAATTATGAATGTTTTAGTGTCATTAAATATTCCTATCTGTAAGCATCTATAATGGTTCTTAGACTTTAATATTTTCATTGGTTCATTTCATGACTCACAAACTTATATTTACTGACAAAAACCATCACACCATATATTGGCAGAAAGTAGGGTATGTTGGGTGAATCATGATTGATAGGTCATTAATGGATAAGTCGAGGAAGGATTTGTCCCACCCATCTTTATAGAAGATAATATCTCAACCCTTTGATTAGAATATAACTATCACCCTAAATTACATGGGCATGATGTAATGATGTGTTTATTTTAGATAGTCAAATAAAGACATATTGAGCATATAAGTTGATGACACTATCACTAAACCTATTTTATGAGATATTGTTACAAAGGGATTATATTACATAGTGAGTGTTCATATGTGGTTGTTAATGTTGTGACATTAAGTTCTTTATTTTTGGTGTCTTGACTCATTGATAGATAATAATTTTGGACTTTAGGAAAGCTCACCTAATTCCTATAATAAATAATCATAGATGGTAACACACTAAGTGTTTTCATTGACCTTGATTATATTATATTTTAATTTAATTAATTGAATAAATATTATTCTCAAGACTGATAAATAATTTTATTCAAGTTATCTTGATCGTATAAATATAATAAATATTTATTCACCGACATGTGAATAAAAATATATTTATTTATTTTATTGAGTATTTAATAAATATTTATTCTCGGGTAAGTGAATGAAATATTTATTTATGAATAAAATATTTATTCAGGTATTCAATAAATAATGAGGAGTTCGAACAAACCAAGACCGCTTCTGGTGGTAAATAATTATTTACAAGATGATAAATATTATTTATCAATTTGAGCTGGTTGGAACATGCCAAAAAAATAATATTATATGGAATGAGGTTTCATTAAAGGTTATAATATTATTCAATGTTAGACATGCAATTAAATTATTATTTTAACCCAAAATATATCTCTATAAATATACGGTTATGTCTATTATGTGTAACATCGATGTACAATAGAAAATGAGAGAATTGTTTCACAAAATGAATTCTCTCTTGATTCCTCCTCTCTCCCTCTCAAGAATGAGAAATGCAAGATAGATTTATTAAAGACTGATGTATGAATGATCAAGAATTAACAATACATGACATTAAATTCACTATACTAGCACCCCTAGATTGAGTGGTGTTGCTCTAAGATCATAGGAGAATGTGTGGATCACCGGTTACAAGATTCTATCCTTGGATATTCATAGTACAACGAAGGAAATCTAAAAGGGACTTTTCATACAATCAACATTCATAAAAAATAAAGTTCTTAAGCCCAAGTATTCATTTATTCAGATATTAAATAAATAAATTATAAAGTTTATGTACACGATCCTTGCTCATGGTTTCAGGAAATGATAATTAAAATAAATTTTAATACATCACCCACCACTGTATGCTTCCAATGTTCTTAGAACTAATAGTTAATCCTTGGGAAGAAAATTATTCAAGCTATAATGAGTATGAATCTACATAAATTATTAGGTATTTTTTACTTTTAAATTAAATTCCACCTAAATGAAGTTTCCATTGAGGTTTTCATGTATATATTTTTATTTATCAATGGAATTTAGAAAGAAAAATCATAGATCAAGAAAGAAGACAATGAAATTGAGGAAGTATTGGTTATGAAAGTAAGTGAGTGTAAAAATATCACTAAACTCACTGAAGGTAAGGAAGAAAATGTATTACATTCTCAATAAATGTTTAACCTTATAAAAGAAGCATTGAAAAGTTTTTTTTAGAATATTGTTATAAAGGAAATTTTTAAGGAAATATTCCATACATTAGAAGCATTTATAAACATAAAGAACTCTCAAATGGAGATAAAATCTAGAAATATCAAAGTGATTGATAATAATTTTAAAGAAAAATGTAATATGCATAAATAAAAGTTTATAAATATGAGATCTAAATTTGAAAAGAAAGTGGATTTCATTAAAAACCATAAGAACACTTTGAACTTAAAGGGTCTTGAGTTGGAAATAAAATTGAAGAACTTGAAATTTTCTCAAGTTGAATATTCACCTAAAGATGATAAAATAGCCACTGTTGAAGTTTACAAGGAAAATATTACTTTTTAAAAGACTTAATAAAAAAATGATAAAATTTTGAATGCTTTGGAAGAATCATATTTATATAAGTTAAATATAATGGTAAACCATAATTCTAATGAATTTTTATGCACCAAATCCCATACTTTAAATAGTGCATGTTTTAGTTCTAGAAAAATATGGGTAAAGAAAAGTAAGAAACCCACATCTTATGTAAATGTGGATATATAAAACAAAAAATAAAGGAGTTACCTTAGATATGTATAGAAGAAATAAATAAATATCTAAAGAAATAAGTTTCATAAGAAGTCTCCATTAGATAAAATTCAACACAATAGAAGAAGACAAGGCTTATTGGCTACTGTTGGTGCTATGTAAAGTCTGAACACATGGATGTCTATCATTTTATTAATATTCTGGGGTATAAAATTAAATGAAGGAAAACATTAAGGGGAACCAAAGTGAAAGGAAAGGAAAAACCATACAAGTATACCTAACCTCTAAAAATGAATAAAAATTTATTGATGTCTCATAGATTTGAATATATTTAAAATTTTTAAGGAAATTTCATAAAAAGTTGTTATTGTGAGTTTTTTTACTTATACAAAACACAAATAAAAATACACTAATAGAAAAGTCCAAAAAAACTAAAGGAGAATAAAAAAAAGAAAGACTATAAGTCTACCTCAAGGAGAAGACAATCTCAACACAAGAAGAAACTTGAACATATTTTAAAGATGTGCATAATTATATGGATAATTCAATTGGAGGAAACAAGAGAGTTGAAAGTAGAATAAAATAAGAATATTGAATGTTCCTTGATAAATGAAGTTAAGGTGAAGAGAGTATTTAGGTTGAGAAAACATTCTTAGCCCTATTTCTCTAACTAATGATAAAAGTAGATTCCACTTTATTATCTTATATGTTTTGAATAACTTTCACATAGAAGAGAATTTAAGGTGATGTAATCTAGGGTGAGATCAAAGAACAGATGGTAAAAAAAGAGGTATTGAAGTCCAAAAGAAATAAATTTTATGATTATTTGATTTGAAATTCATTTTACTTTTGACTACTACTAAATAATGACATGGAAATATCATCAACATTTTATGTTGAAAAAACAAGTTTCTAGAATATGGTGATCCAAAAGATACAATAATTCATAAAATTGTTGAAGTGATCCTTAAAGAATGGAATTATTTCATGGTGATGGAATTTAAACACATTAAATAAAAAAATATTTCAAAAAAATTGATATAATTTGTTGAATGTAAAAATCCATGCAATAGTTCATTAGTACATGAAGTATATATAAAGTGTTTATTTGCATGAAGATTTATTATAAAATCATTAGTCTGAATCATTACTGAAGAGAGTTATGAGATTATTAGCATGAAACACTACCATAAAGAAAAAACACCAGACTAAGAATATTTTAAAGTTATGGAAGAAGTAATATCAGTGCATAAGATTAAGAAATATAAGTGTAGTAGAAGAATATCTATGGAAGCACAGGTATATCGAATAGATAAATTTAGTTAATTTATCGAATAAAGAATAATAAAAAATTGTGATTTTTGTGTAAGAAGAAATCATTATGAATGGTAAAGGTATTTAATGGAGATATATCTAGATAATAAAAGTTGAAATCATTATAATAAAGCACTAAGAAAAACTGAATAAGATATACACATTTAGTATTCCTAAAATTGCTGCTGAAATTGAAAAAATCCAATGATCAGAAGTTGAAATTGAGCATTGGTATTTGATAATTTATGTTACTTGAAGGAGAAGACTAGGAAACCTAAAACACTAGAAGTAATGAAAATGATAATCATTGTAATGTGTGAGTAATTTTGTGGGAAGATGAAGATTTCATATAGAGTTTCATAAGGATATATCGCTTATGAGTTTATGATTTATGAAAAAATGGATTTTTCAAATGATATTATTTAGAAAGAAGGAGTTAATCAAAAAATGATGTCTAAAAGTTCATAAGGCTTGAGTACACCATAACACGACTCATCAAAAGAACTTTCTTCCACAAGTGATAAGTTTTACAATGTTTGAAAATTATATATGCCATAGTTAGAAGTAAACAATGGATGGTATGGTGCTGAAAGAAGATGAATTAAAATCATGAAAATATTAGAAGTATGTCATGTATATACACATGAATAGACCACAAACTAAAGATAAATATGCAAGAAAATATTTTCTTACATAGTCAAAATGATTTATGTCACTAAAATCTTATGTTTTTAAATCTACAAAGTTACTCAGATTCAGGTGAAATGAAGATGTAATATAAGAATATTATTATGATAAAGTTTACAAGTTTACTAAACTTAGATGACTATAAACAATATGACATTATGATTATCATAAAAATATGAAACAGAAACATGTGTATGGATGGATAATAGAAGATTTAAATAGTAACATGTGATACAAGATGCATGATAAATGACACATCTGGATTGTATGAGAAACAAGGGTCGTATAATGAAACAACTGGACAGAGGGTAGTAAACTGAGAATCAAATATAAATAAATAGATTGTATGGTTTAGACATATTTAATAGATAAAAGATGAGATACTATAAAGTGTTTTTAATTCTTGTTTGATAAATGAGAGCATAAGGAGTGTGTTCATGGATCACCAAAATAGAGTATCACTTGAATGATGCATGTATTCAGACATAATAGATTAGATTGAGGTTATCATACAGTGGATTATAATATTGAGTGTAACAAATTAAGTAGTTATGACATGAGATAATTGAAAAATTTATATTCAACATCAACATGATACATGAAGAATTAAAATATGAGTAAGGTTTTTGGAAAATGAAACAAACTACTTAGATATTTGAAGTAGCGTGTTATGATAGTTACATGTGACTGTCAAGAGGTTGATAGGATGAGAGAAACATTATATAAACAGTCAAGAAAATATAGTTCTATTGAAAGATGATAAATGAGATTATTGGATATATAATCTCTTACTGATTTTAATATATAGGGAATGTTATACCAATTATTTCTTAGGATCTTCATGCAATAAAATATATATACTAAAAACAACAGAGTTTGTCTGTTCTTTATGAATGTGTTTCAAATAATTAGAAAAATTGTTATAAATACACTAATATCTGAAGGAGAATATAATGTATGAATAATCATTCATTATTAGAAGACCATGGATTTTAATATTTAAAAAGTTGTTTGATATAGTGAATTATCGGAAATAGTTATTCATATGATGCATCCGTGTGTGAAAATGATCAAAAAGAAGTATGAAAGAAGTTTTCATTCGAATAAGTTTCTACAAATAATTTTCACCAGAAGCAATTGAGTGTGTCTGAAAAAATTTATCAAAAAATGAAAATGCTGATGGAAAATAAATAAAAATTTATGAAATATTTCAATGAGGCCACACTTTGGAGAACCCAAAAAATGAAGATATAAATGATGATAAATAAGTTCTAAATATATAAAATCTAGATAAATGAAGAATCAATTTCTTGAGTTACATTGATATTTTTTATCCCATCCTTTCATAAAAATAAATTATGAGATTTACAAGGATAATTTTTTATTTTTAATGAAAAAGTTAAAAATATATTATAAAGGGGGTTAATCCTACAATTTTATGCTTGAACATTTTTGAGTAGTTTGTTGCGATGGATACAGGAAAGTAAGTTGAATGAAAACCCAATAAAATTCCCCTAAAAAAATATTTTGTAAAAGTTGGTATCATTAGGTGAATTTTTATGGACATATCAGATTTCTAAATTAATCAATTTTTTATTCACTGAGCATTACTCATGTAGACTTAGAGTTGGTTGATTTGTGGCTCATTTGTTTAAGAAAATCAATTCCATCATTTTCTAAAGAAGTTCAACACAATGAAAGAAAAGGGTAGAAGAAGGGAAAGTGTGAAGAAAGTTTCCTCCCCACCCAATGATTTCAATAAGGGGGATTAAAATTCATATCATTAAGGGGGAGATGAAAAATAATATCCATCACATGATAATATTTTAATTTATTATAAATAAGGGGGATAGAAAACTCATTGAATTTAAGAATAATTTGGTTTTGAAAAAAAATATAAAGGGGGATATTAAAGATCCATATTATAATGAAAATGAAATTATTTTATTTATTATCAAAATATTGTAGAAAATTAATTTATTTAGTTTAAGAAGTATCCTAAGGAGTTTACTATAGAGTTTACTCTAAACATTTTTCTAAGGAGTTTCCTCTAATGTTTATTATGGGTGTCAAATGATGATTTTTTGAACCTCATAATTTCTAACATCATGATTACTAAATGGTTATCACGATTCAAGTTTATTTTATTCATGAAGTTTTTGGATAGATACAGTTTTCAAGATCATCAGACATAACTAGATGTATAAAATCCATGAGTCCATTAGAAAGAGTAAATTGGATGGATAAAAGTAATGATCACCAGACTGATAAATATAAAAATTATTAGATGAACTTTTATAAAAAAATATGGTGTATTAAATTAAAGGTTATTAGATAAAAAAATATGAAGTAGTACCATATGAAGATAAAACTTATGACATTTAAAAATGAAGAAATTTAGTAAAATTTTTAAGTTTACTGGATGGAGAAATGTGAACATATTGAATAGAGAATGTTCACCATAGATTTACAAAGTTCACTAGATGAAGTTAAGAAATATTATATCAAATGTTTATAATGTTTAGTTGTAAAAAGTTTGAGTTATAAATTTTAGTTGTATAAAGTTCAAGTTATAAAGTTAATTTGTACAAATTTCAAGTTATAAATTTGAGTTGTAAAAATTTTGAGTTATAAAGTTGAGTGTAAAAAAGATTTAGTTATTCAATCATGAAGTTTCAGATTTATGAAGCATTATCTCTAAATTTATAATTTTATGATAAAAAAATATAGGATGAGACAAATAATTTTTTACACCGAACAAAGGTTAGAGGATCTTTACAAAAACTTTATAAAGTACTACATTGTGATGATGTTGATCTGTGCTTTCAACATTAATAAATCTTGTTGATATTTGAGGAATATTTGAAAAGTTTGTTGAAATTTATATTTGGGGAACCTTTGAAAAATAATATTGACTTTTATTTACTCATGTAATTTAAAGTTAGTAAAATTAAGTTTTAGATGAGTGAGAAGTTCAAATTTGGAGCTCACATTTATTTTTTACTATAACACCCTGAGATTTTGTGAAAGTATTTTCAAATAAATTTGATATTTTCTATATTTTGTGTGACACAAAACAATGATTTTAAATTGAGTTACAAGTAACAATGATTTTATCTTAAATTACACACAATGATAATTTTGTCTTGTGTTACGCATAATACCAAGTCTAGTTTGTGTTACATGCAACACTGAGTTTAAAAAAAACCTGACATACTATTAAAATATTATTATATGATAGTTATCACTTAGGCATTGGAATGATGAATATGAGTAGGAATGTAACGCCCCGACCCCAGTTACCCAGAGTCGGTGAATTATTACATAACATTGGCATGATCACAAGAAAGATCAAATCTCGAAAGACCGATTGGTTTAGTAGCCTTGGAAACACTAGATATATTCATAAGTTTTACATTACATCATAAAATGAAAAACTACTACAACAACATAATGTTTCCACAGTCCACACTATAATCCCCTCATAATATCCCTGCAGGTCATTCATAACTTACATCTTCACATCCTGGGAAAAATAAAACATAGAAAAGGGGTGAGCTCAAATGCCCAGTAAGGATAACAATATAGCGGAACATTCAAAAATAAGCATAAACATTTAAGGCAATGAATTACTAAAACAAAAGCCTTTTAAACTTGAACTTCAACATAGTATGGCAAAAGTAAAATGAAATAATGCCATTTACTTGTTCACATGGATATTCTACTAATCGAATAATCACATGCAATATCAATAACCACTTTCATAATGTTGGAATGCATAATGCCAGACTATCATAACCACATAGCCAAGGCCTCGTGCCAAGACTACAAATAAGATTTTGCCAAGTCCTTGTGCCAAGACACTAGTTTGTCTCATGAGACCTACCGATGCATCGAGGAGCTATAGCGGGCTCCACCCGTCACATATTAAGTCCAATGCATTCCCATATGAAAAGGTTTAAACATAACATAAACATTCGTATTAAAACTAGCATACGAAATGTCAATAATTTCACCATAAACTATGAATGGTATAAAAATAGCACATCCACAGTCAAACATATCACAAAACCTTCAATACAATATATAAGTTTTGTATCACAATAAATCAACTTCGAATAAGCGTAAAATCCGTCAAAGGATGTTGACAGAGATGAAATCAAAACACTTTTTAGAGAAATATCTCTTTCTATTTTTGAAATCATTTAAGAGCCATATAAAATAAAACATTTTCTTGAAAATATTATTATAATCTTCTAAGGGAAGCTTTGACGATTTTATAACGGCGGAAAATAACCGCACCCGCCGTATAAGTTAAAAAAACATTCTTATCTTAATTCTGTCGAAAAGGTTAAAAAGCACCTTGTTTGGAAAACGACGGAAAGATTCCCTTATAAGCCTCTTATAAAAAGTCAAACAAGGGTATAAATGACTTTAACCCATATTCTTTTAAATATTAAAAATTTTTTGAAATACATTTTGAAGAAACATGGACGTGGATGATAACGAGGTCCCAGTAGATAATTATGTATAAACAACCTCGGATAATGAAGAGATTGCGAAATAAAACCTTACCTTGTATTTTTACTTTGTTGGGGTAGGTTAACCTCCTGTATAATGGTGAAATAATTGTTATTAAATTATAAAAGAATCATATACATTAATATAATATCATATATGATCTTTTAACATTGCTTTATTAATAATATCTTAGTATTATCGTCGTTTCGGGTGACAATCGATTCATTCTTCTTAAATGTTTGGTTACGTAAGACATGTTTGTAATGGATAGATTATATCTTATTCATAATCAGAATGATATTAACATTATTTTTAACCATAAAATTAGAATAAGACTTGAATGGATACGATGGAGAATGAATCTCATCTCGTTCGTGGAGACGGTAGTCCGTACGTACGCACGAACGCTACTTCCATTTAATTTTTATTTTAAAAGAATCGAATCCAAATGATACATAGGTATATTACTATTCCCGTATAATATAATATTTTATATATGTTACTTAAGTTCATTAACACCATCCTTTATACGTTCCATGTGTGGTATGAACGAGTCATATCATTTTAAGGGGGCGGTAGTCCGCACTTCCTCAAATGAAATTATCGTATGTATATACAACATGAAACGAATAATGATATGAAATAAAATGGAATTACAGAAGCTTATATATAAAATATATATCATTAATATCATATTTAATTACAGTTCCATCATAATGGCCGCCATGAGAGGCGGTAAGATGTATTTGAACAATCATCGTTTCGTGAGGCGTTAGTTTTCCATCCACAGAAACATTATGTTCATCATCCATTAGACGGAGTTGTGTGTATGTGTAGTTTGAATCCTTCTTATAAAAACATCTTAGTATATTGTGGATACTGGTGTTGTTACAAAAGAAAGGAAATAAAAAGAGTTTGGGGGTTGGAGAAGCAAAATAAATGAAAATAATTTAAGAGAAATCGTTACCTTTAATTTAGGTAACTCACTTTGGTTGGAACCAAAGGACTTCTTGAAATGCTTTCTGACTAAGGGGAAGCTTCAAGGAGGAGTATAGGGATGTGGGGAGATTATTTGGGCAGGGTTTGGACGAGCCAAGTGGCTTGAGAGGTGTGAGGAATGAGTAGAAGTGGTCTCCTTTTATAAGGGAGAGGAGGGGCTCTTTAGGAAAGAGTGAAAGTATTACTTTATAATATAATTATATTCGGTTTATAATGGTCCAAAAATCATTGAGGTCGAAGATAAGATGACTCATTTTCTAAATAACATCAACCAATAAGAATTGGACAGGTTTTAGATAATATTTTAATCATTATAATCTTATTTATTTAAATGATTTATTAATGAGGTAAACATTGCATCATTATTGTGTCATTAATAATTTAACTTATTTGATGTCTAAAAATTATAAATAAAATATCATTATGTAGGAAATCTTTTTATATTTCTAATGAATATTTATAATCGAAAATCCAACATGTATAACCCTATGTAAAAATTGTTCTTCTAAAAGATGTAAGCTTATGCCATTTTTATTTTTATTTTAACGTTTTTAATATAATGTGTCCCTACCACATACAAGTGGCTCTAAGGGGTCCCCAAATAGACCCAAGGATGCCCATGGTTGGGTATGTGTCCACCAATAAGGTTAGGACACGTTTTAGGGTAATTTTGTCTTATTATAATATTATTTTTTAACCCTTATTTACCGGATTTACCCTTTAACCATGGTAAATATAATATTTACCGCAGTAATTATTCAAAATGTGTAAAAATAAAAGTTACCTATTTACATAATTTGGACATCCTGATTAAAAATATGTAATCCATTTTTCCAAATTCAAAACACAGAAGTGGCATAAATTAATTTAAAATTAATTCCCGTTGTTAAAATAAAAAGCGTGTTTTTAAGAGATAATAACTATCAAAAGATTGACACTTGTTTATGTCTGATTTAATTGTGAAATTATGTCCAATGACAAACATTAAATTAAATGGTAAAAATATATTATAAATATACTTTAAAACCACTCAAATTCATAATTTATCAATATTAATTATTTTGATTAAAAAAGTTGTTTTTAATTAAAATTTAGTAATTTTCACTATTCATCAAAATATAAAAGTTATCCGAAAAGTACCAAAATTTCACCCTAGGCTAATTTCAATATTCAGAATCCAAAAATTAAGTCCATTTTGAAATATAAAATATATATGATTTCAAAAAGTAGGTATTACTATTCACAACGGCTAGTTTAATTAGTTGTGGTGTGTGTTAGAACTCGAGGTTGCGTATAACACACGCTATCGCATTATTCGAAGGGAAACGTACCGTGGAATCTTGGGGTGTTACATTCTCCCCTCCTTCAAATAATTGCGTCCTCGCAATTTCTAGGGTATTACTGCATAAAAAGACTCAGGTGGTTCTTCATCATAAGTTCCTCGGGTTCCCACGTTGCCTCTTCCATCTTATGATTTCTCCATAAAACTTTTACCAGACGCGTCGTCCGGTTTCTCAGTACTTGTTCTCTTGTATCAAGAATACTGACAGGCTCTTCACAATAAGACAGATCGGGTTCCAGTTCTAATTCCTCATAGGTGAGTACATGCGTTGGGTCAGGCATGTATTTTCTCAACAGAGAAACGTGGAACACGTCGTGAACTTTGGAGAGACTTGGCGGCATTGCCAATCGGTAAGCTACAACCCCAATTCGTTTTAGAATTTCGAAAGGTCCGATGTACCTGGGACTCAATTTACCTTTCTTACCAAAATGTATGACTCCCTTCCACGGAGATACCTTCAGAAAAACATGATCACCGACTTGAAATTCCAAATCCTTCCTTCGATTATCGGCATAGCTCTTCTTCCTACTTTGAGCGGCTTTGATGTGATTTTGGATTACTTTCACCTTTTCCACCGTTTCCTCCACCAGTTCTGGGCCTACAAGTTTTCTTTCACCAACATCATCCCAACAGGTCGGTGTACGACATCTCTTTCCGTATAACGCTTCATATGGTGCCATCTGAATACTCGAATGGAAGCTTTTGTTATAGGAAAATTCTACCAGTGGTAAATATTGATCCCACATACCTTGAAAGTCAAGTGAGCAAGATCTCAACATGTCTTCTAAGGTCTAAATAGTCCATTCTGATTGTCCATCTGTCTGAGGGTGGTAAGCAGTGCTCAAATGAAGTTCAGTATCCAGGGATTTCTGAAGACTTTTCCAGAATCTTGAAGTAAAACGGGGATCACGATCAGAAACAATCGATAGAGGTACTCCATGAAGTCTCACAACTTCATTAATATATTGTCTTGCTAGACGTTCCAGGGGTAGATCTTCTCTTATAGCAAGAAAATGTGCTGTCTTGGTAAGACGATCAACAATAACCCATATTGTATCGTTCCTTCTAGGAGTCTTTGGTAGCCCCATGACAAAGTCCATCGTAATATTGTCCCATTTCCACTCCGGTATGGGAAGAGGTTGCATGACTCCTCCAGGCTGTTGCCTTCCAGCTTTCACTTGTTGAAAAACCATACATCTTGACACAAAATCAGCAATCTCCCTCTTCATGTTGTCCCACCAAAAATGTTCCTTCAAATCTCTATACATTTTGGTGCTCCCAGGGTGTATAGAGAAATTGGAACTATGAGCATCATCCAGCAATTCCATTTTTAGATCAGGTATATTGGGAACACAAAGTCTCTTCCCGAATTTCAAAATTCCATCTTCATACACAAAGTCTCTCAATCTCCCATCATTCAAAGCTTTAATCTTCTTTTGAAATTCTTCATCATCGGTCTGAGAACTCTTAATCCTTTCTAGTAAAGATGGTTTGGCAACCATTTGAAAAAGAAATGATGTTTCGCCTTCCCTGGTTATTCCCATGTCCATCTTTACTAGATCCATGAAAATTGGATCCCTTTCAATTCTCA
This sequence comes from Viscum album, assembly GCA_963277665.1. NCBI lineage: Eukaryota > Viridiplantae > Streptophyta > Magnoliopsida > Santalales > Viscaceae > Viscum > Viscum album. The sequence continues at coordinate 332,669,257 of OY728134.1, forward strand.
TATTGTTCAAAACTCCATGGTCTTTTCTACTCAAAGCATCTGCCACCTTGTTTACCTTCCCCGGGTGGTAGTGTATCGTACAATCATAATCCTTGAGTAATTCAAGCCATCTCCTTTTCCTCATGTTGAGTTCTTTTTGTGAGAAAATATACTTCAAACTCTTGTGATCAGTATAAATCTCACATTTTTTACCATAGAGGTAGTGCCTCCATATCTTCAAATCAAAGATCATAGCTGCTAACTCGAGATCATGAGTATGATAGTTTTGTTCATGAATTTTCAACTGTCGTGATGCATAGGCAATAACTCTATCATTCTGCATAAGGACACAACCAAGTCCTTTCTTCGATGCATCACTATAAATAACGAACCCATCATTCCCCGATGGTAGAGTCAATATAGGAGCATTGACTAATATTCTCTTCAGTTCTTCGAAACATTCTTCACACTCTTTTGTCCAAACAAATTTAACCCCTTTACGTGTGAGCTTCGTTAATGGGTTAGCCAATCGGGCAAAATTCTGGACGAAACGTCGATAATAACCTGCCAAACCAATAAAACTGCGTACCTCAGTTATACTCGTAGGTGCTGGACATTCTTGGATTGCCTTGGTCTTAGAAGGATCAACAGAGATTCCATCTTTAGAGACAATATGGCCAAGAAAAGAAATCTCCTGAAGCCAGAATTCACACTTGCTAAACTTCCCATATAATTCATGCCTCCTCAGAGTCTTCAAGATAATGCGCAAGTGATTTTCATGATCTTCGTAGGTTTTGGAGTATACCAAGATATCATCAATAAATACCACCACAAATTCATCAAGATACTCCTTGAAAACTCTATTCATCAGATCCATGAATACAGAGGGTGCATTAGTCAATCCAAACGGCATTACGGTAAACTCGTAATGCCCGTACCTGGTTTGAAATGCTGTCTTCGGAATGTCTTCCTTCTTCACACACAACTGATGGTATCCAGATCGAAGTTCAATCTTTGAAAAGTATTGAGCTCCATGCAGTTGGTCAAATAAATCATCAATACGAGGTAGGGGATACTTGTTCTTTATCATTATAGCATTGATCTCCCTGTAGTCGATACATAACCTCATAGATCCATCTTTCTTTTTAACAAAAAGAACAGGGGCTCCCCATGGAGAAACACTAGGGCGAATAAATCCCTTATTACTCAATTCCTCTAGTTGTTTCTTTAGTTCGACTAACTCTATAGTAGCCATTCTATAAGGGGTCTTCGATATAGGCCTTGATCCAGGAATCAAATCAATGGAAAACTCAACTTCTCGTTCTGGAGGATGTCCAGGTAAATCTTTCGGAAATACATCTACAAATTCTTTCACAACAGGTACATCCTCTATTTGAACATTCCTTTCCTCACCGACAGTTATTTCATTCTCTTCCTCCCAAATAATTGAATTAAGTTGAGCTACTGGGGGTGGATCTAAATAAGAATTAGGTGGTGACGATTCTGCTCTAAAAATAAGGTGTTCCTTATCATTATCATCAAGAATTGTAACCTCTTTATTCTTACAATAAATCTTCGCATCATAGTCCGAAATCCAGTCCATACCGAGGATTATATCAAACTCAATCATAGGTATGACGATGAGATCAGCAGATAAAGAAAATTTATGTGCTCTAATGGGGACTGATTCACAAAACTTTGTTGCAACGATACTTCCCTTAGGAGTTTTAACTGACAACTCCCTTATTAAATCAAATTGGAAATATCTAATTTTCTTAGCAAACTGGGAAGATATGAAACAATGCAATGATCCAGAATCAAATAATGCATTTGCTAAACTTGAGGAAACCATTAAATTACCTGCCACCACGTCTTTCAGAGCTTCTACCTCAGCAGTAGTGATAGAATAAGCCTGGACTTGATCCCTTGGCCTTTTCTGAGGTAAGTTCTCCTGACGCTTAGGACATTCATTTGCATAATGCCCCATCTCCCTGCAATTGTAGCACTGAACATTGGTAGCTTCCTTCTTCCCCTTGCAATCACGAGCTTGGTGGCCTTTTTCACCACACTTGTAACAGACTCCCATTCCCTTCAAGCAAGTACCATGATGTTTCTTCCCGCATTTACCACAAGATGGATATTCAACCTTTCCCTTCTTCCCCTTATTTCCATTCCCAGATTGATCAGCAGGTCTCTTCTTCTCTTTCTTTGCTTTAAAGTCATAAGACTTAGAGAATTCCTTTTCGGTCTTGATAGCACATGAGACAATGTCTTCGTACGATGAAAAGGATTGTGAGACTAATGCTCGACGGAGAAATGGTTTTAACCCATCAAAGAAACGATCAATCTTACTTCTTGGGTTGCGTATATAATCACCAGCGTACCTTGCTAACCTTGTAAAGTTAGCCTCATACTTTGCGACATTCTCATCCTCCTTCTGTCTCAGACTTAGAAATTGCCTTTCCATATCTGCTCGATGGTCGCGAGGGAAGTATTTTTCTAAAAATAGATCTTTGAACTCCCTCCATTCCATATATGATACTTCATCATTTTCCTTCATGTTTTGAATCAATGACCACCATTGATCAGTATCTCCAGTGAGGCGGTAAACTGCCATGATAACTTTTTCCCTTTCACTGCTCCCCAAAGCCTGAAATATTTTCTTTAGGGAATTTATCCATTGCTCAGCTACTAAGGGATTTGTACTCCCATTGAACGTTGGTGGTTGTTTCCTCATGAATCGATCTAACATTGATCCTCCACGCTGCGGATCAGGGTGCTCCATATGGGTAAGGTTATTATTCATAACCTGAGTAAGTTGTCCCAGTATGGTGATTAGCTGATCGGAACCAGTTGCATCACCAGCCCCACTATAATTATCTTGAGCAGGAGGGAAATCCCTACATGGAGTGCGTGCATTGATACGGTTTCCATTTCTTCCACTAGGCTCCATTTCTAAACAATGGCATAAACTAGATCAGTTTATGAATCAAAATACATAATCCCATACTTATAAAACACTTAACATAAATTGAACTATTTATGGATATAATCCATAATCATAAAAATGTTTTCTTTGAGGAATTATATACTCATAAACCCTTCATAATGATTTGTAAAGAAAATGAGAGTTATCCTAAACATATCCCCCGGGAGTGTCGTAACCAAGAGTGCAGCAAGGCCCGTTGTCGTGCACCAGTTCCCGTTCGAGTCTAGCTCAAAGCAGTGTTTTCAGGTTTTACCCCTAGGTACATCTGTGCCAGAGCCGCCTCTACCTGCTCATATCCAGACAGGGATGTATTGCTCGGAAAACTCACAAAATCTCTACAATACCAAAATTCTAGGAAGTTCTTCTATCCTAATCCTCAAAGTTCATCTTAGGTCTACGTGCTCTAATCAGAGTTTATCTAAATCTAGCTTCCAAGGTTTGTACTAAACTTCCTCTGATACCAACTGTAACGCCCCGACCCCAGTTACCCAGAGTCGGTGCATTATTACATAACATTGGCATGATCACAAGAAAGATCAAATCTCGAAAGACCGATTGGTTTAGTAGCCTTGGAAACACTAGATATATTCATAAGTTTTACATTACATCATAAAATGAAAAACTACTACAACAACATAATGTTTCCACAGTCCACACTATAATCCCCTCATAATATCCCTGCAGGTCATTCATAACTTACATCTTCACATCCTGGGAAAAATAAAACATAGAAAAGGGGTGAGCTCAAATGCCCAGTAAGGATAACAATATAGAGGAACATTCAAAAATAAGCATAAACATTTAAGGCAATGAATTACTAAAACAAAAGCCTTTTAAACTTGAACTTCAACATAGTATGGCAAAAGTAAAATAAAATAATGCCATTTACTTGTTCACATGGATATTCTACTAATCGAATAATCACATGCAATATCAATAACCACTTTCATAATGTTGGAATGCATAATGCCAAACTATCATAACCACATAGCCAAGGCCTCGTGCCAAGACTACAAATAAGATTTTTCCAAGGCCTTGTGCCAAGACACTAGTTTGTCTCATGAGACCTACCGATGCATCGAGGAGCTATAGCGGGCTCCACCCATCACATATTAAGTCCAATTCATTCCCATATGAAAAGGTTTAAACATAACATAAACATTCGTATTAAAACTAGCATACGAAATGTCAATAATTTCACCATAAACTATGAATGGTATAAAAATAGCACATCCACAGTCAAACATATCACAAAACCTTCAATAAAATATATAAGTTTTGTATCATAATAAATCAACTTCGAATAAGCGTAAAATCCGTCAAAGGATGTTGACATAGATGGAATCAAAACACTTTTTAGAGAAATATCTCTTTCTATTTTTGAAATCATTTAAGAGCCATATAAAATAAAAAATTTTCTTGAAAATATTCTTATAAGCTTCTAAGGGAAGCTTTGATGATTTTATAACGGTGGAAAATAACCGCACCCGCCGTATAAGTTAAAAAATCATTCTTATCTTAATTCTGTCGAAAAGGTTAAAAAGCACCTTGTTTGGAAAACGATGGAAAGATTCCCTTATAAACCTCTTATAAATAGTCAAACAAGGGTATAAATGACTTTAACCCATATTCTTTTAAATATTAAAAATGTTTTGAAATAAATTTTGAAGAAACATGGACGTGGATGATAACGAGGTCCCAGTAGATAATTATGTATAAACAACCTCGGATAATGAAGAGATTGCGAAATAAACCCTTAACTTGTATTTTTCCTTTGTTGGGGTAGGTTAACCTCCTGTATAATGGTGAAATAATTGTTATTAAATTATACAAGAATCATATACATTAATATGATATCATATATGATCTTTTAACATTGCTTTATTAATAATATCTTAGTATTATCATCGTTTCGGGTGATAATCGATTCGTTCTTCTTAAATGTTTGGTTACGTAAGAAATGTTTGTAATGGATAGATTATATCTTATTCATAATAATAATGATATTAACATTATTTTTAACCCTAAAATGAGAATAAGACTTGAATGGATACGATGGAGAATGAATCTCATCGCGTTCGTGGAGACGGTAGTCCGTACGTACGCACGAACGCTACTTCCATTTAATTTTTATTTTAAAAGAATCGAATCCAAATGATACATAGGTATATTACTATTCCAGTATAATATAATATTTTATATATGTTACTTAAGTTCATTAACACCATACTTTATACGTTCCATGTGTGGTATGAATGAGTCATATCATTTTAAGGGGGCGGTAGTCCGCACTTCCTCAAATGAAATTATCGTATGTATATACAACATGAAACGAATAATGATATGAAATAAAATGGAATTACATAAGATTATATATAAAATATATATCATTAATATCATATTTAATTACAGTGCCATCATAATGGCCACCATGAGAGGCGGTATGATGTATTTGAACAATCATCGTTTCGTGAGGCGTTAGTTTTCCATCCACAGAAACATTATGTTCATCATCCATTAGATGGAGTTGTGTGTATGTGTATTTTGAATCCTTCTTATAACAACATCTTAGTATATTTTGGATACTGGTGTTGTTACAAAAGAAAGGAAATAAAAAGAGTTTGCGGGTTGGAGAAGCAAAATAAATGAAAATAATCTAAGAGAAATCGTTACCTTTAATTTAGGTAACTCACTTTGGTTGGAACCAAAGGACTTCTTGAAATGCTTTCTGCCTAAGGGGAAGCTTCAAGGAGGAGTAGAGGGATGTGGGGAGCTTATTTGGGCAGGGTTTGGACGAGCCAAGTGGCTTTAGAGGTGTGAGGAATGAGTAGAAGTGGTCTCCTTTTATAAGGGAGAGGAGGGGCTCTTTAGGAAAGAGTGAAGGTATTACTTTATAATATAATTATATTCGGTTTATAATGGTCCAAAAATCATTGAGGTCGAATATAAGATGACTCATTTTCTAAATAACATCAACCAATAAGAATTGGACAGGTTTTAGATAATATTTTAATCATTATAATCTTATTTATTTAAATGATTTATTAATGAGGTAAACATTGCATCATTATTGTGTCATTAATAATTTAACTTATTTGATGTATAAAAATTATAAATAAAATATCATTATGTAGGAAATCTTTTTAGCTTTCTAATGAATATTTATAATCGAAAATCAAACATGTATAACCCTATGTAAAAATTGTTCTTCTAAACGATGTAAGCTTATGCCATTTTTATTTTTATTTTAACTTTTTTAATATAATGTGTCCCTACCACATACAAGTGGCTCTAAGGGGTCCCCAAATAGACCCAAGGATGCCCATGGTCGGGTATGTGTCCAACAATATGGTTAGGACACGTTTTAGGGTAATTTTTTATTATTATAATATTATTTTTAACCCTTATTTACCGGATTTACCCTTTAACCATGGTAAATAAAATATTTACCGCAGTAATTATTCAAAATGTGTAAAAATAAAAGTTACCTATTTACATAATTTGGACATCCTGATTCCAAATATGTAATCCATTTTTCCAAATTCAAAACACAGAAGTGGCAGAAATTAATTTAAAATTAATTCCCGTTGTTAAAATAAAAAGCGTGTTTTTAAGAGATAATAACTATCAAAAGATTGACACTTGTTTATGTCTAATTTAATTGTGAAATTATGTCCAATGACAAACATTAAATTAAATGGTAAAAATATATTCTAAATATACTTTAAAACCACTAAAATTCATAATTTATCAATATTAATTATTTTGATTAAAAAAGTTGTTTTTAATTAAAATTTAGTAATTTTCACTATTCATCAAAATATAAAAGTTATCCGAAAAGTACCAAAATTGCACCCTAGGCTAATTTCAATATTCCGAATCCAAAAATGAAGTCCATTTTGAAATATAAAATATATATGATTTCAAAAAGTAGGTATTACTTTTCATAATGACTAGTTTAATTAGTTGTGGTGTGTGTTAGAACTCGAGGTTGCGTACAACACACGCTATCGCATTATTCGAAGGGAAACGTACCGTGGAAGCTTGGGGTGTTACAAGGAAAAACTAAATTTTGAAAATATATGGTTTTAAAATTTATATATAATTAATTATTTGGTTACTAATTAGTTATAAATAAAAATAAAAACCTTTTGAAAATAAAAAAAATCATTTTTTAAAAAACTATTTTTTGCACATAAATGTGTTTTACCACAAAAAATTAAACGAATCAAATTTTTTGAATGATTTATGTGGAATTTATATATTATATATTCAATAAAAATTTTAAAATCCATACTATGATTTTTCTATATAAGAGATAAGAACAAATCCAATTTTACTCTAAAAAACAATATTTTTCTAAAAAGAAGTTTTGTCGTCTTTTTACAGTGCACTTATTTTAAAAATAATTTTTGAATATTTAAAAATTTTATTTGAAAAAATAATATTTTTTTAAAATCATTATATCAAAGTTATATTAGGGTAATTGTTTGGGATTTTTTTGAAAAGTTTCATTTTTTTCTTTTAATAGTGAAGAATACTAAATATTAATTGAAAATTATCTTTTCACCTAAATTATTTACAAACTTAATTTGTATTTTAAGTTGTTTTAAAGTATAATTAGTTAATTTTTTCATAAATTTATCCAATTTATTTCATTTTAATAAATTTTATTTTGAAATTTGTTATAAAAACTTTGTAAACTTTTGATCATTTTTGCTTTAAAACCCCACTTTCTCATCACATCTGCGTGATTAATTTTAAATTATTTTTTGCCACTTATGTAAATAGAATTTTTAAAAATGTATTCCATATCTTGAATAAAAATAATTTATAATTTTTAATAATTTTAACTTAATTTTTTAATAAAATTAATTGTAAAAAATCGTAAAAATTTATTTACCACGGTTAAGGTAAAAACTGAATTACCAGGGGGTTAAAATAAGAAGATAAAGATAAAAGATGACCTAAAAACCTTTCAAAAACCCATTTTATGGTAAAATTTTGACCTTATATCTTCTAGGTTTAATAATTTCACATTTTTTAGGGCTGTGGCATGATAAAAATGTGGGTATGATTGAATATTTTCAAAACATTACAAGTGTACCACTCACCCCACTTATAAAAGGCCACCCCTCTACTATCTTATTCACAACTTAAAAACACTTTAGTTCAGCTAAAACCTGCCCAAATAACTTCAAAACATCCTTAATATAATAAAAAAATCCTTATTTTAGGCAAAAATCCATCCTAGGAAGGCTTTTAATACAAAACTAAAGAGGATAACCGAAGAAGAGGTAACATTCATCAACAAGTGTTTTTTTATTTCTTCCTCCACCCAATTAAGTTCTTATTATTATATTATTATATAATAATATAAGTATATTAAATATATTTATATATTTTCATGTTAAGTTAATTACTTAAAACCATCACCACTTCCATCAAACGGGTTTCAAAATTGTAGTTCGTGTGTACGGTAGACTAATGCCTTGCGAACCGATGTCAATTGTTTCTCCATTACCACCTCTTGAGTCTGGAAATAATGATGTATATAATGTTTATATATATATATATTATATTTATGATTTTATTATTATTATAGAATTATTATATCAGACATACCTTTATATTTTTCATTTTTGGGAATACGATAACATCATTCTTGTGTACGGCAGACTACCGCCTCATGAACCAATGCGATTTGTTAATGCTTTACATGGAAGGTATTAGGGATGAAATTAATTAAAATATGTGATATATATGAAATAAAAATTATTTTTTAATGATAATATATATCATTTAATTTTTTTTCTTTCAATCTGATATGAAAATGGAAATAGCGTTCATGCGTACGTATGACTTACCATCTCCATGAATAGTGTATTTCATTTCCTATCACTAAATTTTATGGATTAATCTAAATACATATATACTGAATATATATGATATTTATATCATTTTTAAATTATTTATATGATGAAACCATGATCTAAGTAAGAGGAACAAGAAATAAAAAGTTAAAACATACGTGAAAAACAAAACAGTTATTGCCCGAAACATAATTTTAACCCAGAATTGTTAATAAAAAAGTAATATAAGGTCATAATAAAATCATATATAGTATTATATATATTAGTATTTTTATTTAATATATGTATAATAAACTTATATTTATTATAAATGAGTATCTAACATGTACAATGGAAGTGGAGACTTAAGGTAAGGGGTTTCCATCTCACTTTTTACTTCCGTGCGACACATGTCATATTCACCACCTATTTATTTTATATGGCACATATAATTTCCATGAATGAAAATTATTATTATTATCCTTAAAACTATTGGGGTTTACATATTTATTTTAGGATCTCTATTTCATGGCGTTTACGGTTTAAAAGTTAACAATCAGTAAGAGATTTTTATCTCAATTTTCCTTTTTTGAGACATACATTATGTTATGCATCTATATTATTTCACAGGGTGTATATAAAATCCCTTTGACATGAAATATAATGAATTTATTCATCCTCATAATATTTTATGTTTTATTTTATGTAATTATTTCATGGGACTTATGATTCAATGTTACCAAAGTGGTAAAGATTTTATGTTATAATCTCACCATTTATCAGGATTGTTTAGGATTAAGTTTCCAATGTTGAAATATCATGATATAACTCTCAATAATTCTCATTATTTTTCTTATAATATGGTTATTCATGATATATTCAAGCAATGGTTCCATTTTACACTCATTGGTACTTAAAATAATTAAGAAAATGTTTTTAAGAAAATCTAACTTTATTTCTATCTTCGATCAAAAATCTATTTTCTTCCAAAACCGTGTTTTCTAAAAATGTTTTCAAAAATGTTTTATTAATATATTATGTTTTTAAAATACATTTTTACCCATATTTTAATTTTTAATTTTTTGAAAGGAATTTTCAGGTCATTTTCCAAACAATTCCCATTTGGATTTTATCAAAAATGTGAAATAAATATTTGTTTTAACTGGTAGAGTATGAACTAAACTTCCTATAATCATGAAAAATATTTTATTTGAAGATTAATTTATAAAATTTCAAGGTTATTTTCAAATAAAAATCTTTTCAATTTTTTTATGTTTTTTAAAATCGTTTTTTTCAAAGATAAAAGGATATTTCCCTCAAGAAATGTTTTAAATGATGTTTTAAAATCAATATCCATCTAAGATAACATCTATTTGTGTTACCTATGTTTTATTCAGGATATTATTTAAGTATACCATTCATATTATTTCTCTTAATGTTTTATGTTTTAATTTTATGATGTTTATGAAACTCATTTCTCTTCCACAAGTTATATCATGAAGAAATGCTTATGAAACCCACTTCTTTTAATGGGTTATTATATAATGAAATGATTATGAAACCCATCTCTTTTACACATGTTATTATATGATGAAATGTTAATGACACCCATTTCATTTAATGTGTTATTATATGATGAATGTTTATGATCTTATGGCACACATAAATATGATTTTCATTATATGAAGGGTGATACCTATATCTACCTTCAATGAATTGGGTAATGATTTATATCTCATGAGATAGACATTACTGGAATAGGGAGTGAACTTAGTTTAGTAAGGGACTTTGTTCTTTATGATTGTCTTGAGAGTGAACCTTGACTACTATGATAATATGGGGAGTGAACCCATTCTACTATGAGTAAAGGGATGTCACTAGGGATATTTTTGTGCTCCACCCAATAGGTGTATCCACCCATAGAGTGCCCTTATAAGTTTTGGAAATGAGACTAAAATACTAAGGAAATGATTTTATATGCTTATGTGTATGTCAAAAATCTTTGTATTATGCTGCTATTATGATCTCACGAATCATGTTATTTTATTTCTTCATGATTCTTGTCTTATTGAATACCAATATTTATGCCATGAATCAAGATTATGATCTTTTATATGAAGGGTATGATTTTCAAATGTTTTTCTCATATTCTCATACACTTATAATCATGTTATACTTATGTATCTCCCTTGTTTACCCTTACTAAGCATTTGATCTCACCCTTTCTTATATTTATTTTACCCAGGTTATAAATAGATTTTTTTAAGTAGGAGTACAAATGGGGAAGATATTTATAGGATACATTGAAGATCTTCCATTAATTAAGAATATTATGTTCTAAGTTTCCAAAGGCACTAAAATATTATGTACCTCAGGTGCGTGTTTGTGTAATGTAATGAATATTCATATAAAAATATGTGATATCTTTGTATGAGAATCCTAGGTTTCTATAGTTAGTATCTGGGAAAAGTTTTAGTTAATATTTGGAAACTATGTTGATAAAACCTTAGTGAGATCCCTAAGAACATATATAAGGACAAGTCTAAGGATGAGGAAAAGTATAGAAAAATATCTTAGAATTTTAGTAATTGATAAATTGTTCAATTTTAAGAAATTATATCCCCATATGGATACTACAAGTGGATATGTCTATGACATAGATGTACATAGGGGTAATAACCCTAAAAACACATTATTGATCTAGACTCAATCGAGAACTGGTGAATGAAAATGGGACTTGTTGCACAAATGGTTTTACACTCCCCAAGGATATGATTTGGAAATTTACAAACTCTTTATGAACTGTCACGAAAGATTTAAATTGATTATGACTATAAGCGACCTAGGGTAAAACTAAGGTGACATAGATTAAAAATAAGGTGTCATGATTTTGACATCATATAAGTGTTTTTTTCTTGATTATGTGGTTTTAAACTATAATTAGTGTTTATCACATTATGATTTTTGGTTTTAGTTAATGGTGGAAAACATAAGGAATTGGGTTAACAATGAACGTGAAAAATAATTTTCTAATGAGCATCTAAATGGAAATATGACTAGAGTAACAGATATTTTGATTATGAATAATCAGTTTTCACGAAACATGGTTAATAATGTGTACCTTAACTAACTCTCAAACTTATCAAATAAGAGAAGGAAAGTGTTCACAAAGAGTTCAAGTAATTGAGATCATAGAGGAAAGAAGATTTAGTTTCCTATATGTTGAGAATATGGGAAGAAACACCCAAGTGGATGTCTTAGAGGAATGGGAATATGTTTTGACTGTAGAAAACAAGGACACAAAGTAAGAAACTTAAAATGGAAAATGAAAATTTCAGTCAATGAAATGCATAAGAATAATGGTATCCCTAAGATATCATTGAATGTTGAATGATTTAAATGTGGAAAGAATGGGCACTATGAAAATCAATTTCTTAAGGGGAAGGATCATGAATAAAATTAGAGAGGTTATATAAGTAATGTTTATATTTCTAATAATGAAGAGACTATAAATGAAATATGAAAGAAAATAGGTATTAAGAAATGAAATGATGAAGCATAATTAATTGTTTGAGAATGAAGTGGGGAGAATTATGTATTTATGTATTGGAATTAAAAGATTATGTTATATGAATCATGAAATATATAATTATTGTTTAGTATGAGTTTTTATTTAAGGATTTGAAATAAAATTTTGAATAATGTTGATAGACTAGAAGAGTTATTCAATGGTAATGTGATATTTTGATTATGGGAAGGTAACTCTTAATATGTTCCTGATGTTGAGAAAATGGTTTTTAGTTTGGATAAAGAGATGATTAACATGGATAAAGTAAATCAAATTGTATTGATGACCTTAGAACTGATAAAGGATTTGTTGACAAAGTGGTTTATAGAGTTTACAACAGTATTGGATCTATGAAATATATTCAATAATATGTGGTTTTATTTAAGGAATAACAAATCATTCAGGTTTTCATTAAGGTTATATGGTAATTATGGTTTCAAGATAATTCATGATAAAGGTATTAATATGTTTCGTATGTGATAATTAATAACTATTTTATGATATTTGGGGGATTAATAATAACTTCATTTTGGAAATTTAGTGACCTTATTTATAAAGTTTTGTATTTTAATCTTTCAGAAGGGTTATTAGGTTAACCATTTATGAAATTGTTTTTTTGAACTTTGAAATAGATTTTAGTGATTAATTTATTATTTCTCCATATGAATATTTATTCACATTGGAAACCCATGCTAATCATTTTGCTGTGATGATAACTAATGATATATGGAATGAATTGTCATTATATCTATAGATATTATGATACAATAGTTCTTTAGTAATAAAAAATTCACCTTAATTTCTTAGAGTATTAAATAAAGTGGAAATTGATCAAGTCACAACCAAAGGGTGAAATTATTATTATGAAATGGAATTAGATAAAGTAAGTATATCTTCTAGTGAAAATTTTCCAACATTAGAAAAATGATCTTGAAATAAAATGTTGTCCTATTATCACCATTTTTGACGACATCAATGACCTTTTTCATGCCTATTTAGTTTATCTTTTTATGGTTGTTAAACTTCTATTGTTAACCCACTTTATTTTGATCAGTTATCTTTGTCACTCTCTATAATTATTTATGATTTTATTCCATGTCCTAATCTTCACTTCCCACCTATGTTATTTTATGTGTAATCTTAGTTATGAGTTACTTTAGGTAACCTTTATGTTTCCCACTTCCACTTTTTAAAGGAAGTTTTATTATTTATTTTTATAATGTGGGTTTCTATAAAGGAATTTTCAAATTTTAAACCTTTAATGACTGATATGAATTTCAAGGGAGAAATTCATTTTAAGGGGGGTAGAATATAACACCTTAAGATTTTTTTGAAATTATTTTCAAATAAATTTAAACTATTCTATATTTTGTGTGACACACAACACTTATTTTGGATTTTGTTACAAGTAACACCAAGTTTATATTTAATTAAATAAAACACTAAGTTTGTCTTGTGTTACACACAATACCGAGTTTAGCTTTAATTACCCAACACCAAGTTTAAACAAAACACGATTTACTATTAAAATATTATCATCTAGACATTAAAATGAAGGGTATGAGTAGGATTTACTAAATTATGAAAATAAATGGTTTAAAAATGTATATATAATGAATTATTTGGTAAAAAATTAGTTATAAATGAAAATAAAAACATTTCTAAAATAAAGGAAATCATTTTTTGAAAAACTATTTTTATGAACATTAACATGTTTCACCTCAACAAATTAAAACAGTAATATTTGGTGAATGATTTAAATTAAATTTATATATTATATATTCAATCAAAATTTTAGCATTCATATTATGAGTTTTCTATATAAGCAGTAATAATAAATCCAATTTTACTCTTAAAAATAATATTTTTCTAAAAAGTAGTTTTGTATGCTTTTTATGGCACACTTATTTTAAAAATAATTTTTAAAAGTTTTATAAAATTAATTTTAAAACAGAATATATTTTTTAAATCATCATATAAAATTTATATTTGGTTTAAGTTTTGGTATTTTTCATAAAATTTTTATTTTTTTGATGAATATTGAAAAATATTGAATTTTAATTGAAAACTGTCTTTTCACATAAATTATTTACAATGTAAAATTAGATTTTAAATTAGTTATAAAATATAATTAGTTAAATTATACATCAATTAATACAATTGACATAATTTTAATAAATTTAATATTGAAATTAGATATAAAAACTTTGTAAACTTTTGATCGTTTCACTTAAAAAATCTGATTTCTTATCAAGTCAATGAGATTAATTTGAAATCAAAATTTTCCAATTATATGAATGGAATTTTAAAAAATATATTAAATATTTGGAATAAAAATAATTTATAATTTCAAATAATATCAACTTTATTTTTGAGAAAAATGAATAGTAACAATAGTAAAACATTATTTACCGCGGTTATGGTAAAAACTAATTTATCAAGGGGATAAACTAAGAAGAAAATGGTAAAAAATGACCTAAAACTTTTCAAAAACTTATTTTATGGAAATATTTAGAACTTATCTCTTATAGGTTCCATAATTACAAATTTTTTAGACTTTTAGCATGATAGAAATGTGGGTATGATTGAATCCTTTCAAAAAATTATAGGTGTGCCACTCACCCCACTTATAAAAGGCCACCCACTCTCCTCTATTATTCATAGCTTAAAATCCATTTGGTTTGGAAAATAACTGAATAAATATCTTCCCAACATCCCTAATCTCATCCTAGATGAATTATTTTGGGAATAAATCCATCCTTGGAAGGTTTTTAGTGCAAACCTAAGGAGGATATCCAAAGAAGAGGCAACATTCATCAATGATCATTTTTGTTTTATTTCTTACTCCACCTAATTCAATTATTATTATGTAATGATGACATAAAAAAATAATTATCTTACATATAATAATATTTTTTATGTTAATATCATGAACTACAACCATATTAACTTCCATAAAATGGGTTACACAATCATCGTTCGTGTGTATGGCGGACTACCGCCTCACGAATCGATGTCAATCATTTCTCCATTACCACCCATCGATAATAGACATACCGATGGATATATTGTGTATATATATTATATATTATATATTATATTTATGATGTTATTATAATTATGTAATTATTATATCACACATAACTTCATATTTTTCATTTTATGGGAATACGATAACATCGTTTGTATGTACGATGGATAACCGCCTCGCGAAGCGATGTGATTTGTTAAAAATTTATATGGAAGGTATTAAGGATTATTTTAATTAAAATATGTGATATATATGACATAAAATTGATTCTTTAATGATAATATATATCACTTAATTTTCTTTATTTCAATATGATAAGAAAAATGAAATAGCATTCATGCGTACATACAACCTACCGTCTCCACAAATGGTGTATTTCATTTCTTATCACTAAATTTTATGGATAACTATAAATAAATATATAATAAATATATATTATATTTATATCATGTTTTAAATTATTTATATGATGAAACCATGATCTAATTAAGAAGACCAAAAAAATAACAAGTCAAAACATACACAAAAAACAAAGCAGTTATTGACCAGAACATGATTTTAACAAGGAATTGTTACTAAAAGAGTAATAGAAGGTTATAAGAAAGTAATATATGGTATGATATATATTTTTATGGTTATTTAATATATTTATAATAAAATTATATTTATTATACATGAGGATAAAATGTGTATGAAGGAAGTGAATACTTAAGGTAAGGGATTTGTGTCTCATTTTTTACTTCAATGAGGCACATGTCATATTCACCACCTATTTATTTTTCACGGTGTATATACTAACCATGAATGTATATTATTATTATTATAATGAAAAATATTTCGGTTTAAATATCCATTTTATGATATCACTTTCATGGTGTTTATGGTTCAAAAGTTAACAAATCAGTAATGGATTATTCTCATAATTTTCGTTCTTTGTGAGATATGTGATGTTATGCACCTATATTATTTTACGAGGTGTATATAAATATAATTTTAATGTAATATAATGAATTTATTTATCATAATTATAGTTTAAGTTTTATTTAATGTTATTCATTCATGTGTATTATGTTTCAAAGTTAAGTGGTAAGAGTTTAATGTTACAATCTCATTGTTTATCAGGATTGTTTGTGATTATGTTTACCATTATAAAATACTATGATATATCACTCAATAAACTCTTTAATTTTATTATTATAGGTTTATTTCATGAGAATACATTATTTTACTTCATTTTTCTCTCTTTATGTACTCAAGATTTTAAAAATAATGTTTTTAAGAAAAACCATTTTCCAGTGGAAAACCCATTTTTCTTCCAAATCCATGTTTTTTTAAAAATATTTTAAATTTTTTTCACATTTCATTAAAATGATTTATTAAATAAATTTTTAACCATGTTTTAATTTTTACTAATGTTTTAAATGGAATATTCATGTCATTTTCAAAAACAATACCCGTTTGTATTTTTCTAAAAATGTGAAAGAAATATTTATTTTAACATATATGACGTGAATGAAACTTACTATAATAATAATTTTTTTTCTTTAAAAATTCCTTTATAAAATTTCAATTTTATTTTCACATAAAAAGGTTTTATTTTTTTTATATTTTAAAAAGTTTTTTTTTCAAAGCAGAAAGGGTATTTTCCTAAAGAATTGTTTTAAATGATCTTTCAAAATTATTTTCCATATATAATGACATACATTGGTGTTGATTATGCCTTTTAGGGGATATGATAAAAGGATACCATTCATATTATTTATCTGAGTGGTTTATCTTTTAACGTAATTATTTTTATGAAACCCATTTCCCTTCCACAGGTTATAAAATGAGTAAATACTTATGTAACCCAATTCTTTTCACAAGATATTCTATGATGAAATAATTTTGAAACCTATCTATTTTCTATAGGTTATGATACGATAAAATGTTTATAATACCATTTAATTTCATGGGTTAAGGTATGATGAATTTTTATGGTCTTGTAGAACACATAAATATGATTTTCATTATGTGATGGGTGGAACCTATATATACCTACAATGAACTGGGTAATGATTTATATCTCATGATATAGACATGACTAGAATGTAGAGTGAACTCAATTCAATAAGGGACTCTATCCGCTATAACGGTCTTGAGAGTGAAACTTGAATACTATGATGGTTTGGGGAGTGAACCCATTCCACTATGAGGAAATGTATTCCACTGGTGATGGTGGTGTATCCCAACCATACTGTTTAACCACCCATATAGTGACCTTATATATTTTGGAAACGATCCTTGAATACTAAGGAAATGATTTTCTATTCTCATGTATATTTCATAAATCTATGTCTTATGTTAGTGTTATACTCTCATGGATCATGTTATTTTATTTCCTTATGATTCATCTCTTATGAACTACTAATATTTATTCCATGACTCAAGATTATGATCTTTGATATGAAGGGTATGGTTTTCAAATGTTATTATCATGTTCTCATACCCTTATGCTCATTTTATGCTTATGTATCTTCCTTGTTTACCCTTAATGATCATATGAGCTCACCATTTCTTATTTTTACTTTCTACAGGTTATGAAGAAAGTTTTTTAAGTAGGATTACAAAAGGGGAAGATCTTTATGGGAGACATTGAATATCTTCCATGAATTAAGAATATTATGTTCCATGTTTACAAAGGCACTAAACAATTATGGTCCTCAAGAATATGTTTGTGTAATGTAATAAATATTAATATAAAAAGATATAATATCCCAATATGAGAATATTGGGTCTCTATACTTACTTTTTTAAGTAATTTTTTCCTATAAAAAGGGATAAGAACATTCAGATCATGTTGAAGATGAGAAGATAATATTAGTAAGGGGAAGCTAATGACCAAGTACTTTAAAGAAATATTTATTGGGTTTGAAGAATATTTAGAAGACCATAATGTTAGATTCTAAGGAAAATTGATAAGATTAAAAAATTAGGTTCTGAGGAAAGTTGAGAAGACCTAAAAATCAGGTTTGAAGGGAAGTGAGGGATCCAAAATTATATTTATCAGGAGTAGAACAAGTCCGATATTCAAGTAATCTAGTGGAAGAAGAATTTGTAGTCAAATAACTATTCAAGATTATGGAGACTTTTTAAATGAATTGATACTGGTATAGTCCAAATTTGGGAGACTTTGTAAATTATATATAATTAGAATATGGGATGCACTCTATAGGTTAAGATATTAACTTCCCACACCACTTTGTAATTGTTGAAAATGATTATTTGCGGAAAGATTCATGACTTGAAAGAAGTATACATGATAAGGAGTTGGTTATCACATTGAGGTCAAACCTTATAAAAATCCCCATGTTTTTTTAATTTATCTTCCTAACATTAGGAAAAATTAGTGAGGGTGAATTATAAATATTCATACATCCTAACCAATGATAGAGGTTTAATCAACTTAAAGGAAGTAAGAATTTAAGTTGAACTTAATCTATAACAATTTTTCCTCCAATGATTCACTCCATATTAGGGTGACTACATGATCCCTTTAGACTATCATAAATTTGATAAGATATAGTTTTTGGATATCTGTTTTGGAATAAAATTGATTAGAGGACAAAGGTGTTTGAAGAAACAAATTCTATAGAGTGACTTGAATGTTTCCTTTGAGAAATTTTATGTGTTGATTTAATTATTATTAATTGGATGTTGAAGCATATAAGTTATTTTTTTTCTTATGATTTCAATCTAAACTCTATTTTTTATTTCTATTGATGAGTATTTTTCATCCATCTTTCAAGGAAACTATTTAATTAATAATGGTTAACTATTTTATCACGAGTGAGTAGTCATTTAATGGGCGGTGGATTGAAAGTAAGAGGATGATAAATTAAATTGAATGATTAATTTTTCTAGAGAATCACATGTGTTGTATTAATATAAAATTAGGATTAATCAAAACTCATCCCTTAGTCACCTAGAATAAGTGATGGTGATTATGGGATGAACCTTAATGTGATAGAGGAGATTTAGATCATAACAACCAACCTTAATTATCCTTTTTATTTTGAGATAGATTTTAATGCATCTAGGTTTTATTGGGTTATATTTACCTAATAAATATAATATACTTAGGTACTAACCAAGTTAAATTAACTACATCATGGGACCTCACAATTAATTGACCATAATAATTTGTAAGAACATTAAATCATAAATTTTTATAAAACAACCTCTAAAATAGATCTATCATCTATGTTAATCATTTAAGGTTTTCATTAATCCAATTTTTCTATTTTCTTCAATGACATCCTTAACCCAACATTATTTACAACTCTTTTTTCCAACCATTATTTTTACAACCATTTCATTGAATTAATAATCAATAATGGTTCATTAGTCTATGATCCCCATGTTCCCAGTGATTAAACCTAGAAACTCATAATTAATATACTAAACTTGTGTAGTCTTAGAAATTAGGGTTACATGTTTTAAATTCAAAACTCTAAGAAATTACCTTGGGATTTGATAATTCTTAGGGGAATGTTAAGTTTTTTAACATTATTTCTAAGGATACGGTACAAAACTATCCAAATAATTATGTATTGATTGATTTTTTTACTCTTTTCATTTTTTTTTCTATTTTTACCTTTTGTTTTACTTCACATGCATGGGTGTTCATGTTTTTCTTACTAAAAAATTCCATTTCATAATCCAAACTCTATACACTTGATCAAGGAGATTTTATTTTGAGGAACCGCTTGAATTCAACCCCTAAATAGAACATTATCTTTTATGTAAATGGAGTGTAGGAATAACAAATACATAAGCTTTTGCAACATGTGAGGAGCTAGAAAACATCGATGGAAGAGCCAAAAAAGCACAAAAAAATATGGTTTTGATAGGATAAATATTACCATCCATCAATGGGGCTACTCCAAGCGTTGTCAGGACAATGATTCGGGTCAAAAAATTCAATTTGAATCTAAGTATTATTGAAATGATTCACAATGAAGGACAATTTAGGGGAATATATAATGATAACCCCTATAATAATCTTTAAACATTTTATATATTTATGGTATATTAAATAGTAATAGAGTAACTAATAATTATATATGATTTATAGATTTCCCATTTTCATTGACGGGGTAAGCTAAGGAATGGTTAAAGTCACAACCACCAGGATCTATTATGACTTGGGATGAAATCACCTGATTTTTTGGAAAAATATTTTCTATAAGTGAAGTTGAAAAAACCAAGAAGTTACATCTATAATTTTATATAGTAAGATAAATAATCTACCTATAAGTAATGGGAATAATTCAAAGAGCTATTAAAAAATCCTCACATCATGGAGTTACCCTTTAGATGAAGTTATAAATTTTCTAATTTGGGTCACAAAATAACTCCTGGGCCATGGTAAATTTAGCCACAAGAGAAGGATTAATGAGGAATAACCATAGTAAAGATTAATAAATTTTATATTATCTCAAAAAAATATTTATCAAAAGAAAAGGGAGCAAGCTGCCCCCAAAGATAGGTGTACACCAAGTGAACATGAAAAAAATTTAACCGCTTACATGAAATCCATGTATAAAAAGGAAGAGACCTTATTGTCTATCTATAATAAAAGAGAATATTATGATCCTCCTCAATTTTTATCATTTGAGATGTATAGAGGACAATATCTTTTTGATTATTTCTAAGTATGAGTAGAATATACCTTAATGGGTGAGGTAAATTTTCTAAGCTATAACTAACCTCAACCATACCATCAATTTTTTTTAGAAAATTAGTAAATATGATTTCTAAAAATAAATTCTAGAGAGTAAGATGAGGGTATAATTATATTCATAACCAAGGTTATATTGGGTTTACACAAATAAATCAAGCACCCAAACCCATTTTTAAACAATTTAAAACTATATGTCCATAAATTTTTCAATAGCCACATTAGTAGTTTCAACCGAAAGTGCAATAATCCTAGTCCTCTCCTGTGGAGATGGTGACCAAGTACACAAGAAATGACCAAAAACTTAGGAATGTCAATAAAACCCTTCAAATTCATGAGAACTATTTATAAAATCACTAAATATTGAATTGGGATACAGAAACTCTGTTGGGAAAATTTTTATAAAATCTAACTGAGATAATACTTAGATATTTGTTAGGTAACATGGAAGTTCCAAGATATGAGGTGAAGTCCATCACTTTATGGAGTGGAAGGGAGCTATAGAAAAAAAAAGACCATAAGTGAAGGATAAAAATTAAAAATGACCAAACTTGGAAGAGAAAATATTGTAAAAGTCAGTGAAGAAGCTTAAAGTTCAGTAGTACCATGCACTCATTACTATTTTAGAGAGGAAACACCATAATAAGATAAAAGATAATTATAATAAATTTAGGGAAATCTTTAAGCAACTCCACATTAACATTTAATTCACTGATTCCATTTCACAAACATCAGTGTATGCCAAGTTTCTCAAGGAGTTTATCTCAAATAAAAAAGAAACTAGAGGACTTGGGAATGATTTTGTGAAACAAAGAGTTTTTACAAGTTGTAAAATAGAAACTCCCACTAAATATTTGAGATTTGAGAAACTTATATATTCCTTTCAGAATTAAATCTTACACTTTTAGAAAATACCTATGTGATCTAGTGACTAGTGTGTACTTAACAACACTGAACATGTTAAAAAATATTGGGTTAAGAAATCTGGAACCCACAAGAGTTACTTTGCAATTAAAGGACAGATCACTAAAGTATCCTAGTGTAATTATTGAATGTTTCTTGTTGAAGGTGGGAAATTTTATCTTTCTCATAGATTTTATTATTTTGTAAATAGAGTAAAAAGTAGAGGTTTTAGTCATTCTTGGTCACCCTTTCCTTACTACTAGAAAAAATATCACTAACATCATCCAAGGGTGTTTTATTTTCCAAGTTAGAAAGGAACATGTTCAATTTTTTCTCACTAAAGTTGTGAAACATGGAGATGAACCATAAGACTTTCATCTTATTACTAACACTGAAGAAGTTTATAGATTTTTAGAGAAAAAATCTAAGGTGAAATATGTTTTTATTGAAGAAGTGGTTGACCAAGAGGAGGATAATAGTGGATATTTGGAGACAAAATAATTTTTTTAGGTTATATAAATACTTTTAATAGATATTTTTCCTGAATTAATTCTCTTAATTGTGAAAAAAATAAATATAGAGATGAAATAAATCCTTATTAATCTTTAATACCAATTAATTGGATAATGAGAGGCACTACCAGTTATTATTAATGTATCCCTCTTGAAAGAATAAGATGAATGATTGGTTATAGTGCCAAAATAAAGAAATAATTTGATCGCATAGAGAATTATAGTCATTAAAGGCATCCCCTCCATTTGTACGCAAAAAATAAGACTGGAATGAAGGAATAATCCAATACGAAAACTGAAAATGAGTTTGAATCCTCCTATAAAGGAGGTTATAAAAAATAAGGTGATGAAGTAACTTGATATTAGAATCATTTATCCCATTTCTTAGAAAATGAGTACGCCTTCTAATAATTATTCAAAAGAAAAGAGGAATGACCATGGTGGAGAATTATGATAAGATGATTTACACTCAAACAATGATAGGGTGGAGATTTTGTGTCAATTATAGGAATCTCAATGATGTCATAATGAAGTATTATTTTCCACTTCTATTTATTGGTTAAATACTAGAGATACTTGTTAGGAATGAATACTATTATTTCATGAATGATTATTTTGGGTATCAAAAAATTACCATGGCACTAGAGGACCAATAAAAGACAATATTCACATGCCTGTATAAAACCCTTACTTACTGACACACGCCCTTTGGCATTTTTAGTTCTCCATCCAATTTTCCAAGGTGTATGAAACATTTTTTTATGAGATGATGGAAGTTCCGAGCACAGTGGAGGCACTGAATGGGGCATTCCCAACTTGTGTTTTTTTCATAATAAATGATTAATATGAGATTTACATGACAATAAATTCCATGATAAATAGAAATTAATTAAGTAATAATTAATGATTGAGTGTTAAAACCAAGACACCAGATCATCACATATTATTTATAATTAATTTAAACAATTAAAGAATTAACTTGCGATTAATTATTTATTCATTTTTGGATCTAAAAACATATCTATGTCATACCATAATTTCATTATAGGAATCAAGAGTATATTACCACCAATAATGATCCATACGTGTTCCAAGAACCTTTGAAATTCACTATAGGAATCTCTAGGTGCTAGCGTGGTAGATCCTGATGCTTGCATCGTTCACCTTTGATCACCCTAATAATTTCTTAAAGAATGATACTCTTTAATATCTCTATATTCGAGAGTGGTGGTGGATGAAGATCAATCTCTATTATTGAGAGCGTTCTTAGAGAGGGAGATCTATAAGCCTTCAAGAAGATTATCTCCAAATGTTCTGGTGCACAACAAGATGAAATTAGAAACCCATAAAGAAAATAATATAATTAGGATTTCATATCCATATGGTAATAGAATAATAATTGTGCATTCAACCTTATTATTTTTATTAATTATTTTGAAACTCCATATCACTAATAATAATAATAATAATAATAATAATAATAATAATACTAATAATAATAATAATATCAATGATATTTCTTGACACACTCTAAAATTGTGAATTAAATTAAATATCTTTATCAAAATAATATTCAATATATATTATTTCTCACTAGACCATTATTCTCACCCACCATTCCTCCAAAAAATTTATCAGTCCTTAAATAATGACTATTTATTTAATAAATAAATATAATTACATTATTCTCTAATAAATAAATAAATATTATATTCATCAAATATAAAATAACTATTTATTAAATATTCTTCTCACAAAATATTCTCTCAAATAACTGGTAAAAGAATATATATGATCCAAAAAACCTGAATAATTATTAAACCACATGTAAAAAAAATATTTATTTGATAGGCTAAATAATAAATAATAGTATTATTTAAATAAGGTTCTAGATATACTAAGTGTTTGACCCACTAGGCATCTTTCTTAGTGGAATTAGGGGAAGTTTCCCAAAGTTTAAAGTTAGTATCTAGAAACACACCAAGGAACCTATTGAGAAAGAATTTGATGTCACAATAACATAAAACCACATATTAATGATTATTTTGTAACATAATACCTTTATCTTGGTATCTCTAATCAAGCTGGTTTAATACTAGTTCCATTAACTTATGTTCTCGATGTCTCTTTCTTTAAATTTCTAAAATTGAACTTGCCTACAAAACACCATGACCATGGATTTAATTGGCTATATCATTTCCATCCAAGGGTATGTGATATAAAATTATTTTAAATAATAGAATAGATAAATCCTTTCTCTCATTATTCGTTAATGAAATATTACCCATGATACGCCAAACTTATCCTACTTTTCTATGAATATATGTCATGAAAGTTTTCATCAATACATAATAGTACACAAATCATAAAATCCATTAATAATAATCTTAAAGTATAAGGAACAATACACACCTTCATAGATAGGAACATCTAGTGACACATATGAATGTGAATTTCCTAATGGAAAGTCCCATTCTAATAATTCATTACACTAGAAATTACTAAGGGTGTACACCATGATATGGAACCTCAAATTCTTATAATTTTCCACCCTTGATAAGCTATATCATTTTCCCCTAAAATTATTTCATCTGGCTATAAAACATATATTTAAGAATACTATCATAGAAGTTCTATATTCTCATCATTGTAGGTAACTGTTATGACCTTTCAGTGTGACAACTACTCTTAGGAAATTATCACATATGATTCTATATAAAATAATAATCTTGATGTGAGAAAGAGTTTATTAATATTAAAAAAATAAATATAGGCTATCATAAAGTATAAAAAAGTTTGTTCTAGGGCACCAACTCCAACAGAACACCACATACACTAGATCTAACTGCTAACAACCTTAAATCCACTAGATCTCACATGATAATCATGCTTTTATTAAGATGAGACTTTAGTTAAGGGGTCCACCAAATTTTCTTCTATAAAAACTCTACTTACTGTAACTTCACACCTTTAAGAAAAATCCCTCAATAGGTGATACTTACAGAGTATATACTTTGTCCATTAGTGTGACCTTGACTCTTTTACAAGATCTAACACTATAGTATTATCACAATACAATGTGATAGGGTCTTTATTACTGGATACCACATCAAGAAATTGGAAAAAGTTTTATATAAAAATATATTATTTGGATGCATTAGAAGCTGCTATATTCAGACTCCACTATAGAATCGATGAAAACAGGATAATTTTAACTATTCTAACTCACATCTACTCCGTTGAGACAGACAACATATCCTAACTATGAATTCAGATCATTCTATTCTATTTGAAAACTTTTATCAGTATAACCTATGATGACTAGCTTCTCATCTCATCCATACAATAGGAATATATCCTTAGTTCTTCTCAGATACATAAGGAAAACCTTAAAAACATACCAATGTTGTTCTCTTGGATTAGCTTGACTTATGCCTACCATTCTTAATGCATAGGGAACATAAAGTCTAGTAAATAACATGATGTACATGATTGATCTTATCCCTAAATAATATATGGTCTTACTCATTATATCTTTATATTATTGTATATTATCACACATTTTATTAGAAATATGTATACCATGGGAAACTAGAACCAATCTCCTCTTGGATTCTTCCATACTAAATATCTTTAGTAGCTGGTTAATGTATGTACCTTGAATTAGTCTAAGAAACCTCTTGGATCTATCATGAATGATCTTTATCCCTATAATGTATGTTGCCTCACCTAATTAATTCATGGAGAAACACTTTTTTAACTAGTCTTTAAAATATTGTAAGACTGGTATGCCATTTATAATAAGTAATATGTCATCAACATATACTACCGGGATATCAACCACATTACCAATAAAACTCTTTTAAACACTTGGATCACATTCATTATTAATGAAACCAAAATATTTTATAGATTTATCAAATCAAATATTCAATGGCCTAGATGCTTGATTCAATCCATAAATGGATCAATAAAACTTTCATATCTTTTTGGAATCACTTGGATTCACAAATCCTATTAGCTGTGTCATGTAGACATATTCCTGAAGGTCTCCATTAAGAAAATTCATTTTAACATCCATCTTCTAAATTTCATAATCATGGTAACCAGCTATAGGAAGTAGAATTTTTATGGATTTAAACATGGAAAATGGTGAAAAGGTGTCATCATACTCAATTAATTGATGTTGTTTAAATCCTTTAGTCACTATCATTGATTTATAGGTACTTACTCCACCTTTCATGTCTAGTTTTCTTTTGAATACCCATTTACACACAATAGTATTTGAATCAATTAGAAAATCGACTAGAACCCAAACTTTGTTCTGATACATGAAATATATTTCAGAATTCATGGAATATTTTAATATTTCATATTATGAACTCTTTACTACCTTTTTGTAGGATATGGGTTCATTATTGTCAACCAATAATGAGTCACCATCTTTAGTGACTATAAAACAATATCTCTATGATTCTCTTACCTCTATGGTGCTTTTATGTAGTACTTGTGTTTCAAGAATAAATTATTCCATAGGGGAACTATGAAATATGTTCCTATACCAAATCTTGTGTATCTTGAGCATTAAATTCATTGAAATCAATATTTATCCCACTATTCTTCTTGAGGATACACCCCATCTCAAGAAAAATGGATTATTTGGAGACATTAAATCTCTTTTCTAAGTGGTTGTATAGGTAATATCCCTTTGTTTCCTTATAAAATCCTATAAAGATACACTATTTACCCAAGATTTTAGTTTTTTTTTCTGAGAAGGCCTTAATAGATTCCTTGAAACAGCATACATGTGCATGTGATAGAATGAATTTCCTTTCACTCCATAACTCAAATGGAATTATTTTTTTCACTATAGTTGGTACTCGATTCAGTGTATATGCTGAAAATTTTAATTCATATAACTAAAAGGACAATAGAAGATCTTTAAGAATCACCATCAACCTTATCATGTATAGAAATGTACAATTCCTCCTTTCACTAACACCATTATACTATGGTGTGTAAGGTGGAGCGAGTTGAGATAAAATCCCAAACTCCTATAGAAATTAAATAAACTCTTGGATAAGATATTCACCACCTTAATCCGATCGAAGATTCTTTATCTTATTTTTAAGTTTATTATATATTATATTCTTGAATTCTATTAATTTATTAAAGTATGTATACTTATACCTCATCAATTAGAAATATATATATTTAATCAAGTCATCAGTGAAAGTTATAAAGTAATAATACCCACCTATAGCTTCTACTAGGAATGTTCCACACAAATTAGTTTGTACCAATCCTAGAATATCTACGGACCTTTTACCTTGTCTACCTAATGGTGGTTTGGTAATTTTTCCTTGTAAAAAAATATAGAATCTTTCAATTGGTTTTCTCTCAAAATAGTTTAAATAACCATCTTGATATATCTTTGTCAAACACTTCTTGTTTACATGACCAATATGGTGATGCTATAGTTTATTATTATATGATTCATGAGAATATGATTTGTTATCAATTGTCAATAATTTATTTTCATAATTTAATTCATAAATACCATTATTTAAATGTTTTATACCATAAAATATTTCATTTTTATAAAAGTTTTTTTCCAAAATTGAAAATAAAATCATCTCTGTCTCAGTAGGTTAGATAAATTATGTTCTTGGTAATAGTCGATGTATAATAAAAATATCTTAAAACCAGTATCATTCACGTTGGAAATGAAATGTGGAAATCTCAAATGGCTAGAGTATCTGACCATACACCATTGGAATCTCATAAATCTACCTCTGCTCTAGAAATATTTTGGAATCTACTTGGTTCTTGAATTTTTATACAGATATGAGCACCAAAATTTGTATCTAATACCCAATGTCTAGATATTTAAATATTGCACTAGATAATGAATGCACCTTTAGATTCCCCTTGATTTTGGGTGAATTTCCTCTTCTAGTGGCCTTAATTTCAATATGAAAAACACACTACTTCCTTTTATTTTACCTTCCTATGGATCTTCATCTTCTTAGAAGGAAGGTTCTTAGGATATTTATATTTTTATGAGACTTGGGACCCTTTTTATTGTTCTTTCTTTTCATATTCCCTACAAGGAATGCAATTTTTTCATACCCCATGTCCTTTTCCACTTGAAAAAATAGAGTAATAATTTCTGAAATAATATTCTCATTATTGATCATATTATAATTGAAAATAAAACTAGATAAGGTCTTGGGTAGTGAGGAAATTATGTGATCTATGTGAAAATCATCTATGAATTTAATCACTAAGTTGTTTAAGTGTTCAATATATCCAATAATCTTGACTACATGAGGCATAGTTGGCACAAACTCTCTAATATCGGTTGTAAAAAGAGCATTGGAGATCTCATATCTCTCTTGTACTACCTTCTCTTGATAGAGATTCTAAAGGTGATACATCATGCTATACACATCCATGTCCTCATATTGATTTATAATCTCATTGTTCATAGATTATATCATGAAAAAATGAACATATGTGGAATCATTTAGATGTTTCCCATAGAGATATAACTCTTCCTCACTAGCCTCTTTACTAAGAACTTCTGGAATATGTTCTTTAAGAAAACACAATTTCCTTTCATGGTGTAGGATAATGCTTAAGTTCCTTTTCCACTCTTGAAATTTTTCCTTTGAGAAGTTTATCCTTCTAAAGTATTGATTATAATGATATGTTTGAAGTTATATTTATTTATATTTATAAAAATAATAAAAACAAAATTTTAGCGCTTTATCTGATGAAATTTAACAAACAAAAAAATATATGATATTTATTAATATCCCACTATTTTATTGAAACCCAATTTCCATCACCACTAGATTCTATAATATCTTGTTTCCTAGAAATTCAAGTGGCAATGTTCTATATTCCTTTTATCATCACCCTCACTTTAGCTGATCAATAAATTTGAAAGGTTTTAGGTAGCTATTATAAATAAAAAATGCATTACCTCATAGTTCCTTGATATGTTAAGTGCACTCCCCAATATGAAATTCCTTAAATTGGAGTTATAAGTATTTATTTGATAGTAATATCTTGATGTGAACTAAGTTAAGTCAACCCAAAACTTCAAGTTAGAATTCCTTGACAATTTAAAGCATCCAAAATTTGGCTTTTCAAGCACTTTGAACTACGGTTCAATTTTAACTTAAGTAGTGGAAGATAATAGTGACTTAATATATATAATTGAGACATTTTATCTTTATGACTTAATTTCCCATTTTATCTTTATTATATTATTATTAATATTAAATGGATTTACTTAAGTGATTAACCATTCCTTAGATAAAATTTATGCATAATCCAATTTATTTTAGCTTTATTCTATATGCTCGATAATTCATTAATTAACGTGATCATGAAAAAAAATATATATTGAAATAACCATGTAACTTGATAGAAATAAAATAATAAATTGGTATGATCATGAGCTTCTACCAATGTTAAGTTTATCTAGTGGATGATAAACCAACCCTCAACCTAGGGGGAAAACACCTTGAACCATTTTATGGTTCATGTTGCAGCTCTCCACCTATCCACCAATGTACTTATTGGATTGGTTTTGCCTCATCTCCCAACTTGATATGAAACCACAATCTTGGGAGCCCCATCCATTACATAATCCTTTTCTCACACATAGGTGAGGGGAACCAAAGGATTTGTTAAGGGATTTATATAAAAAGAAAACATGGAATCACATTCCATTACATAATTAGAGGAGTTATTACATGCATAACATCAATTTAATTTAATAATAAATTAAAATCAAACCTATAAATACAAAAAATATGTTCTATTCTCATGATTATCCACATACATGCAAAAAATTACACATTTAATAAAAATAAAATTCAATTTTAATCTTTCTTATTTAAGATAAATCATTCTCAAATCAATTAGTTATCTTATTTTATTAATAAATTCGTTTTATATTAATTCTTATCTGATTTTTTTCTTGAGAATCTCATCCATCATACTTTTAAAAAAATGAAATAAATTTATTCAAAATTAATTGTGTAAAAAATGTAACTTGGAGGTAACACAATGAGTACTCATATGAACTACCCAACATGTACTATATTCGTAAACTGTTTAATCATATGACATGTGTGATACATGTATTAACAAAAAGTTTCATGACATGTATTATCAACTTAATGACCACAGAAAAATGATGGTAGTTACATAGCGTGTTATGTTTCAATAAATATAGATTAATGACAGTATTATAACTTATACATGATATGCAGTTTCAAAAATTATGTATAAATTAATTAGACATTTAATATATATATATATATATAAACCATTACATGGCATGTATTATCAACTTATTGACCACAAAAAACACATGTTTATATGGTTTAAGTAGTATAATAATTTTTTTTTCATAGTTTGGTAATATACATGGCATGCAAAATCCAGCTACACAATGTGTATTTTTCTCATCATATATCCATGGAACATGCCTAGGGACTTAGTGTGTAAATATACCACATAAAATAATGGATTACTTGGTATTTACATGGTCTACACATTGTATGGTTTTTGAGTTACATGGTCATCAGTCATGTAGGATGTGTACGGAAATACATGGACTATCTTTGACTAATGCAATACACATCATGTACTGATGTTACACGACATGTTGTTTGGTTAACCATTTTCTAAGATGGATTGGTCAACACAAGATGTATTTAAATAAACATAATATTTAATAAATTTACATGGATCAAATTAATTCTAAATTAATTCTTGGTACATTGAACATAGGTGAACGATGTATTCCAACAAGCTACATGACATGTACTATTGTGCTATCCGGCCAGAATCCTCAACACCTATTGATGATTTCTTTGAATGTATTTTATTAATAGAATTAACCAATTTTATTATATTTGTGATAAGTAAGAAGAAGAAGAGTATATCTCGTGATTTGGATCAAAGAATGATTAATTTGAAATAAAAAACTAATGATAAATGTGTAAATCAATCAACAATATTTAAATAATTATAAATAATTATGTGACCCCACACTCTAATACAACTTGAAGGTCCTAGGTTTAGTAGAAGAACTAGATAGGAAATTCTTGACTCAAATTTATGTCATAATAGATGATTAATCAAATATTTACATAATGATAAATGTCATGATCAATAGAATTGAATCAAACAATAATTAATGATTGAACATTGAGACCAAGACATAAGATCATCACATATTATTTAGAATTAATTTAAACAATTAAATAATTACCCTAAAATTAATTATTTCTTCATTAATGGATCTGAAATCTCTACATCATACCATTTTTTCATTGTAGGAATTAAGATTATATTCCCTATAGTAGTGATATACATGTGTTCCAAAAACCTTTGAACATTGTTGTAGGAATATCTAGGTGATAGTGTGGTAGATCCCAATGCTTGTGTGATTCTCCATTGATCACCCTAAGAATCACTTGAATAAGGATTCTATTTGATCTTTTTAAACTTGAGAGTGGTGGTGGAGGAGGATCAATATCTATTTTTAAGATCATTCTTGGAGAGGGAGCTCTCTAGGGATTTGAGATAATTATCTCTGAATGTCATTGTGTATAACAAGAGGAAATTGAAAACCCCTAAAGAAAATAATATAATTGGGTTTATATACTGCTAGGTTTAGAAAATAAAAATTTAACATGATCCCTTATTATTTTTATTAATTACTTCAGAACCCCATGTTAATAATAATAATAATAATATTTTTTCTTAACATGCAATAAACTCAAAAATTAAATTAAATATTATTTATTCAAATAATATTCATTATATATTATTTCTAACTAGACCATTAATATCAGTCCTCCATTCCTCCAAAATATTTATCAAACCTTTTACAATGACTATTTATTTAATAAATAAATATTAATGCATTATTCACTAATAAATAAATATATATTATATTCACTAAATAAAAAGTAACTATTTATCAAATATTCCACTCACAAAATATTCTCTTGAATAATAGGTGAAAAAATATATGTGAACAAGCAAACATGAATATTTATTAAACTATATATGGGAATAACATTTACTCAACTTGTTAAATAATAAATAATATTATTATTTAATTGAGGTTATAGATACACTAAGTGTGTGATCCTATAGGCCTATTTCTCAATGGAATTAAGAAAAGAAACCCAAAATCTAATGTTATCATCTAGGAACATGCCAAGACACCCATATAGAAATAATTTAATGTCATAACAACATAAAACCAAATAGATATTCTTACTTTTAATATAATCTCTTTATCTCGATATCTCTAATCAAGCTGGTTGCATGCTGGTGCCATCAACCAATGTGGTTGACGTCTCTTTCTTTTACTTTTTCAAAATTGAACTAGCCTATAGAACACCATCATCAAAAATTTATTTAGGCTATATCATTTCCATAAAAGGGCCTATGATATCAAATTCTATTAAAAAAAATATATAAATCATTTCTCACATTATTCATTAATGAAATATTACTCATGAGGAACCCAATATATCATACTTCACTATAAATATATTTTATCACACTTTTCATAAATACTTAAAATTACATGACTCATAAAATCCATTAATAATAATATCAAAGTCTAAGGACCAATAAAAACCTCTGTAGATAGGAACATCTAATAACACATATAAATGTGGATTTTCTACTGGTGGGTCCCATTCTCATAATTTCCTACACTGAAAATTACCAAGGGCATAAACCATGAAAAGGCGAGTCGAAGTACCATTATTCTCCTACCTTGATAGTATATATCATTTGTGTCCCTTAAATGATTTAATCTAACTATATAACCTATATTTAATAATATTATTATGGAACTTTTGGGTTCTTATCATAGCGGGGAACTACTATGAACTTTTAGTGAAAAAACTACTATTAAGACACTATCACATACTATGTCACATAAAATAAAAATAATGATGTGATAATGAGTTTATTAATATTCAAAACAATTAAAATAGGTTATCATAATGTATAAATAATTTAGTTATAGGGAACCAACTATAACATTTTTTACATGCTCATATGGAACCTTTTTCTACTGATGAACATCCTTTGGTATATGTAATTATCCCTCCACTTTTCAAAGGTCCATGAAAAATATTTTTTATGTGATGGTGGAGGAGTTCCTTTATGTTTTAATAGATTATTTTTTTGGTCTATGAGTGGTAATTTGAAGAATTATTTAATAAATTTGACTTGGTGCTCAAAAGTTCTGAAGTGAGATACCTTGTGTTTAATTGGGTGAAATTCTATTTCATGGTAATGGATGAAATTATTCTTGACCAATTGAATCAAAAAATAAGGAATTAATATTGATTCTATAAAATCAAGGTGATTAAGGAGCTCTAAGATACAAAAATAGTGTGGGGGATTCAATTTTTTCTATGTCATGCTAGTTTTTATTGAAGTTTTTCAAATATTTATCACAAATATCTTAACTCATTACTCACCTATTAGAAAAATATGTGATATCTAGATTTTATGAGACGTGAATGGTGGATTTCATGGATTTTAATATAAGGTTGATCATTTACCCTATCATTATACCATCTAATTAGAAAGAATAACTTGAATTGATGTATAATGGAAGATATTACATGGAAGGAGTTTTAATTTGAAATAGGAGGGATAGAATTTTCCAACCAATTTACTATGATAGAAGTACCATGATAAAATCTCAAATAAACTACACCACTATGTAGAAGGAGTTATTTGTGGTAGTATTTTCTTGAAATAAGTTTAGGCACTAACTCGTGATCTCCAAAGTGGTGGTCCACACTAATTGCACAACTTTGAAATTTCTATTGAAAAATAAGGATTCCATAATCCGCTTAATCTGATGGATTATTTTGATATTTGAGTTTGATATTGATATTCAAGATAAAATGGGATCAGACAAAATTATTACTGACCATATTTTGAGGATGTATTTTCCCAATTTGTGTATATAAAAAGAATTGGAGATTTAATATGTGTTATTAGATGAACATATATTTACTATGGAGACTATAACTATACCAAAATTTGATGAAATTGCAAGTTATTTAGAAACTGAGACCATTTAAACATATTTTTCATACTAGAAAAGTAAAATATTTTTAACTTACATTAATCACTATTTATGGGATGAACCATTTCGATTCAAGAAGTGAAAAGATAGAATGATTCATAGATGAACTCCTAAGAGTGAAATTTAATGTTTTTTGGTGTTTTACCACTCCTCACCAACTAGAGGAAACCATGGTCTAGAATTAACTGTGGTTAAAATCTTGAAAACTGGATTTTTCTAGCCATCACTACACTGATATAAAAGAAGGTCTATGGTAGTATGTGACCTTTGTTAGTGCACATAGAACATAAAAAAGGGTGAAATTACATAATACATGATCCTAGAAGTTAAGGTTTTTGATGCATGGTGGATTGACTTCATATGACCTTTTCTCAACTCATTTTTCCATACATACATCTTGGTGTGTGTTGAATATGTTTCAAAGTGGGTCAAATCTAAAGTTACCACAACCATCCAACATTATGAAAGTGGTTTCCAAGTTTTTTAAAGAGAAATAATTTTTTTAGATTTGGATTACCAATGACATTGATTTGTGATTAGTGAACCCATTACAATAATCATACCCTGGGATAAGTATTGAATACATATGGGGTTTTTTACAATTTGAGAACCATGTATCATCCATAAAAAAGTAGACAAGTGGAACTTTTAAATAGAGAGATGAAGTGGATTTTGGAAAAGTATATTTACTCAAGTGGTAAGGGTTGGTCAAGGAAACTCAATGACGATTTATAGTATTATCATATAGCCTACAAGAAACTATTTGGATTTATACATTTTGATTAGTGTATGGAAAACTATAAAACCTTATGATGGAAATTTTCCATAGATCATTCTGGGCAATCAAGGTTGTTAATTAGAGGGATGATAAAGCTAAAAGGAAGAGATTATTGGAATTATATGAACTCTAAGAGATCCAAAGTGATGATTTTTCCAATATTAAAATTTATAAAGAAAAGATAAGAATATGAAATGATAGACATATAATAATGGAAGATCTATACCCAAGAAATATGGTACTTTTATTTAATATATGATTATAATTGTTTCCAAGGAAGCTAAGGTCATGATATATGGGTCTGTCCATGATCATACAAGTGTTCCCACATAAAAATATGGAGATTAAAAAGGATTTAGATCCACCCTTCAAAGAGAAATGACATAAAATCAATATATGCATAAAAAACTATCAAGTGGGGATATTCCTTTAACTAAATTTTTAACAAGTATCCCAATTATGTCAAGATTTTGAATTTAAATAAAGTTTTAATTGAGAGGGAAACCCCATATGTTTTCTATTTTGATTGTTTATTTTTTTGAGTTATATATTAGATGTCTTTAGGATCTCTAAGTTATTAGATAAGGATCCAAAGTGTTTTCTCACAACTTCTTATTGTGTATCTCAAACCTCCCTAAAATAATGAAGAGAGAAAGATGGACTTTCCCTGAGGTAATGAGAGAGATTGAATAGAGGATATAAAATAATTTGTAATGGAAATAAAAACCATGATTTAATCATCATGTCACATCATAAAGGGATAATTATGGAAGAAAAGGAAAATATTTCATTTTTAAACTTTTTAGGTGACCATGGCGTAATCCATACAATAATTTACAAAGATCTGGTGCACAGAAAGAGGAATATTCAATCATTATATAAATTTTGGTACTTCCATGCTACAACTTAAAGGCCACTCCATAAAGATGAAAAATGAAGGTAACCTCCAATCGGTCATCTAAAACTTCATACCACAACCTTAGAGATACACCATGAGCCTTTTATTAATAAAATAAAGTTAAAATAAAATTTCTTACATTTGATATGAATAATATTACATATTCTAGTTGATCCATATATAATAATTTAGGCTTATTAGAAATTATGATATTTCCATGACACAATGCACTTATCATACTCCAAAGCTAATCTACATGAAAGTGCTTCAAGGATTCATGGAATAAGGATTTTCTACACATAATATAACTTGGATAGGAGGGTAAATATAAGAGTTATGTTATTTGGAAAATTTGGAACCTCCACACCACAACCAATGACCCACATCACAAGGTGAATTCATAAATTATCATTCAATATAAATCCATGTCATTATAATGTCTCACATTATTTGAGATTTATAACCATTTGAATTCTAAAATTGTGAGGTAGGGAACATTACTCAACATATAAGGCCATAATACAATGCGTTAAATAACTATAATTACATGGATAAACCCCTTAAACCATGACACAATCACTCACATATGTTGATCCAAATATATTTTCTATCATTTTATATAGACTCTCAAACTCCTACATTATCTATTATTGGTCTTGGTAAGATGACCTTTTATATCCATTGTTTATTCCTTTTCCATACCCACATGAGGTTTCATATCATTTTCCCTTCCTGTTTCCTTGAATTTTCACCCCATTATTTTTTTATTGAATCATCACCATATTATCCAAATTCCACCCACACATTCTTCATAAACCCCATTCCTAATATTTTAACCCCATTAAAAACCTTCCACTATGGTGTGGGTCAAGAATTCTATCTCCCAGTCCACCACCATAACCTCTCTATCCTTACCCTTAATCCAAAATCCTCCTCCTGGATCCCAGAATCCTTCCCAAACCTAAACCCCTCCTAAAACGAGACCTGTATCCAAATTTAAAGCCCTAAAATAACCTAATTTCCCACTAAAAAATGAACCATGTCCCGATAGAAGAAACATCACACCCACTCACCTGAGCCCACCCCCAATCCCACACCCATTCCATCACCATCCTCATCTCACTCTCCTTTCTACCCTCATTCTATATCACTTGACCAAATCCATTCCTAATTATCTCAAGTAGCCCAATCCCACCATCATAAGTGCCTTTTTTTAAAATGGATTATTATTACCATAGGCTATAATAGTTTTAGTAAAAAACTCTTAAAATAGACAACACAATCGATTTATTGGTTGTGCATCATATATATAGAGGCCAATGTCTTAGAGGCCCTTGAGAATATATATTTAGAGAATATCATTTAAGTGATAGAGTATGATTTTAGATAATTAAAACTATATTTCTTGACCAATTTGGAGCTAATAGTGGAGTTTATCACATTTATATTGGGTAGTAAGGACTGAGAGATATAAGTTTCTAAGTTTGGAGTGGTAATTATTATTTATAGTGTTGATTTTGTTCACACTCTAACCTATAATGAGTTGTAACTTTATCTTAGTCAGGATCATGTGTAGGATATGTCAAAGTTTTTGTTTATAGATCTCATAGTATGACAAGATTCTATAAAGACAAAGATAAATAAACTCAAGACTAACCTTCTATGGATTATCCACCACGACATCACCCTTTCTTGGTTAGAAAAAAGTGATTCCTAGGTATTCAAGACACAACAAGATGCTCTCATTTTATACTTGATTTGTGATCCAAAAAGTTCAATATAGACCATTAGTTATATATATATATTTTGAGGTCAAGAGGAAGAAAAAAAAGTGAAAATCATGAGTTGTAACTTTATTACCCATTTAGTGAAACATTTTAATGATTACATTGGTTCCAAGTCAATTTACTATTTTGTAATGATTGAGTTACTTGATTTTAATTTACTAGAAAAAATGGTCATGTTGATAAAATATGGAGCTTAATATGTTTGGGATAATGAGTATTCCCTAGATTCAACCACTAATGAGGTTAAAGATCAGTTCTCCTAGACCACCTTCTATCCTAGAACACCTATATTGAGATCATTTATAGACCCAAATCAACTAATGATAGGATCCATTATTAGGATGAGTGGAATCAATATTTTGGTATGACATTTTAGTTTTTATTCACAATTCAGTGATATATTTTTTTAGGGTAAGGGAATACCATTTGAAGCACCACTAGTACCACTACAGGTCACATTATCAGTATCTCCCACATCATAACCCTACTAGGCCCTCTTAATATTTTCTACCTCAAAGTTTCCATCATTGATTTTTTTTGTACACACATTCCGTTAAAATCTTCAACAGGAACTGCCTTATGAGGATTTATATTCTCAGACTAATCTTGTTACTCACAAACATTTGGATCTTTATGCATAGAGGAAGGGAAAAGTGAACATGTATGATTCATACCTTGAGGCCTCCTTCATAGACCATAACACTAACCATATGGCCTCCCTCTCAACCAAGGAGATTCCAAAGGCCTTAGAGAGTGAGCATACTGCAGCAGTCACCAATATCTCCACACCTTTTATAACAAACCAAAATTTCATAAATGAAATTACCTTTTAAATGAATAAATTACTCATTAAATAATGTATTTATATTAAAAAAATGAACTACTTTGGTTTTTTGGACCATTATAAAATATAAAATGTAGGATTTAAGACACCATCTGGCCTCATAACCATAGATAATATAGTTATTGTATAGTAAACATTAATATTATTATATTACGGGTTATGATAAAATCCAATTGACACAGATGGAATAATCAACCACCTTAACTAGTAAGACCGTACCCTATAAAGACCACTTATCATATCTTCCAAGGGAGATGGAATCAATATGCTTTTCCATTGACCAATCCCAAGTTGAGATTCAATAACTGAAACATGAGAAAAACCATTTATGGGAGAAGTTCAAGATTATCAAGATTATGAACTAAACCACGTTCACCAAACTGCCCTAAGACACCACCACCACCACACACCTCACTATTAGTGCATATGATAGTTTAATAAGGGGTTATATATCTAGAACCTAGTAGTATAAATTTTTATATTATCCTTTTTGATTAATTAGTGGCTATATTTATCTCCTTTAATTATTAATATATATATATATATATATCAAATTATATACGAGTTAATGAAAACTAGATTTTGATACGAAGAAACCAAAATTGTATTTTGTTTTAATTACAACAAACTTTTTGATAAATTCAATAATTTTGAATTAAATTATATTTTTATTAAATATTATTATGAAATAGAATTTATTGAGATATAAATGATATTATAATTTAATGAAGTCTAATTAAATTTTTATAAGGGACATAAAGATGTTAGTTTCATAAAAACAAGTATTTTCTAGTAAATAAGGATTTTTATTTTAAAGTGTAAATTTTCATATTTAGATAATTATTTTGATAAAATATATTTTATTTTTTAAATCACCAAGTAAAATTTTATAATGGTTATTTTTTCATAATTTTCCGAGACAATCAAATTTTTGGGTAAAAAATAAATACAGTATAAATATATGATATTAATTATGACATCATAATAACTAAAAAGTGATGTAATAAATAATATAAATGGTATCAATGAACAATAATAGTTTTACCCTTTAAAATAATGTTTTTAAAGTTAGTTTATTGATTTAAAAAACCCTTAATGAATCCTCTAAAACCTATATTATATTTTAAGTTTTTAAAATCAATTCTTTATAAATATAATTTACTTACACATCACCAATGGTATTATTTTAATATTTTTGGTTATTAGACTTATAAAATATTGAATAAAACTTATATTTGGTAGAAATAATAGGAAAAAATCATAGTAAGTTCTATGGTTTTTATTATTTTATCATATAGAGTCCTAAACCTATATTTAGAAATTAATTACAAATTACACTCACTTTGTCTATAAATACCCACCCAAACTCCCACTCCTATTCACTAAAAACCCATTCAGTATGAATTTAATCTACATATAACTCTATAAATACCTCTTAAGGGTTTTCTAATCTCTCAATAATCTCTTCCCAATCATTTAGAAGTTCCTTATCAAGGTAATGGGATATCTCCTCCTCTTTATTCGAGCAGTTTATTTATATTATGCCATTTTATTTCCAATTGTTCATGTTTGAATATGTTTTGAACATGTATTTTACTTTTATTTTTATTTAAAAATAATGATAAACCACATTTAACTCTCATTAAACCCTTACATTAGTCTTTATGTACACTAGTTATCCTGCCAAAATTATCCTATGATTTTCCATGCCAAACATTTGTGTAATGAATAACCATAAAAATTTACACTCAAGGGTATTCAACTAGATATAATTATCATTTTTTGATCAGTGAATTACATTTATGTATCCCACACTTATTAATATTAGGATTAAAAGCGATGAAAGTCATTCTTATGTTGTATAATCTATGTGGCACACTAACGCATGTACATGATATGAATGTGATGAGTAGACCCAAAATTATATAGATCTACAATACATTGGGTATTGTTTTTATCTAATGAGATACCATGTATTTTTCATTGGAGTTTATACTAAGAACACTATATTATTATTTTTTAGTGGTTATCCTTGACTTATGCTAATGATGTCATGTTTTATGTTGTTGCCACATTCTCATGTTTCCTTGATGTTATAAGATTATATCATGATTTAATGTTAATTTTTATGATTATAACCCTTATATGTCACATTAATATGTCTCTTTTATTACTTTCATAATGTTATGATTTTATTATTCCCTTAATGCTCTTTATATCCCACCCATTTCTTATGTACGTCCCCAGGTTATCCTGTAAAATATTTGAAGATTGATTGAATATAAGGGAATGTTTTGGAGTTTTTAAATATTGTTTTTGTACACATGTTTCAAGTTGTTATGAAATGTATATAATTACCCAATACATAAGTCCTTGTGATATTTTGGGACTATATTAATTTTTTATTTATATAATAAATTATGAATTAATGAGTATAAACAATATGGGTTGTCATAGTCAGTATCCAAGAAAGGTCTAGTTATTTTTGGGGATTTGGATTAGAAAACCTTAGTAAAAACCTTAGGGACAATACTAAACAAAGGAAAAGACTACAAAATTTTGGTAAAGTATATATTAAGTAGTTTATAAGCAATAAAATCCCTATATGGATACTATAAGTGGATGTGGATCTAGCATAGTTGTACCTAGGGGTAATAACCCTAAAAAAGGGTGCATTGGGGATTAACTCAACCATCATCTATTGTATAATAAAATTCTTTATTACATGACTAGTTTGACACTCCTAGGGGATATTATTTTGTAAATTCACAAGTTCTTTATAAACCATTATTAAGGGAATAAAAATTACTATAAAATTTTATGTTAGGAAATAGATTATGGATAATATATATTGAAACATAGAAAATAATTGGTTAAAAAATGTATACCATTTATGTAAAAGTATAGAGTTTATCGTTAATGTTTTTAATATTGTAAAAATTATTAT
The DNA here is from genome assembly GCA_963277665.1 of Viscum album. Taxonomy (NCBI): domain Eukaryota; kingdom Viridiplantae; phylum Streptophyta; class Magnoliopsida; order Santalales; family Viscaceae; genus Viscum; species Viscum album. The sequence goes on from OY728134.1 coordinate 332,711,227, forward strand.
CCCTAATATTATCTTATTTTATTAAATGGATGTAAATAAAATGAACTGAGTCAATAACCAATGCGATGACTACCCAAATAATATACCCAACCCAATAGAAGCAGGAGTCAATAAATTCATGAAAATGATTACCCAATTAACTCAAGTTTGAATATAAAATTCAATTAAGGGGAAAACACACCCCCCTAGGAAATAGAAATTTGAAATTAATACCTTTATAAAATAAAGGCCTATGACTTTCAGTGGATCTTCTAATCCCTTAATCATGAAATAATGGATCAACTCCATTGAAAAGATCTTCTCTATACTTTAATGCTCTGAGAAAGAGAAGTCCATGCTAGTTATTTATCATATAAAGAGAGAAGATTATCAGTGGTGGATATTGATAAAAAATAAAAAGCATGAGGAAGATATAGAATTGATGGATTTGAGAGAATTACAAATTCTTTTTAAATAAATATTTCCTCACATTATCCAACTTAAAATGGAGAGGATTTTCTTTATACATAAGTAAAAGGATAATGAATCCATTGGGTAATACAAGAAGTACTTTACAATACTTACATGGTACACCCAAGACTTTGTCATTGACTATTAAAGTAAATTTTCCAACTTTTTTTAGTGAGATACATTTGATTATATGAAAATATTTGGTGATTAAAGACTTTGCGATAAATAAGAAAAATTTCCACTGTGCCCTCAAAGTTGAAATGGAGATCAGTGAATCTCAAGGGAATAATATGTCTGAAGATAGTAAGTGGATAATGGAGTTTAATTTTGGCAGAGCATTGGATAAATCCCATGGTGAAAATAAATTATAACATCACAATTTTAAAAAATAGTGGGATGAAAAAGCCTAAAAATTGTCTTAAGAGGATAAGTAAATTCTTTAGGTGATATAAGGAAGAGAACCTTGCTAGAAAACACCATTGGGAGAAACCCACCAATGTTATAGAATAAAATAATTCCATAGTCAACACTCAAACTATTATATAATGTTTAAACTAAAATAAATAAAGAAACTATGTGAATAAATTCACTAATCCAAGGGTTATGATGATAACCAATGATAACAATCTCTAAGGCCGAAAGAGAAATGGTGAGCTTATGCCATAACAACTGCTAAGGTGGATCCTAAAAATGACATGGTGAAAATCATGTTAGATATTCATTAGAGGATATAAAATGTACTATTTTATTATATTTATACAAATTATTTAACATCATTCATGTTTATTAGAACTATTTAAACACCACATCAAAATATGGAAATGAAAATTTTAATGAAAATGAAAAATGGGGAAATTATTGCATCACAAGTATAAAATTTATCCCCTATATATATTTGTGGGATGGAATTCCAAGAGAACCTTGTGATAATACATTTAATAAAATTCAATGCTATTCTGGGTATGGATTTAATTTCCTTATACAAACCACACATAATTTTTTTGGGAGAAGGAAATCAACCTCCGTATCACAAATCACCCTCCGATTTTATTTAAGTGTAAGGAGGAAGATGGATCTATTTTGGGACCATCATCTTAAGAATTAATATATTGACTTATGATCAAGAATATATATATCAAATGATTGATACTAAGGAAAATATTATCCTTGATGACATTCCCATTATGAGGTAAGACACTAATGTGTTTCCCAAATAATTTCTCGGTCTTCCTCCTAACCGTGAGGTTGAGTTCATAACCAAAATTATACTTAGAAAATTTCAAATATATAAGGATCCATATATAATATCCATTATTAAACTTGAATAATTGAATAAGAAACCACAAGAGAATATAGATAAAGGGTTTATACACCTAAGTGATTCATTATGGGGTGCACTGATATTTTTTTTCAAAAAGAAGGATGGGTCAATGTGCCTGTAAATTTACTATCATGAACTGAATAAGATCATGTTAAAGAACAAGTATCATCTACCACATATTGGTGACTTATTTTATTATCCACATGGAACCCAGTGCTTCTCTAAGGTAGATATTTTGTTAGGATATTATCAAGTAAAGGTGAATAAGGAGGATATCCCCAAGATTACTTTTTGTACAAGGTATGGGAACTATGAGTTTATAGTGATTATATTTGGACTCACTAATTCTCTAAATATATTCATGGACTTAATGAATAGATTATTTAGGTATTAAATTGAAATTTTTTTGGTATTCTTTATAGATGATATTCTTATCTACTCCAAAAGAATGGTGGGACATGAGGAGCATTTGAATGTGGTACTGAAGAAGTTGAAAAAGGAAAATTTGAATGTAGAGTACAATAAATGTGATATTTATATGGAGTAAGTAAAATTACTGGGGAATTTTATCACCAAAAAGGGATATCTATAGATCCTAAAAAAAGACAATTTGAACTTGACCAATATCTATGACAGAGATATATAGTTTCCATATATTTTATCAGAACTATCTTTAATTTGTCATAAAATTTTCATGATTTTTAATCCCACTAACTAAACTAACTCATAATGGTGTAAATTTTGTTTGACTGATGAATGTAAGGAGAGATTTAAAGAGATAAAGAAGAGGCTAATTACTGTACCTGTTCTCACATTACCCACCAATGGGAAAGAATTTTTGATTTACAATAATGTGTCCAAAATAGGATTGGGTTTAATGCTCATGAAGGATTAAAAATTGATAGCCTATTATTCCCACCAATTAAATATCCATGATAAGAACTACCCAAAACATGATCTATAATTGGTTGTAGTGATCCTCACATTAAGTATTTAGTGACATTATCTCTATAGGGAGAAGTGAGAAAAATATTCAGATCATAAAATCCTCAAGTATATATTCACACAAAAGGAGATCAATATGTGCCAATAAAGGTAGTTATATCTAATCAAGATATGAGGTTTACTTTAGGTTTTAGATAAAACTTCGGTAAGTGTTGGATATAGAGATAAGTTTTAGTATTTCTTATCACCCTCAGATGGATGGTTAGCCTAAGAGAACCATTCAAAATCTAGAAGATATGATGAGATCAAGTTCAATATATTTTCAAGTATATTGGGAAAATACATCCCCTAGTGGATTTCTCATATAATAATAGTTTCTATTATAGAATTCAAATGACACGTTATAAGTATTTTTATGGGAATAGGTGTCAGAATCCAACTTGTTGGGATGAAGTAGGAGATTAGAAACTGGTGGGACCTTATCTTATCCAAGATATGACATAGAAGGTTCAAACCATTCAACATCATTTGGAATCCTAAAAAATTAAATAGAAAATATATGAATAAAATTGTCAATGAGATTTGGAGTTTTTGGTCAGAGATAAGTCATTCCTTGGTATATCATTGTGGAAGAAAGTCAAGAGGTTTATGGAGAAGGAAAATCTTAGTCCTAAATAGATCAACCCTTTTGATATTCTTGACTATATTGGAGATGTGGCCTATAAACTACCACTCCCACCTAACCTATTTTAAGTACACGATGTTTCCATGTATCCCTATTGAGTAAGTATATACTAGACCCCTCACATGTACCAAATCTAGAGGTGGTACCTTTTAAGAATGATCTTTCATACAAGGAGAAAATAGTTAAAATCTTATATCATAAAGACAAAGTTATACTAACTGAAAATAAATTTTTTATTATTAGATAGGAAGATGAGACTAGTCCCTAAGATACAAAGAACCTCAAGGAGGAAGAAAATAATGCAATACAAGTGAGTCTTTTTGCACAAAAAATTGACACTCCCACAGAAGAGACCCCAAACCATCGATAACTATTAGTCCCTATCCTGGACATCCGAGGATTGAAAGAGTGTCAACAACAAAGTTAGTATACTTCCAACTATGATGAATAATTTTACTTGAGGTAGTTTGAATATCACACCTTCTGATAATATAAACTAGGTCCCATGGAGTCTCATGCCTTCTCTAAACCATATTAACCAGAACTTCAAAATCTGACTTCACTTCTGACACCTAGAAGCCGAACTCCCTGTAGACTTGGAGCCCAGTATAAAGTGCCCGTGCCTATACCCCTAGGGAATTAACCAGGCCATAGAAGGTTATGGACACCATAAGAAAAGAACCGCATGCATCACATAAGACTCCTCCACCTCTCATGAGTCTATCTCTAAGAGTGCCATCCACATTGAGTTTTAGTCCGCTGGAAGTGGGGTTCCATCCGACCCATCTACCTCCCAAACTTCCATGAGAAATAGGTATGTTGAGCATTCTTCACACCAGGGAATTTTTTTGACTCCATTTTAGTAACAATAACAGTTAATTGATTAAGGACCCAGCCCTTATATAAAGAAATGAAACAGAATCATGAGAACCCAGTCATGTACTGTTCCTTGCCTCCCAAATTGTCCAGCAGATGGAAGAACTGATGATGGCCTGAAATTTACATTCCATGCTCTTTATCTCCACACTCTGAAGACATGAGGACAAGATATCATAAAAGGAAGGTTTTTGAAGACCGATCCTTGGTTGTGGGAAACAAAGCGACCGAAGTTCAATCGACCAGTCACTCTGCGCCAAAAGATGATCTATATATTCCCTCATCGAGCTCACACAGTAGAAGCATCATGAGACTAAATGTATAACCCTCCTCTGAATTCATTAATCTTTTGGTAAATCCTTTCTATTAATACACCAAACGAGGAAGATCATTTTGGTGGTAATTTCTTTACACTAGTTTTTCTCATCCCACTCTTCCATAGCTATCCCTGCATGTCTGCTCCTCCTAAAATCTTAGGTGGATAATTTTCCCAAATTTGAATCTGTGAAACGAAACCTATCCCACTCCTTGACCAAGATAATACTATCCAACACTGCCGTTTTCTCCTCATTACGGACTGCCTTAAGGAACATATGGTACTTTCTTTCTTCTTTGAAAGAGATATCAGGGGAAGGAAAACCCGAGAAAAAGAGCCTCTCCCCCACCCAGTTATCCTTCCAAAAACCAATATTTTCTCATCCAATGATCCAACAAGTAGATTCATAAAGCTTATCTATATGATCAAACATGCACCATACCAATCCAAAATGACCTGCTCTTATGACTTCTTCATAAATTTGAATATCACCATATCTACCCTTAAAGAAAGAGGCCCATGTCGATCTTCTCATGATAATGTCCCATGCAAGTATTTATTGCATGCCCTGCATTCTTTCAGAAATATATTGTAACCCCATGACACTCTCCTCCACTGGTCTTTCCATACGCTCCCAGGATGACCAATGACAACATCTAGTCTGGTTTTCATCCCACATGAAAGTAGATAGAACTTTATCCATTCTTTCAATCATCCCCTTCAGTGGTTTGATGATTGAAAAAACATGAAAAAGGATGGAGGTGAGAATGCTGTTGATAAGCATGACGCATCCCCCAAAGGAGAGAAACTTGTTCTTCCAATTCAGGATTCTTCCCAAAACTCGATTCAGGATTTCTTCAAAATAGCTTTTCTTAACACATCCTAGAGAGAGCAGAACCCCAAGGTGCATCAAAGGAAGCTGCCTCCATTGGAAACCCAGGATCTCTTGAATAGACCTGCTTATCTCCCTGGGCACCTATTGGATATGTAGTCATGGCTCTTCCCTGTATTGATAGTCTGTCCGCTCAAAAAACAATACATCAAGAGGATACCCATGAGTCCAATCAAGCACCTACGTCTACCATTTGTGAAAACCAGAAATTCATCCACAAACCTCAAGTGTGAGATGACCTCCCTTCCTTTCTTTCCTAAGTATGGTTCAAGATTATAGAGATCACAACCCAAACCATGTTTTCTGAACTACCCTATATAAGAACCACCAATGTATACCTTACTCTTAGGGTGTGCGCTGGTGTAATAAGGTGTTATGTATCTAGAACCTAGTAATATAAATTTTTTATAATACCCCTTTTAATAAATTAGTGACCATATTTATCTCTTTTCATTACTACTTTTTATATATACAATTATATATGAGTTCATAAAAATTAGATTTTGATATGAAGAAACTAAAATTGTATTTGGTATTAATTTAAAAACACTTTTTTATAAATTCAATAATTTTTAAGTAAATTATATTTCCATTAAATATTCTTATTAAATAAAATTTATTAAAATATAAATTATAATATATTTTAATTAAGTCCAATGTAAATTTTATAAGGGTCATAAATATGTTAGTGCTATAAAAAATCATTTTCTAGTAAATAATAATTTTTTCAAAAAGTATAAATTCTCATATTTAGAAAATTATTTTGAAAAAATAAATATTATTTTTAAAAATCAAATCATTGAAATTATCCAATAGTGATTTTTTCATAATTTTCTAAGATAGTCAATTTTTTGGATAAAAATTAAATTCAGTATAAATATATAGTATATATTATGACATCATAATAGCCCATAATTGATGTAATAAATACTATAAATGGTATCCAAAACCAATAATTGGTTTCAAATTTAAAATAATTCATTTTTGATGTTATTTTATTAATTTTATAAACCCTTAATGAATCCCCCAAAACCTATATTATATTTTCATGTTTTAAAATCAAATCTTTATGAACATGTCTCACTTTTACATCGCCAATGGTAGTATTTTAATATGTTACATTCCTAACAATATAAAATTTTTAAAACCACTCTTCTTTTGTAGAAACCATGGGAAAAAAACTATGTTAATGTTTTTTGTTTTGATTATTTTATCACATAGAGTCTAAAACCTAAGTTTAGAAATTAATAAATAATTATCCTCTTTTTTACTATAAATACAAACCCAACCTCCCAATACTCTTCACTCAAAATGAAATGAGCAAAAATTTACTCTCTCTATCCATATCTAAATCCATACCAAAGTTTTCCCAACATCTTAAGAATCTCCTCCCAATATTTTAGAATTCCCTCTCAAGGTATGGGGATTCTCTCCTCCTATTTATATAAGAAATTTCTTTTTATTATTCCATTTGATTCCCAATTTTTCATGCTGGAATATGTTTTTACACATAAATTTTACTATAATTTTCTTTTACAAGTAATTAGATACCACATTTAACTCTCATTAATACCTTCCATGAATCTTTTTGTACACCCATTATGATTCCGAAATTATCTCATGATTTTCCATGCCAAACATTTATGTAGTGCATATCCATCCCCATTTCCACTCAAGGCCATCCACCTAGATATACCTATCATTATTTTATTGGGTACTTCCATGAATTTATCTCAAACCCCGTAATATTGAGTTTAAAATTGAGGAATGATGTTCTTATGTTGTATGATATATGTGGAAAACTAACACATGCACATGATGTGAATGTGACAGATAGGCCCAAAATTATATTGCACCCCAATAAACTGGGTAATGTTTTTGTATCATTATATAACATGTATGGATCATGTGAGTCTATCCTAAGAAACCTATGTTATAATGTATAGATGGTTATCCTTGACTTTTTCTTATGATGTCATGTTTTATGTTATTGCCACATCCCTATGTTTCCTTGATGTTATCAGCTTATATCATACTTCTATGTTCATGTTTATGATTCTCACCCTTATATATCATCTTTATATACCTCTTGTATTACTTTAATCATATTATTATTTGATTATTACTTTAATAGGATTTATATCTCACCCATTTCTTATGTATATACCCAGGTTATCTTGTGTAGTATTAGATTTTTGAGGGAATATAAGGGCATGTTTTGGAGTTTTTAAATATTTTTGATGTACCCATGTTTCAATTTATTATTATATGTATCTAATTACCCAAATAAACTTGGTCTCATAATATTTTTAGATTTTATTAAGTGTATATATATGTAATAAATCATGAATTAAAGTGTATAAAAGATGTGTGTTGTCATACGTCCAACTACACATCCTACTGGGACCCTAACTACTATACTTAAATTGAGTAGGGTCAAGGTGAAACCCTTGAGATATCCCCCACTTCACCAATGATATAAATTGATGCTACACCATTCTCTTCACCAATTCATACAACCTCATAGTGTACCCAACATGACATAATTTATTCTAATACCCCTATTTGTGATACTTAGTTCTCTAGAGATCATAAATATCTTGGTGGGGAGCCTATGGAGCATATTAAGGAGTCTTAGAAAATTCCTCTCATTTTATCCTATTGGTTCACAACTTTTAATTTTTTATTATGTCTTATTTTTTCCATTTACTTTATGAATTTCTTTTGTTCACTGACTGATATACATGGAACATATTTGAGAAACACTCATCTATAAACATTTAAGTTGAATGTTTTTTGATATTATCATGAATTAAGTATGGTATTTTTTCTCTTAAACATGTAATACTCAATCATAAATAATTTTAAAATAATAACTTCCAAACAAGGATCAAGGAACACTTGATAAATTTTTTAGGGAAGATTTCTTTTATTAATAATCTTTTGATTCATTCCTTTGATAATTTACACTTTAAATATATACGCACCTCTTTCACATTTTTTATACATTTGAGACAATATGTACTTCAAGTGCAGGGGAGGGAGCATTGGACTAGTTTAAATTTATCATCCCTTGACTGAACTAGGAGACACCATCAAGAAGTGTAATAATTTTTACATATTGAAAACTTGATGGATTTTTGTTATTAATAATAATTACATAAGACAAATTTGTTGAGATTTACATTTCTACTCAAATTATGTGTTGTTTTAAAAATATTTTTTGATTTTACTTTGATTTTAGATTTCAGTTTCTAATCATTTTCATTTATTAGACTGATCATGTTATATGCTCTATGACATGATTACTTTATTTTGAGTTTCCATTCCTGAGGGGCACCGTGGAATTTTTTTATACCCTCTTTCTTGAGAATTTATTTGGATTTACATTACAATTAGAATTTGATTTTATTGCTCATTGAAACTTGATAATTTCAATACAAATTAAAATGATTAAGGCCATCATTTGAAATTTTTGATCCCATAAGATCTTTATACCTACCTGTACATTTGATCCTTTGAAAATCCAAAAATACAATGGCTTTCATTTTAAGAAACCACATTAAAATTTTAATTTCCCTCTATAACTTAACTATTAAGTATGCTTGTATTATATTTAATGGATTTAGAATAAGGGTATTGATAATTCCATAAGATGTTGAGATTCTTGTGCTAAAATAGGAAGTGGGGTTGATCTCATGACTTTCGAAATAAAAAATGGGGGAAAACACTAATTTTTATTTTTTATAACATCAATCCATTTATTACTTGAGAAAAAAAAAGAAAATTTAAGGAAAGTTAATACATGGGATCAACCCTTAACTTAACACCTTCTCCCTTCTTATATTACCTATCAAAAATTGTGTTGGTGGGAGATTGATGGTGGAGATAGAGGTTTTGTTCTATTTTTAATTTTGAGGGTGTGAGAATTACTCTTTCAATTTTTTTAAAAAAATGAAAAGATATAAAAAGGTAAAAATATGAATAAATAAATTCATTATTGTTGAAATTTGAAATTCTAACTCAGCGAGGAATAGGATAAAGAAAGAGGGTGGAGTTGATTCATAGTGAATGATGAGTAGATATGTTGTTCATATAGGTGAATTGAGATAATGTATTACAATTTTGTGTCTAGCCCCATTTTTCAGGTTTGGTTTTTTATTTTTATATCCTGAACCACCCACTTATAGACTCAAAGACATTAGAACCAGAATGAAAATTCCTCTTGATTAGTTTAGTTTGAATTCTAAGTATAGATTGAGATAAATAGAAAGTAAATATAATGATTTAATCTGGTTGGGATTTAAAATGAATCACATTTAATATATATTGAGTGATTATTTAATTATATTTTAAGAGTGGTAAATTAGATTTGACATGGGTAATTGTAAAAGGTTAAACTATGTGAGTGGAAGGGGAGAAGAGTCTTGAAATTGGGTGATTGATGATTCATGATTTGTAAAATATTTATTGGATGGGTTTTCTGTTGTTGGGAAATTCATTTATTATTATTTTTAATTAATTTTATTGATTAAGTGTTTCATATATTGATATTTATTTCCTATTTGATTTTATTTTTAGTTTTTTCCTAGGTAAAATAAAAATTCAAGTTTGTGTGTGTGTGGGGGGGGGGGTTGATGATTTGAAAATATTCATACCATTTGGACACAATTTAGGATCCTTTATTTTTCAAATACTACCTTATTCTTGAATTTTCAAATTATTTTTGGAAAATTATATATTTAAGTTGGATTTAAGAGATTAGGATATTTTTGAATAAAGAATGAACCAAATCACATATTAGACCATGAATCATAGTGTTATGGAAGATAAAAGGCTTTTAAAGTGAAAAGTTAGAGAAAGAACCCTAACAAAACCCAGGAAACCACCATATTGTATCTCCTCATAGAATATTGAATTTGAGACACATCAAATTAATCAAGGAAAATGGTAGAAAATTTATTCCATGATGAATTTACCTATGTTAAAATAAACCTATGATAGATTAGTAAAACATATAAAATTACATAAATAAAAGATACTCTACTAAATTAATTAAAATAAATAATTTTAATCATGAGAGTGGAGGGATATATAAGAGTAATTTTACTAGATCCCTTGATATGTAAGATAAATCCATTTACCACTTTAATGGGGATATTGCATTCCACATAGTAGAGGATCCACTATTATGTGGAAGGTCATAAAATAGAAGAACCAAAAAATATAGGATATATGACCTTTACACCCTAGAATCAAATTCATGTTGCAAACTATTTAGTGGTGTTATAAATCTAGTAAATTTATGAATGATAATCTCATAAAATCATGCTATGATCTTTGGGATATCTAAGATTTTAAAAGGAAATATATTTTACTCATTCCACAATGACCCAGTTGTATTTTCAATCTTGTTAACACTTTGTTTAGAAATAATGGATTTTATTACACCATACCATAGAATTATAGATATTTCATGGTGGTTTCTAGCATATATATTCTACATGCTTCTTAATTTTGAGATGATATTTTTTAGAAATCCATTTTGGGAGAAAATAAATTAAAGGATAAAGGCAGATTAAGAAAATACATCCATGAAGTGACTTGAAAATTTTATTTGAGAACTTTGATGTGTTGATTTCATAATTTTGTATCAAATATTTAGTCATGTCTAGTAATTTAGTTCTTGTGATTTCAATATATACTTAATTTATTCTTTCCTTTGATTAGTATTCTTCTTCCATACCTCAATGAAACTACTTCATACATGAAGAATAACCATTCTATTATGAGTGAGTAGTCTCTTATTGAATGGTGTATCGAGATTAAGAATATGAAACTTTAAATTAAATGATTAATGTAACAACCCAAACTCTAGAAACCCATATCGAGTAGTTATATTACCTTATTGGTACAAAATAAAAGAGTTCCCATAGGATACAACAACATAGAAGTCTTAGAATACTAGATACATACATAAATTACATTTGAAAACATAATATACAACATGAACACATTTCTAGAACATCATTATACCTACCATCATTTGTATGAAAATTATACATAGTTCTCCTCTAGGTTTCCAAGGGAAAGGAAAGAAAATAAGGGTGAGCTTAGATACTTAGTAAGGAGTAGTATACAATGGAACCTATCATAACATAAACATGGAATAAGTGAAATGAAATGAATGAATAAACAACATAAATCTATAATCAATTGAAACTAAGGGAATTATATATAAATTATAATAAATGGAAACATGGATAATAATAATAATTGATCTCATACTAATGGAATTCATAATCACAGACATAAAAACATACTATCAAGGCCTTATGAAAAGACACTATAATGATATAGGGAGAGGTATACACCAAAATCCAAGCTATTTTATCTTATGATATCTATCAATGACTCAAGGGGATATATAATTTTGAGTCCCACCTGTCACCTGATTAAGTTTAATGCATTCACCGTAAGAGTCAATAAGATTTTTCATATCGTTCTCTAAGGAAACTCTTACTGAATAAAAATATGGCTATCTATATAATGAGAAATAATGAAATCAACTACTTCCCCATTCATTAGAATAATGTAGATGTCTAGGAGAATATACATTAATCAACTTAGAAGCTGTGGGGTATTCATTAAAGTAATAGGAAGCACCCTTATTAAAGAATTATAGTGGTGAAAGAACTTTCAATGTGCTAGGTTATCCATGAAAGATAGTAATTGGGTTTAATATTATTTATTGTTAGGATACTGAGAAAATTTTAGGAAAAACCCTTCATCATAGTTTATACAAAGTGTCTGAATATTCCAAATCATATCCCCTAGGAGTGTTTATCTAGGTGTACAACCTTAGGACAACTCATCATGCATCAGAGTGATGATTGGTTAAATGATCAACCAACCATTTTAAGGTGATTACCCCTTGGTGTATTTGTTCCAAAACCACACCCACTTTCTGGAATCTAGAAAAGGATGTATTTTCTAGGAAACTACATGCAGTTTTACTTTACCAAAACTTAGTATGGTTTTCCACCATGGAAAATATTCAGTTTTACAATGGTTTTGGAAACTCCTGAATCAAAATAATATGAGGTAGGGATAATGATATTGAATAGATCACTTAAATTTCTTAATTAATATGATAAAATTATTCTATGTAAATTTATGCACCACATAGAAAGAATAGGCGGTGAATATAACATGATTCATAAAGAATTAAAATTGAGATGGAAAAATCCCACTTATGGATTGAGTAAAAATTCAATCAAAACCACATGAAATAGGGATTCAATTTTATCTTAAAATACCATGAGTAAATTAATTTCATGATATACTCAAATAGATACTTTATACACCACATAATAGGAATGAGTTTCATAATACAAAATATGTCTCAAAGAGATGAATTTGAGATGGAAACTATTATCTCTTATCCCAAATTCCATGAACATACTTTAACCTTCCATATCAAAAACATAGCTATGTTAATCACTTAATTAAAATTTGTTTAGTAATATCCATTTTATTTTATAATCTTTATAAATATCTATTCTCTATATTAATTCTACATATTTTCCACATCAAGTGTTTATAGTTTTGATCATTTGTACTAGTTTCATAATAGTAGTGTGTGTATTAATTATTATTTGAAATTTCATAATTAATAGTTCATTAAAGTTACTATTAGGGATATCTTATAATTATTTATGATGTTTTAAATTCCTTTAATAAGTTTTTTAGTCATTATTCTTGAAGATGAAATATATAACAAACATGTTTCAGTGATTCTTATCAATCAACGAGTGTTTTCTTAATTTATGAATTAAATATTAATATAAAATAAAAACAATAAAGAAATAATTATTTAAAATTTTATATTATATTATACCAATAATTATTTTTACATAGTCATCCATGATAAAAATTCATAATATAGTTCAAGTAGGTGGTTAAACCAACCCAAACATGAACATACCCTGATTTAATGAACATTTATATGGTGGTTTTTTGTAATATAATTATAAAATAATAATAATTATCAATTTTAGTTGTTATTAATATTATATATCATTATTATAAAGTAAGTATAAGAATACATAATGTATATGAAAATATTACATAGTTTGAATAAAATATTTTCCTCCCATCATGCTTGTTTTAAAGGATTGAACTAACTATGATAGTTTATTAATAATATCATTAATATGTTCTATAATTTATAATAAAATAACCTTAATGATATAATAAATATCACATTTAATCATTAAATCCATTCTAGGAACCATCAATGATGGGTGTTTATGAAAAATGAATTTTGTTTCTTATAGTGGTGGTAGTTTGCACATACTCACAAATGACAATTTTGTTTTTATTATTGGATGGGATTGATGAATAAACAATGACAATACCCTTAATATAGTAAATTTAAAGTATATAAATCATACCAATATCATTATATTAGTGTGTATATAATAAATTTTAATGAATATAACTATGAATAAAATCTAAGTAGCCGATACTACTCACATCGGGGACTTGAATTTTCCTTGGAAGTCTCCATGGAAATGAAGGACTTATGATAAATAATGGTGACCAAAATATTTTGAATGTTAGTGTGTGTGTGTTGGGGGGGGTGGTTATAGGTGTATAAAATAGATATATTTTCAAGGATAAATTAAAAGGGAAATCAAGTATATAATGGTGGGGATGTTACTCTTTTATAAGTGAGGAGAAGGGAAGTTTTGGGAGTAACCCTTACATTTTTAATAATGTAAAGTTACTATTCAAGGGTAAATGGATAAAAAATGGAAGAAATATGTGCATAAATTGAGTGTGAGTTGAAACTCACCTCAAACAATTCTTTTTAAGACAAATTTGAGTGTTTTAGAGATTTTTATTTTAACCTTTTAACTTTTACCATAATTTACTTTTACCTCGGTAATTAATTTTTAAACTTAGTAATTAATTTTAATGAAAAAAATTAAGATTGAACCTTTTAAATAATTTGATCCTTTTAAATTAAAATTTTAAAATCATTTTATCAAATAAAATTTCTAAAGGTGTGCAATGTTACTTTTAAAATAAACACACTTAGTCACGTAAAAACAGTTTTTAGAAAAATAAAATTTTTAAGATTTAAATTTACATATATGATGAAATTATCATGGATACTATTTTTAATGAAATAAATTGATTTAATATAAAAAAATAAAATATATGATGCTTTAAAGTCAAGTCAAAACCAAATATCCCTTAAAAATACTTGATTCAAATAAATGATGAAAACCATTTTTTTCATTAAAGTAGCATTATAATTAGTTCTAAAAATGTAAAACACATGATTTATAAGTTTAAAGAATATTTTAAAATGTATATTTTTATTCATTAAATTCATATTTTATTTCTAAAAATTACTTTTAAAATTATATGTGTTACTTATATAATGATAAATTCATAAAAATTAAGCTTTTTTAAAACCATATTTTTCGACTAAACATCAAACTTTTCAAAAAAAGATCAAATATTCATACTAAGATAATTTTGATATACTAAATTAAAAAATGAAGTAATTTTTTCAATTTAAAATTATAAAATTTAAATTTCAAATAAATTATTTAATAAAGTATCTTTAGAGTATATATTGTGTGATAGTTCAGGATATGGTGTTTACTTGCTACAATAGGGTCTCGAGTATTTCATTCCCCACTATATAAATAATTTATTAATTAAAATTGGCATATATATCAGCTATTGAAAAAATGTGGATATTACTTTCTCATATATACTTTAGGATCCTAGGTTCCCTCCTCCAGTTTTTGATTTCTCTAAAGGACTTTCACGAATTGAGTTATACAATTCCATAACACTTGATTTCCTATGCCATGAATTTGGAAATAATCCTCATTATAATTTAATTTAAGCTTTAAATCTATTCACTTAGATTTTAAAACATGAATTGGATATGGAATTCATTTTTTTATTAATTAAAAATGATAGATTTCATGTACTTTAGAATGTTTGGTAGGTATATCCAATCATTAAGCTATAAATCCAATTATTTTTAGTATTTTAAAAGGAATGATGTATCTATTTCTTTACTTCCCCTTTTTAACAAATCTTAAAAATCCCTTACATTATGAAAGATTAAATAATAAAATATCCCCAACTTGAAATTAAATTTTTTTTCCTTTCATTATTTATATAGATATTTTTTCTACTCTAGGATGCTTTAATATAATCCTGAATAGTTTGTACTTTAGTAGTTGTCACCTCTATAATATCTTAGCCAACTAAATTTATTTCTATAACTTCTTCCCAATAGGTTGGAGTATGTAATTTATTGAAATAAAATGATTTATATGGTTCCATATGTATTCTATAATGGAAGCTATTATTTTATGAAAATTCCACTAAAGGTAGAAACTGATCCCCCATACCTTTGAAGTTAAGAGAACATAATCTCAGTATGCCTCCCAATCTAGATAGTACTTTTAGACTAACTATTAGTATATGGATGATAGATGGTGATTAAATGTATCTCAGTGTTGAAATTAATTTAAATACTATTATAGAATTTTTATGTAAACTTAGGGTCACAATTATATACAATCGATAGAGGTTCCCCATAACGCTTTATGATTTCATTAATATGGAGTTAGGTAATGCACTTAGGGGTAGATCTTCTCTTATTACTATGAAATGAGAATACTTAGTAATATGATTAATGATGACCCATGTAAAATCATTATTTCATGGATTATTTTGTATTCTAGTGAAAAATTACATTGTAATATTGTCCCACTTCCATATAGGTATTGGTGAAGGTTACATGACTCTCTTAGGATGTTTCCTTTTAGATTTTACTTGCTGTAATACTAAACATCTAGAAACATAGTCCAAAATTTCTCACTTTATAATGTCCCACTATAAATGTTCTCTTAAATACCTATACATATTTATGTCATTGGGGTGTATATGGAAATTTGATCTATGTGCTTAATCTAACAGTTCCCTTTTCAACGATGGTATAAATAGAACACCTGACCTCTTCCCTAACTTCAAAAATCTATATCTATAAATTAAATTTATAAATATCACATCATGTAAATATTTAATATTGTTTTTTAAGTTCTCATTATCCTATTGAGACTCATCTATATTTTATAGTAAGGATGGTTTAACAATTGATTTAAAAAATAAATATGAATCCCCTTGCCTAAAAATCACCAAATCCATGTTTACTATATATATATATATACAGGATCATTATTAATACTCATCATGGTAAAAACTCTATATTACCTATAAATCAATGAATAATACACCTTTTTTTTCCTTCCCATGGCGGTAGTGTATTGAGTAATCATATTCCTTGAGTAGTTACAACCATCTTTGTTTCCCCATGTTGATCTCCTTGTGAGAGAAAATATACTTCAAACTCTTATGGCCCATATATATATCACATATTTTACAATAGAGGTAGTGTCTCTATATTTTCAAAGTAAATATTATGGATTCTATCTCAAGGTAATGATTTGGATAATTTTTTTCATGTATTATCAATCTCCTTGATGTATAGGAAATCACCCTATCATTTTTTATAAGGCATAACCAATTCCTTTCTTCTATACATCACTTATATTCCAAATACTTCCTTTCCTGATGGAAGAGTTAATACTGTTGCATTAATAAAAATCCTATTTATCTCTTAAAAAGCTTCTTTAAATTACCTTTACCATGTAAATTTAATGCCTTTACGCATTAACTTGGTTAACGAGTTGGACAATCTGGAAAAATCTTGAACAAAACACCGATAATAACGTGCTAAACCCATGAAAATTTGAATCTCAGTTATGTTTGTTGTTGTAGGACATTATTCGACTAAATTTTTCTTTGAAGGGAAAATATATATTTCATCCTTATAGAAAATATGACCATGAAAATAAAATTAATTGATCCAAAATTCACACTTACTATATTTCCTATACAATTCTTGTTTTTCTGAGGGTCTCTAGAATTATTTACAGGTGACTCTTATACTCTTCATAGCTCTTAGATTATTTCATGATATCATTAATGAATAATACCAAAATGTCATCAAGATAATACTTTAATACTTTATTCATAATGTCCATAAATAAATAATGTGTATTAGTCAATCCGAAAGGCATTACCATAAAATCTTAATGTATATAACTTATTCAAATTTTTTTCTTCATTATATCATCCTTTTACACCTTTAGGTGATGATAACCAGAGTGAAGATTGATCATAAAAAATCATTGAGCTCCATGAAGTTGATCAAATAGGTCATAAATGTATGGTAAAGTATACTTATTATTTATAGTAATGACATTGATCTCCCTATAATTAATGCATAGTTTCATAGACCCATCTTTATTTTTCATGAGTAGAACAAGGGTTCCCCATGGTGAAATACTAGAGCGTATAAATCCCTTATCACACAAATCCCATTACTATTTATTTAACTCCACTAACTCCACTATTTTCATTATATAGGGAGTTTTAGATATAGATCTTTCACCAGTAATGAGTTCAATAGAGAACTAAACTTTACACTCTAGTGGATGACAAGGTAATTCTTTTGGAAAGACATTAGTGAATTTTTATATGATAGATACGTCTTCTATTCATAGGATATATTCCTTATCTATAGATCATAATTAATATTGTCCTCTTAAAAAATTTCATTATGGAGATATACTAGGGAGGATCTAGATATTATTAAGATGATGAAGTTTCACCTCTAAAGATAAGAGGTTCCACATCACCTTTGTGAATCACAATATCCTTCTATTAGAAATAAATATTTTCATTATACTTTGAAAGACAATAGATTCCAAGGATCATATCAAAGCCAACCATAGGTATAATAACCATGTTTTCAAATATTTTATATCCATGTATCATAGTTGTAATTTCCTAACATATATTGGTTGCAATAATATTTCCCCTCAGTGTATTAATTTATAAATATCTTACTAGGGTTCTTGGGAAATATCTAATGTTTTTGGAAAAAATGGATGATATAAAAGATTGAAAAGATCCATAATAAAATAAAAAATTATTTAACTTTGAGGCTATGATCAATGTACCTCCCACCACGTCTTTAGTAATTTTGACTTCACCTGTGGTAATCACATAAGATTGGCCTTGCTCCCATGTACTTTTCTAATGTAAATTTCGTTGATGCTTGGTCATTGATTCACATAATACCCATTATCCTTAAAAATAAATCATTAAACATAAAAAATTATTCATTTACTTTGAACTCATGATCTTGATGAACTTTTTATCTACACTTATAACAAAATTCTATTCCCTTATTTCAAATATTAGGGTGTTTCTTCTCATAGTTATCACATATAGGAAATCCCACCCTTATTTTATTCTTCTTTTCAAAATTGTTCTTCCCATGATGCTCATACAACCTATTTTCTCCTAATTTAACTTGAATACATATGTCCTAGAGAACTCATTTTTCTTATTAATAGTTTTTGAGACTATATCCTTGTATGATGAAAATGATTGAGAGACCAATACCCTTCGAAGGAATAGATTTAACCCATCAAATAAATAATAAATATTTCTTTCTAGTCTATATACATAGTTTGTAGCATGCCTAAATAAACTTGTAAAATTATCCTCATATTCAACATTTCCCTCCTATTTTTTTCTAAGAATGAGGAACTACCATTCCATTTCCTCTCATTTATCATGAGGAAAGTAATTTTTATATACTATCTCCTTTAAAGTTCCCCATTCTATACAATTTATCTCATATTCTTATTTATTTTACTAAATTAGTGTCCACCATTGGTCTATATATACCTTAAAAGGATAGACCACCATGATGAATTTTTTACTTTTCACTACTTCCCAAAGTGAGAAAGATATTCTCTAGGGACTTGATCAATTGTTCAGCTACCAATAGGTTAATAGTTCTTCTAAATTATAGAGTTCATTATCGTATGAAGTGGTCCAACATAGTTACAACATTTTTTGGATAAGTAGGTTGCTCTATGTGGATGAGATTATTTATTATTACCTTGGTCAACTTCCTTAATATGGTTATGATATAATTAGTCATAAATCTAGCTTAATTAACTTGTTATGGGTGAATATACCTACATTGACTATGGGTTTTGATATGGTTCCCATTACCCCCATTAGTTTCCATATTTCTATAATAGAATACACATAATTATATAATTACATTGAATTGTAAAATAAAATTATTATTATGTTTTCTAGAGTTTTACCTAGAAATAATGACAGGTTTTCATATTAATTATTCCATCTAACTATGGTCCTTTAAATATATCCCCTAAGGTTCCTACTAAACTTGCTCTGATACCAAATGCAACAACCCACACTCTAGAAACCTTGGGCTGGTAGTTATATTACATTATTGGTACAAAATAAAAAAATTACCATAAGATCCAATAACTTAGTAGTCTTTAAAGAAAATAGAAATATATACATTACATTTGAAAATGTAAGATACATCATGAACACATTGTGAGAACATCATTATCCCTTCCATCATTTCCTTGAAAATTACACATAGTTCTCCTATGGGTTTCCTAGGGAAAGAAAACTAAATAAGGCTGAGCTTAAATTATCAGTAAGGAGTATAAAAAATGAAATCTATCATAATATAAACATGGAAAAAGTGATATTGAAGGAATAAATAAACAACATTAATCTATAATAAACTGAAACTAAGGGCATGTTATATCCATGATAATAAATTACAACATGGATAATAATAATCATTTATCTAAAACTTATGAAATGAATAAGATGGGAATAAAAATAATCTATCAAGTCCATATTCCAAGAAAATATACTGATATGGGGATAGGTATACACCAAAACCATTTTATTTATCTTATGAGACCCATAAATGCATCGAGGAGATATATAATTCTGGACCCACCCTTCACCTAATTAAGTCCAATGCATTCACTATAAGAGTGAGAAATACTTTTCATACCATTCACTAAGTAACCTATTACCGAATAAAAACATGACTGTTATTATAACAAGAAATGTATAAATCAAATACTTACTCATTAAATAGAATAATTTGGATATCTAAGAGAACATATCTTAATTAAATTTGAAGCTATTGGGTATTTGTCAAAGTAATAGAAAATACCCTTATCAAAGAAATATAGCTGTGAGGGTACTTTCAATGTGATGGGTTATCCATGGAAGATAGTAACTAGGTGAAATATTATAAATTAAAAGGATGCCAAGTAAGTGGTATGAAAAATTATTTATCATGGTTCATAAAGAGTGAGAATATTCTAAAGAATATCCCCCAAGAGTGTCTATCTAGGTGTGCAGTCTTGGGCCCAATCATCGTGAATCTGGGTGAAGATTAAGTCAATGATCAACTAAAACTTTTCTAGGTGATTAACCCTAGGTGTATATATGACACAACCCCATCCAATTTCCATTATTCATACATGGTTTTACTTTATAGGAAACTACACACACTTTTACTTTACTAAAACTTAGGATGACTTTTCCACTAAGGAAAAAATTGAGTTTTTCAATGGTTTGTATAACTATTAAGTTAAAATAATATGAGGGAGGTATAGAAATATAAAAGTTAAAATCCCTCAAATTCAATGAGTAATATGAAAAAAATTCTTTCATGAAAATGTATGAACCACACAAAAATAATAGTTGGTGAATATAACATGAGTTGAAAAGAATGAAAATTGAGATGAAAAAACCCCAATTATGGATTGGGTAAAAATTAAAATAAAACCTATTAAAATTGAAGGCTTAAAATTGATATTAAAATATAATAAGTAAAGTAATTTAATGATATAACATCTCAAATATGTATTATACACACCATATAATATAAATTAGGTGAATAATATAAAAATGTATCAAAGAGAGAAACTTGAGATAGAAAAACCTTACCTCTTATCCCAGATTCCATGAACGCAATTTAACCTCAAATATCACAAACATATCTATCTTAATCACTTAATTAATAACCTTAATGATGTTAATTTTCATTTATATTCTTCATAAATAGTCATCCTCTATATGAATTCTACCTACTTTCCATATTGGGTGTTTATAGTTTTGATTGTTTATGCTAGTTTCAAAATAGCGATGTTCATATTCATTATTATTAAAATTTTTATAATAAATAGGTAACTTAAGTTACTATTATGTATTATTTATATTTATTAATGATGTTTTAAATTCCTTTAATGAGTGTTTTAGTCTTTTCCTTGAATATAAAATCGATAATAAGCATGTTTTGATGATTCTTATCGATCGAAGGGTGTTTTATTAATTGATGAATTAAATATTGATATAAAATCTCTAGAATAAAAAATAATTCTTTAAAAATTTATATTATATTATAATAGTAATTATTTTCCCATATTAATTCATTATACAAATTCTTAAGATTTTTCAAGTAGGTGGTTAAATAGACCCAAACATGAACATACCTTGATTTAATGAATGTTATGAGGTGGTTTTGATGGTAATATCATTATAAAAAAGCATAAAAATATTTTTTATTGGTTTTAGTGTTATATATCATAATTATAAATGAATTATAAGAATAATTAATGGATATGAAAATATTACAAAATTTGAATAAAATATTTTCCTCTTAGCACACTTGTTTTAAAGGATTGAACTAACGACGATCAATTATTGATAATATCATTAAAAGGTTCTACTTTTTTCATAAAATAACCTTAATGATATAATAAAAATTATATTTACTCAATAAATCCATTATAGTAATCATTAATTATGGGTGGTGATGAAAAATGAATTTCGTCGTTCGTGGTGGTAGTAGTTTGAACATACACACAAACGACTATTTCATTTTTCTTAATGGATGTGATAAATGTACATAAAATGATAATAACATTAATATAGTATCATTAATGCATATAAATTATACTAATATAATTATATTATTTTTCCTAGAAAAAATTATAATGAATTTAATTAAGAAGAAAATCCAAGTAGTTGACAATACTAACTTTGGGGACTTGAATTTTCCTTAGAAGTATTCTGGGAAATTAAGGCCTTATGATAACTAATAGTGACCAACATATTTTTAATGTGATTTATAATTATAGAAGGAGAAAATTGGTAGAGTTTAAAGTATAAATTATAAGGGAAGATGAGTTTTGAAGTGGTGGGGATGTTACTCTTTTATATATGAGGAGAAGAGTTGTTTTGGGAGGAACCCTTACATTTTCAATAATGTAAAGTTACTATTCAAGGGTAAATGGATAAATAATAGAAAAACGATGAGGGGAAAGTTAGTGTGTGTCAAAACCTAACTCAACCACTCCTTTTTGAGACAACTTTGAGTGTTTTATGGATATTAATTTTTAACCTTTTATCTTTTATAATGATTTACTTTTACCTTGGTAATTAATTTTCAATCATAGTAATTAATTTTCATGAAAAAATCATGATCGTAACTTTTACCTAATTTTAATTTTTTTATTTAAAAGTTTAAATCATTTTATCTAATAAAAATTTTAAAGCTGTAAAATATTAATTTTTTTAATAAACTCATTTAATCACATAATGTTTTTTAGAAAAATAATGTTTTTAAGATATAAATTTATATATATGATAAAATTATCTTGGAAATTGATTTAAATGAAATAAATGGATTTATTATAAAAAAATACATTGTATGAGGCTTTCAAGGAAATACAAAATCAAATCTATCTTGAAAATATTTGATTTAAATAAATTACAGAAAACCTTTTTTATTAAATTAAAATTATAATTAGTTCTAAAAACATTGAACATAGGATTTATAAATTCATAGAGTATTTTAAAACTAATATTTTTATTCCTTAAATTTATATTTGATTATTTAGAAGGTTTTTTAAAATTATAAGTCATTATTTTATAATAAAAAATTCATGCAAATTACAAGTTTCTTAAAACCATATTTTTCGACTAAAATCCAACCTTTTCAGAAAAATATCAAAAATTCAGACTAAGATAATTTTGATATGTTTAATTCTTAAATAAATTTAATTTGTTCAATTTAAAATTATAAAATTTAACTTTTAAATAAATTATTGAATAAATACTCTTTATAGTGCATATTTTGTAATAGTTTAGGATATGTTGTTTACCTACTATAGTAGGTCTTAGGTATTACAATTAATTTTTCTAGTGAATTTCACATGTTTGATTAATATCACATTGATACTGATAAAACCTTATCCCTTAGTCAAATAGTGATAGTGAATACTATTAGGGGATGAACCCCAATGTGGTAGAGGATAATGGAATCATGAGATCCAACCATAATTCTCCTTTTTATTTTGAGATATAACTTAATGTATCTAAGTCTTACTAGGATACCTTGACTAGAGGAATGAAATAGAATTAGGTAGTTTTAATTATTATTTATTAAGTATAGATAGTTACATTGAGGCATTTGATAATTAATTGGCCATGCTGATTCATTAGTCAAGTAAACCACAATTTTTTGGGAAACAACCTATAAACTTGATCCATTATCTATGTTCATTATTTAATGTTTTTATTAATCCAAATTTTATATTTGATTCACTACCATACTTAATTTTTTCCTTGTTCCTAAATCCATTTTACAACCATTATTTTTTACATTTGTTTCACTGGAACCACAATAAATAACAATTAATTAGGTTTAGATCCATGTTTTCCTAGTTGTTTGACCTCATGACTCACAATTACTATACTACACTAGTGTAGTTGCAATGATTAGGGTGAATTTATTTTAAATTCTAAACTCTGACCAATGTCACTAGGGGTAAAAATGCTTAGGGTCACATCAATGACATCACTAGGTACTCATATAAACCATACCGTCTTTGAAACACTATCTTAGGTATATCCTCTACCCCAAATTTAAACCGATTTTAGCCTGAATACAAGATAATCATTGAGAACCATGAATCTCTAATAAACTGATCAAATAGATAATTTATCCAAGGTAATCAATACATATTCTTTACTATAACTAGGTTCATCTTTTGGTAACCCACACACAATCTCAATCTACCATCTAAAGTTTTAGAAATCAAGATAGATTCACCCTAATAGGAGGCACTTAAATGAATAAAACCATTCACCTAAAGATACTTGAGACACACCTTCATATCTTTTAGCTTGGATGTTTACACATGATAAAAAGGTATCAACATGTGATCAAGACCTAGAATGGGATCAACCATGAACTCAATTTCTCTCTTAGGAGAAAAAATTGATAAATCAATAGTAAAATCATTCTAGAAACAATCCACCACCAATGGGAAAGTAGATCGATCCATCACTTGAAACACTTCAAGGATTATACCATCCATTTAAATTTTAATAACCACTAACTATTAATTGTAAAGTTCTACTCTACCTACACCAACATATCATTCACCTAAAAGAACAAACTACTTCTATAAAAAGGAATTAAAATACACATTCTTTTAAGAATAGTTAATATGATACCAAAATCATTTTAACGAATCCAACCCAAATACAACACTAAATATATCCATGTTTAAAATTTATAAATCGCACAAACTTTAATATTCCCAAAACATTACAAAACACCCATGTAATGTCAAAATACGATCTAACCAATTCCCTAGAGGTGTATCAAGAGCTAAAATATCAGGTAAAGACTCTATTTCTAACCCCAAACCTGATATCATACAAGATGATATGAAATAATGATAGACTTGTGTATTGAATAAAGTAAAATAGTGTATAGAGGAAATCAAAATCATACCTATAATGATAGAAAAACCCTCAACTCTATCAACTATAACATGGTGTAATTCATAACTTCTCATGCCTAGAATTTATAGCCCCGACCCCATGATACTTGAATCATCTAAGGAAATGAACCCTAAGGTGTCATTGGTGTATACTCCTCCTAAGATCCTTGGATATCTCTATGGAATGAAATCCCATACAAAGATCAATATCCTATTTAAAGTTATCCTAACTAGACTTCAAAACCTACATATTGAACCCAAGAGGTTTTGTTTTAGATTTATAAATAATCATTGAAGGTTGTTAATGATAAAGGCTATGAGGGATGATTTTTTTTAACTAATTAGTTGTGTGTTAACAAGGTGTTATGAAAATTATTATTTGTTACCAAGGGGTTATGATAAAAATTAGTTGAAAATAATTGAATGATTTATTTTTTAAAGATATGGATGGAGTATGATTAGATATTAAAGACATGGTAATGGTGATATGAGAATGATTAACATTGATATATATGGAATTGGAATTTAAAGATATTTATAGAATATCAATAGAATATGTGTACATAGAATCACTAGTGTAAAGATTTAAAGAGACACCTTGACACATCTATATATCAATGACATGGATTTAGAAGATTAATATTTAGGTGGAATGTGAAATCTATCTCAAATGGATGTTTTATGATGTTTACTGTGATTAGTCAAGCATATTATGACTTTATAAAGAGTTAAAAATTACAAGGAATTATTTAGAGATAATGGAAGAAGTTTGGTGAAGTAAGAACTCAACAAATCATGGTGAGATAAGATATGCTATGGTGGACTATGGAATGAAATGTATTGAGAAGTTGTGGGTATTTTGGAAGTCATTTTATTTGGAGACATTTTGGTTTTAAATATCCAAGTTGGTTATTCCATGGTAGATGGTGTTTTATAGAATTTAAAATAGATAGTATCATGAAATAACCAGAGAATGTGAAATAGAATGAAATATATTTTATTATGAATTTTGGTGATTATGGTGGTTGAAGGACTAACTGAAATTGGGATTTTATTTATTCCACACCATGAACCATGGTGTTTTATGATAAAAATCCCTATATAAAATAAGGTATAGAGAAATAGATAAAAACCCATTTTGGATGTTATATAATAATGATTATACCTCATGTGAGATTAGTTACTCATACTTAAGAATCACCAAAGTCATGGAGGACTTGTATAAGGTTAGTCAAAATGGGTAATTAGAGAAGCACTGGACCATTGAAGAGGATGTTTTAAGTATCATATTGTTTGGATTTAAAGAAATAAGAAAATAAATAATAGAGAATTCTATTTTGAATGGAATTTTGTTTTAAGAATCTCTATATTAAATAATTTGGAGTACCACACCATGGTTGGTCAGATGCAGATCCCAAAATGGACAATTCGAGTAGAGAAAAAACCATAGAGTTTGAAAATTAGAGGCTATGACTATATTTGAATATTTATCACTCCTTTAATTATTTTGTGGTTATGGAATGAACATCACTAGACTTAATAGATTTAAACGGTGTATATTTACTTTAAGATGATCTTAGGGACAATTTTTTTATAGATTAAGTTCATGGTAGTTAATATCTTAAATTTTAATTTGAATTTCAAATATATTAACTAAATTTGGAGGAATTTGTATGAAACAAAAAGAAAAGGAATTTTATTGATAAAGGATAGAGAGACAAAAATAGGAATATCATGTGAAAAAATATTAAGGAGACTCATACAAATCATCATTGATAGATCATAATTTTATATAGATGAAATGGATCATTAATGACTCATTTTAAGGAAGATAGAATATATTGAATATCTATTTTAGTAAAAAATGACACTAAAACTTATGATTTAGTGAGAAGAATGTGTTTTATAGATTTTATTTTTTACATAGAGAAGAGAAAATAATGAGAAAGTGTTTCTATTATACATTAAGAATTCTAGAGAGGGTTGATGAAATGAATTTTCTATTATCATATCTAGTTAATTGTGGAGTAGAATATAGAGAATATTAAAAGATAATTCTAGCGTGGAATTAGATTCATCTCAAGATATTATAAATATTGTGAATATTATTTGGAATGCATTACTTCAATTATTCATACATAGAGTTTAATATATCTAACCTTGGAATTTTGGTGCAAAATGTGGTATACACTAGATAATTATATATTGAATTATGATGTAGATTACATCTTGTATACATTATGATATTAGTGAAAATTTCACCTTGATAAATTGATAAGAGTCATAAAAGTGAATAAAATGGTATGTTTAGGAGTAGTACATAAAGGAGGAGAAGGGACTGACCCTTAGAAGGCAGTGATATATTCCCTAAACCATTTTATTGGTAGTGGGAATTAGTGTAGAGTGACTTCACCTAAATTTTATATGCAGTTAGACTTGTTTAAAAGTGACTTCACTTAAATCTTATATCCACTAAAATAGTGAGTTTATAGTATATTTTTGGTACACCAACATAATGCGGAGGGTGTGGTTGTTTTATGTAGCCTATTGTGGGTGAACCAAGTAAAATAACTAAGTGTTGTATATTTTAAATTTATGAATTCAAACTTGAGATTTAGTGATATTTTGTGAGAAATTAATTGATCAATAATTTAATCACTAGATTCTACTAACATTGGAAAAATATCTAATTAAGATATTCTCAATTGAAAGAAAAATTTGAGTTGGGAAACACCCTGATTCACCCCTCCAACTTAGGGTGTATCTTGGGTTATAATAAGTGGTATCAAAGCCAAGAGGTTTTATCATGGAGTCAACCAAACATATTTTGCTCATGAGGATTCAAATATTATAAAAGATATGGGTTCTATAGTGAAAGTTCCTATATTTTATGGAATTTATTTTCTTGTTAAAAGAATGAGTTCATGTCATACCTAGATGTAAATTTTGGTATCACTCTTGACATTATGTTAATTGGATTTGTTTTAAAAAATCAACATGGAGTTATATTTGATATGGACTAAAGAGATTTGGATATTAATGCTTATGCTAAGAAGTACTTAAGGGATGATTTAGAAGAGAATGTATTCAAGGAGATATAAAACTGAAAGAATTATAAGGATATGTATATAAATTTGAAAGAATTATATAGAATATGACTTGTACTAAAATATTAAAATTAGACAATCATCATAAGTAATGTTCATAAATTGGTTGAAGAATAGTGAGTGATGTCTAAAGGAAATAAGAAGAAAAACAGGAGTAAAAAATCCCTATCAATGATGGATACTCCCTTTATAGTTATTATTATTGATTTTATTTCTTTATCAAAAGTAATTTTTTTTATGAAACATGGTTTCACATAAAAATATATAGATTCTACCATAGTGATTTAAAATTTGTTTATTTTTATTATTATGTGATAATTACATCATGTTTTGAATTAAAAGATAGTTCAAGTAGTGATCAAGGAGAGATCCAAGGTTTATATGATACGATATATCAAATATAAATCATGAATAGAGTTTATTATACTTTAATTACATATTTTTAATTATAAAACAAAATATTAAGGCAAGTTAAGATGGATTTTAATGAACCCATTTCAAGAATGGGTTTAAAAATGAATAATAAAAGTGATATTCTAGAAGAACTTGCACAGGAGTTGAAAAATAAAATAGCCCCAAAATGTATTTCAATGAAATTGTAACCCTTATAAAGTTATGTATTTAAGATAAGATAAAATGAAAGAAGAAGCATTCTTAATAATGGATACCATGGAAGATCATTATAAAGATAAATATATGAAGATTAAGGAGATTGAAGTATAATTAAAGTCTTATGAGGGTAGGAATAGTGTGGAGACTCCCACCATAGTAGATTCAATAAGTTAAAGACATTGAATTTTAAATCTTATGTTAAGGAAAATATATAGTAGTACTATTAAAACTAATGTATTTTTTTCATAATGAAATGAGGAATTACAATTATAATTTTGTGTAAGATTGAGACACACTATGAGTGAGTGTATGGAAGCTATAAATCTAAAAGAAGTAATAAGTATTGCAATAAAAACATCTCAATTAAGGTAGTTTTACTTGAGATATGATTTATTTTGAAGATTTTATATTTGTGCTAATCATATTTATATGGTGAGGTAATGTTATAATAAAAGTAATGACAGTTCCAAGATAATCTTCCCTTGTCATATGATAAGAAGGAGACATGGATGTAAGGAAGAAAAATTTGTTCCACACAAAAATAGATTCATAGTGATGGATGGTTATAGAATTAGAATACAAAAGAGTATGCATCATGTATCAATGTTGGATTATTCACAATAACCATCATAAAAAGAATGGAATAAAATATGCAGATTGAATAATAATTCTAACCCACTTGAACAAAAGTAAACAAATAAAATCTTAAATTACCAAAAAAATATGAATAAATATGAATTATTATTGATTAACACTAATTAATAAAAAAATGGTCCATACTTAAGCAGTTTCATCTATACCACTACAAAGAAAGAGTGGAATATTGGTGTAATTTTACCAACATGGAGAAGGAGGCATGAAAAACAATGAAGTGATCATGAATAAAATAAGGAAACTAGTACAAGTGAGAGGAATTTCAAAAATAATATTAATACATATCCATATGAGAAATTTAATTCTATGTCAAACATTTAGATAAGTGTTTTCACAAGTTCTTTTATTGGTAGACATATCACAAAATCGACTTATAAGAAAATCAAAAGCAAACATTTGGTTTATAATTACCAAAAACACTCCTTTACTTAAGAATGTTAGAGTTACCCCTATAAAATTTAATTTATTTTTATATATGATGATTTGAGTGATTCATGATTAAGGGGGAGAAATTATCTATGGGGTGTATGCATTGAAATGATATGAATGAATACTTAGATGGTGAATTCATTAAGATGGAATAGTTTTAGTAATACTAGATAAAATAAAAAAGTGGTGTTATAATTATCCATTATAGATGTTAAAGAAAAATATGGAATAATAATTTGGGTGAGATATATTGAAAGGATATCCTTGCTAAATATATAGATACATGTAGTGATGAAGAAATTAAAATGGTGGTATACAGCTTGATTTAGAGTGAAACATATGTCAAAACCATATTTAAGACTTTAAAATAGTATCTGGCCTTTAATAAGTGTTAGAAGAACCTAAAGAAGAAGGTAGAAAAATTAATGTAAGAGAATATAAATTCATATATGAATTCATGTTTTCCTTGTTCATGAACTAAAAATATATCAACATCTGATTATTTTCCAAGATACTAATTTTTTTTGAAAAAGGGGGAGTTATGATTGAAAAGTGGTACCCTTATACTGAATATTATCACAATATTTGTTGACAATAGCTAAATAAATTAAGGGGAGTTGGTGATAAGCATTCATAATATGATTAGCCTCACTTGGGAATGGAAAACACCTATGAAGTATGGGAGATCATGTATATCTAGTAGTATCACACATTTATCATGAAAAAGTTTTATTTGTTGGTTTAACATGTAGTATGAATCACAAAGTTTGTGAATTATTTCTTATTCACTGATGGTATTGTTTAATTGTGCTGCTGCTAATCATTTTTTTCATTTTCAAAAGCCGTTTTATAGGTTTCTCAGTAACCCACTACATGATTAAAATACAACCACATTAACCATTACACAAAAACATCAAAAACCAATGGAAATGTCCAAGAAACCACGAACTAGGGCACAAGAACATCAGAAAAGCTGGCCAAAACTCAAAAAGGGTTACCTTGAACGTCCCCCAGCGCGACCATCGACACCGGCCCAAATCCTCCTGTCAGAAAACTCCAGAAAAATTCACCCAGCCTTTAAGAGAAATGAAATGGACCTCCAGGAAGAATCCATCCACAAAGGACGTCAAAGAAACCGTAGTGAAGATGACCAGATCCTGACACCGTTAGCACCCTTATTCGCATACAACTTAGAAGATCCACCTTGACCTTAAACCAAAATTCATCCTTCACCATCATTGCATAACCATCCCTCACATCCCAACCAGCCAAAATTCCATACCAATACATAAAATTCATCAAACTCTCACATAGAAAATGCAAGAAGATCAGCTGATTCGACAAGAATGCAGCTGAAGATCAATCACGAAATCAAAAATCCAGAATGAATGACCATCGATGTCGAACCAGGACAACCCAAACCAAAAACAACCAGAGAACAAAACCAAAAATCTGCCAAATTAAAATCTTGTAATAACTCACAGAGAGCGAAGACCTACCCCCTCCAGAGTTTTGCAGATAAGACCCTAAGCTGCGCCAAAAATCACTGGAAGCAAGACCAGATCACGCCGGATTGTCGGACAGTCAAGCAACCATCCGAGAGGAAGAGGGAAAAGAACCCTGGTCATGCCAGATATCCGAGAGACCAGCCCTCTCTATCAACTGTGCGCACTGGACAATTCGACCAACCTGAACCAAGAACGGGCCACCCCAAGCCTCGTCACCACTAGAAGG
Source organism: Viscum album (assembly GCA_963277665.1). Taxonomy (NCBI): domain Eukaryota; kingdom Viridiplantae; phylum Streptophyta; class Magnoliopsida; order Santalales; family Viscaceae; genus Viscum; species Viscum album. Next base: position 332,743,074 of record OY728134.1, read on the forward strand.
AGAGAAACCATTGAGTTGACCGCCAAAGCTCTGCTGAAAAGAGGAGACACCGACATGTCGTCATCGTTGTCCGAAGAATCGAGACAAGACAACCGTCAAACCTCTTATGAGAAGGGACACCTTCGTATAACAACGGAGCCCACACCGAGTTGAAAACCGCTGCTGCTGCGAGCAAATCCTGGCCTAAAGGGGGAAGGAAGATCAAAAAGGGTGAAAACCCTAGGTTCCATGTGGAGAATTCCCGACACTGCTCCGAGGCTCTACTCAAGATCCAGAATTATATTATGTAAGTAAGTGAGTGACATGTACCACATTGAAGTTATTGACTTAGAATATTATTTACTATATATATATATTTTGATTTCATAGGATTAGAGTATTTTTTGTTAAATAATTTCCAAGTGGTATTTTCACTCACTATAATTCCTTGAGAATAATTTAGTTGAAAGTGATAGTGGGTTGAATTTAAAGTTGCAATGAAGTATAATTGAAAGGAGATCAAAGGTTTTTATGATAATAAATAAGTGGTTTAAAATTAATAAAGTTTTAAAGGTTAAATCAAGTGGATGAATATTTTTAAGGCATGGTTTACTATAGTAAAGAGCTCAAGTTAATTGAATGTGAAAGAAAGTTGATGTGAAGTATATCTAAATATGGATTTTCCTAGAGTAGTGATGAGATAATGATCTCTATTATAAAAATGGTGAAAAATAATATTGAAAAATGAGGAATGAAGATGATTAAAATATCCAAATACCATTTATGGAAAAAAGGGGAAGAAGGAATGAATTACAAAATGAAGTTGAACCCTTTGCATTTTATTGAAAATGGGGGATGAAAGAAGCTCATAAAATCTATATACTTGATGGAATATGGATTGGAAGAGAAAGGGGGAGTAATTTACTCTATTCTTTGGTGGTTCATGGTTTTTATAGAATTGTTTTCAATAAAATCCAAAGGGGGATATTTTTACAACCATGAGTTTGTTTTTTAGATTTGTTAATAATAAATAGTGGTTTATAATAATGTATGGTTGAGAGAGATTATTTTTACAACAAAAAGATTTTGTGTTACCAAGGGGATATGAGAATTATTTTGTATTAACAAGGGGTTATGAGAATTATTGATTAGAAATAAATAAAGGATGGATTTATTGAAGTCATGGATGGATAATGTGTATACATTTATGAAATTATGATGATGATGTGAGATTTATTGACATTGACATATATGGAATTTATGTTTTATGATATTCATGGAATATATATAAAAGAGGTTTACATGGAAGCACTAGTAGAGAGATACAAAGAGACATGTTTATATCTTTATAAATCAAGGACATGGATTTAAATGACTGATATTGAGGTGGAATGTGAAATCTTGCTAAAATGAAGTTTCATGATGTTTAATGTGATTATTCAATCATATTATGTATTTGGAAAGAGTTAAATATTACAAATAATTATATGAAGTTTAATAGAAGAACTTTAGTGAAGGATGAACTCACCACACCATGGTGAGATAGTCCATGGCATGGTGGATCAATAAATGGAAAGTATAAATAATATATAGGTGTTTTGGAATTAATTTATATCTCAAGGAATTTTGTTTTGAAATAGCCATGCTGCCCACATTGTGGTAGATGAAATTTTATAGAAGTTAAAATGATGAGTATCATGAATTTCCTTGAGAATTTTAAATGAAATAGAATCCATTTCTATATTTTTTTTTGATTTTGGTGGTTGGAGGATTAATTAAAACAAGGAGTTGATTCACACCTTTCCATGGGACATGACATGTTGTGATGAAAAATCCATATGTGAAATGGGGTATTGAGAAATGACTCATCAGTTTTAGACCTCAAATAAGAATTACTAGTCCTCACATGAGATTAACTAGTATGTACATAAGAATCATTAATATTTTGTTGGAATTATATAATTTTAGTAAAAAAAGGTACATATAAAAGTAACAATCTATGGGGAAAGATGTTTTGAGTATTTTATTTTCTATAGTTGAATTGAAAATGTGCTAACAACCATGGAGAAAGCTTTGTTGAAGGGTGTTTTGTCACAAAAGTTCTATTTCATGGTAGTCAGAGTACCATGCCATGGTTAGTTTTATTTAGATCCCAAAATGGGTGTTTCTAGTATAGTAAACACCATGGAGTTTGAAAAAATAGGGGTTATAGTGAAATTTGATGACTTAAAACTCCTTTAACTATTTGGTTTTTATGGAAAAAAATTCATTGGACTAAATGGAGATAAATGGTGGAGATTTAATTTAAGATGGGTTAAAGGGATAAATTTTAAGTATAGGAAGTTCATGGTAGTTAATATCTTGAATTTAAACATGAATTTAAAATTTATTGACTAAATTTAGTGTGAGATAGATGAAATAAAAATAAGAGGAATGTTCTTGACAGAGGATAGAGATACACAACAAGTTAAGAGGAATATCAGTAGGAAAAAGATAAAAGATACCATATAGATAATCTTTAATGGGTCTAAATTTTTTATGGAGTAAATGGATCATTATCATGTCATTTAAAAAATATATAAAATATATTGAATATTAAGTTTAGTAAAAAATTACACAAAGGCATTTGATTTAGTGAGAAAAATTTCTTTTCAAGATTTAGTTTTATATAGGGAGAAGTGTGAAGAATAAGAAATAGTTTCTATTCTATATCAGGAATTCTAGAGAGCAATCATGAAAAGAGGTTTCTATTATCACATAAGATATTTTGTGGAGAATAAATCAAAGAATATCAAAATATAATTCTATTGTGGAATTACCTTCATCTAGATATTTTATTACCATTGTAAATATTATTTGGAATATATTACTTTAACTCTTATAACATAGAGTTGAGTATATCTAGCCTTAGAATTTGGGATCAACACATGATATTAATTAGAAAAACACATATGGAATTATGTTAAATATTACATCTTGTATACATGATTATTTAGAGAATAATTTATGTCAATAAACTAATAAGTGAATTATAAGTCTATAAACTAATATCTTCTAGAGTAGTGTATGGAGGAGGAGAAGGGAGTGACCATTGGGAGGTAGTGAGCTATTCCCTAAACCATTGTATAAACAATGATCTTTGGTGAGGAGTGACTTTAACTAAATTTAATAGAAAGTTAGTCTTGGTGAGGAGTGAATTAATATAAATCCTGTATCCACAAAAATAATGATTTTATAATGGATTTTTGTTACATTGACACAATTACTAGTGTATGATCCTTGTATGTAACTCAGTGTGGGTGAAAAAAGTAAAACCTTTGTGTGTTGTGTTTTTTATATCTATATATTCATGCTTGATATTTATTGAGATTGTGTAAGAAAGTAATTGATCAATAGGTTGAATAATATTTCCTATTAAAACACAAATAATATATAATAAAGAGATAATCAAGTGAAAGAAAAACATAAGTTGAGTAACAACCTAATTCACCTCTCTCCTAAGATATATCTTGGGTTATAACAAGGGGTATCATATCCAAAAAGTTCTTCTATAGATTCAACTTGAAATATTCAACTTGTTAGGATTTTAAGATTATATAATATATGAATTCTATAGTTAAATCACCTATATTTTATGGAAGTTATTTTTGAAAGGAACAATCAGGATCTATGTTATCATTGAGAGGTGGAGGGGGTGAATCAATGATCATTTATTTTTTATATTTTCTTAATTTTTAAATAACCTTCACATCCTATTAAAGAGTTATAACTTTGTTTTAAACAATCACATAAGCACAATCCATAACAATACAAGTATTTACAAGGTTTACTACTCAACAAGAGTAGATAATCCTTGGCATGGTTTGAAAATAATCTAGCACCACACAATCCACTACATGAAATAATTTTATGTGGTTATAGTAAGAAGGAAATATATTTACACTTGTGTTACACTATAATCAAACAACAATGAATTCCATCATCATGTAGATAAATAATGTGACAAATATTTTCATAAAAATAGTTAAAAAACTTCACCAATAGGATTCAATATATTAACACTATACTACTTTTACTTTATTCAAAATTGATCCTCCTAAAAGTACTTATTCAATTTCTTACCTAGCAGTGGGCAAGAAATTACTTCTTATACTTCTCTATAAAACTTATGTCCAATATTATCTATCTATTTTTCTCCATCCATTTTTTCTCTGTTCATCATCTATATAGAGAACACCGTTCGGTGCCTTCTAAAAATTGATACCTCTTTATTTTAGTTTATCAGTCTATTCACCTCTACATATAGTTTGTTCAATCACATGATATGAAAAATATATCTGGTTTCTTTTCAAATGATACCTATTATCTCAACTCCTCCTTCCCATAGTCACTTCTTCTTCAACTAAGAGATCCCTTGTTTGGAAACATTCCCTACTCATAATTTTTATTTCTTATTTTCATCTTCATCTGATATTATTTATATAGAACTTTAACTTATACACATGTGAATAGTACACACCTTCATACTATACTTTCATCCTATTTATAGATGTGTAAGTTTGAGAAAAGTCAAGAATCTAATTTAACTTTATTGCTGAATGAAATCTCAAAATACAAAACTCCCACTAATAACAATTCTCTTGGATGATTATCAAGGTTTCTAGAGTATTCTTTAAGAATATCATAAACTCAAGCATCCAATACCAATATAAAATTTCCTTCTAAACTAGAAATAATCATAGATTTTTTTTTTGATATTTATAACATTGAAAGATCATATTTTCATCCTCACATTTATATCTTTACAAAAGTTTCATAAAGACCCTAAAACTAGAACCAATCTATAACAAAAATTCATTAAGTAAAACCTTTTAGTAGTATTTCTATCTATTTAGACTCTGTATGATGTTCCTTTATAAATTTATAGAAATATTTTGGAAATCTTCTTACAGACAGACTTTCACTACCCAATAGCTTGCATCATAATTTTTCATCCATTTAATTTGCATGACATTCAATATCTGATGAACTTGATATAAAAAACACTCGTATGAAGCTCTAAAAAAACCTTATATCTAAGAACTCATAGACCTGTTCGATGTAATATTCTCAAAAACCTCAAAAACCTCTATTTGATCATAAAACGTCACAAAATATTTTTTGAAAGACTTCATCCGATTAGACTTTTTACATTTGGAATTCATCCACTTAGAATTTGTTCATTTGGACTTATATATTTGGATTTCATTCAATAACATCCCTAAAAAAATTCTATTCAAACTTTCACAATATCAAAAGCTTCATAAAATTTAGAAACAAACTCTTGTCAGCTAAACCACAGTCTGATATTGTCTATTTGGTGAACTTCCTTACAACTTCATAGTATGAAATTTGTATATAAAAATGATTTTATCCCCCTTTCTAATTACATTTGGATCATGGGTTCTTTCATAATTCATGATGTTGGATTTTTTTTATATAATAAATAATCACTAGATTTTTATTATTGAACACTTTTTCTGATATAACTTATAAGTATCATAGGATAAAATATTCCACACAAAACTTTATCTGAAACCCTTAGTCTGATAACTTTCATCCAATCGAATTAATTCAGAATAATAGAAAAACATCTCTATCTAATTTAATTTTTTACAATTATTAACAAAATTAAAGTAATTTTATATTAGATAATAAAAGAAAAATCTTTCATAATAAAAATTCTAAATAACTTCCAACACCTTCAAAACACCTTCAATCCACTTGATCTATTTTTTTTCTAGTTGTAAGTAAGAGTTCATGTCATAATTGGTGGTAAATTTTGAAATCACTTAAGGAATATTTTTAATTATATTTTTTTTGAATTCAAAATGGAATTATATTCAATATAGACCAAAAAAATTGGAGATTGATTCTAGTGTTAGGAAGGCCTTAAAGTATGTTTTAAAATTGTGTATTTAAGGAAATATCTTTCACACCCCAAACATTATTTTTTTTATTGAATTATTATTTTATACTTTTACCATTGAGTTTAGGGTCAAAATACTTTGATTTTTTCAAAAAATTTAAATTTTAGTTTAGGTGCATGGTTGGTACATGGTTAGAAATAACCATGTAATGACTATTCAAGAGACCTATAATTTTTAGTAATTCCAGTTCACATGGTTGGATAAAATTTAGTCTAACAATGTGACTAAACCATATATAGTTTTTATGTGTGTCAAGTGCTAGTTACATAGTTGGGGCATGGTTTGGTAAACCATGTGGCCAAATTGTGCATGTCTCTTAGACCCTTAAAATTTACATTTTCCAAAAATTTACCTCATAAAAATAAGACCCAAATTTGGATATCCCCCTCTCCCATTTTATGAAATGTAACCAATGAGGGCTGCACATAACCCCCTCACCTCCTACCTCATTTCCCACCTCCTCTCTCCTCAATTTCATGTTGACACATCCAAGTTAAGGTTTCACTCCTTCTCCTATATCATTTCTAGATTTTTATATTTCTCTCACTTCAATGTTTGGTTGGCCGAACCCTAGGTAGTTTTTTGGGGATAACCCTTATGGTTTTAGTTTTCTAATGTGTGCATATTTCTCATCAGAAATACCTCTCCCATTATTAAGGGTTTCACATTTTCTACACATAGTTAGAAGTAGGTTTTTCCATTATTTTTTATTTTTTTACAATTATTGGTATACATGGGTGTTCAAAATAAATTTCACTAGAATCGTATTTTCATTCATTAATTTGGAATCCTTGAATAATTTCATAAAAAAATTAACAATTTAAAAAGTGTATTTTTTTTATCTCTTGTTTTATTTTATAAGGGTTATTAGGGGTTGATGAATGGAACTACTTTTTGGAGAATTTATATGTGTGTTTTAAATTTATTATTAGGTTATATATTGATTGAATTTGTTTATAGTGTTTTGATAAATTTTTTATGATATTTTACTATGCATATTTATGGTTTTTTAAGTTTAATGGTTTTAAAGTGGGTTTCCCTATAATTTTAAATAAGTTCTCAAACACTGATTGGTTTCAAAATAGATAAAAATAGATTTAAGGGTGTAACCCCTAAAGTAAGAACTAAAATCCCATTTTATAATTTTAAAAGTAATTTATGAGTAATGTTAATTTAAAAATTGTTTCTAAAGGATTTTTTTAAAAAGAGACTACTTGTTTCAAAGCCCAAGGCCTGATTCACACCATGTATAAATGAAATTCTCACCAATTGAGCTGCACCTTTTAACTCGAGCCACATGAAGATTGTATTTTTATTGTTTTGGTGATTGATTGTGGTTTGTAGTGATTTTTTATATGAAATTTATTATGTGACATAGTTTGAATGGATGAATGAGGGTGGGTTGAGGGTTATGGTCAACATGTTTCACCATTTTAAATTATTATTGGTGTAAGTCCAATGTGTTGTACACCCTTCCTCAACCTATGTGGATAATATCATGGGAACAATAATATTATAGTGATATATTGAAATATATTTTCTACACTAGTTATGATTACACAATGGAAAGAGTACCATAGTTGTATGACACATCATAGATAGGGGGTTTCCACCACCGAGGCTAGTAGATTAATATTAGAGGTTATAGTCTATGAATGCATCGATAGGTTGAAATATGGTTTCATCTGACTATATATAGGATCACCTCAATAGATGTTTATGAGTCTCCCATGATTATATATTTATCTTGTTTTGAATTCTGTACCCTCTTCATGATTATATATCTACTATATTATAACTTTTTCATCCTTCAAATTATTATTATCTAGTATTATTTCTTTATTATAACTTTAGATTGTGACTTTGAATTAGTATCTACCTTTGGTTTATGTTTGTTTCTAATTTTTATTACACTATATATTTCTCTAAATTTATATGACTTGGATATACATGTGTGTGTATGATGTTTCATTTGGGGGTTTATTTTTAATCAAATCATTTCATAAAGGTAGTTTTGAAATGGTTTTTAGAAAACTATATTTTTAAAATGATATCAAATAAAATCAATTTATTTGGTTTTAAGAATATTTTTGATTAAAAAAAGTTTTTAAGGAAATATTATTAGTTTTTTATAATTTTTTTTAAAACCTATTTAAAATTATTATATTTTAAACTATAATTCCTAAGATGTTTCAAAAAATAAAAAACATGGAATATTTGGTGAAATCATACTGGGATATTATAATCACACCCTACTTACACAACTCAGTTTCTATAGACTGAGTGGATGTTATGGGTTCAAGACTTGATTCAAAGGATTTAAAATTTATAGACTCATTATTCAAAAACACTCTTGGAGTGGGTTTTAAGCTAGTGGATGGTGTATGACAATGAGTCACATATAGTTCATGATCCAGGTATGTATGTTTTTTTTCATTTCCTTAGAAGTTCTAACCAAGATGAATTTCCTCCATTTAATTTTTTGCTCCATTCTATATATATTATTTTGTAACAAGTTTATTTTATTTTCCAAGGAAGTAGAATTCATGGATTCTTCTTGATATATTTCTAAGAGAAATATACTATGATTTGAGTTTCATTTTATTTGGGATAAATCATTACCAAGAGAAAAATTTGATGCCATAGAACTTATTTCCAGCCTGTGGGGATCAAGAATTCCCCTTAGGAATTTTTGTGTGCTGATATGGGTGCTTTGTTTAGAGATGAGTCAGAATAGATCATAAAAAATGGCATTATAGAACTCTATTTTATTTGGGTGTGTTTGGTAGAGTGGAGATAAGGGTGTTAAAACTCAATAGTTAGGTGCGAGAAGAGTCTAGCTAATTCTTAATCATCCCGAGCCTCGATTTTCCATGGGATATTAAGAAGTGAGTCATAAATTTTGATTTTTTCTTTTGATTTATGATTTTTTAATATTAATTAAGTATTTCTTGAATTGTATTTAATTTTTAAGGGTGATTTGAGGGTTTACATATTTTCAGGGTAAAGGAGAAGGGGAACCAGAGGCTCATAACTGAATTGATCTATTTGTAAGACCATGTATATCCTATGAACATAGTCCAATTTTATTCCCATTGGTAGTTTCATGTTTTACACATAGTTTTCCAAACTATGCGGTTAAACTATGAATAACCTCTATCTCCCTTTCAACTTTTTCATACTGATCTCCCTTTGATCTAATTTTTTTGGAGTTATTTATAAATGTTATTTTAGAAAACTTAAAATATATCTTTATGGTATATTGTTATTATTTTTATAAAATTAAATGAGGTTTTGTGATTTCATATTGTTTTTAAAAATAGTGGAAGAAAGTTTAGGTAATTAATAAAGAATATTTATAAGGTAAATTTAAGTGGAATTAGTGTTTTGAAAATCGAACATATTTTATGAATAAATTAATTAGGTTTAAAAAGGATTTCATATTATTTTTTGAAACTTTTTAAACTAAAATGTGGGATTTTGAAATGATTCTTAATGAATGTCTTGGATTTCTAAAAATAAAGGTGTGAGATTTTAAAATTTTTTTAAAAGGGGGGTTTTCAAAGTTTTGTTTAATTCCCTTGATTGCTTATTTTGACCTATTATTTTGATTTGTTTATAGCTGGTTTGATTTAAGTTTTTTTTCTATTTATTATCATATTTCTTAATTTTTATTTAGAGTATTCATCCCAAAAAATTCCTAATATATTGTAAGAAATATATGTCTTGAAGTCCAAATGTCATTCTTCTAATAGGATACTCCACCTAAACTCCAATGGTAGGTGAGAATCCAAGATAATATCAATTTTTATATTTATCAGGGATATCATTTTCCTCTATAGAATTTAGAGTGGTTAGGGAAGTTTTATAAGAAATTTAGGTTCTCGAGATCTTTTATACTTTTTATAGTGAGAGTTTCTCTGAGTTTATTTAAGGGATTGCGTCGAGGTAAATGGAAGATCATCATTCCATCTTAGATTAAAGATGGAATGATGAGGTAATTATTTAAGACCAAATTCACCAAATTTTTCCTTCTTGAGGAGGTAATGGTTAATATTGTGGTGGAGGTCATGAGTCTCCAACAAGATTAACAGATGATGAAGGAGTATATCAATCATTCTAATGAGCCAATCCCCTATTATTGCGTGATTATATCAAGTGATTAATTGAAGGCAACCCAAATTTGGACTTTCCAAAAATCCCCCTCACAAAAAGGCAACCCAAATTTGGGTATCCATTTCTCCCATTTCTTATGATGCAATCGAGGAGGAAAACATGTGATTCTTCTCAACTCCTACCTTGATTCCCATATCCTCTCTCTTTACTTTTAATCCATATTATCTAGGATAGGATTCCTCACCACCTCCTCATCTATTATTTATTTTTATTTTATATTCCTATCATTATGATTCTTGGTTAGCTGAAAAATAGGTGGATTTTTGGTGCTAACCCATGTGTTTTTGGTTTCCTAGGGTGTGTGGATTCCTCATCATACCTCCTTCTCCCATTTATAAATGGTTCACATAATTTTTACTTGGTTAAAAGTAGTTGATTCCATGTTTTTTTTATTTTTATTAACAATTATTCATATTATTGGGTGTTCAAATTAATTTTTTTATAGAATAATACGTGATAACTTAGAACCATACACCCAAATTTGAATCTAAAAAAACTCTTTTCATACTGGATTTCATACCAACTCTTATTACCCAATTTTAACCATAAATAATCAAAAGAAATTATTGATTCGATTATATACCCAAGTCTTATTTAGGTTTTCAGATTTAGTGAATTAGGGAAAACATTAATTAAAAAAAACCATATCTTTCTCTCCTAATAGAAATTTCCTATCATACACAGATTTTATTATTCTATAATAAGTATTAAAAAACACCCCTAAAATTATCTACACATGAAATCCTTCTAGATATATAATATGTATTACTCTTCTTCATAACACGAGGAAATGTAATCATAATAAGTACAAGCTCAAACCCTTAGTAAGGGAAAGCATATAACAGAAGTGATCATAGAATAAACTAAGCATCAACAATATGGTAGGATTAAGTAATAATCATGACATTTAACTTAGAATATGAGCATGAATTATTTACATGGATAACGTAACAACATAAATTATCAAATGGAAAGTAATAATTGATTTAATAAAGATGGAATTCATAATGTTGGAAATCATAATCTTACCATTAAAGACTTATTTCAAGACATTATACATAAATAGGTAATACATACACCAAATACTAAAGCTAGTTTATCTCATGATAACTACTGATGCATCAAGGTGTTATCTAATATCTGGTCCCTCCAATAAATTTTTAAGTCCAATACATTAATTATATGAAATAAATCAATAAAAATACAACACATAATAAACTTTGAATTAGAATTAATAAATATCCATATTGAATCAAGTATATAGAATGTCAATATTCCCCATTATATAAACAAAATTATTAGTTGATAATAATACATATAGAACTAAAAATTATATGGATTGTTAATGTTTCCCTAATCAATAAATGAAATATCATTCTTGGTAAACACCCAAATCAATTTTATATAAATAGGGTGTTTACACCATATAGAGTAATGACTAAGTAAGTAATATAAATGATGTAGAAAAAATCTATGATAATAAAGAACATAGAAATTAAGAAGTACATAAATTAATTATAAATGAAATATTTGAAGTAAATTCAAGTATTTTGGAATATATAGAGTAAAATGGAAGAAAAAATTTGAAATAAACTTTCTTAAAACTTTTATAACTTAGTTGCAAAAATAGAGTTTAAAGTAACTTCGAAAACTATTTTCATGAGATATCAAGAGAAATTTTAAAATATTATTTTTAAAATAATATAAAAAAATTGAATCTTGAAAATAAACTAATCTTAAGTAAATAAATTTGGAGTGGAAGATAAAAATATACATTAGTGGAATGAAATCTATTTTCAAAACATTAATGAAAATAATATGCCTTTTTTTTGAAAAATTCATTGAATAATGAAAGTAATTAATAATTTAAAAAAATAATAAAAACCTGAAAAGGAATATAAATAATTAATAATTTTTATGATGGTGGGAAAAATTGTTCATGCATAAAACATTAAAAATAGATTCTTTTCACACTTTTCAACAAAAAAAATCCAAAAATGACTTATACAAAAAAAGTTAAGAAGATTAATTTTTAATTTTTAGAAATTAAGTCAAAATTTATATAAAATCACTTTTTTAAATCATTTAAGTATAGAAAAAAAATCCTTGAATCAAATCAAATAATATATATATGGAGGAAAAATAATCCAAACAAAAAATGAGGAATATGGTTGATTTTTATTAAAAACATTCTTTTTTTTGTTTGGAGTACCATAGAGAAGAAAAATGGAAAGAATAATTGAAATACATAGAATTTATAAAATTATAATAAAAATATGTTTTTTTATGAAAGAAAAATATTATAATTCTCCCAATAGAAATTAAAAAAAACAATCCTGAATAAAAATGAGATTGTAAAATAAACCCTTGCAACTTCGGTAACTTTCAAATAAAAAGACATTCAAATTTATTAAATGATATGGTACTATAAATACCATGAATTAAATTAAATATTATATCAAAATATATTCATGGGATATTAATTACACCATATAAAAGAAAACATGGTGTGTAATATAACACATGTCTCATGTAATCAAAATTGAGACCAAGAACCCTTGAAGATGTTATAACACTTGAATAAAAACCATATGAAAGTGATAACTTGAAAAATAAATAAATTTATAATTATTAAAGAGTTTATCATGATATAATATTTCAAATAGGAATGATTCACACCATATAATAAAAATAGGCGTGTAATTCAAAACACATCTCAAAGGAGGAAGTTTGAGATAAGAAACTCTTACCTTGGATAACTGCTTAGTCATACATTCTCTAACATCCTTGTATAATAAATTTATAATTATTATAAGACTATATCTTATCTATAATTATATCTATATTTATATATATAATTTATTCATAAACATTTTTACCCATTTATTCACAATTATTTTTTAAAATCAATTATTTAAGTGTTTGCTATTATGTTTCTCATGAATGTTTTGATTTAGCGATTCGGGTCTTTGAAACTTGTTCATGGATAAATCACAACCATAATATTAATAATTTCACACACACACATATATATATTATTTATGTATAAAATACACTTTTAGATCCATCCATGTAAAGCAATTATGAAAAATGAAACATGTTGTTCATGGAGGTGATAATATGTACATACACATGAGTGACATTTTCATTTTTTAACAAATGAAAATATAAGGTAGATAATGATTTAACTTTAAAAGACCTTAATCATTTTATGAATATAATATTTATTAATTTATTCCATCTATGTAACCATCAATGTGAGGCAGTGATGAAAAATTAATTACATTTTCTAATGGATGAGAGGGATAGATATTAGATAATATTTTATCTTTATAGGATAATAATTATTTTATAAATATAATATTTATTTATCAAATCCATCTATATAACTATCCATGAGAGGCGATGATGAAAAATGAAACACGTTGCTTCATGGAGGCATTTGTTTCCATGTACGCATGAGTGATGTTTTCATTTTCTTTTTGATGGAAATGAGATAAAAAAATTATCACAACATTACAATAAAAAAATTAAAAAAATTAAAAAAATTAAAAAAAATTATTTTATTATTTTAATTTGTTTATATAATATTTGTAAGAGTTTAAATATGAAAGAAACTTGAAAAATATTAGTATGAATATATACCTCTTCCGTGGTTAATCTAATTTGAAATACACCTTAAGGATTCTTGGATGGAAATTTTGGGAATAAAAAAACATTTAAGTCATTTATAAGAGTGTTATGAAGGTATTTTAGTGGATATTAGTCAAGATAAGGGGTTAAAGGTGTGGGATAAGTTAGGATAAGAGGAAACCTTTTATAAGTGAGAGGAGTGACACCCTTATAAATATTAAGAAATTTATAATGTAATAAATATATTTATCAAGGAAAGTGGCTCAAATTTAATAAAACATTGTATATAGGATATGGTAAGGTATAAATACACTCAAAAAATAAAATTATTAAAAAATTTATATATATTTAAAGCCTTATCTCTCTTTTAACCCCCTTGTTAACCCTTTTAACCTTTATCACGGTGATAAATTTTTTACCCTGGTAACTATTAACTATAAATTAAATTGAATTGGGAATTATTATATAATTTGAATATTAGGAATAAATTATGGAATCAATTTTATAATATTTAATTTCGTATATTGATAAAAATTAATATTAATATAAGTTCCAAAAATTTAATGAAAATAGTTTTTTAGATAAATATATTTTTAGCATAAATATGATTTTATAGAAAAATCATGTAAAAAATTATTGTCATGAAATTTATTGATTTATAAATAAATAAATGATAATTATTTTACTTTAAAATCAATTAGAAACTGAATTTATTTTTATAATTAATTAAATAAAAGGATAAAAAATAATACTCTAATAAAACCACTCTTAGGTTTAAAAATTCCAATCATAAGTTTCTATATTCAACATAATATTTTTAAATGGTTAATTTTAATTATTAAATATATATTAGTTAATAAATTTTTTTTTCATAAACTTATAAGTCATAATTATATCATGATGATGTCTTAAAAGTAACTATATTTGTAAAAACTATATTTTTCACTATTCATAAAAAATTTAATTTTCAGAAAAATATAAAAATTTAAAACTAAGATAATTTTGATATGCTGAGTCCAAAAAATTATATTCATTTTATATAATTAAAAATATAAATTTATGAATTTAACTTTTTAGTTAAAGTATAAAATATAATGAAAAAATATTTTTATAGAAAAAGTCTTTTTAAATATTAATTGTTCTTTGACATATTTCATATAAATTAATAATCACAAGAGTGTTGTGAATTATATATTTTTTAATTTATTAACAGAAATTATATAATAATATTATTCAAATATACCTAATGGATATATATCTAAAAATTATATATATAACGACCATAAGTCCAATGACCATATGTTCGACGAAAACATTCCCTTCCTACTTATAGCCCTACATGCTTCACTAAAATTTATTCATCTTCTACATTTAATTATTTTTCAACATGTATATTATGTTTGTAATGTTTTTTCATATTTAAATATTTTTATTCGGTGTTATGATGTTCATGGAGAACCATGATGATACAGATTTTATGTTTGTGGTATTCTAATATACATGTGAATTTATTACACTTGTAATTTTCTTTATATTTTTTAATATTTCAACCACATAATGTTTTAGTGTTTATTCTTCATTGTAATATTTTATCTCAATAAACTGTGTCATGGTTCATTTTATTTTTATGTTTCATGTATCATAAGATATCACACATACTGGTTTTATTTAAAGGAGAATACATACTAAAATATTAGGGTGTTACATTCTCCCCCTTAAATAAATTACATCCTCACAATTTTAATTTATTATCACCAAAATAAATGTATCTTGGATTAGGTATCATAATAATTAATTTTTAAGTTATTACTATGAAACTTAGTATTTCTTAATTAAATATTTCTAAAACCACGTATTTAACATTATAAGATTTATACTTGCAAATAGTTTTCCAAAAATATACCTTGATACCTGAGTGATACTTTACTTGATAAATTTATCTTTTTCTTGATTGATTTTGAGAAATTATTTCAACATTGTGACAAAAAATATTATAAAATATACTTAATAGATTTCTTTACACCCCATAAGCACCACTTCATCATTTGGTTGTGTTTCAATCATCTTCCACCTATGCTTTATCTCACATTATTATTGTTAAATAACCATGATGAATTTTTCATGCATGAATCCTGAAAATATAATTTTAATAGATCATAAGATCCCCAAAACATTTAAAATTTATTCCTTATATCTTTATCCATTTAGTAGAAAAAAATGGTTATCACAAGTTAAGATAATTCTCAATTAAATATGAATAAACCTTCATATAAAAAATAATACATTTATTTAAAAAGCATAAAAAATAACAACCAAAGTTAAACTTAAATAATTACATAAATAAATAACCCTAATAATATTAAAAATATGATTAACCAAATTTGAAACCCCCAGATTAAAAAGATTTGTTCTCATATTCTTTCAAAATCAACTTAACATTTTACTCCAAACAACATTAATCACTTAAAAATTCATATACAAAAAATTTATATACCCTAATCATATATTCTACAAAATAGACTATTTTTTCCAAAATAACCCAAATCACTATGAAACCAAAAAAATCATATATTCTTCCATAAGTTAACTGAATCATTATTCATCAAATAATATTAATCACTTTAACATAAAATTTCATACAATCCAATAATTTCCCATTCAACTTAATCCTATAATATTTTAAATATTATAACCCTTTATCCTAATTAACCATAATTATCTCAACATTAATTATTTTTTAACCCTAAAGGTATTCTATAACTTTCATATTATGTCCCCAAAAATATAATAACATTTTTCTAAAATAATCTTCACACTAAATCACATGTTAAACCTAAGGGATACATATACCCTAGTCATTTATTAAAGTCCAATAATTATCTCCCAAAATTTCATTAATCACCTTAATATCCTATCACATAATAATTCAAAAGGGGATTTATACCTTTTAAGTAATGATCAAAATTAAGCTTGTAAATCCATTATAATGTTTATATCTCTTAAATTATCTTTAATGAATAACATTATAACCACTAAAGTAATCTAAACTCTTCTTCGACACCAAATGTAATAGACCAAACCCTTACACATGGATCCTAAGTTAAAAAACATACTATTTTCATACTAGCTTAAATACCAACTTTTGGGACCCAATTTTAACAATCCATAATAAAAATAAATTATTTTAGTCACTTATATACCCAATACCTTATTGGGTTTAGATATTTAGATAATTAGGAAAAATAATAATTAACAAAACTAATATCTTTCTCACCCAATGGACATTTTTCCCATTATACATAGATTTTATTATTCTATAATAAGTCTTCAATATCTCCTATAAAATTATCCACACATGATAAACTTATATATATATATATATATCATATGCCTGTATCTTTATCACAACATATGGAAATTGAAATATAGGAAGGGTGAGCTCAAATTATTAGTAAGATAAATCATATAGAGGAAGATATTGTAGAATACAATTAACATGAAAAATATGTAAGGAGTAAGTAATAGTCAATACATTTAAATTACAACATTAGTATGTATTATTTCAATGGATAACATAAAATCATAAATTATCACATGAAAAGTAATAAATTATTTCATAATTATGGAATGGATAATGCTAGATATCATAATCTTACTGTCACGACCTCATGCTAGGATATTATATATATATTTTTTAAAAGGTTAGGGCTGAAGCCTCATTTTTATTAATAAAGTAAAGCAAAGACCCCTTTAACTAGGTAGAGGGAGACCCAATACATAGTCCGAAGGCCCAGGGGGCTTGTATCCCATTACATAGCCCGTAGGCCCAAATATTTGGCCCAAATCCAATTCTGTGAATAGTAACCCAACTACTACAGTACCACACAGTGTCGTCGCTGCTATAGTGCCCTGCCGCCACTACAGTACCCACCGATCAATAGTACCGCCACTGCTACAGCACTACTATAGTACCTGCGCCCAATGAGTTTTGAACCCCCATTTTTCATGCTAGGATATTATATATAAATAGGAAACGAATGCACTAAATACCCAAGATATTTTGTCTCATGAGACCTACTAATGAATCTAGGGGATATCTAATATTATAATCTACTTACCACTTATTAAGTCTAATGAATTAACAATATGAAAGAAATGAATAACAATACAATACATAGTTAACTTTACCTGATAATCAATAAATATCAATATTGAATCAAATATATGGAATACCAATATTATTCAATATATAAAAACCTACCTTAGTAGTCAATAATCATCCATACATAACTAAAAAGTATACGGATTGTTAATATTTCCACAATCAATAAATGATCCATATTTCTTAGTAAACACCATAATTTGATTTATGTAAAATAGGGTGTTTACAACATGTAGAGTAATGGTTATACAACTATGTCAATAATATAAATTATTCAGAATAAATCCATGATAATAAATAACATGGACGTGTATGAGACCATCGATTAATCAAAAATTATTTTTTAAGTAAATCTAAGTATTTTTTAAGATATAGAGGAAAATGGAAGTGAAACTTTGAAAAGACATTTATTAACACTTTTATAACATAGTTTAAAAAATAGAGTTAAAAGTAACTTCTAAAACTATTTTCATGATATTTCAAGAATAATTTTATAAAATTATTTGTAAAATAATTCACAATAATGGAATATTGAAAATAAATTACACATAAATAAGAAAATTTGTAGTGGAAGATAAAAATATACATAAGTGGAATAGAATACATTTTAATTTTTTTAATAAAATAATATAAATTTCTATTAAAAAAGTCACAGAATAATGGTAATCGATAATTATTTGAAAAAAAAATAAAAAATTTGAACAGAAGATAAATAATGAATAATGGTTATGATGATGGGAAAATTTATTCATGAAAAAAACACAAAAAAGATTCTTTTCAAAATTTTGTAAAGAGATTAAAAAATGAATTATATAGAAAACGTTAATAAGGTTCATTTTAATGTTTTGAAAAGAAATTAAAAATTTATAAAAAATGACCTTTTCAAATCATTAAATTATTGTTTTCCATTAATCAAGGAATATACCCTGGGATTGGGGTGGGGGATGAATCATGGTATTTTAGAATATTTAAATTTAAACTTTTATCATGATATTTTTCTATCAACTTGAGGAAAAATTATATATACTCCTCAAAATATCTCTAATATCATTGAAATAATAATATAATCAATTTTACTTGGTTCACCCACATCGGGCTACTCAAAGGAGTATGCAAGGCAATGTGTCTATACACCAAAAACAATATAGAACACCATTTTTTTGTTTTTACATAATAAATAAATGTCACTAAACCTCCAAAATCACTATCCTCAAAAGAATAAAACTATTTATTTCTATTCCCATGGATAGATATGCATTTATTCTTCCAAGGCAAATTCTTTTTTAATAGAAAAAGATATATGGAATTTAACCACAATGATGTGTCACTTTACCACTTTTCATGTTTCTAGTGAGAGAAATAATCCCTAGAATCTCCCTTATTTAGTTATAAAAATTACAAATGAAATATGAAAAACCATATTCTTTTTATTCTCTAAATTCCAGTTTTACATGATATTCTCTATAAATTCTCCCTCCTTTTCAAGAGCACTCATTATTTTTTTCTTAACGAGACACAATTAATCCCCAAAAGTCATGCATGATAACCACACTTTTAATAGGAATTAAACTCCAAAAACATAAACTATAAATTCAAGATTTATTTTAATAGGATGTATCATAATTAACATTAATGATGTGATATAATTAGTTATGGAATGAATCTCACTTAGGCAGAACCAATAAAAAACTATCCCAATATTATCACAATGTTAACCATAATTCACAGTGTGAATCCATCCATTTTCATAGAGTGAAGAATATTCTTGGATTGAGTGTAATTTTAAATAAATTTTAACCACCATCATAAATCCATGTGAAAATCTATTTGAATAATGAATATCAACATACCAATTCACTTCATGGAATAAAGGAAAACTATCATGGTGTGAATCATTTCTTCTGCACCCAGATTTGATTCCAGCCTCCTCCAAGATTCTCCAATAGTCCATGATCTGAGGTTGAAATAATAAAAAACTCTCAAGATCCTTTAAAAAGTATATTATCCTTCTATTTCAATAAAATCAACCCCAAAATAGCTCTGAGAGGATTTTTTTTAACAATATCCTACCCCTTTGGGTTTTTTAGAAACTCCAAAACTCTAAAAACCCTCTAAGAACCCCGAACATCATGAACAGGAATCAATGATTCAATAATCCTCATATAAAATCCCACATGATCCATGATTAGTTTGAGAAATAATATTTTAATGAAAATATCTATAAAGATCCCTAGGGGGACCTTCAACCCAAATCATGAGACCGACCATGTGCTTGGTGAGTGGGACTTCAGCCACTACTCTCTGCCTATGTGGTAGGTACTATCACCTCTCAGTGGGATTTTTTTAATTTTCCTACCCCAAAACATAAACCCATGAAAAATAGGATAATAGAAAACCAATAAGTATTATGATTACCACTGAGGTTATAAAACCCTTTTTCCATGCGAGTATTTTAAATTCAAGAGAAGTTTTAATTTTCAATTTAATAAACGGTTTGTTTTAAGATTCAAGGTTTAGAGTTGAATTTTGAGAGTTTGAACAATAAATTAGGGTGTTTTTGGAATTGGAATAATGGTAAAAAGGTAACCTAGAGTAGCGAGAGGTCACTAGAGGAGGGATGGGTGGTTGAGACTACAACCTGCAACCCCTAACTATCCTCTAGTAGAACACTGGAAAATTGGTGGGGTTTTTAGGGGGAATATTATCCCTTAAGAATTTATAAAGAAGCCCCTATTTCCACTTCCTCTTTATCATTCAGACTAGGGGTGGGTCTCCCTATACTCTATTGGTTACACCTTCCTTTTATTGTGATTTTGGCACCGTGTTTTAAATATTCTTAGTAAATATAGCCCCCTTAGTAACCTCCATTCTTTTCCTCTTCTTTCTCTAATTTTGGTTCTCTTGATTAGATTATTGAGTGAAGATTTCACTAGATTAAATTAAAATCATCCCAAGATGATGGGGTTTCCATGAGGCCTTGCTAGAGGTCATCTCAAGAGAATGGATGCATGCTATCTCTTGTCATCTTAATGGAGTTATGTTTCCGTGTGAGTTTTCAAGGGTTTTGTGTTAAATAATATGTTTATGCTTATGTTTTTTGGTTTCAATTGATAGGGTTTTATCCCAGATTAGTGCTGAGAGCGTGTTACGGATGTCCTAAAGATGGTTGGTCTTGGTTTAGGTGTGATGAGATCATCCAGTGTGTAATTGAAATTTTATGACTAAGTAAACTAAGTTGATTAATTAATTATAATTTTTTTAATTATAATTTAATTATAATTAATTATTTTGTTTTTTTATGGAAGTTAGGACCATGGGTGGTTAGGCAGTGTTTGTTGATATTAGGTGAGCTTGATAATGGGTTTTCAAGTTGAGAAGTAAAGTGAGGTGGCTTCAAATTAGGTAGGTGGTCCCTATGTGTTTACCATAGTCTTTCTTATCTTTAAAGTGAATGTGTTGTGAAATTACCTCAACATATGGTGTGTTGACCCTAAGTGCTAAACTGAAGCTTTTAATATGTCCTTGGCATGATCTATTTCCCTAAATAGTGGAACTAATTTTAATAACCAATAATTTTATCAATAGAATTTCACTTCTTATATAAATATACCATATTTATTAATGTAGTATTATATAATGCACATGAACCACATGATATAACCAAAATAATTTTATTATATTAATTTAAACATTACATTTAGAGAATAAATATGGCCATAAGAATTGAAAAGATTACAATGGGATAAAAAAACAAGGAAACTAAATTATGAAAATTTGGATTTGCTCGATTGCCTATAAATAATAACACTCATGAAAAACACTATAGGAATGAAATGTAATATTAAAAACAAAATATTCATATTAAAAATAAAAATATATATAACCTTGAGAGAAAATATAAGTGAATGAATAATGAATGAAATACGAGGTATTTATATAATGTTGGGAACCCATAAAACCATTACAAATTTGATTATTGGAATAACAATTTGAAAATTAGGAATATTTGTACAACAATTAGAATAGTATCCTAATATATGTAGGTATTAAATAATATTTAGGTATCTTATAAAATTAAAATATGACATATTTATATCATGATATAAATAAATAAATATTTTAAAAATGATAAAATAAGTGTTAGTATTTTTATAAAACATAATTTTTTATTTATATTTTTATAATGAATTTAATGACTTAAGAGAAAGTTTATTTTAATAAATTATTGGTATAAAATAATATTAATCATTATTATAATGATAATATAATTTTATGATCCCATAAGTAATTTTTCAAAGGATGAGAAAATTGATCATAATATTAAAATTGGTATTTTAAAACAAATAATTATTTTAATTAAAAAATTTAAAACTATCATACTTATAAAATTATTATCATAAAATTGATTATCGTTTTTGGAATATACACATCAAAAAATGGTTAGGGTGAATTTTTTGTATTTCTAAAAAAGTTGATTTTTGTGAATAGTGAAATATGACAAAATACAATATTTAACATTATAAGATAAATAAATGAATTTATGAGTCATGAATGATGTAAGAACCATTTAGTTAAAACTCAAATAAACCATTTAATATATATAGTAACAATAATCAACACTATTAGTAGTCTTGAGAAAAAATAATAAACTAAAGAATATAATATTCAAAAAACACCCATATCACCCTCCTTATAAATACCACCCTCACCACCCCTTATCCTCACATATTCTAAGACTTGGATCTTGAAAAATTTATACCCAACTCTCTCTTAACCTATTTACACACATCCCTAGAATACTTGTTCTTCTAAAAATTCTAATCTCAAAATGATTTAAGGAGTATTTCAAGAGACGAAATTCAAGTGTTAATATTCTCAAACTTTCACTTTTGAATTATTTTCTTATTCTACCTTCTCCAAGCCCCCTCATCCAACATGAAAAAATGTATTTGTAATTATAAATATATTGTAATGTTATTTTTTTAATGTAATATCCATCTTCTTCCCTCTCTTCATTTGTTTCTTAAATGAAAATGGTGTTCACAATATGCTTGGTTCACTACTTCCATGAGAAATGAACTTGGTTTTTATTCTCCCCATTCAAGGATGGATATAAAAGTATTATTATCATTAAATATGATTATAATAAGTATAATATAACTTTTTAAAGATTTTGAATGTTTTATTAATAATTTAATTAAATAAAATGAATCTAGTTCGTGACAGTCGATAATGTAACAACTTGACTTTCTAGAGAGGTACACATATTTTAAATTTGGTCAAACCATCATTGAGTTTTATTTTTGGCTTAAACCCTTGTGATTGGGCCCTTAGGCTGGTCGGTTAAATTTTTAGGAGAATTTGTAGGGAGGGATATAACCTGGATGCAGACCAAATACACGATGTGTATTTAAATACACAACATGTATTAAATACACAACATGTATTTGGATATTGAGACCCCATTCCTAACATGTATAGATTTTTCCCTAGGAGTGAAAACCAAAGAATTAAATGATTTGTAATGAACTGACAAATCATGTAAATTCCCATGTCGTGTTTTTATGGGTAGGGGAACATTTTAATAGATCCCTTTTCTTCTCCTGTGAAGAGGATTCATGTGAGAGAGAACCCTTTGACACATAATCATAGACTCTACTAGATCTTCTCCATATTGAATCCATTTTCATCATATTAGGGTGGGTTATAATCCTCTCAGTAAGTTCTCCATTTCTTTTCCTTCCTTACAACATTTATCTTCCTGTCTTTTTCTCTATTTTGCTATAAGATCATATGCCCTATTTTTAGGGTTTTGTCTATTTCACTGATTTATTCCATTATTATTTGAATCAAAGGTTGATACTGGATGAGTGGTCATCTATGGTACTAAGGTAGGTGGTCTTGTAGTATTTTAAAAAATGTTAAGTGTTTTTATATTATTTTCCAATGTTCCTCATGTAAGAAATTTCTCCACAATGCTATAAAATGTGTTAAAATTATTTAATTAAATATTCCATGTCTAATTACTTCCACATATCATACTGAATGATTAAACGATTCAAACAATGTTGATAGATAACAAATTGAGTGTTCTTAATGGAATTTACATCTTTTATATAATTGTTAAAATGATAAAAACACCTTTTAAGTGTTTAGACTAGATCCTAAGTGGATTTTCCTTGCCACATAATTGAATGACCTTAATTAATTAAATGTAAAAGGGAGGAAAGGCCATGCTAAGTGTTTCATTTTTTACTTTATTATGGATTAGATGATTATAATACCCTTTGATATTGGGTTAAACAGTTATAAAAGCATTATAGGTGATCCCTCATGTTATTATTATTATTATTATTATTATGAGTATACCATTACTATTGTCTGGTGAAAATTAGTTAAGGGTTCTATTGAGCATGTAATTTCACACTCACTTATGTTGGGTGTTGGGAATGATGTATCACACCATTATACTTATATCTGGATAATGAGAAGGACTCTCAACTTTCCTATGCTTTAAATGTTCTATATAATGAATCACCCCACCATCTCAAGTAATAATAAAGATGTATTGGATTCATTTGAGATTATGGACTTATACCCTTTCTAGAGCCATTGTCTCATTAGACTAGTTATGGACACTTGAGTTATGACTTAGATCCAGCTAGAACATAATATCCATGTATACGGATCTTAACATCCTTATGTATACTGTGAATATACATGTATACATATTATATATATATAAATATATGATTAGTATATATATGGTTATTTATTAGACTCATTCTGTCTTATATCGATGCAGGTAAATCTAGCTAGGTATCTAATAGGAACCTGAGCTAACTAATATTTATTATTTAGAATTATTTATATTTTCTTTAACTACACACTTCTATTGTTATGTACACAGAATGTAATATTTATAGAAATTGTTGGTGGTGGCCTACTTAGTTTATCTCACACCCTACTCAGGCTGCCCTTAGAAAGTGAGTAAACATTATGAATACAATTATGTATAAGGGAAAGTTACCTTCTACATATTTCTTGAACTATTTTACTTATAACTTGGAGTGTGGGAGGAGAGGACTGGGTGTATGCTTATGATTCTAGTGGAGTTGACTTTTGGCCTTTATTTATTTTTGTATATAATATTTGTATATGAATATCACATGTATCTCCTATTTTCCTTTTTTATCTCATATGGCATGAAATAATTATATATGACTTAGCCTATAGATTTTGGTATTGATTACTGTTGATTGGTTGTTTATGCTTACACATTTATTTATTATACTTGTTTCTCCAGTTTCATCTGTTATATTATACTTCTGCTATTGTCAATTTATTTATTATTACTACCATTCCACTTTTAAATGAGGGTATAGTTTCCCCACTATACCACCTTGGACCCTCGCTGCTAGTCAGTAGCCTCTAACATATAGGGATACACACTTGAATCCATGTGACCCACCGACTTGGGGCACCGTTTAAGTGTCTCTTGAGTTGGGATGTTACAAAGTGGTATCATATCCTATTTTCTTTTTTATTACTATTTGGGTATTATACAAGATACTAGGATTTAATGGAATTTCATAATGATCCTATTCCTGGGAGTAGCTAATCCATATATAGTGGAAACCCAAATTACCTGGGATGGGTTATTACTATTATTGGATTATGCCTATTACAGTTGATATGATTTCACCATTGGGTGACACACATGTTTTGTAAAGTTATTATTATTGATATTATTATTATTATTATCGAGTTTATTCCTTATCCTAGTATAGCAAGGAAATAGCATCTCATGAATCATTATAGGCACATTAGGACTAATATTCCATGCATTTTTCCATGTTGTGTATACATTCTGCATTCATTTTCCTGCTATATATAGTTAGTGCCATGATAATTGTATTTTAAATATGAAAACACTTCTTGTTGGGATACATAATTGGATTGATTAAAGTACATACATCAATATAAATGGTGTTTTCCCACATAGATTGGATATGAAACCTTAATTGGACGATTATACCATGTTGCGGGTTCTAGAACTAATGGTTCGATGGATAGAGACAACATCAGTTTATTGGGTCACTTGAGTTCCAAAGGTGATTTAAGGAGAAAGTACTTCTAAAAATACTGAATGGTAATCCAAGTAATCAAATCATTTCTTATAACCTATTACAATCTGATACCGAATGTAAAGTTTAGGTTGCAGTTAAATGATGTTCCAATTGTAGTTTATAAGGAGTATAAATTTTATAAATTGGAAATAGAGATGAATCTAACTAGACCATGATACATATCTATATATTTATATAAAATAATACAAACTTAGGTGAATTAAATATTTAAAAGTGAAGTTTTTACCTCTAAATGGGTTTACAATTGTAAAGTAAATGGTGTTTTCATCTATACCTTGCAATTTAAACTCCATATAATGGAACCCCTACTATGTTATATGAGGCATAGACCTAAACCCAAACTTATTAGTGGGTATTTGGGAGTTTCTGTTACATTATTATGTCCTATTATGATTTTTCCTCTTCACATAGTTCTGGATTTTGGAGTAGGTATATATGTGTGACATTTTATATAAGAAGGTTGTGTGATTTTCCTTTTATCTATATATAATTATTTCAAATTATCTATTATGAGTTGTTGATTTGAAATTATAGAATCATTCAAAAATGATAGCCTCAAGTTGTATGCCAAGAATATAGTGACGATCATGCACCAGAGGTGGTGGCACCTGAGCTGCTGTTGATACCTCCCATAGTTCCACCTATGGAACCACCTGTTATTCCTAATATGGGCTTTGATTCCCACTTTCTAGAGGGTTTTTCCATATGATGCATTCAATACAAGGTGTTTTTCGACCCTCCCCAACTATGGAAGAGTTGAATCAAGAGTTTAAACAACAACATCCTCCCAATTTTCAGGGTATGGTGGACCTCATGCTACTGAGTCATGGATTGAGGCCATGCTTTCTATTTTTTATCATTTAGAGATTCCTCCAAATTGGAGGGTCAATATCACTACATATATATGAGAAAATTCTTAAAAATGATGGTGTTATGTCATTACCTAGGAATACCGACATTGAGACATGATCTGGAGGGATTTCTAGATATTATTCTATGACAAATTCTTTCCATAGACATTGATGGTTAATTGGGCTAGATAATTTATGCACCTACAGTAAGGATCCATGTCCTTCATGAAGTATTCTACCTTTTTTAGATATTTATCATTTTGTACCAACATTATCTAGTGATGATCTTATGAATGAAAGGTGATTTGAGGATGGTCTAGTTTATTCCACTTGATCGCAGGTCAATATCTTTTGACTAAAAACTATTTTTGAGATATTCAACCAATACCTAATTAATGAGAGGAATCTAAGGGATGTAAATGGTGGGAACCAGCACGGTTTAGTACCCAGAATTTCTAGTGGTTATTTTAGAAGAAGGAAGTGGCATTTCAAGGTTTCTCATAGGGGTATAAGTAGTCATACATATCATAATTAAAAATTCCTTTTATATCACCAGTGTGGGATCTAATTGAGTGTAAAGGTTGTGGTAGGATGGGGCATATCCAATGCTTCTCTAGGACTTTTCCACTAGTTCCTAGAGAGAGGGGATCTACACCTACCCTATGTTCTAGAGTGGGGCCAGTAGTATCTCACCTAGCAGGAAACTAAAATACCACTGGACACTCAGGATGAGGTGGTGGTCGAGGCATAGGTAATCAGACTATAGATTTATATCACTAATAGAGTGGTCCTGCTCATGGAAGTTAGGTTGTGACTTAAGGATGCAGTACATGCCAATTATATGCAGTGAAACCTATACCGAAGGAGAAGAGTTCCGAACCATCTACTATTTGAGGTACTATTTTAGTAGCCTCTATATTAGTGTATGCTTTATTTTATATAGGCACATCACTATATTTTATATGTGAGGAAATTTTGGAGACTCTGGCACTCGATATAGAGAATTTTTGTGGATTCATGACACTCAACACACCTTTGGGTATTTGATCAGATAGTGTTCACCGATGTAAGGATTTTCCCCTTAAGATAGGCATATATATCTTAGTATGGAATATTTTATCCTTGACTTGATAGGGTTTGATGTAATTCTTAGGATGAAATTGTTAGTTATCTATCAATCCCATATTGATTACTATCACTGAAGGGTGATTTTTACAACACTAGAGGGTAGTAGACATATCCACAAGTGAGAATAGGATGTCCATGCGTTTTGAACTTTAACTGAGTATAAAGGGCTAGGTAGAGTGAAAAACCATATTTATAGTATTTTCTTGGTTGATCACGGGAAACAACATACTATTTTCCCTCCTCCAGTGGATCATTTCTGGGAAGTCTTCCCTGAAAAATTTTCTAGGTTACCTCTAATGAGGAGGTAGAATTCACTATTGAGCTAGTTTTAGGAGTGAAAAAGTCTCTATTCCTCATTAAATGATGCCAACTACAGATCTTTTAGATCTCAAGAAATAGTTGGAAGAATTGGAGACTAAAGGTTTTATATTCCCCATAACTTCTCTGAGGGTTTCACCGGTCCTTTTTTCCAAGAAGGTGAATGGTACCCTTAGGTTCTATGTGGATTACCATCAGTAGAACCAGCATATGATAAATAATAGGTATCCACTTCCTCAAATATACTACCTTTTTATCATCTCCAAGGAGTGAGGGTGTTTTTAAGGATTTATTTAAGTCCAAGATATCATCAGGTTCATTTCAAGTCTTTATACATACCTCACATAGATTTTTAGAGCAGGTATGGTATTTATGAGGACCTGGTAATACCGTTCGGTCTCACAAACATGCAAACTATTTTTATGGATTTTATGAATTGGGGTTTCCACCCATATTTGGATTCATTCCTAGTAGTATTTATATATACAAAATTAGTGTATTTATGATCTTGAAATAAAGCTACTCAACATCTTGAGATCATGATAAATACACTGAGAGAGAACTATATTTACACTAAGCTTAGTAAATTACACTTTTGGATCAACAAAGTATTCTTCCTAGTCCATATAATCTCATAAATAGGAGTATCAATAACCCTATAGAAGGTGAGAGATATAGTTTCCTAGGAGAATCCCAAGAATGTCTTTGATATGTGAAGTTTCTTGGGGTTAGTCAGGTATTAAAAATGATTAATCTAGGATTTATCATGCCTTGTAGGACATATTACTAGATTGAATAATAGTATTATGAAATTTTTATGGCCAGAAGCTTATGATGCAGCCTTTCATGAGTTTAAAGGATGATTGACTTTAGCCTCGATCCTGATTCTTCCAGATCTAAGAAGGATTTATACTATTTATTTTAATGCATCGGGTATCAGGCTCTGAGCTGTCTTGATGCAAGAAGAGTGATTTGTAGCATACATGTCTCTTTTGTAGAGACATTAAGAGTGGAATTAATCAATTAATGACATCATGATATCAACTATTTTTCATGCTTTACACTATTGGAGAAACTATTTTCTTGGGGAGTATTTTGTGGTGATCACAGACCAAAAAATCCTTAGGTATATCTTAACACAATGTGATATGAATCTCAAGAAGCACAAATGGTTTGAGTACCTATAATCCTTCAATTTTTTTATTTACTACACACAAGGAAAAGGTAATATAATAGCTAATGATCTGATCTAAAAGATTCAAACATAGGCGGTTCAGGAGGCCAGTGGTGAGTGGATGCTTATGGATTTTTCTCAAAGTATGTATGTTAAGGTTTAGGAGGATCATGGGAAGACTATCCTCTGAACTTTAGTAGTGACCTCTACCCTCCTGGAGTAGAATGATAATGATTAAAATCTCAGATTCAAAGGGCTTAATCCTAAGGGAAGATGTCTCAGATGATGATTCATCTTTTAGTTGGACCATGGATGAGGATGAGACCTTACACTATTATTGGAATGTATGGGTACCAAAAGACATTCAGGAGGAGTTTATTTAGGAATATCATGCCTCAATTTGGGTAGTGCATCTCAATTTTACTAAGATATATCAAGACTTATGTCACCAATATTAGTGGCCTGGTATGAAATGGGAGATAAATGACTTTATCACTCGGTGTCCCACTTGTCTGTAGGTAAAGGAATAACATGAGCGACCGACATGACTTCTACAACCATTGTACATTTCTAAGTGGAAATGGAATGATGCCTCCATGGAATTCATGAATAGTTTCCTAGATCACCTAATTGGAATGATACAGTATTGGTAGTCATTGACCATTTAACAAAGGTCACACACTTCTTACCTATTCTAGAGACCTTCTTGGTAGATGAGCTTGGGAGGATATACATTTGGGAGGTCATATTTATCCATGAAGATCCTTGTTCTATCATATTTGATAGGGATTACCAATTCACATCACGGTTCTAGAAGGGGTTCTATAAGGAACTAGGTTCACATGTACTCTTGAGTACAACATATCACCCTCAGACCAACAGACAGTTCCAGTTGATGATATGGGTGTTATAGGACATAAACCATGAAAGTGTCTTTGAATTTGGGGGTTCTTGGGAGAAACTCATACCCCTAGTTGAGTTCTATTATAATAAAATATTTTAGGATAACATACACATATCTCATTATGAGGCTTTATATAGTTAGCTATGACGATCACCTCTATGCGGGTTAGAGGTAGGGGAGGTTTCACTTCTTGGACAACATATTATCTAGGAGACTATAGAACATGTTGAATTGATCAGTAAGTGCATGGTGATAGATCAATCTAGAAATTATTCATATTCCAATCGACACTGGTGACCACTTGAGTTTGAGGTCAGGAACTAGGTTTTCCTACATGTTTTAACTAGGTTGGACCATCGATGGATTCAGAGGAAGGGTAATATTTTACATAGATTCTTCAGTCCCTTTAAGGTTTTGGAGTGAACCAGACTAGTATCTTACTAAATATCAATTCCTCATAGATCCCAATTTATGCATGAAATTTTTCATGTGTATTAGCTCCATAGGTATTATCTATACCCCTCGCATGTTTTACAACCATGAGGTTGATTTAGATGTGTATTATTATTTTGAGGAGTACCCAATTCATGTCATTGATCAAAGCTTGAAAACACTCTAAAGTAGGTTAGTTCCTTTAGTATGGGTGGTATTATAGCATAGAAGAGTACAGAATGAGACCTGAGAGTGGGAAGATAACGTTTGACCTTAGTGTTTGGAGATTTTCTCATATGATCCCTCTTTACCCTATGAAGTCTAACTTAGGGAAAAGTTGATTTAAGGAGGGGAGGTTGTAATGAACTGACTTTATAGAGATGTAAAAATATTTTAAATTTAGTCAAACGCTCTATATGTTATCTTTTGGACTTAGAACCATGTGACTA
Source organism: Viscum album (assembly GCA_963277665.1). Taxonomy (NCBI): domain Eukaryota; kingdom Viridiplantae; phylum Streptophyta; class Magnoliopsida; order Santalales; family Viscaceae; genus Viscum; species Viscum album. The sequence continues at coordinate 332,774,399 of OY728134.1, forward strand.
GTCCCTTAGGCTGGTAGGTTAGCTTCTAAGGAGAAGGTTTCAGGAGGGATAATACCTAACTATAGACCAAATACACAGTATGTATTAAATACACAACATGTATTTGGCTAGTTAGAACTCATTCAAGATGTGTAGAGGTTTTTACCTAGGAGGGAAAACTTGAGCATTACACAATGTATAATGAACATACATGTATTAAAAATTCTCATGTTGTGTTTTTGTTAAATGGTAATGGGATTATTTTAGTGGATACCTTTTCTTCTCCTGCATATAGGTGCCACATGAGAGAGAACCATACGATGACTCAACCTAGGTTCCACCAGATATTCCCCATTTGGAATCCATTTTCATCATCGTTGGGTGAGTTGGATTCCTCTAAGTAAGTTCTACACTCCCATTTCTTCCTTCTGTCATTTATCTTTGCATATTTTGGCAATTCTAGTGCAAGATCATATACCCTATTTTCAATGGTTTTTATTTTATTGATTTCTTATATTATTTTTTGAATCAAAAGATAATACTAGATGAGTGGTCATCTACGAACCTAAGGTAGGTGGTCTAGGAGTATTTTATTAAATTTTAAGTGTTTTCATATCATTTTATGATGTTCCACATGTCATAAATTTATGAAAAAATCTATAAAATGTATTAAACTTATTCAATTTATAATTCCATGTCTAATTACTCCCACTGATCATATTAAATGATTAAATGATTCTAAACGCATTGATATCCACCCCTTTGTGTTTGATTAATGGAATTTTCTTCTTTTATATAATTGTTTAGATGACTAAATCACCTTCTTAGTTTTCATCATATCTCATAAGTGGATTCAACTTGCCTTATAATTTAAAGGGAATAATTAATCAAATGGAAAAGGGTGACAAGGCCATGCCAAGTGTTTCATGATTACCTTATTATAGATTAGATGATTGTAATACCCTTTGATATTGTGTTAAATGGTTATAAATTCATTATAGGTGATCCATTATGTTATTATTATTATTATTATTCCATTACAACTGACTGGTTAACAATGGTTAAGGGTTATCTTGAGCATGGAGTTTCATACTCCCTTGTGTTGGGTGGTGTCCATAATGTCTCACAATATTATACTTCTATCTATACTATAGGAAGGATGTTGAATGTTCTTGTGATTTGAGTGTTGGGAATGATGACTCACCCCACCATCTTGAGTGATGGGAAAGATTCCTCACATTCACATGAGATTATGGGATTATACCCTTTCTAGATGAATTTTCTATTTAGATTAGTTATGGATGTCTGAGATATACCCTGGGTCTAGCTAGAACTTATATAGATATAACATACCTCATGTATATTGTGTATATGCATGTATACATATTATATATATATATATATGATTACTACATATATGGTTACTGATCAAACTCATTCCGGACTATGCCAAAGTAGGTAGAGTCCTCTTGGTGTCCTATAGGTACTTGATTCAAATGGTATTTAATCTTTATCATTGTTTATATTTTATTTACCTGTACACTAATATTTCTATATAAATATGCTGGAATATTTACAGACACCATTGGTGGTGGCCTACTGAGTTTATCTCACACCCTACTCAGGCTACCTTTGGTACCCGAGTCGACCTTATGTCTGTAAGTATGGATAAGGGAAAGTGCCCTACTATAAATGTTTGATATGTATTACTTATATCTTGGAGAACTTTAGAAGAGAACCAAACACATGATCATGATTCTAGTGGAGAATAATTTTATCATTTTTATATTTTTTATAGCATTGTTGTATATACATGTCCCCTGTAACCCCTATTTCCCTTTTTGTATATCAAAATGAAATGACATCATTGTATATGAATTAGCCTATATATTTTTATATTTATTCCTATTTCTTGGTTGATTATGCTTATGCAGTTATTTATTATACTTGTATCCACTGTTACATATGTTATATTATGCATCCACTATTGTCTATCTATTTATTATTACCATTATTCCACTCTAATATGAGGGTATAGTCTCCCCACTGTAGTCCCTTGGACCCTCACTACTAGTCATAAGGTTCTGGTATATGGGAATATGCACTTGAGGACATGTGAACCACTTGCTCAAGCCAATGTTTAAGTGACTAGCAGGTTGATATGTTATAGGTAAAACTACCCAAATGAACTGATGATATAACATTATCATTTTTACTAAATGAATTGTTCTTATATCAGATAACATATAGGTATTTGGGACCATTTCAATTTATATAAGTTTATTAATTCCAATCAATTACACTTATGGATTTATAGTTCCATTTTAAAAGTACATCAATAATTATCCACAAGTGATCCAACCTTGAAACTACATAATGAGCACCCTCAGAACAATGAAATTAAACTTTATATATCATTTAAATGGTTGTAAATGATAATAAAATAATTATAGTATATAAATAATAGATTGAAAATATTCTTACATAAGTTATTAATGAATATAATTTGATTATCCTAGATATTAAGAGAAATTTTAGAGTGATTCTGGAACCTAAGTTAAGGGATCTCTCTAAACCACCCTATTTTCTTTGAGTTATGACCTTTCTCTCTCTAACTCAATTTATATATCTCTTTGGTATTACAAAATTATTGTAAATTATATCTCTCTCTCTATATATATATTTTACATATATACCTATCTTATTATCCCTTCATGTTTTGGGTTTATACATGCCTTAAGTTCATTTCTTAAATTAATTCTTTAAAATCAAATTTAATTTTAGGGAACTTTTCTATCCCTTAATATTTTTTTAATACTATTTTAAAGTATTTATTCCCATTAATTATTTAATTAAATAAAGGAATATTTTTAGGATGACCATTCTTGTTTACTTATGTTTTCAAAATAAAAAACCATGTTTATTATTTCTCCAAAAATCTTTAATGGATTTCTTAAGACACCATTTTTAAAGTTTATTTCTACATCTAATTATACACCCTTTCTCATGATTTTTTTTAATGAACACAAAATTTTAGACCAATACTTATTTATTAAGATATTAAAGTACAAATTATTTAATTCCTTCTTCTATTTGGAACATTTTTGAATTCTCTTTCATTTTGGATATGATAAAAAATTATGAAACCCATTTATTTCCATGGGTAATTCTTATGTAAATACCTTACATATGATTTCTATTTTTGACACACATAAACATGTACATATTATGATGGGTTCATCCTGATGTCACTCTAATGCATTGGGTAATGTTTATGTCTCATGATATGATATTTATGGGATTAGGGAGAAAACCTAATCCATGACGGGACTCTATCCACCATGTGATATAGTATTAGTAGTTATCCTTGACTCATGATTATTTCATGTTTTATGTTTCAACCAATTTCCTATGATTCCATGATCATATGATTCCATGTTATTTATTTCTTGCTCCCAAATGATTATCTATGATACTTTTATTTTATGATATCATGTTACACCTTTTGACTCAAATGTTATGCTTATTAATCATGTTTATTCCCTTACTAGGTCTTTTAGCTCACCCCTTTTGTTTATGTATTCCCCAAGTTATCATATATAGTTTTAAGAGCTCAAAATTATTTAATATATCTTTATGTATATTAAAATGAATACATTTTATTTTAGTTTCATCTTGATGTTTTATGTACCTAGTCTTCTAAAGACATCAGGTCTTTCGATATTTGAGTTTTATTTTTGGATATTTATGTTAAAAATTAAGTAATAATATTTGTAAAACACTTGGGTTACTATAGTTGGTATCATAGAAATTTCTATTTATTTTTGGGGATTATAAAAATTATGGATTATTAAAAACTCTATGGATAAGCCTAAGTATAGGAAAATATCCAGAAATTTTAGTGAGGTATAGAGCAAGTGGTTTCCAAGTAATTACATCCCTATTTGGATACTACATGTGGATGTGTATCTAGAACATATGTACCTATGGGGAATAAAATTGAAATGGATTTTTGGGTATTAACTCCACCTATACTTGGTACATAACAAGGGGGTTTTAATATACACTTAGTTCTACACTCCTATGGGATATGCCTTGGAAAATTTATAAACTATTTATGGACCATTATGAAGGACTTGAATAAATAGTTAGGTTATAAAACCTAATAGAAAATTACTATGGATAAAAAAGATTCAAACTTAGAGACTCATAGTTAGGATTTATTTTTCATTTATTAGTTATTCATTATATATTCATAGTTTCCCTTTTTAAATGATTTTTAGTTTGAGTATTATCATCACCGATTTTTTATTCATTTTCTTAGTTAATAGTGTGAAATAGGAGGAACTATTCCAAAAACCAATATGATAGAAAATGTTATGATTTCCTTAATGATATTACTGAATTTATGGGAGTGGTAGCTGAAAATCTCATGTAAGTACTAATTCAATTGACCCTAGTTATGAATAATAACTTGAATCGTGTTAAACACCCTCCATATCCTAAGACAGATCAAGTTTCCATCAATTAATTTATATGATAAATTCATATTAAATTTAGTAGATCTTATGATTTCTTTATCACAAAATAATGGATTATCTCTATTGAGAATATATTATTTTTTCTCCATTTCTCAGACCTATAAAACATCGTACTAGCTATTTATCGAATGGAGGGGGAAGCAGATCGGTGGTGGAAAATAATCAATAACATGAAGTCCAAAGAGAAAATTGATTCCATAGAATGGGAAGTATTAAATTAAAATATTTTTCAATAAACAATTTCCATAAACTCACCATCTTAAAATGGATAGGGAGTTCCTTATATTAAAGAAAAATAAATATGATCTATCGAGGTGTATGAGGCAAATTTCACAAGGATTTCACGTTATGACTTTAGCTTTGTCGTTAATTGTAACAACCTAGATTTTTTAAGTTATATTTTCTTTCTAAATAAAAATGTATTATATATTATAAAATATTATACACATTCAAAATATAGAGAAACCAATTTTTTTATCACATTAATAATTATTATTATATTAGTTGTCTATGAAACCAATTAAAATTCTAAACATTACAACTAGAAAAAAATATAAAATAGAATAGATAAAATGGGAAAATATAGATTTGACAAATATTATAGAATCATTTTCTCCTTTACCAACACTATATAAATGAAACAAAATATTAGTAAACCAATCAACATCCAAAGAAATAAAAATATAACCTTTGGGGTAATTGTAGTGAATATTGAGGGAATGAATGAAGTGATATTTATAGGGTATAAAGGGAAATGTGACCATTGGGTTTCAACTATTCTATGACTATTGGAAACTATACCCATGGATGATAATTTTTTCATTATAATTAGTGTTTTTAAGTAGTAATAAAAAAGGATAATTGATCCAGAAAGGAGAAACGATGGCCTTAATTAGTAGAGTTATGTCGTTTGAATACCATTAGTCAAAGATTGGGAGGAAGGTAGTGTCACTAAGGTTCTCCCTTGACCAATACCAAGCCAATATTCAATAAGTAAAGATTGAACAAAATCTCCTTTGGGATAAGTTCATGTTAGTGGAGATTACCGCTAAGTGAATGTTAGCTGAGCCACCCCATGAAACTACCACCATCACACACCTTACCCTTAGGGCGTACATGGGTATAAAAGTGGTTATATATCTAAGACTTATTTTCTTAAAGTTTTATTTCATTTGTATAAATAAAATTATTATTCTATCAAATTTATTTTAAGAGTAGTTTTTCTTAACAAAATATATGTCTAATTGAGATGAATTTGATAAATTTATTTTTAGATTCAAATAAAACAAAATTGTATTTTTATAGAAAATATATACACTTTTATAATAAAATCAATTATTTTGAATAATATTTTTTAAAATAATTAGACTTTTAAAACAATCTTATTTAAATATAAATTATAAATTAATTTAATAATGTCCTAGGAAATTTTTATAATTGTCAGAAAATTTAAGTATACCTTAAAAACTAATATTTTCAATAAAAAGGATTTTTATATTTAAAAGTTAAAATTATCATATTTAGAAAATTTTTATGATAAAAAAATATTATATTTTAAATCATCATTTTTAAATTTGGTTAGGGTGAATTTATGAGAATTTTATAAAATAATTTATTTTTATATGAATAGTAAAAATTTAGTTTTGGGTTTTTGGTATGTTTTATGATTTCATATTTATTCCATAATGATTTAATATTTAATTAAACAAAATTATTGTCCTAGAATATGTTATTTTAATAATTTTATATAGTTTAATATATTTTAATCAATTTCCAAAACTATAGGTGAATTTCCAAAGTCTAAATGGAAAGTTTGATTTTTAAAAACATTACTTTGTGGAAAATTTAGTTTTAAATGAAAAAATATGTATTAAAAAATGGTTTTAGGTTTTTGTGGATTAAAATATCAAAAACATTTTCTCAAATGTACAAAACCATGAGCAAAAACCATGGGTAATCCAATGATTTTTCATTTTCAACAACCTAGATTTCCAATATCTATATTTGAAAATTTTTAAACGATTCCTCCACTTTTACTATAAATAACCATCCATTTTACCATTACCCTTCATTAAAAATCCACCCTCATTAATTTTTAGTTATTTTCCTCCCAATTATTCCCCTAAGGTTTCCTCAATCCCCTAAGTTTTAGGAACAACTCTTCAAGGTAAGGGGTATCTCCACTTCTCTTTTCATTCAAGTTTCCTTTTCTGTGTGATATGTCTTATAATTTCTAAACTAAGTTCTTTTAATCAACTTTATATTATTTAATTACTATAATAACAGTATTTTATCAATATGGTTCCTTATTTCTTCCTCATTTTACCATTTTATAAAACCATATTTTATACCCGTCATGCTGCCAAATTTACTTCTCAAATTTCCCTCTTTCACTTGAGAAATTATCATTTATTTTCCTATTGTGAATACCCAAAACTATACCTTTTCTATGGATATTTACCTAGATGAATACCGATTTATTAATTTTTTTTATTTACATATATTTAACTCATATTAACTTTTTTTGGGTTAAGAATCATGTAATGACCGTTCCATTAAGTACTTTTCTACACCATGATTTTGATAAGAAACATGTTCTTTATTTTACATGGTTTGTTAATGAAACAATTTATTTTAATCTATGTGGCTCATATGAAATTAATAAATATGAAGGATGCACCTAGATATCTCTTTAATGTATTGGGTAAATAATTTAATCTCTATAGATGACATGTTTTATGATACTTTAGTGAATAACCTTGGTAATTTTGATTTATGAAACCTTGGTGATATGTTTATGAATGTATCATTTAAATATTGTATCCACATTTTAATTTTATGATTCATTTTCTTATTATTATTATTATATTCTAATTGTTTATTTCTTATTATTATGCCTCATGTTCTTATTGACATATCCCTTGATCACATGCTATATGACTCTATTTATTATTCCCTCACTAGGATTTATGCTCACCTATTTCCTTTGATGTATGTCCTCAGGATATGAGATATAGTAAAATTAACCTAGGGTGAACTGATAAATATGTATTTCAAGTGTATTAGAATAATTTTTTATTTTTTCATGTATTATGTACCTAATTTTAAAGGAAAAAACTTTAAAAGATCCTATTTTTTTTACATCTAATGAAAATTTTATGTAATAAAAAGGTGGGATTCCGTAGTTGGTATCAGATCATAGTTTGGTTATTTATGGAAATTAGTAATTTAAAACTTTAGTATTAACCATAGGGACAATTCTATATATAAGAAAACATCATGATATTTTTGTGAGTATTAAGTAAGTGGTTTCTAAGGAAATACATCCCTGTCTGGACACTACAAGTAGATGCAAATCTGGAACATATGTACCCAGGGGTAACATCCAAAAAACATTGTATTAAGATATACTCAATCAATAACTAGTGAATAAAAATTGGCCTTTCTGCACACATATTTTGACACTCCCGGGGGATATGTTTGGTTAATCACATGCTTTTTATGAACATTTTTTAAGGATATATAGAAAACTTAATTGTTATTAGAGAAGATTAAAAAAATATTTATCTATGATGTTTTAGGAAATAAACTCCCTTTAGGATTATAATATTCCAAAAAGTAACATGTCTCTCACTAAGGTTTTATTATTTTAGAAAAATGATGGGTAATAGGAGGAAACATGTAAATGATGAAAGCAACAGATGATGCAATGATGGATATCTGATGGAAGTTGGAATGGAAAAATTCATGAGGATAATGAATCAACTATCTCATGTTATGATTAATAACACGAATCAAGCAGATCCACCAGATTCACCTTGAATGGAAAAACTTTTTTTTGAGTCCTTCAAGCATCAACGAATACCTTAATTTAGTGGATCCATAGACCCATTTATTACTGAATAATGTATTACCTCTATAGAAAATATATGTTATGTAATCCATTGTTCAAAGTTGTAAAAATTCACCCAATAAGTATACAACTTAGAAAGAGAATCTGATCAGTGGTAGACACTGATTAAAAAAATGAATCCAAGTAGGGATATTGATACTATAGAGTGAGAAAGTTTCTAGGGAATATTTTTTAATAAATATTTTCCCCGGTCAATTCAAAAAAAATATAGAAGGAATTCATAGAACTGAAGTAGAATGAAAATGAATCAATGAGAATATATGAGATAAACTTTATAAGACTTGCTCGACACACCTTAATATTTGTTATAGATCCTAAGGGAAATATTGACTAATTATTTGGTGGACTGAGACCCTATATAGGAAGGAATTTAGAAAATCAAGACTATTAAATCTATGAGGATATAGTACAGAGTGATATGAATGTTAAATTAGAGTTTGGAGTGATATAGTGGTCAAATAAGTCAAATTAAAAGAAGAGAGAAATGAATCCAAACTCAGGGGGGAATTTTGATCATAGAAAAAGAGGAAATAAAGCAAAACTTCCCACATGCAAAAAATATAGGAAGAATTAATTGGGAAATTAATTTATTAGGAGTGGAAAGTGATAAAAATGTAGAAGATATGGGTATATAGCTCAAAACTATCATGGTGAGGTGAAGCCTAAAATTCTCAACACTAATGAAAAAGGAAAGATGTTGTAGCCCCAGCTGGAAGTTCAATGATTCAAGTGTAGATATGTTGGGAAATTTTCTCATCAATTTCCAAATTAGAAGATAATATAAGGAAACAAACACCAATCTCATCATTGTTTAAGAGAAAAAGGTTGGGAATTTACTATCATTATGGCTAAAGTAGAGGCTCCAAATGATGTGTTAGAAGGTACACTCATTGTGATCTCAAAGCTAGAAAATACTTTTTTTTGATTTTGGTTCTACACATTCCTTTATTTCACCTAAATTTACAAAGAATTTAGAATCAATACATGAGATTCTATAAGTATAGTTATCAGTCAATACTTCTTAAGGGATTATCCTAGAATCAAAAGTGTAAAAAAACTATAGTATTAATTTTGGAGAGTATAATCTCATCACAAATATAGAAGTCATTACCATGGTGGAATTTAATACTATATTAAGGATGGACTGGATTTCAAAGTATAATGCTAAGATAAGATATAAAAGTAGGGAAATTTTAGTAGTCTTGAAAAGAAAAAGCACATTTATTTTCAAAGGATAGATATCCCAGCCCGAGCTTTGTCTAGTGGCAGCTCCCATAGCCTTCTTTATGTAGATGATCAATGAAGAGGGATAAGGAAATTAAAGTATAAATATGGAGAATTTACCCATCATTTATGAATATACTGATGTATTTCCTAAATATTTACCTAGACATCCCCTAGAAAGAGAGGTAGTGTTCTCCATTAAACTCATACCTAGAACCATCCGATATAAAAGATCAGGTATATAATGGAAAATTTAGAGTTAGAGGAATTAAAGAAACAACTTCAATGTCTTTTAGAGAATATATTTATCCATACTCTTTTGTTCAGAGTTATAGAATGTCACCCTAATAGTATACCACTTAGAAGGAGAAACTGATCAGTGGTGGACACTAATTAAAAAAATGAATCCAAGAAGATAGATTAATTCTATGTAGTGGTAAGAGTTCAGAGGAATATTTTCAATAAATATTTTCCCTATTAAATGAAAAACATAGAGAATGAATTCTTAGAGATGAATCAGAAGGAAAATAAATCAGTGGAATGATATGAGATGAAATTCACAAGACTTTGTTATCACACCTCTAGATTTATTATGGATCCTAAGGGAAATTTTTATAGATTCTTTAGTGGACTAAGACCTTATCTGTAGAGGAATTTTGAAATAGGGACCATTAATGCTATGAATAGATAGTGCAGAGTGCTATAAAGGTTGAATTGGAGTTTGGAGAGATGTAGTGGTCATATAGGACGAATAAAAAGAAGAGATAAATTGATCCAAACTCAAGGAAGAATTTAGATCATGGAAGATGAGGAAAGAAAGTGAAACTTTTCACATGAAACAAATGTGGGAAGATGCATTTTGGGAATTAATTTATTGGGAGTGGGAAGTGATAAAAATATGAAATAGATATGAATATATCTAAAAACTATCATGGTGAGTTGAAGCCTCAAATTCTCAACACTATTGATAAATGGAAGATGGTGAAGGCCTAGTTGAAAGTTCAATGCTTCAAGTGTGGACAACTTGGAAAATTTTCCAATCAATGTCCAAATAAGAAGATAATGAATGGAAACCACCATTAACCTTGACATAGTTTAAGGGATAAAGGTTGATCATTTTTTATCATGATAGATGAAGTATATGATCCAATATATGTGGTGGTTGGTACACTCATTACGATCTCAAAGGTAGCAAATACTTTTTTTGATTTTGGTTATACGCATTCCTTTATTTTATCTATGTTTTCAAATAATATAGAATCAATCCCTAAGCTTGTATAAGTATAGTTATTAGCAAAGACTCCTAGAGGGACTATCCTAGCATCAATAGTGTATAGGAACTACAGAATTAACTTTGGTGAGTATGATCTCATTGTAAATCTAGTAGTCATTTCCATGGTGGAATTTGAAACTATACTAGGGATGGACTAGCTCTCTAAGTATAATGCTAAGATTAGCTATAGAAGAAACGAAAATTTAGTATTCTTGAATGGACAACCTACATTTATTTTCAAAGGAGAGATATCCCAACCTGAGATTTTTCTAGAAGAAACTCCCACATACTTCTTTATGAAGATGATCAGTGAGTACGGAGAAGGAAATTAAAATATAAAAATAGATAATGTCTCCATTATTTAGTGACTCATTGACATATTTACGGAAGAGTTACCTGGACCTCCCCCAGAAATCGGGTTAGAGTTCTCCATTTAACTCATACCTAGATCCAAGATGATATTGAATACCCCATATAGAATGGAAAATGTGGAGTTAGAGTAATTAAAGAAATAAAATCAAGATATTTTAGAGAAGGATTTATGTAATCAAGTGTGTCTCCTTAGGAAGCACCTGTTCTCTTTGTGAAGAATAAGTATGGATAAATGCGGCTATGTATTGTTAATATATAACTTAATAGGATCACATTGAAGAACAAGTACCATCTCCCAAGGATTGATGATTTATTTCACTATCTTTGTGGGATAAATTACTCTTCAAGATTGACCTCTGATCTAGGTATCATTAATTGAGGTTGAAGAAAGAATACATTTCAAAGTCTTCCTTATGAACAAGATACATGAATTATGTGTTTTCTTATTTCCTTAATCTTAATTAATTTTCCCTCTATATTTATGGATTTTATGAATAGAGTATTTAAGGACTACCTTGATAAATCTGTGGTAGTTTTTATTGATGATTTTTTAATATATTAAAAAATTCATGAGGAGTATAAGAATCATCTTAGGGTTATATTGAAAACTAAAAGGAAGGAGAAACTATTTGTAAAATTCAGAAAATGTGAATTCTGGTTACAACAAGTTGCTTTCATGGGGAAAATTATAACCAATAAAATAATCTCAGTTAAACCTGTTAGGACAAAGGTTGTGGAAAAGTGCCCTCATTCTATAATAGTAAGTGAGATTCATAGTTCCCTTGGTTTAGTAGGATATTATAAGAGATTTTTGAAAATTTTTCATGAATTTCTAATCCACTAACCATGTTAACACAAAAAAGATATAAGTTTGTCTCGATAAAATAGTGTGAAGAAAGTTTCCATGAACTGAAGAAGATATTGGTTACTACACCTGTGTTAATTATACCCTCTATTAGAGAAATATTTTTATTTATAGTGATGCATATCTGAAAGGGATTTTGTGCATCCTCATGAAAAAGGAAAAGTTTTTTATGCATATCGATAGTTAGAGCCACATAAGTAGAATTTTCCTATGCATTACCTAGAGTTAGATGCAACTATTTTTTCTCTAAAAATAAGGAGAAACTATCTTTATGGGGAGAAATGTGATATATACACAGACCAAAAAAGTTTTAAATGTATAGTTACACAAAATGAATTTAACATGAGACAAAGGAGATGGTTAAAACTTCTTAAATATTATGACTCTTCAATTCATTATCATCCTGAAAGATCAAAAAAAGTCCCTAATGTATTGGGTAGGAAATAAACTATTGTTATTGCAATGACAAGGATTCAATATGTTCCATTGATCAAGTACATAGTATGGTTGAAAATAGGAATCATGAGGGAAGAGACATCATAAATCTTATCCCAAATTATTTTTCAACCATCATTACTAAATAAGATCAAGAGATATCAAAGAGAAGATCCTTTGAAGCAAAAGAAGATAAAGACTGTGAAGAATGTGAAGTTTTTAAGTTCAATATTGATTAATAAGGTGTATTAAAATTTCATACAAGTCTATGTGTCCCATATATTTTGGAGATAAAGAAGGAGATGATGGATAAAGATCACAGCTCTACATTCTCTATACATCTAGGAAGCACTAAAATGTATAGGGACCTTTGTGATCATTATTGGCGGGCTAATATGAGAAGGCAGATTGCTAACTACATTTCAAGGTGCTTGGTGTGTCAGTAAGTGAAAGAGGGGAAACAACTTAATAAAGGGATATTGCAAAAACTACACATACAAACATGAAAGTGGGACAATATCCCTATGGAATTCATCACTAGTCTCCTAAGAACATCCAAAATAAATAATAAAATATGGCTTATAGTGGATCAAATCACCAAGAATTACCATTTTATTAATATTCAGGAAGATATATCTCTTGAAAAACCTTCTAAGATAAACATAAAGGAAGTGGTGAGGCTGCATGGGGAACCGATTTCTATCATTTATGATTGTGATCCAAGGTTTACCTATAACTTCTAGAGAAGTCTTCAACATGCACTGAATACTGAATTTAATTTCAGTATGAACTATCATCCCCAAACTAATAGCCAATATTAAAAGACTATTCATACACTTGAGGAAATATTGAGAACATGATCAATGGAATTTAAAGGTGGTTGGGATCAAAACCTCCCATTAGTTGAGTTCTCATACAACTACATCTTCCACTTGAGTATTCAAATGAAACCATATGAATATCTATATAGAAAGTGATGTATAACTCATACTTTTTGGGATAAATATGGTGAGAGAAAGCTACTTGGGACTAATCTTGTGCAAGAGAAGACAAAAAAGGTTTATTCCATCCGACAACATATAAAGGCTTCTCAAAGAAGTCATAAGATATATACAAAAAACCGTCGAACTGACTTGGAGTTTAAGGATGGAGAATTTTTTCCTTTGAATATCACTATGGAAGAGAGTCATGTAGTTTGGGAAGAATGGAAATCTTAGACCTATGTATATTTATCAATTTAAAATCCATGATCGTATAGGAACAATGGCCTATCAGCTAGAACTTCCACCAAATATAGTGCAAGTTCAGGATGTATTCCATGTATCTCTCTTAGGGAAGTTCATACCTAATCCGTCATATGTACTGAATCTGGAGTTGGTATAATTGGAACATGACCTCTCTTAGGAGGAGAGGAAAGTAAAGATATTGGAATATAGAGACATATTTCTATGCAAAAATACTACCCACATTATCAAAGTGTTAAGGAGGAACCATAAATATGAAGAAGTCATGTGGGAACCATAGAAGATAATGAGATAAATGTACCCCCTTTTCACAATAGAGATAATGAGTTGAAATTTCAAGGATGAAATTTCTTAAGGGGGAAGAATTTAATGACCTTTGTTTTTTAAATGATATGTGTTTCTTGAATAAATGTGTGTTACATATTATATAATATTATACACATAAAAAATATAGAGAAACCAAAAAAAATTAACTCATTAATAATGATAATTACATTAGTCATCTATGAATCTAATTAAAATTAAAAATAATACAAATAGAAAAAAAATATTAAATAGAATAACTAAAATGGGAAAATATGGATCACACAAATCTGTTAGAATCATCACCCCTATGTCCAATAGTAAATAAATTAAATAAAATATTAGTAAAACAATTGACATCATAATTAATAAAAATATAACCTTAGGGGGAATTGTAGTGAATATTGAGTGAAATAATAAAGTGGTATTTTCAGGGTATAAAGGAAATGTGATTGTTGGGATTCAACCATTATATGACCTATATTCAATATGACCATTTGAAAATATGACCATTATGTGATAAATTTAGAATTATAATTATTATTTATAACTAGTAATGAAAAAAGGATAATTGATGCAGAAAAGAGAAACGATGACCTTAATCGGTAGAGTCATATCATTTAAATCCCATTTGTCAATATTGGGAAGGAGGTAGCATCACTGGGGTTCACTCTTGAACAATTCCAAGATGAAATTAAACAATTGAATCTTGAATGAAATCACCAATATAGGAATTTTAAGTTATTGGATATTACCACTCATTCAATGTTAGTTGAGCCAACCCATGAAATTACCACAATCACACACCTTACCCTTAGGGCATACACCTGAATAATAAGGAGTTTCTTTTCTAGGAATTTGTTTCTTAAAGTGAAATTTCATTTGTATAAGTAAAATTTTGTTTACATAAATTCCATTTTAATAATATTTTTTTCTTGAGAAAATATATATTTATTTGAGAGGAATTTAAAAAATTGATTTTTGGATGCAAATAAAACATAATTATATTTTTATAGAAAATATATATATTTTTATAATAAAATCATGTATTTTAAATAATATTTTATTTAATTAAATATTATTTTAAAACACACTTATTTAAATATAAATGATAAATAATTTTATAATGTCCTAATAAATTTTTTTAAGTGTCAAAAAGTTGACCATGCCTTAAACACTATAAATTTTCAATAAATAATGATTTAAAAATTTAAAAGTTAATATTATATTATTTATAGAACTATTATTATAAAATAAAAAGTATATTTTAAATCATCCTTTAAAAATTAGGTTAGAGTGAAATTATAATAATTTTATAAAAAACTATTATTTTTTCATGAATAGTAAAAAATATATTTTTGGGTTTTGGAGATGTTTTATGATTTCATATTTATTTCATAATGATATAATAATTAATTAACCATAATATAAAACCTAAAATATGTTATTTTCTTAATATTATGTACTTTGATAGATTTTAATCAATTTCTAAAACTATAAGTGACTTTCTAAAGTCTAAAATGGAAAATTTGATTTTAAAAAATATTACTTTGTGAAAAATTTACCTTTTCATTCAAAAAAGTAGTATTAAAAAACGATGTTCGGTTCTAGTGGATTAAAATATCTTAAAATTTGGCTCACATTTCCAAAACAATAAGAAAAAAACTTGGGTAAGCCAGTGGTTTCTCATTTTCCACAACCTAGATTTCCATAATCTATATTTAGAAATTATTAAATAATTCATCCACTTTTTCTATAAATATCCACATATTTCACCATTACCTTTCACTCACAATCCATACTCTATGAATTTATGGTGATATTTTCTCCAAAGGATTAACCTGAGGTTTCTTCAAGACCCAAGGTTCCATCTCCAAGTTTTAGGAACAACTCTTCAAGGTAAGAAAAATATCCACTTCTATTTTCCATTCAAGTTCCATTTTCTTTGTGGTATGTATTATAATTTATAAAATATGTTCTTTTTATTCCACATTATATTATTAGATTAATATAATAATAGTATTTTATCAATGGTTGAACTTATTTATCCTTTATTTTACCCTCTTATATAACCACATTTTATACATGTCATGTTGCTAAATTTACTTAGCAAATTTCCCTCTTTCACAAAATAAATTATCATTTATTTTATTTTTGTGAAAAAAACCTCTCCATTTTACATGGGTATTCAACTATATTAGAAATTACTTATTTATTTAGTTATTTACATATATTTAAACCATTTCCCCTTTTTGTGGGTTAAGAATGATGTAATGATCACACCCTTAAGTAGTTTTCTACGCCATGATTTTGATAAGAAACCTATTATTTATTTTCTATTGGATAATAATGAAATTATTTATTATTATCTATGTGTATCACATGAAATTAATATATATGAAGGGTTCACTATGATATAACTTCAATACATTGGGAAAATAATTTAATCTTTATAAATGACATGTTTTACGATACCTTGGTGAATAACATTAGTAATTTTTGATTTATGACATCTTGGTGATAAAACTTGGTGTTATATTCGTGAACGCATAATTTAAATGTTTTTTCTACATTTACATATTATTATTAATTTTATTATTATTGTGATATGCCTCTTGTTCATTCCTTTTTGTTATGCCTCATTTTTTATTGATATGTCCCATAATCACATGCTATATGACTCTATTGATTGTTCCTTTACTTGGCTTCATGCTCTCCCCTTTCTTTTGATGTATTTCCCTAGGATATGAGATAAAATAAAATTAACCTATTTTCAACCCATGAATAAATATTTCAAGTGGATTATAAGAACATTTTAGGTTTTCATGTATTATATACCAAATTTCCATGAAAATTAACTTTAAAAGATCTTAATTTTGTTCCATGTAATGAAAAGTTAATATAATAAAAAGTTAAGATTCCATAGTTGGTATCAGAGTGTGGTTAGGTTATTTTTGGAAATTAGGACTTCAAAAACTTAATTATAAACCCTAGGGAAAAGTCTAAATATTATAAAAAATTTGGTATTTTGGTGAGTATTAAGTAAACAGTTTCCAAGAAAATACATCCCTATCTAGATACTACAAGTGGATGTGGATTTGGAATAGATGTACCTATGGTAACACATAAAAAAACCACCTTGAGCTAGAATTGATCAAGAACTAGTGCATGAAAACATGCCTTTCTGCACACTTGGTTTGACACTCTTAGGGGATATGTTTAGTTAATCATGATATTTTTATGAACCTTTACGAATGATATATATAAAATGAGATTATTATTAAAGAAGATTAATAATGTATTCAATAATTATGTTTTAAGATATAAAATACCTTTAGAATTATAAAATTACAAAAAGTAACACGTTTATCACTAATGTTTTCTACTTTTATAAAAATAGAGGGAAATATGAGGGACTATGTAATTAATGAGTGCAAAAAACTGTGCACTAACAACCTTCAAATGGAATATAGAATATAAAAATTCATGAGGATGATGAATAAAATATCTTGAGTTATGAATAATAACTTGAATCAAGTTGGGTGACTAGATTCACCATGAGGGGGACAACTTTTCATCGAGTCCTTCTCACGTCATTGACCACCTTTATTTAGTGGATCTTCTAAGCCATCAATTTATGAACAATAGATTAAATATATAGAAAAGTTATTTTTCATACTCTATTTTTTAGATTTAGATAAATTAACCTTGGTAGTATACAACTTAGAAGGAGAAGATGATCAATGGTGGACACTGATTAAAAACACAAAACTGTGAAGGGAGATTGGTGCTATAGAGTGGAGAGAGTTTAACAGAATATTTTTCAATAAAATTTTTCCCATTCAATGAAAAAATGGATAAGGGATTTCTATAGATAAGGAAAAATAAAAATGAATCAGTGGGAATCTATGAGATTAAATTTAAAAGACTGTATCAATACACCTCTTTATTTATTATGGATCCTAAGGGAAATGTTTATAGATTCTTCGGTGGACTGAGACCCCATATACATAGAAATTTATAAAATTGGGACTATGAATTATATGAGGAGATAGTGTAGAGTGATATGAGGTTTGAATTGGAGTTTGGAGATATTCATTAGTTACATAAGTTTAATAAAAGAAATAGATAAATTGATCCAAACTCAAGGAATAATTTTTATCACGGAAGAGGAAGAAAGACATTAAAACATTTTATGTGAAAAAAATGTGGGAAGAGGTATTTTGGGAACTAATTTCTTAGGAGTGGAGAGTGATAAAAATGTGGAATATACATGCATATATCTTGAAACATTCATGGTGAGTTTAAGCCTCAAATTTTCAACCCTAATGACAAAGGGAAGATGGTGCAGGTCTGCCCAGAAGTTCAATACTTCATATGTGGACAACTTAGAAACTTTTCCAATCAATGTAAAAATAAGTATATAATGGAGGGAAACCACCATTAACCTTAACATAAGCCAAGGGATAAGGTTTGGGAATTTTCTATCACAATTTCTGAAGTAAAGGCTCTAAATGATGTGGTGGTAGGTACACTCATTATGCTCTCAAATCTAGAAAGTACTTTGTTTGATTCCAGTTATATAAATTCCATTATTTCATCCAAGTTTTAAAAGAATATAGAATCAATACCTAAGATTATATAAGTAGATTTATCAATTAATACTCCTAGAGGGATTATCCTAGAATAAGAAGTCCATATATACTCTATTATTAACTTTGGAGAGTATAATCTTATAACAAATCTAGTAGTCATTCCCATGGTGGAATTTAACATTATACTAGGGACATACTGATTCTCAAAGTATAATAATGATATCAACTATAGAAGAAAAGAACGTTCAGTAGTATGGAATAGAAAATCAACATTTATTTTCAAAGTAGATATATCATAGCCAAATCTTGTCTAGAAGAACCTCCCACAAACTTCTTTATAGAGATTATCAGTGAAGAGGGATAAGGAAATGAAAGTATAAAGATAGAGAATGTCCCCATTATTCCAGAATACATTGTAGTATTTATTGAAGAGTTACCTAGAACTCCCCCAGAAAGAGATGTATAGTTCTCCATTGAAATCATACCTAGTTCCAATCTAATATCAAAGACCCCATATAAAATGTAAAATGTAAAGTTAGAGGAATTAAATAAATAACATCAAGATATTTTGGAGAAGTGATTTATCTAAACAAGTGTGTATCATTGGGGAGCACCTATTATCTTTATAAATAAGAAGGATGGATAAATGAATCTATGAGTTTATTATATAGAAGTTAATAGGATCACAATGAAAAACAAGTACCTTCTCCCAAGGATTGATGATTTATTTGACCAGCTTCATGGGGTTCAATTTTTCTCTAAGATTGAACTCAGATTTGGGTATCATTAATTGTGGGTGAATAAAGAATATATTACAAATACTAACTTCTGAACAAGATATGAACATTATGATTTTTTTATTCACTTTTTCTTGACTAGTTCTCCCAATATATTTATGGATTTGATGAATAGAGTCTTTAAAAACAACCTTGGTAAATTAATAGTAGATTTATTGATCATATTTTGATATATTCCAAAAGTCATTAGGAGCATGAGGATTATATAAGGGTTATATTGAAAACTATGAGGAAGGATAATCTATTTAGAAAATTCATAAAATGTGAATTCTGGTTACAACAAGTTTCCTTCTTGGGGAAAATTGTACCCAATGAAGGAATCTCAGTTGACCCTGCCAAGTCAAAGGCTATATAGAAGTGGCCTCATCCTACAATAGTAACTGAGATTTGAATTTCCCTTAGTTTAGAAGGATATTATAGGAGGTTTATAAAAATTTTGATGAATTTTTAATCAAAAAACCAGGTTAACTTTAAAAGGATATATGTTCATCTGGGTAAAGGAGTGTGAAGAAAGTTTCCAAGAACTGAATAAGAGATTGGTTAGTACATATGTGTTAACTCTAACATCTATAAAATAAAGATTTGTTATTTAAAGTGATGAATACCTGAAATTTATTGGGTGTGTCCTCATGAAAAATGACAAGGTAATATCTTATTCATCTTAATATTTAAATCCCCATGAGTAGAATTATTATTCGCATGATTGGCAGTTAGCTGTAGTTATTGTTTCTTTGAAAATATTGAGGCACTATCTTTGTGGGGAGAAATGTGATATATACATACAACACCAAAGTTTGAATTATATATTCAAATAATAGAAATTGAACATGAGACAAAGGGGATGGTTGGAACTTCTTAAATACTATGACTATTCAATTCATTATCACCCTAGAAGAGAAAAGAAAGTTGTTGATGCATTAAGTATGAAAGACCCTATTACGCTAGCAATGATGAGGATTCAAGGAGATCCATTGATCAAGGACTTAGTAATGTTAGTCATGGGAATTACAAGAGAAGGGACATCATCAATTCTATCCTAAATGATTTCTCAACCATTATTACTAGATAATATCAAGATATATCAAAGAGAAGATACTTGGATACAAAAAATAAAGAGTCTATGAAGAATGGAAAGTTTACTAAGTTCAATATTTATCAATAAGGTGTACTAAAACTTTAAACAAGGCTATTTTACCATATATTCTAGAGATAAAAAAGGAGATGATGGATGAAAATCATAGCTCTATATTCTATATAAATCCTTGAAGGACTAAAATTTATAGGTACCTTCATGATCATTATTGGTGGGCTAATATGAAAAGGGAGATTTCCCACTACACTGCTAGGTTTTTGGTGTGTCAGCAAGTGAAGGTGAAGTGACAACTTTCTAAAGGGGTATTGAAACCACTACTCATACCAACATGGAAGTGGGAAAATATCTTCACAGAATTTGTCACTGGTCTCCCAAGAACATCCAAAGGAAATAATGTGATATGAGTTATATTGGATCAACTCTTCAAGACTACACATTTCATTTCTAATTGGGATGATTTCTCTATTGAACAACTTTCCAAGGTATACATAAATAAATTGGTTAGGCTACATGGGGAACCACTTTCTATTATTTCTGATCATGATACAAGGTTCACCTATAATTTTTGGAGAAGTCTTCAACATGCTATGAATACTGAATTGAATCAGAGTGTAACCTATCATCCCTAAACCAATGGCTAATCAAAAATGACTTTTTAGGCACTTGAGGAGATAATGAGAACATGATCAATAGAATTTAAAGATGGATGGGAGAAAACATCCCATTATTTCAGTTCTTATACAACTAAAAATTCCACTCGTGTATTCAAATGGTACTATATGAACCTCTATATGTAAATCGATGTATAACTTCTACTTGTCTTGATGAAGTTGGTGAGATAAAGCAACTTAGGCCTAATATTGTGAAAGAGATGAAAAAAGGTTCATTCTATACATCAAAATATAAATTCTACATAGAGTAGGCGTAAGAGCTATACTAACAACCATCGAAGGGACTTGGAGTTTAATGTTGGAGAAATTTTTTTCCTTCGGATATCACCATGTAAGAGAGTTAAGTGATTTGGAATAAAAGGGAATCTTACACTTAAGTACGTTGACCCCTTTGAAATCCTAGATCGTATATAAGCAGCTGCTTATTGGTTACAACTTCTACCAAATCTGGATCAAGTTCATGATGTATACCATGTATCTCTCTTCAGTAAGTACATAACTGATCCATCACATGTACTAAATCTGGAGGTGGTACAACTAGAACATGCCCTTTCTTTTTAGGACCAGTCAATGGAGATATTATAACATATAGACAAAGTTATATACTACAAGACTACCCACCATGTTAAAGTGTTATTGAGGAACCATAAATATGAAGCAATAATGTGGTAACTAGAGAAGATAATGAGATAGAAGCACCCTCACCTTTTTAAAACTGAGAGAATGAGATGAAATTTTGGGGATTAAATTTCTTAAGGGAGGATGAATGTGACGACCCAGTTTTTTTTAAATGACATTTTTTTCCTAAATAAATGTGTGTTACATATTATATAATATTATACATGTAAAAAATATAGAGAAACTAGTAAAATTTTATCTCATTAATAATAAAATTACATTAGTCTCTTATGAAACCAATTAAAATTTTGAACATTATAATTGGATAATAAATATAAAATAAAATAGCTAAAATGAAAAAATATGGATCGAACCAATCTTATAGAATAATCACGCCAAAAAAAAACACTATAGAAATGAAAAAAATATTAGTAAATAAATCAACATCTTAAGAAATAAAAATATAACCTTAGGGGTGATAATAGTTAATATTGAGTGAAATAATGAAGTGGTATTTATAGGGTATAAAGAGAAATGTGATAGTTGGGATTTGACCATTATGTGAAAGGTGGTCGATATGACTATTAAATAATATGACCATTGGAAACTATACCAATGAGTGATAATTTTACCATTATAATTAGTGTTTATGATTATTAATTATTGTACCCCTCTCTCTTGGATTTTAATGATCACAATCACTCTTTTTTTGTTCTAACTTGTTTTCAAGTGTTTTTGTTGATAGGCAAAAGGTTGCCAAGGAGTTGGGCCAAGAAGGAATGAAAGTAGACTCTCTGAGTCTACTGGCCAACCGGTGGATTCCCACCGGCCAGCCGGTGGTCTCTGGCAGTAGCAATGGTTTCTGTCCAGAGCCACCGGTCAGCCGGTGTGAGCTCCCCGGCCAGCCGATATTGTCACCAGCCAGCCGGTGGCTGACCACCGGCCAGCTGGTAGAACCTGGGCAGAGAGCTTGCTCTCTGTCTGGAGCACCGGCCAGCCGGTGGCTCAGGACCGGCCAGCCGGTGGACCACCGGCCAGCTGGTGAGACACCACCGGCCAGCCGGTGTGCCCAGTCAAACTAGCCGTTGGGCTTTGACCAGACTTGTACTTTTGACTCCCAACGGCTCCGAAGGCCTCTCCAACGGCTCCGAAGACCCCCAACGGCCATTTGGGAGTTCCTCTCCTATAAATAGAGGACTAGGAAGCCCCGGAAAAACATAGTAGCCCACGGGAACATTTTTCGATCATTTGGCGAACCTCCGGCGCATTCCTTCAAGGATCCCCACCTTCTCCAACTCACTTCCACAACCAAGGAGCACCACCACAGAAGCTTGGGAGCGCTCTTCATCATCACCAATCAATCCATTGGCGCCCAAGACTTCTCCTCTTTACGGTTTTTATTGTTTTATCATTTTGAGCATTATTTTGAGTTTTGCATACAAACCCATCTTTCTCTCATCCTCCCTTTGTTTGGGTTTTCACACCACCTTCAAGGTGTGAAGAGGTTAGTCAAGCCTTCCCTGTAAAATTCTTGAGTCATAGGTGAGCTAGCCTTCACCTGTAAGAAGGCTAGTGGGTTTCTTGCTACAACCAATAAAAAGCAAGCTGTAATAGGTTTCTAGGCTTCCTTAAAGTCTAGTGGGTTTCTTGCTACAACCATTAAAAAGCAAGCTGTCGTATAAATCTCTCAACGGTTGAGTTGGGAGCGGAGACGTAGGCTTGTGATTTAGGCTGAACTCCGTTATCAATTTTGTGTCTTTCCTCTTTTATTTCCGATGCGCTTTAACTTTTTCTTAAATTGTTAAACTTTTTTAAAAGGCAATTCACCCCCCCTCTTTCCATCACTCTCCGTCCCAACATTAATGACAAAGTATAATTTATGTATAAAGGAGAAATGATGCCCTTAACTAGTAGAGTCATGCAGTTTGAAGCCTGTTTTTCAAAGATTGGGAGGGAGGTACAATCAGTGTGGTTCTCCCTTAACCAAGACCAATACAATATTCATCTAGTGAATCTTTAATAAAACCAACTATGAGAGAAGTTCAAGTTAGTAAAGATTACCACTCAGTCAATATTAGTCGATCCACCCCATGAAACTACCACCATCACACACCTTACCCTTAGTGAGTGTACATGTGTAATAAGGGGTTATGTGTGTAGGCCATACTTTCTTAAAGTTTATTTTCATTTATACAAATAAAATTTTTATTCCATAAATTCTATTTTAAGAATAGTCTTTCTTAAGAAAATATATGTTTAATTAGGATGAATTTGATAAATTGATTTTTAGATGCAATTAAAACATAATTGTATTTTTCTAGAAAATATATACACTTTTATAATAAATTAAGGTATTATAAATAATATTTAATTTAATTAAACAATCTTTTAAAACACTCTTATTAAAATATAAATGATAAAATAATTTTGTATTCTCCCAGGAAATTTTTATAGGTGTCAAAAAATTTGGTTGTACCTTAAAAACTGATAGTTTTCAATAAATGAGGATTTTTATATTTAAAATTTAAAATTATCATATTTAGAGAGTTCTTATGATAAAATAAATATTTTATTTGAAATAATCATGTTGAAACTATGTTATATTTAATTTATAAGAATTTTCTAAAATGCATTATTTTTTTGTAAATAGTAAAAAATACAGTTTTGGGTTTTCAATATATTTTATGACTTCATATTTATTTCATAATGATGTAATAATTAATTAAAAAAATACACAACATAAAATATGTTATTTAATTAATATTATTTACTTTAATATATTTTAATAAATTTCTAAAACTATAAGTTATTTTCCAAAGTCTAAAATAGAATATTTTATTTTTAAAAACATTACTTTGCGAAAATTTACTTTTCCATAAAAAAAGTATTAAAAAATGGTGCTCGGTTTTTGTGGATTAAAATATCATCAAATATCACTCAAATTCCCAAAAATAATAATAATAAACCATGATTAATCCAATCATTTTTCATTTTCCACAACCTATATTTTGAAGACCTATATTTGGAAATTATTAAAAATTCCTCCATTTTGCTATAAATAACCACCCATTCTACCATTAAACTTCACTCCCAATCCATCATACAAAACATTTTGGTGATTTTTACTTCCAATGAATCCACAAAGGTGTCATAAAACCCCCAAGGCTCCATCCTAATGTTTTAGGAACACATCTTTAAGGTAAGAGAAATCTCTACTTCTCTTTTCCATTCAAGTTCCCTTTTCTTCGTGGTATATCCTATAATTGAAAGACTAAGTTATTTTTGACCACTTTATATTATCCCATTACTATAATAATAGTCTTATATCAATGGGTATCCTTTATTGTCCCTTATTTAACCTTTTCTAAAACTATGTTTTATACTTGTCAGGCTACTAAATTTACTCCTCAAATTTCCATCTTTCACTTGAGAAATTCTATTTTTTTTGTTTTTGGGAACAACTAAACCTCTCAATTTTCTAGGTATATTCAACTAGTTGAAAAATTATTTATTTATTTGGGTATTTACATATATTTAACCCACATTCCATTTTTCATTAGTTAATAATTATGTAATGATCATGCCCTTAATTACTTTTCTACACTATGATTTTGACAAGAAACCCATTTTTTATTTTCCATAGGTTATTAATGAAATGATTTATTATGATATATGTGGAACACATGAAATTAATAAATATTAAGGGTGTTTCCTTATAGTTCTCTAATTAATTTCATAAATAATTTAATCTCTAGAGATAAATTTTTTTACGATACCTTGGGGAATAACCCTGGTAATTTTGATTAATGAAACCTTGGTTATAAACCTTAGTGATATGTTTATGAATGTATCATTTTAATTTTAAATAAAAATTTCCATGTTATTATTAATGTTCTTATTGTTATTATATTTCTCTTTTTATGCCTTTTTTCCACATGTTCTTATTGATATGTCTGATGATCACATACTATATGGCTCTCTTGATTATTCACTTACTAGGATTTATGCTCACCCTTTTCCTTTGATGTATGTCCCTAGGATATTAGATACAATAAAATTTACCTAGGGTGAGCCCATTAATATGTCTTTTAAGTGGATTAAAATAACATATTATGTTTTCATGCATTATGTACCTAATTTCCAAGAATCTAAGCTTTAAAAGATCCTTCATTATGTTCTATGTAATGGAATGTTTATGTAATAAAAGGGAGGGATTTCCTATCAAAACTAAAATAAAGGTGGACCAATTATTTATTATATTAAATCTAACTATATGAAAAACTTTGTAAATTTGAGACTTTGATAGCTATGAAGATATTTTCTGTTATTCCCTTAAGTTTGAGATGGAAATTGGTAACTCCCATTTATCTCATGGGTTTAGAGATAAAAAGTATAAATGAATTTTAATCCATGAGTATCAATGGATAAATCTCATGGAGGAAAGAAAAATAAACTACTCACATGTCAAAAGTGTGAAAATAATAATCTAGGAAACTATCTCAAGGGAACCAAGAGATGTTTCAAGTGTGGAAAAGAGGAACATTGGGATAATTAATGGAAAATGTTGATGAAGAATCCAACTAATATGACAAATTAAAAAAAGTTTTAATATACAATCAGCCTATAATCCAGTGTTTAAAATTTAAGGAACATGGGTATTATAGGAACCAATTCCCTAATCCAAGGGATTTTAAAGATAATCAATGATAATAACCTCTAAGGTATAAATAATAGATAAAGGAATATTCTATTACTACTTCTAAGGTGGATCTTGAAAATGATACAATAACTTATACACTGGTTATTCACTCAATAATAGAAAACATACTATTTGATTATAGTTTTAAACATCCATTCACATCGTGTATGTTTAGTAAAACTATTCAACAGCTCCTCAAAACATGGGGGTTGAGCTATCTATGAGAACAAAAAATTGAGAAGTTATTTTATCCCAAGTATATAACTCTTCCCTAGTTAATTTTTGTGGGATAAACCTCCCAAAAAATCTTGTGCAACTTCTTTTAGTGGAGTTTGAAGCTATATTTGGAATCAATTAGATATCCTTATATAAATCCATCGTCATATTTTGGGAGAGGAAGATCACTCTTCACATCTCAAGTCATCCTCTAATTTTGTAAAAGTGTTTGGAGGTGGATGAACCTTTTTTAGAATATTCTTCTCAATAATAGATATTATTTTCAAACAAGAAATCATATCCATCCCAAATTATCAAGATAAAGGAGATAATCATGCTTAAATACAAGCACATTATGAGGGATTATACTGATGTATTCCCTAAAGAGTTTCCTACTATTCCTCTTTACTGATAGGTTGAGTTGTCAATTTTACTTATTTATAGATCTCTTCACATATCCAAGACTCCTTATATAATATAAACCATTAAGTTAGAAGAACTAAAGAATCAATGATAAGATAATCTGGAAAAGGGATCTATATAATTGAGTGATTCAGTATGGGGTATATAAATCCTATTCATCAAGAATAATGACAAGTTAATTAAAATTTACATTTATTATCATGAACTTAAAAAAATCATGATAAAGAACATGTATCCCTTTCCATAGATTGATGAGTTGTTTGGACAACTCTGTGGGCCCTATAATTGTTCTAATGTGGACCTTCTATTGGGATATCACCAATTAAAGGTGAAAAAGGAGGATATTTCCAAGAATACTTTTAAAATAATTTACAAACACTATGATTTTATAGAGATTCCCTTCTGAATCACTAATTTTCTAGAAATATTCTTGGACTTAATGAATAAAGTCTTTAGATATTATCTCAATAAATTTTTATTAATATTTATAGATGATATTTTGATATACTCCAAGTTCTAGGAGGAGTATAAGAAGAATTTTAATACCATGCTAAAGACTTTTATAAAGAAGAATCTACATGAAAAGTATAATAAATGTGAGTTTTAGATGGAGGAAGTATCATTCTTGGGGCATGACATCACCAAAAAAGGGAAATCTGTGGAACCTTCTAAGAAAAATGAAATCAAGTAGTGGACTATGAAAACATCTTTAATAATGGTCCATAGTTTACTAATATTAGCTGGGTCTTACTGATGATTTGTGAGAAACTCATCATGATCCTCATACCCACTGACCAAGCTAACTTAGAAGTGAGTGAAATTTTTCTGGACCAATGAAGGTGAAGAGAGATTCAAGGAATTGAAAAAGAGGATTATCACTATACTAGTACTCATACTAGACTCATGTAGGGAACTTTTCATGGTATATGATGATGCTTTAAAGAGAGGATCAGACTATATATTTATGAAAAAGGAAAATGTGATAGACAATGACTTGAGCTAGTTGAATGTTCATGAGTAGAACTACCCAACACAAGATTTGGATTTCACTCTAGTGATATTCACATTGAATATTTTGGAGCATTATCTCTAAGAGGAGAAGAGTGAAATATATATGGATCATAAGAAACTCAAGTATATATTCACATAGATGGAGATTAATATTCTCAAGTTTAGATGGTTTTAGCTGAATAAGGACTATGACTACTCAATCAAATACATTTATAAGAAGGAAAATAAAGTGGTAGATTCTATAAGTATAAGTGATAATGTGAACTTATAAATGATGAGAATTTAGAGGGATCCTATCATCTTAGACATGTGAATGATGGACATGGGAATCATAAAGGAAGGAATATCATCATTACTTTCTCAAATGATTTCTCAACCATCCTTTTAGAGAAGATAAAGGATTCTCAAAGATATGTTGTGAAAATGTAGAAGAATGTGTGAGATATTAGAAAGGGGAAACCCACACACATAAAAATTTATGGATAAGGAGTTGTAAGATTTAGGTCAAAACTATATGTACCATCAAATCCCAAGATAAAGAAGAAGCTATTGAATGATACACGCGGATCAACCTTCTTTATCAACCTATGGACAAAAAGATGTATTGAGATCTCTGATAGAACTATTTGAGAGAAAATATGAATAAGGATATCAAATAATATATGTCAATGTGTATGGTATATTATAAAGTTCATAATTAAATGAAAAAGACTTCGGGGATGATACAACCATTACCCATACCATATGAAAATGGGAGAACATCACTATGGATTTTTTTCACAGGTCTTCCAAATACATTCAAATGGATAATTCTATATAGGTTATGGTGGATCTTATTAAAAATACTACTCGTTTCATCATTATTCAAGATGAATTCTCATTTGATCAACTTTCAATGATATACATCATAAAAGTGGTGAGTCTACATTGAACACCACTATAAATTATAGCCAATTGAGATCCATGATTTACCTCTAAGTTATAGAAAAGTCTCCAACATACTCAAAATACTAATTTAAACTTTAGTTGGGATTATCACCCCCATAATGATGTCTAATCTAAGTAAAATTTCTAGAAACTTAAAGATATGTTAGGAGAATGCTCGATGGACTTCAACGGAGGATAAGATCATTGTCTTCCTCTAGCTGAGTTCTCATACAATAAATAATTTTACTCAAGCATCCAAATGGATTCATATAATGACCCTTATGGGAATATATGTATAAAACATATGTTTTGGGATGAATTTAGTGAACATAATCTATTAAGATCTAAATTTTTTGATGAAATGGTATAAAAAGTCAAGACTATTCAGCAACACATCCGAAAAACTCATAGTTGAAAAAAGAGATATACTGATAATAATCGAAGAGAACTGTAGTTTTATGTTGGATATAATATGTTCCTCTATATATCTCCATGTAATAGAGTCATGATATTTTGGAAGAAGGTAAAGACATATCCAGAGTATATTAGACCCTTTGAGATTCTTGATTGTATCAGAGTTGGGTTCTATATACTAGAACTTCCACTAACTTTGTCTCAGGTATATGACATGTTCCAGGCATCCCTATTGGGGAATTAGATTCTTAATCCCTCACATGTACTGAACTTGTAGGTGGTACAACTAGAAAATGATATCTCTTATTAGGAGAATCCAATGAAGATCTTGGATCAAAGAGAAAAATTTATATATAACAACAAAAATCACCTAGTAAAAGTATTATGGAAGAACCTTATATATAAGGAAATTATTTGGGAACTAGAGGAAGATATGGAGAATAAGTAACCTCATCTATTTTCATCTTAGTTGATGAAATGAAATTTTAAGGATGAAATTTTATAAGGGGGAAGAATATAATAAACCAGAATTTTATAAATATAATTTCTCTTCTTATATTAATATATTTTATTTAGTAATGTAGTATTATAGAAATTGGGTTTGTATACTAGTTGTTAAAACAACCCTATAATCATGTATCTAAATTCCTAGGTTAGAGTTCTGGTAGTTACAAATTTTATGAGGGGGAGTTCTCTTAGCATGGGATAGCCTCAGCGGAGGCTGCACCAATAAAGACAGGACCTTTATGAAAAGGTGGATGGGGATTGAGGCTCATGGTAATCATATGAAGAAAAAAGCGGACCTCAATCATAGGTACATACCTAGATGAGGATTCATAGAAAAAGAAACCACATGTGCAGAGCTACTAGATTGGGAAGGATAAGAGGGTATGGCATCAACCATTAATATTAGACATTGTTCATCGCTGCATGGGGAAATGCTACCCGTGTATCTTAGTGAGGTTGGGTTTTAGGCCTCATCAATATAAAAATAGGTTGGGGAGGTGATGCTCTTGTGTTTTTAGGTTTTATTGGGCCTTTGGTTCATGTATTGAGGTGAAGTTCCTATTGGCATATGGTTCATGTATGAGTTCCCTCTTAACCAATTTTAAAAAAATAGGATTATCCAAAAAATAAATAAAAATATAAGGACCTCAATCCATTGAAGGAAGTATTTTAGTATTATATAATGCATGTGAACCACATGATAGAAACAATAACATTTTATTATATTAAATTTTACATTACATTTATAGAATAAATATATCCACAAGAATTGAAAATATTACAATGGGTTAAACATGAAAAATATGATAACTAAAATATGAGAATTTGGATCTGATCAACCCCCAAGAATAATCACATAGAATGAAGAAAAATATTATTAATGTAATATTCATCTAGAAAATGAAAATATATATAACCTTTAGAGAAAATAGAATTTAATTCAGAATGAATGAAATTTAATTTATTTATAGAATGCAGATAACCAATATGACTATTAAAAATTTTACTGTTGG
This sequence comes from Viscum album, assembly GCA_963277665.1. Taxonomy (NCBI): domain Eukaryota; kingdom Viridiplantae; phylum Streptophyta; class Magnoliopsida; order Santalales; family Viscaceae; genus Viscum; species Viscum album. The sequence continues at coordinate 332,805,532 of OY728134.1, forward strand.
AATAGTAATTTGACTATTGGAATAGTAATGTGACCGTTAGAATAATAATATGACTATTAAAAATGGTAACTTAACACTTATAATAGTATCCTTGCCTATGTAAGTGTAAAATAATATTATCGTATATTATAAAATAAAAATATGACATATTTATATCATGATACAAGAAAAAAATGTTTTAAAAATGATAAAATAAGTGTTTTTTTAAAATATAAATGTTTTTTTTATTTTTTTATAAAAAATATAATGATTTAAAATAAATTTTATTTTTATAAAATAGGGATATGAATTAATATTAAGTAGTATTATAATGATTATATAATTTTATGAGACCATAAGTAAATTTTAATAGGGTTATGAAATTGATCATAATATTAAAATTGATCTTATAAAATAAAAATGGATTTTAATTAAAAAATTAAATTTCTCATATTTATAAAACTATTTTCTTTAAATAGATTTCATTTTTGTGAATAATGAAATATATAATACTATGATATCTAATATTATAATCTAATAAATGAATTTATGAGTCATGGGTGATGTAAGAGCCTATTAGTTTAAACTCACATTCACCATTTAATATATGCAGTCACAAGAATTGACACTATTGGTAGTCTTGATCTAATATAATAAACTAATTAATATAATATTCAGTGAAAACCCCTATACCCCTATTATAAATACTACCCCTCACAATCCCTTCTCCTCACTACTCCTAAGTCTTGGAGCTTTCTAAATTTATACCCAAATCTCTCCTCACCTCTCTCCCCATGTCCCTAAAATCATTTTTCTTATAAAATGTCTAATCCCAAAGTGCCTTAAAGATTATTTCAAGAGATGACATTTAAGAAGTAATATTCTCAAAATTTATCTTCTGAATTATTTTCTTCTTCTACCTTCTCCTCTCCCACCTCATCCAAAATGAAATAATGAATCCAATATTATAAAATTCCAAAATGTTATTTTTTAATGGAATATCCATCTTATACCCTCCTTTCATTTGATTCATAAATGAAAATCTTGTTCACAGTATGGTTTGTTCACCGTCTCCATGAGCAACATTATTTATTTTTCTCTTCCACATTCAAGGATGATAATACAAGTATTATCATGGTAAAATATGATTATAATAGATATAATATAACTTATTTCAAGTTATATAATTTTTTAATAATCATTTAATTGAATAAAATAGATCAATTTCATGCTGGTTGGTAAAATTGCCTTTATGAACTAACCATATAACGTTACTATTTTTACAAAATGAAAAATCCATGTGTCAAAACACATATGATTATTTGGGATCATTTAAATTCTTGTAAGTTCATGAATTAAGTTTCATTTCACTTCTATAGTTTTTGTTCCATTTGAAAATAACATAAATAATTATCCATAAGTGATCTGACCTTGAAACCATAAAACAAATGCCCTCAGAAAAATGAAATTAAACTTTATATATAATTGAAATTATTGTAAATGAGCGTAAAATAATTATAGTACATAATAATAAATATAAAAGGTTATAAAATATGAAATTAAATAATCTAATTTCATTATCCTAGATGTTATTAACTAGTGCAAAATGATTCTAAAACATAAGGTAAGGGATCTCTCTAAACAACTATATTTTCTTTGGATTATGACATTTTTCTCTTCAAATCACTTTATATCTCACTTTGATGTTATGTAATGATTCTAATTTATTTATATATGTGTATTTCATATATACCTATCTTATTATCATTTCATTTTATGGGGTTATAAATTCCTTAATTTCATTTCTCAAATGCCTTCTTTAAAATCAAATCCAATTTTTGGGAACTTTTCTCTCCCTTAATCCTTTTTACAATAATATTTTAAATTATTTATCCCCACTAAAGATTTAATTAAATAAATTAATATTTTGTGGATAAAAATTCTGATTTACCTATGGTTTTCAAAGAAAATACCATGTTCATTCTTTCTCTAAAATTCTTCCATCGATTCCTAAAAACACCATTTTGAAAGTTCATTTCTATAGCCAATTATCTATCCTTTATCATGATGTTTTTTAAATGAACAACAAATATGATATCTATGATTATTTATTCATATATTAACATATAAATTATATAATACCTTCTTATATTTTTAATCTTTATGAAATATCCTTTTATTCTCATATGAGTCCTGATTATGAAACCTATTTCTTTCCTTGGGTAATTATTATTTTTATAACTTTCATATGATTTTCATTTGTGGCACACATAAGAATGTACATGTTATGATTATTCTTATGTCATAATTCATGATGGGGCAATGTTCACCTTGTGATGTTGTCTTGGTAGTTATCCTTGACTTATGCTTATGTCATATTTTATGTTTTTGTTAAATTCTTTTGACTCCATAATCTTATGATTCCATGTTCTATATTTTATGATCCTATATGATTATCCATGATCCTTGTATTTTATGATATAATTTTATTCCTTTTGACTCATATGTTATGTTTCTTTATCATGTTTATTCCCTTACTAAGAGTTTTAGATCCCCCCTTTTGTTTATGTATTACCTAGGTTATATTATGAAGTTTTAGAAGATCAAAGAGATTTAGGATCTCATTATTGAGATTAAATTAATGAAATTTTATTTTAGTTCATCTTTATGTTTTATGTACCAAGTATTCCAAAGACACTAGGACTTTTAATCTTTGGGTTGTATTTATTTAATATTTATGTTAAAAATTATATAATAATATGTGTAAAATAACTAGGCTGCTATATTAATTTATCTTATGGTAGGGGATCCCAATGGTGTGCCTTTATTAAGAATTTGAACCTATATAATTCCTATGTAGTGTAGGGAACCAGAATAGTGCATGATAAAAGGTAAATAGGGAAAATAGAAATGGTAAAATAGGTTATAGAATTGGATTATAATTATATTTTATGATATGATATTATTTTATTAAACTGATAAACTATTTTTTATGATATGACCAATGTTTGGTATGGTGTGAATTGATAAATGTTAAATGTGAAAATGGGATCAAAGTTATAAATGGTAAACCGTGTTGGGTGGTAAATGGGTAACAAATGGTAAAATTAAATGGTGATTGTGGTTTACCCTTGAATTTGTTAATATATATTATGAACTTCTTAAGGTGAAATAAAAATACACTCAGGGTGGTATTGACGTTTTTATTAGAAAATTACCCTTGGGGTTGTTTTGATATCATCTGGAAAATGCCCATAGAGGTGGTTGTGATACTCTCTAAAGAAAACTCATGTTATGTGAGGTTATGGATACTGCTATTGTGGGAGGTTGGGAAAACAACCTATGGGGTTGTTTTGATACTTATAGAAAAATATCTACAAAGATCACACAAATACTATCTATAGGGAGGTTTTGAATATTCCTTATAAGGAGGTTATTAATACTCAATTTAGATAGGCTATGACACTTTAAATAAAACAACCATAAGGGTGGTCATGATACTATAGTTCTCATAGTATAAATGACCTGATCAGAGACACCTCAATATTAGATAAAATAGGTATAGTAGATTGAATTCATGGACCTAAGGATCGATAGTTGTATGAACCGATCTTGGGTGTCATCATAGTTTCTGAAACTCACTGGTTATTTTACTTCTTTGAAATTAATATGTTAAATTATTTAAAATGGTTTATTTATAGAACCTCTCATGAACTTATTTTTAATAGAATGGTTATATTTATGGATTCCATGGGCTGGGGACAACTATTTGTACTCACACCCTGCTCATACTACAATGGTACTTGGATACATGAGAAGATTTTACTTGATTACAGGTCTAGGATTTAGAAAGTTTGATGCTTGATGAATTGAGATGCTAGGATGAAGCATGGGAGTCTGGGTCTAAGCTATGTCTTAGGACTGTTTCAGGGCTATTTATTTTTGTATTTTACATTTTGTTATATATATGTTCTTATTTTTTTATGCATGAAAAATTTTCATGTAATACATAGTTTATTTATTATTCATGGTTTATTCTGATTATTCATCAAAATCTACATTGGTTTTCTTTTTACTACTTACTTATCTAGATGACATATATGATTTTCTTTATTTTCATTATTATCTTACTCTAATATGTGATTATAGTTTCCCCACTACACCACCTTAGACCTGTTATTCTAGTTGGTAGCCTCTGGAATACAGGGAGGAACACCTAAGGTCATTAGCGACTATCAATTGGGGAATATATTAGTGGTCTGGGGTTCAGGGACATTAAAAAGTGGTATCATAGGATCCTTTTATCTTGTATTATTATTTAGGAAAGGTATATAGAAGATAGAATATTATTGGGACATGGTATATTTCACACCTAGGTATATAGAACCAGGTATGGATCCCCTTTTTATATATATATTTTTTAATTTTAAATTTTGGGTTGCTCGTAGGCCAGGGGAAGTGTTTTGGCTTATTGGTAGAAGTAGGAGTCCATTAGCTTGCTGGTTAAGGGAACTGACTAGAAGATGTGGTTGGAAAGAACTCCTTCATGACTATAGGGGCCACTGGATAGCTGATGGGCTTCTAACAAGTGTCAGCATTTATCCCACACCCACTAGCTAATTGGTGGCATCACTAGGGACACATATTAGTAAGGGTAAAAATGTAATTTTTCCTAAATTAATCTTTTAATAGATCTAATCTTACCCTTATGACCCTAATTTAATTTTTTATGAGTCTATAGTCTCATTGGTGACTTTTTTGTCTCTCTCATCCTCTCCTTTTGTGAATTTTTGTCCAAATAAAATGTTTGGATCTCTATTATTCATAATCTGGTAAGATGACTCCTTCTAATCTATTTTCTCCTCTCTTTCTCAGTGTGTTTTATTTCAATTGATATGATATCACTATATCTAGGATGATCATGGGGAATTGACCTTTTTTTTCTTTGGATCTAGGTTCTTTGGGACTCAATCCCATCCTCTCACACCTTTGGACTCTAAGGAAACATCATTTACATCTATTTTGAGGTAGGTTTATCTATCCCATGTTCTAACCCTTTCCATGCCTTGTGTTCTTCAATGATTTCCTTTAGTTTTGATTATGAAACTGATTTTTGAAAATGGTATTGCTCTTTGATAAATTTTTTTATGTTTTCAAAATGGTTTTTTGATAAAAACCATTTGTTACATGTTATAAATTTGTTAAATTTCCTCATATATGATTTAAAAATAGAAAATGGTTTTTCAAACATGGGAGTGGATTTTCCTTAATATAGAAATTATTTTATGAAAATCTTGTCCTAGATTTGAAATTTATTATTCCTGGAAAATATTTATTAAACATGGTTTTAGTTTATGCCTTGGAAATTATTATAGAAAATTGTTTTGGTTTACTTTTATGTAATGATGATGTAATTGTACTCTTGGGAGACCTTGGGGTATGAGGAAAAAACTAAACAAAGACTATCCCTAGTGGTGTTAATGATAACTAGGGGATGTGATATTGATGTCATGGAGACTAGGGATATCCTTTTCAAGGAAAAAATGTAATCAGACTATAGGAGTCATGTATGTTGGCTAGTGTTCTTTAGATAATCTTAGTAATTTGGTTATGTACACCCTCATCTCATATATTTCCCACTATATTGATTTGATATTACATACATGCATGATATTTTGATATGATTATTTCCTAATTATTCATGTTACATAAATTTATGCTTGAAACATATTTATTTATATGTTTATGCCATTGAAAATATAATAAGTCATATTGATTTTATTTTATCAATTATGGATTTTTTTTAAAGGAATAGCGTGATTTTGAAAAGAAAACCAAAGGGTGATTTCTTAATGGAAAAATATTTTTTTTAAAAGTTTGGGGATGAAGCCACAATTTTATTATTAAAGAAAATACCTATTTTTTGATTGGGTAGAGGGGACCCATTACATATCCCGAAGGAACAGGGGCATGAATTTCCAATTATATGGCTTGAAAGCTCATTTTTGGACCAAAGGGCCCTCAGGTGAATAGTACTGCTATAGTACCCTGACATCTACAGTACCTGTTATAGTATTTCTGCCACTATAGTCTTGCTATAGTAACTTCACCGCTACAGTAACCACTACTACAGTCCTTCACTACTATAGTACTGCTACAATGTTACTATAGTACCCCAGAAATTCTTCCCTACCCGGATTCGATCCTGGGCCTTTTGGAAGCCAAGAAGGAGCCTTTACCACTTGGGTACAAGCTCATTGGAAATGGAAAAATTATTTAGTTTCAAGTGTTTTATAGTTTTGTTTTAAATGTGAACTTATGGATTCACGTGGTTAGACATTGTATGTATTCATTGGTGGTATCTTACTAGGATTTTTTTTATCACACACTAATTTTACATTTGGTAATTTGTAACCTTATTTATATAGGATATTGGTAAAGGGAAGAGTGTTATGTAGTGAATAAATCTCCTTGATCACATTTTTGACTGCTGTATTGGGATGGAGGTGACTTGTGACCATATGGATATGGACCCATGGGTTGATTTGGGTTCCATGTCATTGATAGTATTATTATTTAGATTAGATACCTTGTTATCTATATGTTGGATGTGACCTTTTTGGTTTTTGTTTTGACATATGATATGTTTTGGTTATCCATTGTTTTAATTCATTTATCTTATATAATATGTCAGTTGAGGGTGAAATCATTACCATATTCTCTTCATATGATACCTAGGTGATTTTTTCCATCCCTTGGTGATTAGAAATGAGCTTTGGGCCTTGTGGAAGGCTAATTTAGGTGAAGTTATGGGTTTACCTAGGTTGGTCTATTAAAATTGGTATTAGAGCCTCAGGTTTTATTAAACATATACTCATGATTGTGTATTACCCTATTTTTTGGGGGGGGGGGTGGGTTACTAATATATTTAATATAGGAATGTCATAACTTGAGAGGTAGTATGGGGGTGTGGCTATCCAACTCACTTTTATAACAATACTAGAGTTATCATGGGAATTATAGAGTTTTCTATTTTTTAAGGTTTTAACCTTTTTTACTTAAGTTTTTTAAATGTGGTTTATAATAAAAAATTAAATTTCATTCTAAAATTTTCCATCCACATGTTTAATAGATTATGGATAATCTAAGGAGAATACTTATGCTTTCTAGAGGGGAGGTTATAGATACTACCTATAGAAAAATCCTTTAGTTAATATGGTTCTAGTGGAAAATATCATTCATGTGATCTAATATATGGGATAGGCCACTAATGTTGAACTATAAAAAAAGGTGGATCATGATTTAGAGTTTCTATGTAGTATTCACCGATCTTTCATGGTGATAAGGGTCTAAAAGATATTGAGTAGTGGATCAAAAAGATCAAGATAATTTTCCACTTACTCAAAACTTCAGAGGAATCCAAGGTTTTCTTCGCCACTCATATGATCAAAAGACCAAGGATAAACTATTGGGAATCTATCATGAAATATAAGTTACATGAGGATCGTACTTTGGATAACTTTAAGAAATACTTCAACCAAAATTTCTATCCTAAACCATTGAAGGTGGTGAAGGTATGAGAGTTTGTTAATTTTGAGCAGGTAGCCAATTCTTTCATAGACTATTCTACCCAGTTTTCCAAGTTGGTGAACTTGTCTTCAGAGATTATTTCCAATGTTTCTCTCAATGTGACAAGGTTTGAAATGGTTTTAAGGGTATATATTTGATATATATTGATTCTTTTATGCCTGCCCACATATAAATAGGTTACAAATAAATAAATTATAAATGTGAAAAACATAGAAGGAAATACAATACTATTTATATAATCAAGGACTTCTATAGGTAGCTAGATTTCATTATATAGTCAAAAAATGAAGTGGGGTGATCAATGCTGAAGTGGTGGAAAGGGTGTACAACAGACATCAGGTCAAAGTTAGGTGGCCTATTACTAGTGTGGGAAAAAGGGATACCTCAAACCTAACTGTCAGGATGCACCAATGGTGTGTTACAATTATGGGAAATATTACCATATTCAATGTTTCTAGGAGAGATTATCCTAGGGAAGTAGTGTTGGATCAAACTTCACCAAGGGATCTCATTTTATACCTGATCTCAACCTTGTGCTAAGGAAAATTATCAGTTGGAAAAGAAGGGATAGGATAAATTTGAACATATGTATGCAACATAGTGTGAACCAGAGGATACAATGTCTTAACTGGATATTGTGTGAGGTATGGCATTTATAGAATATTCTATGTTTATAGATTTTTTTAATACATGTAAAAATCATTATTTTATTTTATCCAAAATTATCAATACTTTGGGATTGAGTTCAAAGCTCAAAAATTTCTTGATAACTCTTTCCACTCCTTTAGAAAAGATGTTAAATTAGGGATTTAAATGTCCCATGTGTTAGGTGATGATTATTGTCCTTGAAATTTTGAGGGACTTTTTAATTATTGATCTTTAAATATTTAAACTTATAATTAGAATGGATTGAATGATTACCTATAAATATTAGATCGATTTCTATCATCCTTGGCTATAGTTTCTCTCACCTAATATAGTCACTCATGTCTGCCAAGGTGAGTTAGATCCACAATCATGAAGAGAATGCCCCATTGTTATTAGTGCTAAGTTGATCTCTATCCAGTTGTTAGACTTGTTTCTTAATTTCATTAACCTGCGTATTAGTGTATCTATTCTAGTAGTGGTTTTTGAGATTCCAATGTTTTTTATAATGATTTAACTGGGTTACCACCCCATAGGGATGTTGAGTTATCTCTAGACTTAATTCTGGGGATGAGACCCATTTTTATATCTCCATACCATATAGAACCCACTGAATTGAAACAATTAAATGTTTAACTTAAGGATATCGAGGCTAAAATATTTATTTATATAAGTGTTTCACCTTAGGCTTCACCAGTTCTCTTTTTAAAGAAGGCATATGGGAACCTTTCTCTTTTTATTGATTACTAGAAACTCAAACAGGTGAAGATAAATAACAAATATCCCTAACCTAGAATAAATGACCATTTTGACTAGCTTAAGGGAGATCTATGGTTTATGAATATTGATATGATATTGGGGTAACATCACTGAGGGTCTAGGAAGATGATATTCCTAAGATTGTGTTCAGGATAAGATATGGGAACTATGATTATTTAGTTATTCTATTTGGAATTAATAATGGTCATGCAGTATTTATGGAGTTTATAAACCAAATCTTTCATAGATTATTATATTCCTTTATGGTTATTTTCATGGATAATATTATTATTTATTCTAGATCAAAGAGAGGTCATACTGATCATCTAGATATCATCCTATTAATATTGATAAAACATTATTTGTATAGAAATATATCCAAATGTTAGTTCTAGATTTAAGAGGTGAAATTCTAGGCCATGTAACTTTTGATAAGGGTGTCTTAGTAGATCCTGAAATAATTCAGGATGTAATGTATTGGGAGAGGCCAAGGATTGTGTTTGAGATTCATATTTTCTTAGGATTAGTTGGTTATTATAGGATATTTATTTATGACTTCTCTATGATTTAATATCCTATGATAGATTTGACCCGTAAGAGTGTAAAGTTTTTTTTGGAGTGATTAATGTGAGATTTATTTTTGTGAGTTAAAAGTGAGATTTATTTTATCTCCATTCATTATTTTTCCTGATCCAGGTACTAGTTATAATGTTTAATATGATTTTTCATGTATGGTGATGGGCTGTGTTTTGGTGTATGGGGTAGGTTGTGTAATATGGGTCCTTTCATTTTCCCCTCATGAGAAGAACAATCCCACTCCTAGTCTTGAGTTGGCAGCGGTTATGCACACACTTAACACTTGGTGCCACTACCTCTTTAAGGAGTGGTTTACATTGTATTTAGACCATAAGAGTCTAAAGTTTTTTTTCACCCAAATGAATCTCAACCTAAGATAGATACATTGAGTGGAGTATCTTTAGACCTTTGATTTTGATATGGATTACACTCTCAGTAAAGGGAATGTGGTCACATATTCTTTGAGAATAAAATTACCAATTCAAGTAGTGAATGATTCAGTGAAAGAATGGTTCTTGAGGATCTTGTTCATTGAAATGCAATTGGATGAAACGATAACTGATAGATAGGTATTCCTAGTGTGTAATCAAGATGAATCACTTATGGATGATTGAATGCAGAGTGCTAGTATTTTAGTAGGATTTTTTATGGTGGGGGAGACCTCAGGTGAGTGGTCTCGGTCTCCTGATGAAGTTCTATGTCTTCATGGTTGGATGGTTATTTTGATATAATTGAGGTAGAATTTTATAGAAAATAGAAACTAATTGAGTTGGTCTATTCACCCTCAAAATACCAAGATGTACAATAATTTGAGACATCATTACTAGTGGTCTGGTATGAGATGATTGATTATAGATTTTTTATCATGGTGACCCAGATGTTAGAAAATCAAGGGGGAAATGAGATATATACAAGTTTATGTAAAACATTAACCATTCTAGTATATAATTAGGATGATATAGCCATGAAATTTATGATTTGGATACCTCATACACCTAGTGGTAAGGATGCGGTATTGTTGGTTATTGACTGACTCACTAAATCTGCACATTTCCTACCTATCAAGGAGTCAATTAAGGTAGAGGATATTGAGAACTTGTTTATACAGGAGTTCATTAGACTTATTGACATTCCATTATCTATTATACCTAATAGCTAACCTCTCTTTTAAATCCTAGTTTTGGAGTGGATTGTATAAAATGATGGGTATCCAATTGAAGTTGAGCATGACCTATCATTTACATATGGATTACTATATTGAGCAAGCCACCTGAATTCTTGAGGATATGATCTGGGTGTGTGTTCTTTACTTCAATGGATCATATGATAAATATATATCCTAATTAGAGTTTTCATCTAATAATAGTTATTAGGATTATATTCATATGGCTCAGTTTTAGGGATTGTATGGGAGGCCTTTCAAGATGCATCTCTATTGGTAATAGGTTGGGGAATAGTCCTTGGTCAGACTAAGAAACATTAGAGAGAAAAATAATATCATATAGTTGATTAGGAAGTGGTTAATGATAGCTCAGAGTATCCAAAAATATTATATTGATTGGCCTCATCGCCTGTTGTAATTTGAGGTAGGTGATTGGGTTTTTATCAAAGTTTCATCTCATTTGGGACATATATTCTTGGGGAAATAGGATAAGCTGGAACCTTTTTATATCATCCTATTAGAGATTATGGAGTGACTGAAGGTGGTGGATTATTTTCTAGGATTACCTTCTCATTTTATGTCTATCCCTGATGTTTTCCATGTTTATTAGATGAAGAAGTATCATATAGATCGATATCATGTACTTGTGTTTAAGGAAATTGATATTGAACTCAATACCTTAGTGGATGAGAGACTTATTCAAATAGTAGACCGATAGGTTAAGGTGTTTCATGGACAGATGATCCCATTAGTTTGTGTGAGATAAATATGTGACAAGGAAAACCCTGATATATAAGAGCATGAGGAATTTATGATGCATCAATATCCTTATATTTTATTGGGCTCATGATCTTATTCCATTACAAGGATAAATAGTTTTTATGGTGGAAATAATTGTCACACTTAGGTATGTGGAACTAAGTGTAGATACCATTTATGTTTTTTTATATTTAATTTTAGGTCACTCATGGTTTATGGGAAGTGTTTTGGATTATTAGTGGTAGCAGGAGACTACTGACCATTCATTGGGCTTCTAGTAGTTGACGACATTCTTCCCGCACCCACCAGGTATCTAGTAGCATCGATAGAGGCATATATTAGTAAAAGTGAAATTATAATCTTCCCCCAAATAGATATTTTAATCCACTTAATATGACCCTTACAAACCTAATCTAATTTCTTATGATTCTAGAGGCTCCTTGGTGGATTTTTGGATCTCTTCCCCTCTCATTTGGTGAATCATTATTTGGATTTAAGGATTGATTATTTTTTATTCATAATCCAATAAGAGGAATCCTTTTAATTTAGTTTACCCTCTCTTATCCATGTATTTAATATAAATTGAGACTACATCACTCAATCTAGCATGATCATGGAGAATTGACCTTGGTTTCTTCATATATAGGTTCTCTAGGGCCCAATCTCATCCTCTCCCATCTTTGGTCTTAAAGGAATTGTGGTTTCAATCTATTTTTAGGTAGCTATCTCTATTATATATTCTAACCCTTTAAATGTCTTATATTATCTATTTATTTTCTTTGGTTTTGATTATGAAATTGATTGTTGAAAATGGCATTGATCTTTTAGGAATGTTTTTATGTTCCCAAAAGGTGTTTTTTTATGAAAACCATTTGATAGATGTTATATGATTGTTAAATTTACTCAAAGATAGTTTAAAAAAGAAAATGGATTTTTCAAGCATGGGATTGGAGAAATCATAATATATAATATGTTTTATTAAAATATGGTCTTAGATTTTAAATGAATTATTACATGTAAAATATTTATGAAACTTAGTTTTGGCTTATGAATTGGAAATTTTTATGTCACATTTTTTTGGTTTTCTTGAACATAATGATGATGTAAATACAGACTTGGGTTCCCTTAGGGTATGGAGAAAAAAATAAACAAAGACCTTCTCTAGTGGTGTTAACGATCACTAGGGGAGGTTCCCTTTATGCCATGGGAACAAGGGGGTATCATTTTTGAGGGATTGAATTTCTTAGAATATAGGATCCAGGTATTCTACCTAGTGATCCTTATAGATTTTTAGTTGTTAGGTTGTGTATGCCCACATGTCATGTATTTCTCACTTGGTTTCTCTAAGATTATATTATATGCATGATATTTTGATATGATTACTTAGAATCTTTTTCATGTTACATAAATTGATTTTAGAAAACTGTTTATTTATCTGTTTATGTCATTGAAAATATAGCATTTCATATTTCTCTACTTCATCAATTATGGATTTTTTTTGAAAGGAGTGGCATAATTTTGAAATTAAAACCAAATGATGTTTTTTAAATAGAAAAATGATTTATTTTAAAGTGTTTTAGAGATACATTTTAAATGTGAACTTACAGATACACATGGTTATACATTTTATATATTCTTTAGAGGTATCCTAATGGGAATTTGTTCTCACACCATAATTTTGTATTTAGGCATTTATACCCTTATTTTTGTAAGATATATGTAAATGGAATAGTGTCATATAGTTGATGACTCTACTTTATAGAATTTATTATATATTTATTGGGATAGAGGTGACTTATGATCATGTGGAGATGGACCCATGAGTTTATTTGGGTTCCATGTTTTTATGGTCTTCATTTTGATCTTTGAGACCCTTTTATCTAGATATTGGATGTGACCTTTTTTTTATTTTGACATATTATATGTTTTTTTATCCACCATTTTACTCTATTTATCTTATATCATAATTCTATTAAGGGTGAAATCATTCCCATCTTCTCTTGTATGAAACTTAGGTCCTTATTTCTAGTCCTTGGTGATTGTGAATGTTCTTCAGGCCTTGGGGAAAGCCAATTTAGGTGAAGTTATGAGTTTACCTAGGTTGTTCTATTATATTACAAAACTAATTCTTGGTAATGGATACCCCATGTTTGAGGTAATTCAATGTTTTCATGGATGGTATTTTTTTCATGTTATTCTATTTTACGATTGATCTAATTTGAACTTGGGTAATGCACTTGATTTTTGAGGCTATTGTTTATGGGATTTTTACTATTGGTTTGGTATGTCAAGAGGGTGTGAGTGTGTACATGCATCATACTAAGAAAATAGGATTCACATTTCATTTGTGTGATTTCCTATTATTGATTATTTGATTACTTGGACTTTAAGATGGGTTAGTTATTTAAAGTGTCCACAACCATTTATACAATGTTTTATTATATAAGGGTATGTTTGAATCATACTTTATTAATCATATAAATGGATAAATGAATATTAATTGATTATTTATCATTATTGTTATGTGGTCTTGGATAAATAAAGTTCCAATTAAAAATTATAGAGAATTTTCCTATATAACATAAAATTGACATTTCATTTAACTGAGCCTTTATTTTGGAAAAAATTTAGTTAAATTAAGTGGTTAAAAGTTTATTACATGATTTCTTGTCTCTATTATTATTTGGTGTTAGATAAATAAGATACCAAGTACAAATTATAATGCACATTCCTCTATAACATAAACTTGAACCTTCATTTAATTGATCCCCTTGTAATGGAAATTTTAAACAATTTAACAATGTAAAATTATAAAATTTTGAATCATATCTTATGTATATGATGCGGTGATAGTGATAAATTGGTGTTTGATCACATGCATGAGAAGTTGGGGTTGATATATCACTTGAGTTGCATGATATCCTTGTATTGTGAGATGTAGGTGAATAGTGTGGCATGTCCCTATTAGTACTTTCCTTATTCCATGAACTTTAGACCTTTATGATGTGGGGTAAATACGGTAGAAGAATGTTATGCTCATTATGACTATTGTTTGATTTTTGTCTCTATATTGTGACATGATGTCAATGTCTCTAAACCTTTTCAGCCATACCCGACCTAAGAAAGTGGGTAGAGTAGACTTGGCTCGAACCTATGTGTGGGTCCCCTAAGTGTCCAATTTTTCTTAGCATGTTATATACCATGTGTATTAATTTGGTAGTAGGAATAAGACATGTGAGTTATGGATTATGTAAGGCTCAACTTATTGGACTAGGTATGAGATCCTAGTAACCTTTGAGATGCAGATCAGGTTGGTGGTGAATCAATCGGTTTTGATGTTTAAAGTTAACCCATAAGAGGGTTTAACCTAGTCTCATGGATTCCTTTAGATCTAGAAAGCATGGGTATATTATCAAGTTGAGATCAATGTTCTTGTAGTGTTACTAAGGGAAAGGTGCGACTGTATTTGAGATTTATGTCTTCATGGGATGAAATGTACCCAGTGTGCTAGATCTACTAGTATCATGCCATTTAAGGAAGTATTTATCTTAAATGACATTGGTTTTTTGAGTTTTACATGATGGAGAGGCATGTTTAGCCATTGGTTAGGTATGTGATCCTAAGACTCATGGGTCATAATGGGTTTATATTTTCAAAATTCTCTCAGAATGATATGACCAAGTAATTAATGAATGCTAGAAAGCCTAAAGACTAGAAATATTAAATATGGGTTTTATATCCCTAGTATTGGTGTCAAGTGTTGATTTTGTGTGTTGAGTATAGATCAGAAGGAGAAACATACAAACATTGATGATGGTACCCATTCAGGCCATGCTCTAGGTGAAGTAAAAATGAGGACATATGATGGGGAGTGAACCGTTGGATGGTTAAGGGTTTGAAACTCATTTGAAATGAGATTGTAGCTGTTTTCATGGATGAAATTATTGGTAATATAGGGAAATATGTAAGTTAGTGTTTCATGTTGTTTCTTGGGAATGATAAATACAGTCACATATGGTCATTTCATGCACTAATGGAAGGAGGATGGATTGTGAAGTTGGGAGTTTTGTATTTATGGACTAATGAAAATGGTACTCCTCTGGTAGAGAGTATCAAATCGGTCATGAGCTTGTAATTATATGTGGATGTGACCATGGATTTAGTGATACTGATCAATGGATAGTCAAAATAAATTTTTAATGCTGATGTACATATGAGTCTAGGATTCTTTGGTTTTGTAGAGAATACCAAATTTGAAACTTGTAAGCAGTGTTGGTTGAAACTTGGGTGTTAATGTCAGACTCAAGATAAAATTTGGTGACCTGAGTGGGAGTTTGATTGAAAAAACATATGTGATGATGGTATAACACCATAATTCTAGTTCAATACTTGGTGTTCATGCTTTAATGTCCTCTAGATAATTTTGGGAGTTGGTCATCGTGATCAGGAAATGTGGAAGCACATCAGTGGAGGCTAAGTAATTTTGATATAGGTTGAACAGAGGAGGTATGACTATTGCTATTATGTATAATTGTATATGGATATATGGAATACATGTTGGAAATGTTGTTAGATACTTGGTTGGGATGTTTAAGAATACTATAGGACTTTTTTAGGAAAATTCTATGTCTTTGGGATTCTTGAATGGATGATGGGTATGCATCAATTTTTTTTCAGAGTAAGAAGGAAGAGTTTCACTAGACTCTAACTAATTTTTAAAGGGGGGGGGAATGGTTAGTTAGAAATTGTACCATGTGTGCTGTTAAATGTGTTAATATCATTTGTATAGGAAATTTTGATTGTGGGGAGTGATGTAACTCGAAATTGTCCCATTAAGTAGAGGCTATGGTGAGTAGTTATTATGATTTAAATGGTTACATGGTCATGTCTTAGGATATATGAGTTTTGTAAGGAACCATTATTATGTCTCAATGATGGTTATAACCATTGACTTGGGTTGGGTGTCTTGACTACCTTGAATTTTGGAGTTAGGCTATAGAAGCGTGTTTGATGTCAGGGGGTGGAACACAACCTTTTGGCTTAGAATTTATGACTGGGGTAGTTCAGAATATTAGGTTATAAGGCCATTGAGAATTCTCGAGGATGAGAAGTGTTGTGGTAGAGAAGTTTTAAAACCATGTGCCCATATGAGTGTTTAAAATTCAAGAGAAGTTTGAATTTTAGATTTAATGGATGGGTCATTTTAACAACTAGGGGTTTGAATAGAATTATGAGAGTTTGAACACCACTGATGGGTGTTTTTTGGTATGGAAGAAGGGTTAGAATGTTGTATAGAGTATCGAGAGGGAACCAGAAAAGGTATGGGTGGTTGGGACTACAACCTACATCCATCATCCAGCTCTTGGTAGGACACCAGCTCACCGATGGCAAGTCTAGAGGCCTTCTACAAGCTATTCAGTGGTGTCTGGTAGTGGCATGATCCACTATGAATAGCCACTGGATATCTGATTGTATTTTTAGGGGGTATAATTGAAATTATTATCCCTTGGTATTATATAGGGTATTCCCCTATTTCCCCAATTCTTATTGATCATGCGAACTAGGGATGGTTCCCCCTCTCATCTCTTATCCTTGTCCTTTTAAGGTGATTTTGGCACTATGTTTTGGTGATCCTTGGTATGTCACTTACCTCACATTAACCTATATTCCTCTACTCATCTTTCTTTAATTTTGGTTCTCCCAATTAGAGTTTAGAGTGAAGATTACACCAGAGAATGGTGGAATCATATCGAGATGATGGGATTCCATGTGGTCAAGAAATAGGACATCCCTAGACAATTCTTGTATGTTTTCACCCATAGTTTTAATGGAGGTATGTTTTTGTATGGGGTTTTCAAGATTTTTGTGTTAAATTAAATGATTTTTATTATGGTTTATGTTCTAGTTGATGGAGATTTGGCTTGAGTTAGAGTTGGGAGAATTCTATAGACCTCTTGCGGATGTTTGATCTTGGTTTAGGTGTGACATGAGCATCAAGTGGGTAATTAGGAATTTATTCCTAACTCAACTAAGTTGATCAATTAATTTTAAGTTACTAATTAATTATAATATGTTTATAATTAATTAAGTTATATGTTTGATACAATTAGGACCATGAGTGGTTAGGCATTGGCCTTTGATCTTAGGTGATCTCAATAATAAGTTTTTAGGATGAGAAGTAAAGGGAAGATGATTCAAATTAGGTACGTGGTCCCTCAGTATTTTCCATAGTCCTTTTTATCTTTCAATTTCATGTGTTTTGAGGTTACCCCAATGTATGATTCACTGAAACTAAGTTCTAAACCAAATATTTTAATATGTACTTACTATGCTCTATTTCCCTAAATAGTGAAATTTATTTCCCATAAGGGAGGCCAACCAAATGGGATGCCTTGCTTGAGAATTTGACCCTATGTAATGGCTATGTAGAGTAGGGAACTATAATGATGTGTCATAAAAGGTAAATGGATAAAAATGGAAATGGTAAAAGGGGTTGTGGAATTATCTTGTAATTATATTTTATGAATTGATATTGTTTCAGTAAATTGATAAATAATGGTTTATGAGTTAAAAAATGTTTTCTATGATGTGAATCAATAAATGATAAATGTGGAAATGGGATCAAATTTGTGAACAGTAAATAATGTTGGGCAGTATATGGGAAAAAACAGTAATATGAAATAATGATTTTCGTTAAACCGTAGATACATTAATGTATATTATGAAATGATTAATGTGAAATGAAAATTCCCTTGGTGGAATTCCAGATGCTTTGATTGTAAAAAACTCCTTGGGGATGATTTTTATATCATCTAGAAAATGCCTTGAATACTAATTTTGTGGGAGGCTATGAAAATACCCTATGGGGTGGTTGTTGAGAGGACCACTTGAGATATGATCAACACTTGGTGGGGGGGGGGGGTAAATCAATGTTGGGGACTTTTTATTCCAATTTCCTCATTTTTACCACTTTTTAACTTAGAACTATTAAGATCTTGATTCTCTTATTCTCTTATATTTTTGTTATTCCTTAGCACACAAATAAGTGGATGGGTGATTTAAAAGTTTCACCTTTCAATAATAAATGCTAGTTATTAGTATAAATAGTAAATAATCCTTGATCACACAAGAAACTATTATGAGACACTTGTTACAGTGGATTGAATAGAAAATAATACTGAACTTGAAGTGTGGAACCCTATACTCAAGAATGGGTGGGGTGGGGGGGAGGTAGAAAAAAATCATTATTCCTCATATTGGTGATAGACTAGTCCAACTAAAACACTTTGTTGGGTCTTTATACTATCTATGTATACATCCTTAAACTCATTCAAGTTCTTTACAACACTAAGAAAGTCCTCCACCAATGAGACTTCTATTTAATGTCATAGTGATCCTTCATTCTCCATTCTTAGTTTGTGGTCACTTTCACAACAACATGAAAGAAACCTTTCTTAATCATCCCTTGTATACACAATAGTGCACAGAACCTTATTCTTCTTTATAATATCAAATTAAAATGTTATTTTATTGCATGAGTTTAAGGAGTATTCTCATATTCCTCTTCTTATCCTACAATTATTTTAATAAATAACTTCATCCAGTGAAACTTTTAATGAAAAACACCATATTATTCTCTTTCCTTCCCTCTTCATTATTTTGTGCACTTAAATTGCACTAGATCTCTTTCCCTTATTTCTTTATCTTATTCTTAAGTGAAAAAAATATGTATTAGTTCTTCTTCTTCTTTTATCCTCTATTATTATTATTATTATTATTATTCTTACTATGAAAAAAAATATGCACAAAAATCTATACTCTTTGACTCTTTAGGATGTATGTGAATTATCATAGTTGAGTATCTCTACTCTTCTTATTTACCAAAAAATATTTTATTTAGTTTCTATATCATATCATCTACACTTTATACTCATCTTAAAAAACCTATAATATATATAATAATAATAAGTTGTAGCATCAGTTCCTTCTTTCCTCTCTCTTATTCATTTCTGTATTCACTATCCCACATGAATAATTGATTTTAATTACCAATATTATCAATAATTCAAATCTCTATGATCTTGGAAATCATGGTATCCAACTAGATCAAAAAATCTCCAATATAAACTTCTTTTCATAATTCGTGAAGACTCAAAATTAACCACTCTCATGATAATATACATTATTTTACAACTTATCCTAAAGTAAAAAAACATTTTAACTAATGTGATTTCATCATTATTTATAACTTCTCCTTTCATAAATGATAATTTGTATGAATTTAAAAAACATATGAGTATGTATGATTATCCAGTAGATACATTCATTACCCCTCCTTCATTTTTTCTATAGGATAATCCAAAAATATCTTTACAAATCATTTTATGAAATAAACTTCATATTAATTGGTCAGTATGCATGAATTCATGAACATGATACAATCGTGGAACCTCTAATGTAATGAAAATCCTATGTTACTTATCTTGATTATTGTATTATAAAAAACTCATATATTTCTATGATAATTATGTATGCCTAAATCATGGATTAAACTGAAGCCTCATGATTATCATTTTCAATGAATTACATCTTAGTTCGAATATTCTGAATCATTATACTCATCAAAATTTACAAATGAATTTTGTTATGTAGGATTAATATAAGTAGTGGAATCATATACATGGATAATTCACCCACATGAACTATCATGTATCTAAATGCACATTATTATAATATTTTTTTATGTAGAAAATTCCCATACATAACAATTAACATAAATGAATCTACATGAATTCATGCATGTGATCCATTTTCCTATATAGATTTATTATCATACACAATCCATTATCATATATAGATTCATTCACTTATGTGACCAATTCATATATGAAACAGGGTATTGATATACATAGTCTATTCACATATTCATATTCTCTTATGCAGGAAAACCCTTATGTGGATATTTCCTTACATGGAGCACATATGAATATTCTTATATGTTATTATTTACTTCTCTAACTAGGTTCCGGAATTTATCTTTTTCCCTATTATACACTTGTTACATATATAAAAACCTGAATAATTTTTTTTTCATTTTCCAGAGAAACCACTTTAATGTAAATTGGAGAACCATACAAGAACAAAATTAGATCATGATGGGAATTGATTTCCCTTTCCAATACAACATTCTGGTGTTAATATCTAGTAACTAATGAAAAATATAGATTAAAGGAAAAATATTCCACCTAGGTTCCTTATGAATAAACACCTCAAATAAATAGGCCATCATGTCCTCAATATTAATGAATTCCTCAATACTAATTTTCATTTCATTGAAGCCCTAAAGAAAAATGTGGGCCTAATAATTAGTCTATTCTTATTATTCCTTGGTGCCAACTATCACAAATATATCCTTCATTTGAACTTGGTCTTCCTTTGATGATTTTATTACTAAATTCTATCCCACACTCTTATATATAAAATGAATAAGTAGAATCGTTCCATTATAATTGGTGGCTATAGGTTTTTACACTACTCTAATTTCCTCTTTCTCTTAGGTTTATCAAAATTGTTTTCAAATTCCTTGATATTTCCTTCCAGACTCACACCTATGATTTCTTCCAATGGGTCCTCCCCATAAATGGTGGTCTCAACATCCTTTTTTATTTTTAGAGGTTTCCTTTTATGAGGTAGTAAACTCTTGATTTATGGTAACCTCATTGGTACATATGTCATCTTTAAATCCTTTAAAGGAGGACTGGACATGCTTCCTAACATTAAAACTTTTTCTTGTTGATTTAGTAGTCATAGGTTTTGAAAGGTAAGAATAATATTTTTGAGCCTTAGTCTTCCTCCCTATATTAACCAGATTGTAACCAATGTTAATGATCCTTTTGTTTCCTTTTTCTCCAACCATTTTTAAAACAATTCTGTGGGTTTATCATCTTATTCATACTCCAATGATGACTGAGGAGACTCAACTGCCGTTTCCTAATTTTATAAGATTTTCTCCTCTAGGGAAGGACCCACCTTATTATTTTTCTCATGTTTAACAATTTTCCACCCCCTAAGTCTTATATATAATTTTATCCATTTCCAAAATTGAAAAATATATTCTGTAGGAGGATAAGGGAGCTTCCCATTGGTAGTGGGGAGCTGTTTTGTGCCTTAAACCCTAAACTAGGACCCTGGATGGATGAGTGTGTCTGAAAGTAAAAGTCATAAATATGGAATTATTCACTTGAATCAACCATTAGTAGAACCCTATTAACAAAATTTGAAGGTAAAATTTGGTTCTTACTGATGCCACATACATCCAATTTAGACAAACCATACTTATCTCCCATTGGGGTAAAAACTGTAGAAAAATATTTCCGTTGATATTATGAAGAAGGGATAGAAGATGAAACATTTGGTTGGGTGGAGGACCCTTCCAGAAACCTTTCCATGATGGATATATAAATGTTGAATTCCTACTAGAATGATGTGTACTCCCTACCAAAATATTCAAGAAACAAATAATAATCATCACAAAACCAGTCTGAAGGATCAGACCCATGACCAACTGAACCATTCTTATAGACCTATTAGAGGTGACCCAAAGGATGAAAAGTAGATAATAAATCCACATGAAATTAAAAATACACAACATGTTTGATTTGGTATTCACTATCAATTTCAATCCACACAAAATATTATGGAGGATCCAACACATATACTTAAATATAGATTATAGTAGCAATTGTATAGAAAAAGTCATAATACCTACTATTAAATCATAGAAATCTACTAAACAAATTTCCTTTCATTGAGAGGATGGAAGGATTTTGAAAAAGTAGTAGAAGACCCAGATAAATTACCCAAATAGTATCTATCATATGATATCATTTCAAATGAAAATCAAAGGAACAAATAAGGTGTAAAAAATGAATACAATTAAAATATCAAGGGTCATTTTTAAAGTTATATATTAGATTATAATCTATACCAAAATGGATGAGAACAATTTAGGGATCTAGGATCCCTACAATATCATGTTTTTGCAGGTCCCATGAATCATAGATGATGTAGTTAAAAGGCATAAACCAATGGTTGATTCTATCCAAATCGAGTCAACATGGAGATCCTATATAGGTCTACCACCTATATGAATTTTATAACGAGATAAGAAGTTTTGGTAGACCATGATCAGAAGAGGGGACCTTTATATAAATATTGATTCTTAGAAAGGGAGGCAGACCAGATGGATTTTTAAGGGGATAGAAAATATGTGGTTGAGTGGAGCCTAACTGACCCTCTCTCTCTCGGGAGTGGGAATGATGAAATAAGTGACCTTGGTCATCAAACCATAGAAACCCAGATGAGGGTAGCAGGGTGATGGGTTTATCCCATCCAAAAAAAGATGATGACGAGAATTAAGAACAAATCCATTCTATCACTATTCATCTAAGAAACTCTTTTTAAGAATCATGATAGTCATTATCATGATATTTCAATATTAGTATATCACCTTACTTTGCATCGTTTGGTTTTCTTTCCTACTTGCATTGGTTCTTCTTCCTCTATTATTTAATCAATATCTAAGCCTCCTTCTATACAACACTCATGGTATCTCTACCTAATGTACGAATCAATGTCACTCATTCTTTACTCATGTAAGTTCCATACATAGTTTATTCTTAAACACATAAAATAATCATAATCATGAAAGATCTGTGATGCTTCTCATGGAAGAACATTACATGAAATCTTATTTTACAAAAACTCACTCTCTATGGATGATCCTATCCATTGAAGCTCATTCCATGGAATCTTATTCCATAGAATATTCTCTTAATAGAAGAACCTTTAACATCATTTTTCATGAAAAACAAAAGATAATTATTCTTCACCAACATATTTAAATGAATTGGTAATCATTCGTTGAAAAAAATATAACTCACACAAAGTTTTAATAATAATATATCCCTTTATATTTGTTGGTAATACCTTATAAATGATGTGTCAATATGATTCATTCCTTTTATACCACTTTATTATAAAATTTTTATTTCAATTTATCTCCAATTATTTAAAATAAATACAAAGTATTTGGAAAAGTTATATCAATTCATCCTTAGAAAATTGCAATCAGCCATTCCCCTCAAAGTCAGATTGAGTGATGATTTGTGTAGAAAACAAGAGGGTTTAGTCTAGAAAACAAATATATCCCTTATAAAATAGAATAATAAAAAATGAAATTATAACTCACAAACTTGTCTTAAAGGGATTTCCAACTGTATTCCATGTTGAAGATACCAATTGTGATGCAAAAATATTATGGAATAGTTCAACCTAAAACTCCTACCCTAAATTTAACAAATAGGTTAAAAACATTCAATTACAAATATAAAGATTAAAAGCCTTAGTAATTCTTCATCATTTCAATTTTTTTATTTAATTTATTAATTAAATTTCTCTCCCTTTGAGTTAGGATTTTTTTTTATCAAGGATGAGTGATAAGAAAACCATACTTATTCAATGATATTGTATTTAATAACTTTCCAGAATAATAATATTTGTATGAAATATATAAATTCAAGAACCTTGTTCTTCATTCTTCACTTATCTACCCCTCAAAGAGACACTACTCATGGTTTTCATAATAATGAATCACTTAAAAAGATAGGCTTTTGGATTTCCATATAGAGAATACACCATAATGAACCTTCTTTATGTGGTTGTCCAGTGTTGACTACTTTCACATAATCATCAAGTATGATCTTTATTCAATTATTATTATAAATGGTACCAATTATAAGATCAAACTAGTATGGAATTTTCTTTACTTTTCTATCAAGTTTTCAAAATTACAACTCTAATAATCTACGTCAAAGATAATTCTTTAGTCATATTCTTAGAGTACTAATTTAGTAATCAATCTTGGATGGAAACTTATTTATATCTATTTAGTAAAGGAAACATATCTACTCTTTCTTATGATATATCCATGAGATTATGATTCAACTTAAATTACCTACATTGTAAGAAAAAAATAAAATATTTAATGGTTAAGTAAATATGGTGGATATTCTTTCTCCTTAATATAAATAGAAATGTTGAGAGGATTTTCTCAACCAAGTTTCTCCATTTTTCAATATTCCACATTTTTTATAACTTATGATTTTATTTTAAGAAGAATGCATCTCTTTAATTATTTTTTTAATTTTTTGTAGATAAATTTTATTATCAAAAGTTTTTATTGATAATGTATTATTAATTATTTTAAGGGATATTTATTGTTTAATAAAAATAGTTAGACATGCTTTATCATTATGACCAGCTTCCTTACATCTTTCATGTAGAACATTTTCAACATGAGGGTTATCCTTTTTTTGACAACCTATCATCAAATTTATCTTCTTTATGTAAAGTATATTATTTTTATTTGGAAGTATCTTATCATTGGTGCCTCTTATAACATTATTTCCTTCTCCAAACCTTCTTTCCAAATTACTAGTATATCTTTGGGTATATTAACTACATTTTTGGGTTTTTCACATGGAAACTGGTGAGTATTTTACTTCACATAAGACCTATTAGTGTTGGATAGAATATATAGATATGTATGTCTATTAGATGGAACAATACAAGAGGGGGGAGGGGGTGAATTGTAGGTTTAAAAACCATTATGTTAGATTAGTTTAAATGATCTTAAAGTAATACAAATACAAACACCCACAATTGTATTGAATATAAAAGGTATGATGTAATGTAATACTAATGTAATGTAAAACAATTGTATTCAGGATGAACACAATAATCAGAGTAATACAAAGATGAATGATTCTACCTTAAAGCGTATAGAATCAATTAATACAAAATGTAATAGAATGATTATAATTGAAACAATTACAATTGAATATGTAAAGAAGAAAGGAAACAATACAAATTCCTTTCTAATACAAGTAACAGTGGAAATGTAAAAGTATTAAAATTCTTTTAACCCAAAAAGAAGGGTTATCCTTTCACCTAGGATAAAAGGTCTGTCTCACCAATACCTTTGTGAGCCCTCGATATGATGATCGACACATCTGTCTGCCTATCCCTGGAAGCCCTCGATACGATGATCGGCACGTCTGTCTGCATATCCCTGGCAGCCCTCGATACGATGATCGGCACGTCTGTCTGCCTATCCCTGGCAGCCCTCGATACGATGATCGACACGTCTGTCTGCCTATCCCTGGCAGCCCTCGATTTTATAGGTAATCAGCACCTCTGTCTTTCAATCACTTGAAAGCCCTCAATACGATGATCGGACACAAAAAGCAGATGAGAGAAGTCACAGTGTCTCTCTCTAGAATCTTGGTAGTTCACGAAGTCTCTTCTTCATTCATTCATACATTCATCCATTGCTCTCAGCTTCAAATGACCTCCTATTTATAGGCCTCAGGTTCCAACGGTCATATTTCCTCCAACAGTCATATTGAAACAGAAAGCACGACATCGTTTTGATTAGTTTGTAACTAACTCAACGACATCGTTTTTGTTAGAACATAAGATATACAGAAATGAAACACATGGGTACGATTCATATGAAACATGCGTTTTTAACAAAGTATTAAAACAAGTATGTAATGAAAGTTATGAGTAATAACATCAATAAAATTTACATATTCATTATGATAAGTATTGTACGATTGGCATGGTAAGTACGATCAGTATTGTACGATACGATATGGTCAGTACGATCAACATGATCAGTACGATCAGCATGGTCAGTACGATCAGCAAGATTAGTATGATCAGTATGGTCAGTACGATCAGCATGATCAGTACGATTAGTATGGTCAGTACGATCATCATGATCAGTACGATTAGCATGGTCAGTACGATCAACATGATCAGTACGATCAGCATGGTCAGTACGATCAGTATGATCAGTACGATCAGCATTGTACAATACGATAAACATGATAACAGATAATTTTAATTTACAAAATATGATAGAATACATTTTTGATTTCCAAAACATGATATAGAAGTCAAAAGAGGACTTTTGACTCAACAATCTCCCCCTTTTTTGAAAGCACAACATACAAAGTAAATGTAACAAGAAATACTTATCTCCCCCAGAGTTATTGAAAACTCTTCTGAATAAGAATTTGAATACAACTAACTCCCCCTTAGGTATGGACTTTTCTAAGGATTTTATTCATAGATTTTCCTTAAGAATGTTGTAAAGCATTCTCACCTTTGATAAAACAATCTCCTTTTTAAACATTCTCCCCCTTTGTGACATATTCTCCCCCTTTGTGACATATTCTCCCCCTTTGTGATTTACAAAAAGAATGGGGTTACTTTCAGTTGCCTGAAAGAGTTAGAGAAAAAAAATTGCAGGACAAAAGAAGAGTCATGACAATTATTACAAAATAAAGACAAATTCCAAAGGAAAACAAATACAACAATCATTTGTTTTCTCTTTCCTTCTCTTTCTTTATAATCTCATGAAGAACAACTTTAATCTTCTTGATCTCCTTCTTGTCTTCATAAATTGATTCACCCTGAGTTTTGAGAAGCTCTTATTGGTCCACAAAGATCTGATCTTGATTTCTGATAGTCTCCTCTTGGACTCTGATTACTTCTTCAAGTGTATCATTTCTGTCTTGCAGACTCTTGTTATCTTTAGATAGGACAGATTTTTGTTTCTTCAATAGAACCATTTCATCCTTGAAAGATGAAACCTTTGAGAATTCGGATTGGAAAGCATTCATCCTGTCTTGTAAGTCTTTTACTAAAGGAATATCGGATCTTTGAGAAGACAAAAGATTCAACCTTTCAACTGTTTCTCTGTCAAGATTATTGAAAGCAATTGCAAGTTCATTTGATAATCCTCTTATATCTTCAATTGCTATCTCATGATCATTGATAGAGCTCTATGTTTTGTATGACCACTTGGTCATCTTGTTGCTGGCCTTTTTATGAGCATCCGAACTTTCTGAAAGAACTTTCAAATCGGCTTCTACTGACAAAAATTTCTTTCTTAATTCTTTTACTGATCCAAACTTCTTCTTTTGATTGTCAGTAATGAAATCGATCTTCCCTTCCAACCTCGGAAAGTAATGAATAGTCTTCTCAACCCTTCTCAAAACATGGACAATATAATCACTCTTCTTGAGAGAGATTATATGTTCTGAATCAGTATCTTCATCGTACGAAGCTAGTTCATTTGATCGGCTTGAGTCAACAACAGGCTGTTTTCCTTTTGCTTTTTCTTTCTGCTTTATTTCTTCTTCTACTTTGTCACTGATGACAATAACTTTATCAGTGTGAGAAGATTGAGCACCATTCTTTTCTGGATATGAAACTCTATCTGGTGTTTTAGAAGTTTGAATAGGAGCTTGATCGGCATGAGGAGTTTGTTGAATACCTTCACTTTGCTTCTGAACCAATTCCTCCCTGCTCTTCTTTAAACTCTGAAGAAATTCTAAAAGAAAATCATCTTCCTCTTCAACTTCTTCTATCCCTTCCATCATTTGTTTTCCTTTTTCTTTCTCAGGAAGGCTCTGTACGATTGGTTCTTGATGCACTTCATCCGTCAGTTGAGCACTAGCATCTTCAATTACTTTCAAGACTTTAGAGACATCAAATTCCTGTGCTTTTCTTTTCAAAATAACCTTCTTCTTCTTTTCATCCTTAAGGGTTTCTTCTACCCTTATTCTTTCTACAAAATCCTCAGCCGGGTCAAGACCGAACTTTGGATCACCTTCCTTTCTCTGTTCCTTATCCTTTCTCCATTTGGTTACAACCTCCTTATTGTACCTTGGCTTCTTCTTAGGCTTTGAACTGGTTTGCGGATCAGACTTTTGAGTAACACCAGTAGATTAAATGTCTTTGGCTAGCATAGGTACCGATTGATTCTGAGCCAATTCAGCTTCTATATCTCTGACAAAAAGTTTTGAAATGGGATCAAAACAAACATTCAGATTCTTTATAGTACTTTTGTTAATCCAAGAGGGCTTCAAATCTATGGGGTTTCGTTTCAAAGTAATGTTACAAAACTTCATACTTTTGAGAATGAACTTCGTAAGAATGGATGGATACATGATCATTTGGGACTTAATCCCTCCTGTCTTGAAATTCTTTATAGTTTCAAAAATATACCCCATGAGATTTAATTTTCTCATATTTACAAGATAGTCAAGAATAAATATATCAGAAACTTTCAGAGTTTCTCTATCCCCTTTCCTTGGAATAAGAAAACCTCGCATCTATAAAGTGACAAACCGATTGTCCAGAGAAAGATGAGACACTTTTATTTTCTATTCATTAATAACAAACAAAGACTTTTTAGCACTTTATCTATTAAACATACCAACTTCCTCTGGCAGTTTGTGGGATGGACAGAAAGAATCCCCTTCAGTTGAGACATTTAGAAAATGAGCCGCTTGTTTCACAGACATAGATATCTTTCTATCGTACACAGCAAAGTTTATAGTCATGTCTTTGTCGAAAGATACGGTTTTTTAAAAGTGACTGACTTCATCAAAAAGAACTGTATCTTGAGAATCAGGCTTTTCAACAAAAAAATGTTCCCATCCTTGAAACAGTATGATTCTTCTTATTGTGGAATAATACGAATCAAAAAAGTCCCGAGACACTAACCTTTCTCTGTTAAAGTCTTTCTCTGTAAAAGTCTTTGAAGACATTTCGGAGGGAGTGTTGGCAGAGGATTGAGACATATAGGTGCTGCCGATGAGAAGATCGTACGATGATTTAAAAAATGGTGGAGCGGAGCTTCGCCTCAAAACCTGAAAAATCAATGTGGGTTTGGGGAGGGGGGGGGGGGGGGGCTATTTATAGGTGATATGGGGGTGACCTTTGATCTTCTACGGTCAAGATTGTAGGAGATAAGATCAATGGTTAGGATTTAAACAAAATAATTTTTTTTAAAAAATGGAACATACCTGCCGGAGAATGTAAGGTGATTGTTGGTTTTAGTAGAAATCAAAAGAAAATACAATCATAAGAAAAAGAATTATCATGCCGATGGAAAACAAAGTCATTACCATGAACTGACAATCCGATGGAAAACAATCTTGTTACTATGAACTGACAATACTATGGAAAACAATCTCGTTACTATGAATTGACAGTACGATGAAAAACAATCTTGTTACGATGAAGTGACAGTATGATGGAAAACAATCTCGTTACCATCATCGGTCGATACAATGGAAAGGAAAATCATTGCCACCATCAGTCGATACGATGGAAAAGAAAATCATTACCATCATCGGTCGATTCGATGGAAAAGAAAATCATTACCATCATCGGTCGATACGATGGAAAATTCAATACGATAAACAAAAAAACTAAAACTGTCAATACGATAAACAGAAAACACATACCAAGGAAAAACAAAAATCATAAGATAAGATGAAATAAATTGAGAAACATAGAAAGAAATGTTCTCCCCCTTTCTATGAGGAGTTTCTTACTATTAGGAGAGATGTAAAACATGAAGTAGATATGAATGATTATTTTAATGTAATCATTCCTAGCTTCTGTTTTATAAATTCAAATCTATCAGAAGGTAATGGTTTTGTAAAAATGTCAGTAAGTTGATCTTGTGTTCCGATGAATTGTAAAACAATATCTCCTTTTTGTGTGTGATCCCTAAGAAAGTGATGCCTAACATCTATGTGTTTTGCACGAGAGTGGTGTGCTGGGTTTTTACTAAGAGCTATGGACCTATACACTTATCATTTCTAAAATTCACAAGGTAACCTTCATCACATAATTGACTTATGATGATGAGATTGTGCCTAAGACCTTTAACAAACAAAACATTTGAGATAAGAACTTTTCCAAGAAAAACAATATTACCTATACCAACAATCTTTCCTTGAGCATTATCTCCGAAGGTAACTTTTCCACCTTTTGTTTTGATAACCTTTTCAAAGAGATCTTTGTTTCCAGTCATGTTTCGAGAACAACCACTATCCATGTACCAAACATTTTTATTGGTACATTTCTCATTTTCCTGAAAAAGAAACAATTAGATTTTCGGAATCCAAGCTTGTTTGGATCCAGAAGGGTTAGATAAAATAATTTTAGGAATCCACATTTGTTTTGCAAAATGAGATTTATGAAACCCTAAAGATTGGGTTTTATTAAGAGAAAAATCTCTTCTCCAGTGTCCACCACATTGACACTTAGAACAAAAAGTAGTTTTTTGAGGAACAAAATAGTTATTGCTAAAAACAGGTTTGGAATAAGTATAACCAAGACCAGAACGATTTCTCAATGGTCTAATTTGAGAGTACATCTTGTCAAAGTTTTCCTTTCCATGAGTAAATTTGACAAACATTTCTTCAAAGATAAAATCTCTGACTTTAGTTTTAAAACCAAATTCTTATTTTCCAAAACATTTGAATTTGAACTAGAATTATGCTCTGAAATATTTTTCTTTGAAATTACAGTTTCAAGATCCTTAGAAAGTTTATCCTTATCTGATTTTACTTTCTCAAGGGTTTTTAAAATACTTTCAAATCAGAAGTTTTCACATCAAGATCTTTATAAAGATCTGATACTTCTTTAGTCAAGATTGAAATTCTAGAATTTTCTTTCTCAAGCCTCTTCTTGAGTTTAGAATTTTCATTTTCAAGTAATTTAGCAAATCTAGATACTTCTTCAAAAGTAGGTAATGTATCATCTTCTGATGATAAAGATTCATCATTTGAAGATTCATAATATCTATTATCAGTATAATTTTAATTCAAAGAAACATTTGTAATAAATTCAACATTATGTACCTTAGCCATGAGACAATGATCTTCAATTGGTAATCTGGCTAAAAGTCCAATATTCCTCTGTCCTGGGGTCTCATATTCCGAAGAATCATCTGAAGAATCACTATCAATCACACTCCAGGTATCACTTTCCTTTAAAACTTTATTTGTCTTCGACTTGTAATACTTTTTCTTGTTTCTTTCTGAGTGTTTCTCTTTTCTATCTTTCCTTTTCAGTAAAGGACAATCAGGCCTTATATGTCCTGCTTTCTTACATTCATAACATGTTACCTCTGAATCTTTCTTATCCTTCCTATCTTTCTTTTTGAATCTGTATTGGAAATCTTTTTTTCCCCACAATCTTGTTCATCCTTCGGGCAAGATTGGCCAACTCATTATCTGAGTTATCACTATCACTTGATTCAGATATAACAGCTTTATTGGCTTTGGATATTGTAAGCCTTTCAGGTGTTTTAGCTTTAGATGTGAAGGCTACACTTCCATTACCATTCTTCTTTTTGTTGAAATCAGCATCTCTTTTCATTCTTGTCTCGTGTTGTAAAAGAGTTCCAAAAAGTTCATCAAGAGTAATTTGGGAAACCTTTCTATTCTCATCAATAGCTGTCCTTTTAGACTCCCATTCATTTGGCATTATATCTATGATATTATCAACTAGAGCTTCATCATCAAGTCCTTTTTCTCCCATAGATTGTAAGTTGTTGACAATTGTCATAAACCTTTGTTGCACTTTACATACCGGCTCTCCATAAGGAAAAACAAATCCATGATACTCTACTCGAAGCATTGCTCTTCTTGTTTCTATAACCTTGGATGTACCAAAATGAGTGACTTCTAATTTCTTCCAAATACAGTTGGCTACTTCACATGAAGATATCTGACTGTATATATTCCTGGTCATAGAGCATAATAAAGTATTGCGTACCTTCTAATTCAGTTGATATTCTTGCTTCTCCTGGTTAGTGAAAGTTATGATTTCCTTATCAGGAATCTTATAGTCACTAGTAAGAATAATAAAATTGTCTACACCAGTATTGATCACATAAGTCTTCATATGATCTCTCCAGTACTCATAATCATTTCCATCAAAGATTGGTGGTCTAGAAGGATTCAGATTGTCAATTGACCCAATGTTCATTCCTGCCATCTAATACAAATACAATACTTTTCCACTCCACACGTTAGTGTAGTAAGTAGTAAAAAGATAGCAATATGAAAGAAATAAAGCTTTTAATATAAATCACTGGAAAACCTGCTCTGATACCAATTGTTGGATCAAATATATAGATATGTATGTCTATTAGATGGAACAATACAAGAGGGGGTTGAATTGTAGGTTTAAAAACCTTTATGTTAGATTAGTTTAAATGATCTTAAACTAATACAAATACAAACACCCAAAATTGTATTGAATATAAAAGGTATGATGTAATGTAATACTAATGTAATGTAAAACAATTGTATTCAGGATGAACACAATAATCAAAGTAATACAAAGATGAATGATTCTACCTTAAAGTGTATAGAATCAATTAATACAAAATGTAATAGAATGATTGTAATTGAAACAATTACAATTGAATATGTAAAGAGGAAAGTAAACAATACAAATTCCTTTCTAATACAAGTAACAGCAGAAATGTAAAAGTATTACAATTCTTTCAACCCAAAGAGAAGGGTTATCCTTTCACCTAGGATAAAAGGTCTGTCTCACCAATACCTTGGTGAGCCCTTGATACGATGATCGGCACATCTGTCTGCCTATCCCTGGCAGCCCTCGATACGATGATCGGCACGTCTGTCTGCCTATCCCCGGCAGCCCTCGATACGATGATCGACACGTCTGTCTGCCTATCCCTGGCAGCCCTCGATACGATGATCGGCACGTCTGTCTACCTATCCCTGGCAGCCCTCGATTTTATAGGTAACCGGCACCTCTGTCTTTCAATCACTTGAAAGCCCTCGATGCGATGATCGGACGCACAAAGCAGATGAGAGAAGTTACAGTGTCTCTCTCTAAAATCTTGGTAGTTCACGAAGTCTCTTCTTTATTCATTCATACATTCATCCATTACTCTCAGCTTCAAATGACCTCCTATTTATAGGCCTCAGGTTCCAACGGTCATATTGCCTCCAACGGTCATATTGAAACAGAAAGCACGGTATCATTTTGATTAGTTTGTAACTAACTCAATGGAATCATTTTTGTTAGAACATAAGATATATAGAAATGAAACACATGGGTACGATTCATATGAAACATGCGTTTTTAACAAAGTATTAAAACAAGTATGTAATGAAAGTTATGAGTAATAGCGTCAATACAATTTATATATTCATTATGATCAGTATTGTAAAATTGGCATGGTAAGTACGATCAGTATTGTACGATACGATATGGTCAGTACGATCAGCATGATCAGTATGATCATCATGGTCAGTATGATCAGCATGATCTGTATGATCAGTATGATCAGTACGATCAGCATGATCAGTACGATTAGTATGGTCAGTATGATCAGCATGATTAGTATGATTAGCATGGTCAGTACGATCGGCATGATTAGTACGATCAGCATGGTCTGTACGATCAGTATGATCAATACGATCAACATTGTACGATACGATAAACATGATAAAAGATAATTGTAATTTCCAAAATATGATAGAATACATTTGTGATTTTCAAAACATGATATAGAAGTCAAAAGAGGACTTTTGACTCAACAATTAGATATGGTATTAATCATAGTGTTTTTAGAATTATTTTTAATCCAACTCTAAGTCATATTTTTTTCCAAGGGTCTCTTATCTATCTTATTTGGCACCTTATAGGGAGAATTCTAATTTCAAGAATCATCTTAATTTTGTTTCTCTCCCAAATATGATTCTTCTTTCTTTAAAAAATTATGTGGTATCTTTATACCATATGATTTTGATACATTATTAGATGTACATGAACCACATATATAACTATAACCATTGCACATAACACATATATTTTAAATATTCCCAAACCTATTGGAGATAAATAAGTTATTATGAATTTGTGGATGTTGTAGATTTATCTTTGGCTTACCCCCTTGACATGGGCTTACTTTATGTATTTTAAATGAGTGTATTATACCAAAAATCTTGTGCACAATGCTAAAAACTATTGCAGTACCAAAAAATTCAGACAAACCATTATAATTTATTCTAAATGAAATGCTCTTTAGAATTTCTATATTTGTGAACATGATTTTTTTGAGATTTATCAACTACTGGTTGTGCTATTATTGGGGAACCAACACTCATATTTCTTATTATATACAACATAGACATGGTGGTAGAATTATCTTAATTTATCCTAATATATACTTTCATATGTTTTATATTTAAAACTACACTTGTTTCAAAAACAAATTTATATAAATAATTACATATAGGCATGGATGATACATATTTCTTCAAGGAATCGTGAGAATAATCATTATTTGATATAATGATATCTTAACTTTTGATGGAGTTTTTTAGTTAATAGAATCCTCAAAAGAACATTGAGTGGTAGTAAAAACATTTTCCTTATTTGGATGTGAATTCTCAGCGTGTTTCTTCTCTAGATTGGTTAATTTTTTATCTAATTCAAGTAATTTTATAATGAAGAAATTCATTTAATATTCAAACAAAAAAATCTCTCTTCACAACCCTTATTTTTTTTAATATCTTATTCATGATTTCTAGTATTTTCTTATAACAATATGTTAAGATCCTTGATATTCTTGGATTGAATAAATAATTATGTATTCTTAATATCAATCTTGTTTTTCAATTTTTTTTAAGTGAATGGAACTTCTACTCAAGTATTCTTTTGATCTCTTACTTTTCATTAACTTCTTTGAGCTATTATTTTTTTTTAATTTTGAGGAACTTATTTCAAGATCCACATATATTATCTCAAGGAATCCAACCTATTTCTAGAGATTTATTAATTCTAGTACCTTTGATTTCAAATCCTTATCCATGTTATTAGATTCACCTTTAATCTAGGCAATATCTTCTTTCTAATTCTCAAAATTTTAATAAATAAAAGTAACTATTTATTGGTAAAATGAATAAAACATATCTTTTAGTATTCAAAAAATACATATTGTGAATCATAAAATGTATGATCACTTCCACTTGGTTCTTATTTTGGAAAATTATTACAATAATTTTCATATACCTCAACATCAATTGAGTTGTTTGATTATTATAAGGTAGAGGGTCTTTCCATTTTATTAATGGTATTCTAAACCACATGTTCTTCAATTACCAATATAGATATTTCTTATTTGTTATAATAGCATAAATAAAATTATCTTTATTTTTTATTTTGATAGGAGATACATATTCTTCAACTTCCTCTTCACCATCTTAATCTTATTAAACATATTCTTGGAAGATATTGAATTTTGTTCTGATAAAAATTGTTATTTACTAAAACTTCACTTCATTATGAATTTAGGAAAGTATGTTCAAATATTAAAAAATATAACAAACATCAAATATATTATCCAATAAAAGGCGAACCTACCCACTGATACCAATTGAGAGGGCCACTTGGGATATAATCAACACTAGGGGGTGTAACATCCAAAACTCTAGAAACCCAGATCCAATAGTTATATTACATTATTAGTAAAAACTACAATATTTATTAAATAATTAAATGGTTTAGTGGTCTTAGAAGAATGGATACATACATGGAATTTTAAAACATAAGATTTAACATGATCACATTGTGGGAACATTATTACCACCTCCTTTATAACCCTAAAATCTAAACATAGTCCTCCTATAGGTTTCCTAGGTAAAGGAAAACAAATAATGGTTGGATCAGATGCTCAGTAAGGAGTAAAATTTAGTGTAATCTTATATAACATAAACATGGAATAATTGGAACAGAAATAAAAAATGAACAACATGAATATATAATCAACTGAAGCTGAGGGAATTATATATCCATGATAATAAAATAAAACATGGATAATAGTAATCATGGATCTCATACTTATGGAATTCATAATTTCCAACATCAAAACTTATTGTCAAGGTCTTTTCTAAGACATTTTACTATCACAGGAAGAGGTATACACTAAAACCAAACATTTTTATCTCATGACACCCATCAATTCATCGAGTGGATTTATAATTCTATCCCCCATCTATCACTGAATTAAGTCCAATTTATTCACCATAAGAGTCATAATGACCTTCATACTATTCCATGAGGAACCTATAACCAAATAAATCTTAGCTATACATATAATGAGAAATATGGAAATCAAATACTTCCCCATTCAATATAATAATGTGGATGTATTAGAGAACATACATTAATCTACTTGTAATTCATGGGTTATCATCAAAGTAACATGAATTAACATTATCAAGGAAATATAATGGGGAGGGTACTTGAAAAGTGTTGGGTTATCAAATGAATATAGTAATAATATTCAATACATTACATTAGTCAGTGAAAAAGGAAATGGTAGAAAAAATCCTTCATCATGGTTTATAAATATCCTATAAATATTCCAAAGAATATCCCTTGGGGATGTCTAGATAGGTGTGTAGTATTAGCCCCATTTTTTTTGCATCAAAGCGATAATTGAGTCAATACTAAACCACCCCTTTTCAGTATGATTACCCTTAGGTGAAAATGTGTCACAACTGAATCAACTTTCCAATATCCATATGGGGATGTATTTTTCTAGGAAAATACACATACTTTTACATTATCAAAACTTGGTAAGGTCTTTAAACCATGGAAAAGATTGATTTCAACAATGATTTTGGTAACTCTTGAATCAAAAGAATATTAGAGGGGGATAGAAATATAGAATTTTAAATACTTTAAATTTCATGAGTAATATATTAAAAATTATTCCATGTAAATGTATTCACCACACACAAAGAAATAGGTGGTACATATAACATGAGTCCCAAAGAATAAATATGGGACAGAAAACCCCACTTACGTATTGAGTAGAGATTCAATCCCAACCTCTTGGAATATAAGGATTAAACATGATCATAAAATACCATGAATAAATCAATTTA
Source organism: Viscum album (assembly GCA_963277665.1). Taxonomy (NCBI): domain Eukaryota; kingdom Viridiplantae; phylum Streptophyta; class Magnoliopsida; order Santalales; family Viscaceae; genus Viscum; species Viscum album. The sequence goes on from OY728134.1 coordinate 332,842,876, forward strand.
ATGATATAAATTCTCAAATAGGTATTATATACCCTAAATAATTTATATTAGGTTCATAATACAAAACTTGGATTAGAGAGAAGAATTTGAGATAAAAAACCCTTACCTCTTATCCTGAATTCCACAAAAATAATTTAACTACCTATATGATAAACACACAAACACACACAAACAGATATATATATATATGTATATATTAATAAACTAATTTATAACAATTATCATATCCATTTTTATTCATACTCATCATAAATAGTCATTTTATACATGAATTATTATGATTTCCGCATCAGTGTTTATAGTTTTGATCGTTTGTACTAGTTTCATAATAGTGGTGTTTTTATTCATTCTTATTATAAAGTAAATTATTACTATGTCATTAAAGTTATTTTATGGATTATTTATAATAATTTATGATGTTTTAAATTCCCTTCATGAGTGTTTTAGACCTTATCCTTGAGGATGAATTCAATAATAAGTATGTTTAGTGATTTTTGACAAGCGAAGGGTGTTTCCTTAATTGATGAATTAGATATTTATATAATATTTATTGAACCAAAAAATATTAATTTACACATTTATATCATATTATACCAGTAATTATGTTCCTATATTCATCCATGGTATAAATTCATATTATTCTTCACGTAGGTGGTGAAACCGACCTAAACATGAACATACCCAGATTTAGTAAATGATTAGGAGGTGGTTTTATTGTAATATCATTATAAATAAGTATAATGAACTTATTTAGTGTTTATCATCCTTATATCCTACTTTATAAATTAGTGAATTAAAATGAAACATGTTACATCATGGTGGTGGTGGTCCGCACAACACATGAACAATGATTTTGATTTCCATAATGGATGGGGTGTATGAATAAATAATGTACCCTTAATATAATAAAATTTTAGTATATAAATAATAATAATATCATTATATTAGAATTACTTGAATAAATTTTAAAGAATATAATTTAGAATAAAACTAAGTAGTTGATAATACTCAAGTCGGGGACTTGAATTTTTCTTGGAAGTATCCTTAGAAATGAGGGACTTATGATAAGTAATGGTGACAATAATAATTTTAAAGTATGATTTAGTTCTTGGGAGATAAATTTAATAAATTTTAAAGGATAAATTTAATGATAGGTGGGTCTTGAAGTGGTGAAGATGTTACCCTTTTTTAAGTGACGGAAAGGGTAGTTTTGGGAGGAACCCTTATATTTTTAATAATATAAGGTTAATATTCAAGTGTAAAAGGACATAAAATGAAAAAAGTGGATAGGATAATAATTTTGGGTAAAAAATCACCTAAAAAATTATTTTTTATACATATTTTAGTGTTTTAAGTCATTTTGTTTTAACTTTCGGTCTTTTATCCTAATTTACTTTTACCTTGGTAATTAATTTCTAACCTTAGTAATTAATTTTAATGAAAAATATTAAGATTGAACTTTTTACATAATTTGATGATTCTAATTTCAAATTTTAATGTTATCTTATCAAATAAAATTTCTAAAGGTGTGAAAAGTAAAATTTTAAATAAATACACTTAACCATATAAATTTTTTTATAGAAACAACATTTTTCAGATTTAAAATTATATAAAAAATATTATTATATTAGATACTGATTTTAATGTAATAAAATTATTTATTATAATAAAAATAAATTTTATAATGCTTTCAAGGTAATCTAAAATCGAATCTCCCTTGAAAATACTGGATTTAATGAAAAGATAGAAAGCTATTTTTATATTAAAGAAACTTTTTAATTATTTTTTAAAAAAATCCATAGGTTTTTTAAATTTAATGAATATTTTAAAATGAATAATTTAATTCGTTAAATTTATATTTTATTACATAAAAGTTTTATAAATTCATTGGTTATTTTTATATAACGGTAAATTCATACAAATTAAAAGTTTTTTAAAAACATATTTTTAGACTAAAACCCAACCATTCTAGAAAAATCTCAAAAATTATTAATAATAATATTTTAATATTATGAATTCAAAAATTGATTTTTTTTGGTCAATTTAAACTTATAACATTTAAATTTTAAAAAAAATCTTGAATCTGATCTCTTTAAAGGGTGCTTTTGTGAAATGGTTTTGAGATGTGTCATTTACCTAATATAGTATCATCTCAAGTATTTCACTCCCCCTAAACCTTAAATAATTTCATCCTTAAAATTGGGGTATATATAACCTATTGAAAAATGTGGATAATCCTTCCTTAAAGACTGTTCAGCCCCCCAAGTTGCCTCTTTTAATTTGGGATTTCCCCAAATGAATTTTACTAAACGCGTTATCTAATTATGTAATAATTTCTCTCCAATGTCATGAATATGGAAATGATACTTATTATAAGCCAAGTTAGGCTCATAATCTATTCCATTATATGTTAGATCATGTATTGGATCTAGCACATATCTCCTCAGTAATGAAACATTGAAGAAATCGTGTACTTTATAATGGTTGGGTGGCATATCCAATCAGTAAGATACAACCCCAATTATTTATAATATTTAAAAAGTTAAATGTACCTAGGGATTACCATATTTTTTCCCAAATCTTACAACCCCCTTCCATTGAAAAATAATTAAGAATACATGGTACCTAAATTTAAATTCCAACTATTTACTTTGATTATCAATATAACTATTTTTTATGCTCTAGGATTCTTTAATATGATCGTTAATAGTTATTAATTTAATAGTCATATCCTTTATGAAATCTAGAAAAAATAACTTTATTAATCCAAATTTTTCCAATAGTTTAGAGTACAACACCTCTTCCCATAAAATGCATTGTATGGATCCATCCAGATGCTCAAATTGAAGCTATTATTGTATGAAAACTCCACCAAAAGTAGATAATGATCCCACATAACTTAAAATTTAAGTGAACATGATTTCAAAATTCTTTATAAATCTAGATAGTTCATCCATACTACCCATAATTTTTAGGATGACAGGTATTTATTAAATGTATCTTAGTGTTGAGAACCTTTTAAGACTCTTATAGAATTTTGATGTGAACTAAGGGTCATGATCAAATATAGTCAATATACATTCCCCATAAATCTTTATTATTTAATTTATACAGTGAATTGAAAGGTGATTAAGCGGTAGATATTCTCTTATCACTAATAAATGATAAGACTTAGTAATATTATCAAGGATGAATCATATATCTTTATTCTTCCTTAGTGTATTTGGAAGACCAGTGAAAAAGTCCATTGTAACATCATCTCACTTACATATAGGTATATCCATAGGTTGGATGAATCCCTTAGTATGTTGTATTTTATCCTTTACCTATTGACATACTAAGCATTTGAACATGTATTATGTAATTTATTACTTCTTACCATCCCACAAAAAATGTTCTCTTTAATCCATATACATATTTTTTCTATCTGGGTGTAAATAGAAATTTGATCTATGTGTATCATCTTACATTTCATTTTTAACTCTAGTATGGATTTAACACATAACCTCTTCCTAAAATTCAACACTCCTTATCTATAGATAAAGTCTATTAATTTCCCACTATTTAAAACTTTAATATTCCTTGGTATGTTCTCATCATTTTGTAGGGAATTATCTATCCTTTCTAGAAAGTATAATTTAATAATTTATTTGAAAATCAGTGATGGATCAAATTTCCTAGAAATAACCATATCCATATTTACTAGATCAATGTATATAGTATCCTTGTTAATATTTATTAGGGTTACAACCTCATGGTTCCTCCTACTCAATACATCAGTCATGTTGTGTGCCTTTATTGGGTGGTAGTGTATCAAGAAATCATAGTCCTTGAGTAGTTCCCAAAAATCTTATTTTCCTCATGTTTAGATACTTATGATAGAGTATATAATTTAAACTCTTATGGTCTATATATATCTTGCATATTTCACCATAGAGTTAGTGTCTTCATATTTTTAAAGCAAATATTACAACTTCTAGATCAAGTTCATGAGTTGGATATCTCTATTCAAATATTTTCAATTACCTTGATTCATAGGAAATCAACCTATCATTCTATATAAGGGAACAACCAATTCTTTTATTTAATACATTAATATATATTACAAATCCTTCTTTACCTGATGGTAGAGAAGAAACCAGTGCCTTAATCAAAATCATCTTAAACTCTTAAATTCTTTCCATATATTTGCTTGAACATGTGAATTTTACCCTGTTATATTTTAACTTGGTTAATGGGTTGGATAACCTAGAAAAATCTTAAACCAACCACCAATAGTAACCTGCTAAGTCTAGGAAACTTTAGATTTGAGTTATGTTCATTGGTGTTGGATATTATTTGAATACCTTTGTCTTTGAATGGTCAATATATATCCCATCCTTAGAGAAAATATGGCTAAGAAAAGAAACTTCAATGAACCAAAATTCAAACTTACTATACATCCCATTGAATTCTTTTTTCACAGGGTTTCCAAAATTATTTGTTGATGAATCTCATTTTATTCATTGATCTTATATTATATTAAGATATCACCAATTAATACCACCAAAAAGTTATAAATATACACCTTGAATAATTTATTCATTCGATCCATGAAGATAGAAGGTTCATCAGTTAATCCAAAAGGCATTACTATAAACTCATAATGTCTATACCTTGTTTGAAATGTCATATTTAGTATATCATACCTCTTCACCGTTAACTAATGATAAAAATAGTGAAGATTGAAATTTGAAAAGTATTGGGCTCCTTGAATTTGATTAAATAATTCATCAATGTGTGGAAAATGATACTTATAATTTATAGTGATGTAATTGATCTCCTTATAATTGATGTATAATCTCATGGAATCATTTTTCTTTTTTCATGAATAAAATAGGGTCTCCTCATGGTGAAACACTAGGGAATATAAATCCATTATCACTCAATTAATACATTTTTTCTTTAAATACACCAACTCCACTAGTTTCATCATATAAGGAGTTTTAGTTATAGGTCTTGTGTTAAGAATGAGTTCAATAGAGAACTCGACTTCATGCTCTGGTGGATGATCGTGTAATTATTCTAGAAAAAAGTCAATGAAAATTTATACTGTGGGAATATCATCTATTCTTAGGAAACATTACTCATCCTAAAACCATGATTAATCTTCCTCTTTACCCATAATTTCATTATATAGAGCTATTGTGGGAGGATTTATACATGATTTCGATGATTAAGTTCCCCTCTAAAGACAAGAGATTCCACCTCATCTTTTAAAATCATAATCTCCTTCTCTTGGAAATAATTTTTTTTCATTATACTTTGAAAGTCAATCCATACCAAGGATTATATAAAAGTCGAAAATAGTTATAACAACCAAATTTATAAATTTGTTACTCCCATGCATCATAATTGGAAATGCCTAACATATCTTCTTTTCCCTAAAACTCCAAATTGTTGTCTTAATTGATAACTCCATTAATAGGGTATATGAGAAATATCTAATGTTTTTAGAAAACATAGGAGACATAAAATATTTTAAATATCTATAATCAAATAAAACATTATCTAACTTTGAGGAAATGATAAAATTACCTTCAATTATTTCATTAGTAACTTTTAATTCAACTATAGTAATCACATAATCATGGAATTTTTCCCTTATTGTTTTATGAGGTAAATTTTCTTAATATTTGGGGCATTGTTTTGCATAATGTCACTTCTACCCATAATTAAATATTTAAACATAAAAAAATACTTTGAAATTTCATTGGTGAGCTTGATGAAAATTTTCTCTATACTTTTAAGAAACTCTAGTTCCCTTCCTGCAAGCCCTAGGGTGTTTATTCCCATAGTTATCTCATATGGAAAATAAAACCCTTACTTTCTTCCCCTTAGTCTCACTATTATTACCATAATTCTCAACCAAACTCTTCTTATCCTAATCTCCCTTGAATAAATATGTCATAGAGAACTCCTTTTATGTCTTAATGACACTTGAGACTATATCCTAATATAATAAAAATGTATGAGATTCCAATATCCTTCAAAGGATCAGTTTTAACCCATTAAATAGATGATAGATCTTATTTTATAGTCTATATACATATTACATAGAATCCTAGATAACCTTGTAAAGTTAGCCTCATACTCAACAAAATTTACAACCATTTTTTTATAATTGAGGAATCGTATTTCTATTTATTCTATTTTCTCAAGAGGAAAGTATTTTTCATATAATACCTCCTTAAAATTTCCCCATTCCATGCATTTGATATCATATTCCTATTTAGTGTTTTGAATTAGATAGAACCATTGTTCTATATATCCCTTCAGATGATAGACCTCTATAATGAAAATTTTCCATCTCACTACTTCCCAAAGTAAGAAATATATTCTATTAGGACTTGATACATTGTTCAAATACTAATGGATTAGTGGTTCCACTAAATTTGGGATGTAGTTATAGCATGAAGTGATCCAACATTGTTCTACCATGTTTTGGATCAGTAGGAATCTCTATGTGGGTGAGATTATTTTTCATAACTTGCATCAATTATACCAATATGGTTATGAACTGATCTGCCTCAACACTAACTTAATTAACTTGTTCAGGGGATATATCACTGAATTGACTAAGGTTGTTGATATTTTTATCATTCATCATAATAGCCACCATCTTTCTATAATGTCATATAAATAATTAGATCATGGCATTGAATTGTAAAATAAACTTAAAACTAAGTTTTCCATATTGTTCCTTAGAAACAATGAGGGATTTTCATAGTAATTATGATATCTTACTTGGTTCATCTAAATCTATTCCCCAACATTTCTATTAAATTTATTTTTACACCAATTGTAAAATCCCAAATTCTATAAACTTAGAGAAATAAGTTATATTAAATTACTGGTACAAAGTACAAGAGTTATTGAAGGATCAAAAAATTTAGTAGTCTTGTAAGACTAGATACATATATATATTACATTTGAAAGTATAATATTTAACAATATCATATTATATGAAAATTATTATAATTTCCTTCATAACCCTAATATTTATACATATTACTCCTATAGGTTTCTTGGGTAAAAGAAAACAAATAAGGGTGATATCATATGCTCAACAAGGAGTAACATACAATAAAATATTAAATAACATAAAAATGATATAAATTATATGATAAGAATAAATGGAAAAAATGAATCTATAATAAAATTAAGCACAAGGAATGAAATATCCATGATAATAAATAAAAACATGGATAACAACAATCATTGATCTCATATTGATGGATTGTATAATTTCAGCATCAAAACTTGATGTCAATAGCTTATACCAAGACACATTCCTATAATGGTAAGAGGTATACACCAAAACCCAACCTGTTTTGTCTCATGAGACTTGTTTATGCATTAGGGGATATATAATTCCAAGCCCCACCCATCACATGATTAAGTCCAATGTATTCACTATAAGTTTCATCAAGACCTTTTATATCATTCCATGAGAAACCTTTTAATGAAGATAATTATGATATCTATATAATGAGAAATATGAAAATAAAATACTTCCCCATTTAATAGAATAATTTTTATTTATAGTATAATATCCATTAATCAATCTAAAATTCATGGGGTATCATAAAAGTAACATAAAGTACCCTTATCAAATAAATATAGTGGAGAGGGTACTTAAAATGTAATGGTTTTTCCATGGAAGATGGTGATTTGATTCAGTAGTTTACATGGGTAGGAGACCAAGACAATGGTGGAAAAAATCCTCCATAATGGTTCATAAAGAGTGTGTTAATATTCTAAAACACATCCCCTAGAAGTTCTAATCTAGGCGTGTAGTCGTAGGCCCATTATTTGTGCATTATAATGATGATTGGGACAATGATCAACCACCGCTTTTCAGGGTGATTACCCCTAGGTAAATCTATTCCATAGTTGTATCCATTTTATAGTATCCAAATAATGATTTATTTTTTTGTAAAATATACATACTTTTACTTTACCAAAATATTGGATGGTCTTTCCACTATGGAAAATATTGAGTTCTATAATGGTTTTGGTAACGCTTGAATCAAAAGATCATGAGGGAGGGATAAAAATATAGAATTTTAAATCCCTTAAATTTCATGAGTAATATGGAAAAATTATTCCATGAAAATTTATGCACCACAAATAAATAAACCAGTGGTGAATATTACATGAGTTCCAAAGAATGAAAATTGATATGGAAAACCCCCTTATGTCTTGGGTAGCAATTCAATCATAACCTCTTGAAAGATAGAACTTAAACTTGATCTTAAAATAACATTAAAAAATTCATTTCATGATATAAATTCTCAAATAGGTAGTATATACACTACATAAAAGAAATTATGTTCATAATACAAAACATGTCTCCAAGAGAGGGATTTGAGATGAAAAACACTTACATCTTGTCCTAACTTCCACAAAAATACTTTAAAATACTATATAATAAACATATATATCTTAATAACTCAACTCATAAACTTAATCATATCTATTTTATTTCATACTATTATTAAATATCCATTCTATATATAATTTATTCTGATTTTTCACATCAGTTTTTATAGTTTTGATCATTTATACTAGTTTCATAATAGCAATGTTTGTATTCATTCTCATTACAAAGTACATTATTACTATGTCATTAAATTTAATATTAGGGATTATTTATAATAATCTAATATGTATCAAATTCCCTTCATAATTGTTTTATACCTTTTTCTTAAATACTAATTTAATAATAAGCATGTTTTGGTTTTTTTTATGAATGGTGGGTGTTTTTGCGGCGTGATAATGGGGTCGAGTCCCCAGGTCAGCGAGTCTATTTTTAATTTCCTACAGTATACATGAGATTCCATTGGAAATTTTACCTAATATAATGTATAATATTATAGAATTAATTTTGTTCCCATAGTCATTCTTGGTATAAGTTTCAATGTATTGTTCAAATAGGTGGTTATATTGACCCACACACAAATATATCTCGATTTAATGAAGGAATTAGAGGTGGTTTTATTGTAGTATCATTATACCAAAATAATATTGATATTATTTAGTGTTTATTAGTGGGAAATATATGAGTTGTAAGGAATTATAATAAAAATTAATAGATATACAAATATTTCATAATTTGAATAACTAATTATCCTCTTAGTAAACTTATTTTAAATGATTAAATTAATAATGATCATTTGTTAATAATATCATTAATATGTTCTCATATTTTTAATATAAAAACCTTAATGATATAATAAAAATAATATTTATTGTCATGACCCCTCCCACCAAAGATACCACAATGAGGAGAGAGAGATGATGACCCTCAAGTCCTGCCTCTATTAGGCCCTGGGTTAGTGACTAGCACAGATGGTATAAAAATCTCACAGTATGGGAGGAATTACCCTCTATAATTGAAATAGGATTGGGAGATAGAATAAAAAATCACCAAAAAACTCCAGCAGACAATATAAAGGTAAACTAAAAACTATCCCATAATGCATGAATAAAGTAAAATTGATACATATAAAATTCTCTAAAGTAAATATAAAAAGATAGGTCAATGAGAAAGACTCAATAGTAACTCCAACCTAACTAGTAATGTATATATTTATCCCCAAAAGTCCTCCTTAAAACTTGAAAATCAGTTTATATATGTAGGGTGAGTATAACAGGTATACTTAGTATGGACATAACCAAGGGCTCAAATGCACATGTTAAAAGATCGCTTTGATACATTAGTGAACAAACAATAGAACCGACAAGAATCTATACAGGTCATATAAAAAAACCCATCCCCACCATGGATCCTTAACTAAATCATGAATCCAATATAATAATATAGAATCAAGATCATAATGAAGCAAGGCGTCTTAGTGCCTCTTCCATGCAAATTTGTATCTCTCAAACCCCAACATTGAACGTCCTATACTTCTATCCCTTTTATACATATCACATCACATAAAATTGCACCCATAAAAACTAAGAACACACATCACATCACATCACATCACATCACATCACATCACATCACATCACATCACATCACATCACATCACATCACATCACATCACATCACATCACATCACATCACATCACATCACATCACATCACATCACATCACATCACATCACATCACATCACATCACATCACATCACATCACATCACATCACATCACATACCACTCACAAACACCTGGGCCACACATCACATCAAATCCCGATCGTAGACACATAGGGCACACATCACATCACATCTCAACTAGAACAAGAGCAGTAGTGTATCATGAATGTGAAGGACATCAAACTCATTCCCTTCTCCTACGTCACATAACCCCCCCACATATCATATCACACCATATCACATATCTCTTGTAGACACCCAAGCCAACACATTGCATCCCACCCAAAGACACCTGTGACATAACATTGTTGTTGGGAAGTATACAACATTAACCCATATCACTATTTCTGAATGAAGAGTAGGGAATAGGGGTAATCCAACAATCTGTATCACAACCATTCTATATGTTAGGAAAAAAACATGGAACTCGACACCTCTGAGAATTAGTAAGTTTATCCAACATGGGTAGGGCATGTATAAAATAACATAAACATATATGATATATAAATAACATACAATACCCAACCTATGGGTTCAAATTAATAACACTAGAGCAAACAAAATCACTACCACGTACCACACATCAATCGACTTAGTTTCTACCACCACTATATGCAACTTACCACACAACCACCACACAATCCACACAATTTTCCACTTTTCACTTATGAGTTTCACTAATTTTATTCATTATCCATTTCATTTAATATTACACTACTCATTAATTCATTCAATTTATTTTATTATAATTATCACACATCCATTTAGAGTTCACCCTATTTATTTAATAGATTGTTTTGTTTCATATGTCATCACAATTCATCCCGTGGCTAACTAGGAAAATAATGTAACTATGACACACAAAAGTTGAACAAACTCACACAACCACTTCTACAACACCACACATCCACCATCTTCATATCATCACATAACCCAAGCCATATCACAATATAATCTCACATCTTATATATTACACAACCACAACCTCCATGCACAACAACCATTGTGCCACAACCACTACGCAATATCCACTACACAAAAACCATTGTACTACAACCTCTTCACCACAAACACTTCATTATAACCATTGTGCCAAAACCATTATTCCAAAACCTCATCTCACCACATCATATAACTACACACATTGCATGCATGCTAACCAACCTATGCATCATATCCCCACACACCACATGACCCAGATGATCACATGTTTCACTGTAGTATAACCCAAACCATGAAAGGCAATAACAACAATCATAGGTATACACAATATCACCCAAAAAAACTTCCAAAATTATTTAGGGGAATTATCACATATCTTCTTTATTTAGCATGGGTATTATCACACAAACCAGAATCTTGGGGAAAACATTTATTAGAAAAATCTTTGTTCTTTAAACTTTTATTTAAGGTGTGATATCACAAGAATATAGAAATGGTCATCATAAAATAATAGCTATAGTGCAAGAAAGGATCCCAAAACCCATTATTTTTATAATTGGAAACATGAATCCATACTAACATCAAAGAAATATATCAAAATAGAAAATCATGTGATAGCTCCCTATACCCATCAATTTTAGACATGACAGTTAATTATCTCATTATGATGACCTTTACTATCCACCAAAAGGAAAAAAATCCATGAATATCTCACACATATTACATAAATAGGTTAGAATGAGGATTACCTAGCCCAAGGAAGCTTTAAGATATTACTGCACACCATAGTTTGAAGGAGAAACCACCTAGAAACCACCACCATGCAATGAACTTATGGGTCAACCACGAATCACCAATGGGAATCCACCAGAACCAATAGATCGAAGTAAGAGGAATAGGGATAGAATATCTCCTTGGGGGAAGCTATGGTTTTCCTGGAATGAGAGAGAGAGTGGTATGATCAAATGAAAATAAATCATCCAAAAGTGTTATAAAATAACCTATAACCTAAAATCTTCACATTTTGTAACCCCTTCACAATAAAAATTCCCAATTTTACAATTGCTATCAAAATTCACCCTTCCTTGGTCTTATTTAATTACACATTGTGAATTCACCTATCATGATATGAATCCATTTAACATACTCCCCCCCCTCCAGCATAAAATCCATGAATATGAATGGATATACAATTCTTGAATAACTAATTAATGATGTGAATCTAATTCATGTCCATAACCACCACCTTCATTACTCTAATAGATCCATCTCCGCCAATCCCTCTAGACCTCCTATGAACTCCGAAAACTTCTCAAATGGAAAATTAATGGGATAAGAAGGCACAAACCATTACATTATATAACTATAAATTGATTCTCAACCTCTAGAATAAAAAAATCCTTGAAAGAAAGGGTTTTGAACAACCACCCCATGAGATACCTATCAAGGATCTCATTACTCCTCAACATTGCCACTGTCCAAGCCTGCCAATTGAAACACCCATGAAACACACTACAAAACTACATCACTACCTCTCACCAAGCACTGCACTTCATTATCTGGTACCAACCATATCCACCACACTTATACATAACCACACCAACCTACACATATTTTAATATAAACACTACAAAAACTAACACACAACACCACATCGAGCACATATATTAGAGAATTTCACCCACTATGTCAAGATATTATCGGATCTAGGCATAACTGACCTGCCCAGAATGTTTTAATCACATCATAGTATATTTTGTCTTGATTAGGATTACAATCCTCCCATTTTCATATTTTAGGGGGTGTTATTAAAAAATACACATCAAGGGAAACAACAAATATCATAATATATAAAGATCTAAATATCAAATCATAAGAAAAATAGAGCAAAGAAAAACTCAAAATAGCTCTGAGTACTGGGAAATAATCTACGCATCTCACTCCCATGTACTCTTCTACAAGACACCATGCCTCTATAACTCAAAAAACAAGGGAATGATCCACCCATGAAACATATTCTCTTGATGATATGATATCTCTACTAGAAACACTACAAACATCATGTCATCCTATATATCCAACTCTCCCTAGTCAATAACATCAGAGTCATCATGAAGATACTGACAAAGCTGAGACACGTGAGAGATGTTGTGATTCATCTCTAGCCATTATGGAAACACCAACCAACATTCATCCTCTCCAACATTCCCCAACACCAAAAAGGTCCCAACAAATCTGGGAGAAAGCTTACTCCCCCTACCAAACATCCACTACCCATGCCAAGTGGAGACTCTACCAAACACATTGCTTATAACCTCAAATTATATGGGGATCCACCTATAATCATCATAGGGATTATGATGGTCCTATTCCACCCTCATCCCCTCAAAAACCAACTAGATCTTCTCAGCCATTATCTGCACTACATCAGGACCAAGAACTTCCAACTCCCTAACCTACAAGTAGTATAATAGATAATTACACAATAACCCATAAAACACCTCAAATAGATCCATAACAATGGATGAGTGATAACTATTGCTACATAAAATCTTGACTAAATTAATGTGTCTTACCCAATATCCACCAAAGTCTAAGAGGCATGCCCGCAACATATCCTTTAGCATCTAGATGGTCCTCTCTATCTTCACATATGTATAAGTGTGGGAAGAAGTGCTAAGGTGAAACTAAGAGTCAAAATCATGTTATAATAACCTCTAAAGTTGCAAGGTAAAATGAGGATCCTGATCATAGAAGAAGTTCCTTGGTAACCTATAAATCCTTATCATATCATCAACATAATACCTCACTAAAAAATCCATGATACTCGACTCATAGATCACCAGGAAATAAACCAATTTCATCAGTTGGTCCACTATCACCCAAGATACATCACATCCTCCCTAAGATCAGGGAAACCCCATGATGAAATCAGTTAATATTTACTACAATTTCTATTTGGAGACATCCAATTACTGTAAAAAAAACCTCCTAGAACATGGTGCTCTACTTTCACTTACTAACAAACCAATTTTTTTTCCAAAAGCTACACCATTGAATTTTTAATCCCCATGCACCAAATCTATCTCCTCAATCCATGATACCTTTTTATCATACTTGGATGTACCACTAAAAGTGAGCTTTGAAACTCACGGAGAACTCTCTCATGCATCACCTACGGGATAAAAACCCACTCTTGGAACAATACCCGATTCCAATTGTCCTCTGACCATTTCTAAAGAGTGTCATTATGGTCAACATGATCGCACATCACCTCAGTCTCTAAGTCTCCCTACTGAGACTCCCCCACCTACCATATAAAATATGACTCCACTATTATATGATGAAGAAAACTTCCTCCACTTCTCACCCCAATTTCAAGATGCATTTCTACAAGCTCCTCCATTCCTTTAAAATCATCCATAGATTCTCGAGCCACATCCTCTCAAGAATTTTGAATAAATGCATCGTCAGTTACATTACCCTAACCTAGGGTGTAAGTGATCTCAAAATCATAATCCTATAAAAAATCTATCCACCTTCACTGATATAAATTCTGGTTACACCGAGAAAATATATACCTCAATCTCTTGTGATCTATGAAGACCACAAAATGATCACCAATGAGGTATTTCTTCAAAAAAATTATCATGAACACAATTTCTACCAACTCTAGATCAGGGGTGTAATAGTTACACTCATGGGGACATAAATTCCTAAAACCATAATAGATTACTTCTCTCTATTTCATCAATACACATCCTAATCCCAGATGGGATGCATCAAAAAAAACTCAAAAACACACCATCCTTAAAAAACTATAGCACTAAAACACTCAACAACTTATCCTTCAGGTAATTGAATGTTTCCTATCACTAATCTATCCATAAAAAATTCCATCCCTTCCTTGTAAATGCAATTATCGGGGCTATAACATGAGAGAAATTAGGTACAATAATTTGATAATAGCCCATGGGACTAAGAAAACTTCTAAACTCTGCCACATTATTGGTTGTTTCCTAAGAAAAAACTGCTTAAACCTTATATGGGTCCACTACCATACCATAAAGAGACACCACATGTCCAAGTAAATACACCTATCACATTCAAAACCGACATGTGTACAACTTCCCATAATGTTGGTGGTGTCGAAGGACCTACAAAACATCTCTATGTTGCTCGACAAGATCCTCCTATGACTTTGAGTACACAAAGATATCATTAATGAATATGATGATGAAACGGTCTAGGAACTGATGTGACAAAAATTTTATAAGCCCCATGAACATGGATGGTGTGTTTGTAACATTGAACTACATGACTATAAATTCTAAGTACTCATACCTATATCTAAAGGCAGTTTTATGAACATCCACAACTTTCACCCTCAATTAGTGATATCTAGACCAAATATCAAACTTATAGAACCATATAGATCCTCTAAACTGTTTAAACATATCATCAATACTTAGAAGAGTGTAATAATTATTGACTGTCACCTGATTCAACCTATGGTAGTCTATACACAACTTCATACTACCTTCTACCTTATTGGATAACAATACTGGAGAATCCCATAGTTCCATGATGTATTAGATGAAAACCCTATACATCAGATCATCTATATGTAACCTTAACTAATGCAACTCCATGGGTTCCATCTGATAGGGATCCATCAACATCAGAGACACGCCCAACAACAACTCTATCCTAAACTTGATATCACATAAATGGGGTAGTTCCATAACCCTTTATTGGAAAACATCTAGGAACTCCTCCAAATAACTAAGAAAATCCCCAACCTAATATTCTACTAAAATCTCTACCAACTATGAAAAAACATGCTCCACTTACCTACCACCCAATAGATAACCTCACTCTCCAACGAATGCCACTCACTGGCCTTGCACATCAGAAAAAAACTATTCTGTGAAATAATTAGATTATTACATGAATAGAATAAAACCATTCTATACAAAATATAATATCATATAGGTGTATATTCAATAATAATAATTCCCCCATTAACTGGTGTTTCCCCATCACCAGTCTACATTTCTAGAACACATCAAATTAGGAATCCTAACCTCAAACTAGTGAAGATAACACCAGGGGAAAAGGAATCCTTTCTAGGTTCCGAACCAATATATAAATCAAATAAGTAGAAAAAAGGAGTGAGAGGCTCCTAAATCAAACAAAGAATACACAAGTGTAGACAATAAAATTATTGTACCTTGAATAACTCCTGAAACAATTGGCATTGTTTTCTCTAATGTGTGCATATAACCATGTCCATCTCCTCTACCTCTTTGTTTCTATCCTTGATGGATATGTTCTGGACTGGGTCCTTGTGTATGAGGACCATGATGAAGCTACCCTATACCAAATCCTTCTTCTCTTGACTTCCAAATGAAATCCTATGGTCCCTGCTATTGGAACTACCTCAGAGGCAACTGATGCAGCTAAAAAGGGGCTTAACCACCCATTTGAAACTGACATCCCTAAGTGGTCACACAATAATCCTAGAGGTTCCCATATATCCCATGTATATTTTTAAAAAAGGAAAACCCCAAAAAATTTCTCAGAAACCACATGTCCCTGATGGTTGGGAAAGAAACTGTCGGGGTAGGTTCTCCACTGAATAGAATCCTGACTACCAAAACACCAATGATCCACTATCTGAAGCCCTACTCCTTAAAACTCCCAGTTGGAAAACCTTATGAGGCTCAATTCCCAGTGATATTATCCACTTTATAACCTCAACATTTTTTAACATTTAGATACATCGATATCATAAAAGGAGTGACCATATACCAGACCACTGGGTTAAAAGCCTCCTCCATACAATATGATCTGGAATCCTAATATGGGAAAAAAACTTTAGAAAATTTAGGAGGTCTATGAACCGGAAACCAAACTCTTTCACAGTTAGGATTATCAACATTGATGATATAAACTCCACCCAAAACTATCTATGAAAGTCTGGACACAAAATATGTTCCACTACGTGGTAAAAAAACAACATCCACCAGTAACACATAGCTCCCTGCATCTAGATAACTATCAATGATACCCAAAAATCCAATAGTTCTTTGATAAAATCAAAAGTGATATTGAGATCCTCTATCTAGCACTTCATCTCTAGATTTGAGACACTCTCTTCATACTTACCCAAACTCTTCCACTGAAAGGAATGAAAAGACCACTTCCATATATCATTCTCTTCTATTGTGTCAACCCTCCACTGATCAACCATATTATCTTGATGAACCTAAACTTCCCGAGAAACTTATGGATGAAAAACATGATCTATTCATGAAAATAAGAAAAACATCATAAGCCTGACATCAAGGAATTTTATCAAAGATTATTTATTTATTCATTTAATTTTCCTAAAACATCTACCAAAAACAAGAACACAATCCATCATGATGCATGTACCTCTCCTTAGACTTTACCCTTCAAACAGGTCCACCTCACTTGGTCATTCAATAAGCTTAGATTCTATTAACTCAATCAAAGGGAGGCCTAAATTTCCATGTCCTAACTGGTCTCCCTAGCCAATGTCACACACCAAGGTCAACTAGAATTGTTTCCATACCAACCCATGAAAAACTCACCATGACTAACTCCATAATCCATCATATATCTCAACAATAACCTCTAATACCACTCTGTCATGACCCCCTCCCACCAAATATACTAAATTGAAGTTTTAGAGATGATGACCTCCCAAGTACCACCTTCAGTAGGCTTAGGGTTGGAAACGAGCACCCGGGGTATAAAAATATCACAATATGGGTGGAATTACCCTCTATAAATGATCTAGTATTGGGAGATAAAATAAAAAATCACCAAAAAATTCAGTAGTTAATATAAAGGTAGAACAAAATAAATCCCACAATTCATGAATAAAGTAAAACTAATACATATAAAAGTTTCAAAAGTAAATACCATAATACAGGTCTATGATAATGGCTCAAAAAAAACTCCAACCCAACTAGTAATGTAAATATTGGTCCCCAAAATACTCCTAGAAACTAGACAATTAGTTTATATACATAGGGTGAGAATAATAGGTATACTCAGTAGGGTCATGACCAAGGGAACCAGTGCACATGTGAAAACAGCATGCTAATGCGCAAGTTAACAAACAAAAAACCAAAAAACACCTATAAATGTAATCTAATAAAACTTAACCTCACCAGGGATTTCTCACCAAATCACACATCCAATATAATAATATATCATCGAGATCATAATAAAGTAAGGTTTTCCACTGATGCTTCCCCACTTATTTTCCACTCTCACACCCCAACGTCGAATGTCTTATGCTCTCATCCCTTCTACAAATATCACATCACCTCACATCCCACCCACAGACATTAGAGACACACATCACATCACATCACATCACATCACATCACATCACATCACATCACATCACATCACATCACATCACATCACATCACATCACATCACATCACATCACATCACATCACATCACATCACATCACATCACATCACAACCAGAACCAGGGCAGTAGGGTATCATGAACATGAAGGACATAAAAATCATTCCCTAATCCTACCATGCATGAAACCCACCACATATCACATCAAACCACATCACATCTCGCTCATAGACACCTGGGACAACACATCACATCTCGCACGATGGAAGAGTGGGGGATAGGGGGTATCCATCCATCCATATCAGTTTTATCTTGGATGTTTCGGAAAACACTTGAAACTCAACACCTCTAAGAATTAGTAAGTTTATCCAACTTGGGTTGGGGATGTATAAAATAACATAAACATATAGGATATATAAATAACATAAAATAACCTAACACTAGTTCAACATCAACAACACTAGCACAAACCACGTCACTACCACATACCACACATCAATATTCTTAACCACTATCACCACTATATGCAGCACACCACCCAAACACCACACAAGATACACAATATTCCACTTTCCACTTATGAGTTTTTACAATTTTCTTTATTAGCCATTTAATTTCACATTACACTACTTATTATTTGATTCAATTCAGTTTAAGATAATTATAATAGATATTTTTCCAATCCACATCATTTATTTACCAACCTATTTTATTTCACATTTCATCACAGTTCATCACATGGCTAACCAGAAAACTAACATAATCATGCCACACAAAAATGGGCCCAACTCACACAACCACCACCATGGAACCAAACATCCATCAACTTCATAATTTCATATTTCACAATCCATACAACAATACATCCACATATCTCATCCACTTCATAATCACAACCTCCATGCACAACAACCATTGTGCCACAACCACTATGTCACAACCACTATTCCACAACCACTACACCAAAACCACTACACCACAATCCTATCAAACAACATCCCACATCACATCCATGATAAAAAACCTATGAATCATAGTCCTACACACCACATAAACCATCTGGTCACCTCCATCACTGTACAACATCCTAAACCACTTAAGACCATCACAACAAGCACAAGCTACACAACATCACACAAACCAACTTCTACAATTATTCATGGGAATTATCACATATATTATTTATTTAGAATGGGTATTATCACAAAAACTAGAATTCAAATGAAATCAGTTATTAGGAAAATATAATTTCATTAATCTTTTATTCAGGGTGCGATCACACAAAAACATAGTAAGGGTCATCACATCATAACAACAACAGTGATAGCAAGGCTCCCAACAACCATTATTTTCATAATTAGAAACATACATGAATAATAACATCAAAAATATATATCAAAATAGTAAAGCATGTAATAAATTTCTATACCCATCAATTTTAGACATTCCATTTAATTATCTCATTAATATTACCCTTACTATCCACCCAAAGGAAACAAAAACCATGAAAATCTCACATATAGAACATAAACAGGTGAGAAAGAGGGTTCCCTACATCAATGAAGCTTTACAATCTTACTTCATACTATAGGTCAAAGAATAAACTTCCAAAAATCCACCATTGCACATGGAACATGTAGATAAACCATGGATCACCAACGAGAATTGATTGAAACCAACAGATCAAATTAGGATGATGAGGTCTAGAATATCTCTCTAGGGAACCTAGGTTTCATCCTGAATAATAAAGGGAGATTGAATTGAAAATTAATGAAAAGAAATTAGTCTAAATGGTTATAAAATAGCATGGAACCCAACACTTTAATGTCGTATAACCTATTTAAGATGTGAATTCCCATTTTTCTAACTTCCTCTGAAATTCACGTTGCTTAGACCTTATTTAATTACATTTCATGAAATCACCTTTAACTATATGAATCCATTTCATAGACTCCAACCCTTTCTCACATATAATCCATGAAAATAGATGGAAATACAAGGTGTGAATCACAAATTCACAGTGTGAATTTGGTTTACATCATGAACCACCACCTATAGTACTCCTATAGCTCCAACTCCATTGAGATATCTAGAACTCCATTAGATTACTCCAACTACCCAAATAGAAAATTAATGGGTTGGGATGGAATGTAACATTACATTTATCCTTTAATTCTATCCTTATATCAAACCTTGTAAAGTGGTGAAGGAAAAAAAAGAAACACATTACATCGTGGAGATGGGGTATATGAATAAATAATGATAATAACCTTAATATAGTAACATTAGGGTATATAAATGAAAATAATATCATTATATTATCATGTATATAATAAATTTTATAGAAGATAATTAAGAATAAAACTAAGTATTTGATAATACTCACATCAATGACTATAATTTTCCTTATAAATATCCATGGAAATGAGGGAATGATAAAAATTAATGGTGATTGGAAGATTTAAAAAATGGGATAGGTTTATAGGGAGTTAAAAATGGAAGATTATCAAGAAGGAATTCAAATGATAGGTGAGTCTTGAAGTGGTGAAGATGACACCATTTTACAAGTGTAGGGTACAGTAGTTTTGGGATTAACCCTTACATTTTCAATAATGTAAAGTTACTATTCAAGTGTGAAAGGATATAAAATGTAAAAAATACGAGAGTAAAAGGATTATAGGTTGAAACTCACCTAAAAAAACTCATTTTTATACATATTTGATTGTTTAAGTCATTTTTGAACTGTTTTTATTTACCCTAATTAACCTTTACCTTGGTAATTAATTTCTAACAGTAATAGTTAGTTTTAATGAAAAATATTAAGATTGAACCTTTTAACTAATTTTATAATTATAAATTCAAATTTTAAAATCATATTATCAAATAATATTTCTAAAGTTGTGAAAAGTTAATTTTAAAAATAAGTACACTTAATCACATAAAAATAGTTTTTAAATAAATAATGTTTTTAACCTTTAAAATTATAGATAAGATAAAATTTTCTTAGATACTGATTTTAATGACATAAATTGATTTACTATAAAACAAAAAAAGTTTATGAGGCTTTAAAGTCAAGTGAAAACCGAATATTCCTTGAAAATACTTTATTTAACAAAAATAAAAAACATAATTTTTATATTAAAAAACTTTTTAATTAGTTCTAAAATAATTTTCCATAATTTTATAATTTCAATGAATATTTTAAAATTTATAATGTTATTAATTAAATTCATATTTTATTTCTTAAATTTATCTATAAATCCATAGGTCATTCTTATATAAAAAAAACTCATACAAATTACAAGTTTCATGAAAATCATATTTTTTTGACAAGAACCCAACCTTTTAAGAAAAAACTAAAAAATTACTACTATTATTATTTTGATATGATAAATTAAAAAATATAACTATTGAATCAATTTAAACTTCTAAAATTTAAAATTTAAATAAATTATTGAATAAAGACTATTTAAAGGGTGCATTTATGCAATAGTTTTGGGATGTAGAATTTACCTACTATAATAATGTCTTGGGTATTATGGGGGGTGAATTAGTGTTGGGGAATTTTTATTCTAATTAACTCATTTTATACTTTAACCTATTATAACTATTAATATATTTATTATATCATTCTTTTATCATTCCTTCATTTTTCAGAACACACACAAAGTGAAGATGATATTTATAAAGTTTTCCTTTCAAAAAGAAAGGGTAGTACTTGATATAACCTGAAAGTAATCATCGGTCACATAAGACACTATAATGAGATACTTGTTTCAATGGATCATATAAAAAAAATACTCAACCTGAAGTTTGGTACCCTACACTCAAGGGGGGGGGGGCAGAAAACAATCTCGAGTCTATAGACTGGTGATAACCTTGTCCAACTACAACACCTTTCTAGATCTTTATCATAACTATGTAGATAATCTTGAACTTATTCAAGTTTTCTAAAACACTAATAAAGTACTCCACCAATGTGGATTTTTATTAATGTCACAATTATTATTTTTTCATCCTTCTTATATTTTCACTTGCATAGAATCATGCAAGAAACCCCTCTTTTTCTTCCCTTTCATGCCCAACAGTTCACACAGTTTTATTCTTCTTTATAATAGTAAAATAAAATAATACATTTCTGCAATGAGTGTAAGAATTATTATTCTATTTTTCTTATTCTTTTTCATTGAATGGAATAACTTTATTCAATATATAAAAATTTTAATGCACAACACTATATTATTCTCTCTTATTCCCTCTTTTTTTCATTAGTTCACTTGAATTACACTAAATCTATTTCCCTTTTTATTTTTTTATCTTCTTATTTAGTGAAAAATATGCATTGTTTATTCTTATCTTCTCCTCTAAAATTCTTCTTTTTAATTTTCTTATGAAAATAGATATGTAGAACACTCTCTACTCTTTGGATATTTATGATATATGTGAACGATCAGATTCAAGTCTCTCTATTCTTATTTTATACCAGAAAAATATTCTCTTTAGCTTCTGTATCTAATCACCAACACTTCATACTCATATTTTAAAACCCACAATACATATATAATAAATATTTGCAGTGTTGGTTTCTTATTTACTCTCTGTTATTCATTTTTGTATTCACTATACCACATGAATAATTGATTTGACTTACCATGATTATTAGTAATTGAAATACCTTGGACCTTGACCATCATGGTCTCCAATTAGATCCACAATATTTGTTCTGAACTTCTTCTCATAATTCATGATTTCTTAGCATTAATAGATCTCATGATAATATACATCATTTCAAAACTTCTCCTATAACAACTTCAAATTGTAGCTGAAATGACTTCATTATTATTCATAACTACTCCTTCAATATATGATAATTTTTATAAATTTAGAATACATATACATACATATATATATATAATAATCTCTAATAAATGAATTCATAAATCCTCCTTCATTTATGATATATGATAATCCTTAAAATCCTTAATTATTCAATCTATGAAATTAACATCATATTAATTGGTCTATATGCATAAATTCCCAAACTTGTTACAGTAATGGAACCTCCATCGTGTTATAAAGCCCATGGTACTTCTCATGATTCATGCCTGAGAAAAAATTCATGCATTACATTAATCTATATGTCTACTTGAATCACATCTTAAATCAAATCCTCGTGATTATTATTTTTAATAAATTTCATCTTACTTGGAATCTTCTGAATCATTATCCTCATCAAAAATTTACTCATGAATTTCATTATGTAGGATTTATATATGTATTAAAATAAGATATATGAAAAATTCACCCACATGACCCATCATGTATCCAAATTCACATTCATATAAGATTTGGTTACATGGAAAATTCCCATACATAGAAATTCATATACGTTCATTTTCATGAATTCATGTACATGATCCATTTTCCTATATAGATTCATTCGCATACATGGATCATTCTCATATGATTATTAATTCACCTATGTACCTAATTTGTATATGTACCAGAGTATTCAAATATACAATCCATTCACATACATATATTCAATAACATAGGAAAAATGGTATATGGATATTTCCTTACACGGATCATGTATGCAGATCCAAATACATGGTTTTGAACTTATTCAATTGGAATCAAGACTTCATCTTTTTCCCTATTATACACCTCTTCATTATATCACTCTTCATATAAGAAACTCTTTACAAGAATCATGATATTCATTATCATGATATTTAAAAATTATTAAATCACCTAAATTTGCATCATAAATTTTTTATTTCCTACATATAATAGTTCTAATTCCTCTGTTATTAAACCAATATCCAAGCCTCATTACATATGACACTCATGGTGGCTCCACCTACTATGTAACTCATGGTTGATCCTTCTTTAATCACAAAAGGTCTATGCATATTTTGTTCTCAAACTCGTGGAATATTCATACTCATGGAATATCTATGATGGTTCTCATGGAATCACATTTCATGGAAGCTTATTCCATGAAATATCACTCTTAACATAAGATCCTATCAATAAAATCACCTCTCTATAGAAACTTCTCTTCCTAAAAGCCCTTATAACCTCATATTTAATGTAATATCCAAGCTACTTATTCTTTATAAACATATTGAAATTCATTATAAAGCATTACTTGATAACAAATATAACTCACACAAAGGGGGATCAATACTAATGATACTTGTGATAAACTCCATCTAGGGAGGTTTTGAATAATCCTTATGGGGAGGTTTTTGAACTTTAAATTAAACAACCACAAGGTATTTTATGATACGATGGTTTACATGATCCATGAAATGTTCTAAGAGGCACCTTGACATTTTTTAAAGAAAGTATGGTCAATCGAGATCATAAAACTTAGGATCAATAGTGGTATGGACCGATATCGGGTGTCACCATAGAGCCCATGACTCAGTGGTTATTTTACTACTTTTAAATTAAACCATTAAACTGTTTAAAACTATTTATTTATATCACACCACATGAACTTATTTTTATATAAATAGTTGTATTTAGGGATGCTATTGGGGGTGACCTAATAAGTTATACTCACACCTTGATCGAGCCACCATGAATCTTAGGTACTCGATCATATGATTATTAATTTTAAGTATAGGCTTGGGCAAGGTCGATACATAATGATTTAGTATACTAAGATAGAGCATGGGAGTTTGGGACTGGGATAGGACTTGGGACCATTTTAGGGTTCTTTCTTGTTCTATTTTTGGTCTTTTGGGTTTTGATGTATATATCGTCTACTATTGATGTATGAATTCCTAGTATATAGTATACAATTTATTTATTATTTCATGGTTTATTTTGATTGTTTATTGGAATCTACCTAAGTATTGTTTTTACTTTTATTTATCTATATGGTGTATATGATTTTATTTATTTATGATATTATCTAACTATGATATGTGGGTATAACCTTTAGACTATATCACCTTAAACCCATAATACTAGTCAAAACCATTAGAGTATGGGGAGGTGTGTGTGAGGTATAATAGTGATCATCATTCTGGGCACTGATTAGTGGTTTAGGGTGACATGAAGTTACAATATCCTCATGATTACATAGACATGACACATAAAAACCAACATCTATCCATAATTTAATATTGATAAATTCTCCCACTTTCACTTACAATTGAAAAGAATCTCCAATACCAAATGATGATATTTCTACCCATTTATCAATAAACCCAAAGAGAACACATCTATGAAAGGTTACAGAAGTGGATTTGAAAAAAGAATAAAAAAATAGTGAAATACCTTTCCATTTAATGTGATTACCATGTGAGGGTTGGGGTTTCTTCTTTAATCCATTTAATTAAATATATTTTATTAGACTCCAAGATCCAACCAATGTCATTCAAAATAAAATTTGGTTAGTTCCTTTGTCATAATATCCTCTACTTTATTTTGATTTAATATAACAACCCTGCTTTTATTACAATCTTAAACATGATTTATTACATAAAACTTCACTTGATACAACAAAGAAGATAGAGAGTTTATTGTCTTTGGGGCTGAGGATCATTACATAAAAACTTAAAACATGAAATACAACATCTTTATTGATAACTTCCTTTACATGACCACTACATTCCCTCATTCTTAGCATTGCATGGGGTAACCTAAGGACATGCATAAGAAAAGGGTGTGCTATAAAGCCCAGTAAGGGAGTACACATGGAATAACATGAGGAGTACAATACATGTTAGACAACAGACATATCAATAGAGCGTAAAAAAACATGAACTTAAAGGCATGATAAATCATGATAATCATAACATGGAAATGTGGCAACAACACTTAACATGGAATTAGCATGAGCCAAGGATCATTGCACATAGTGTAACACCCAGGACTTTTATGTTATATAAATCATCAAAGGAATCTTTTTCTACACACAACACTTGCTTGGCTTGCTTTACACGAAATCGCGACCTTCCTTGACAGCTTGCATCGTACGCAATACCGAGTTTCACTAAACAACGATATACTATTAAAATATTATTAAAACTAGCCGTTATGAATAGTAATAACCACTATTTAAAATTTTATAAATTTTATTTTTCAAAATGGACTTCATTTTTAGACTCAGAATATCGAAATTAGCCTAGGGTGAAATTTTGGTATTTTTCTGAAAACTTTCAATTTTTGATGAATAGTGAAACTACTAAGTGGCTGTTAAAAAAACTGAATTTTTCATAAAACATAATTTTACCACTTCTGTGAGTGGAATTTCAAAAATCCGAGAGACACAGTTGATGTCAGTAAGTAAAATTTGGTTCAATGAGATGAAAATAATTTTTTGGTGAATAGTAACTTTTTACTTTTTTTACCACGATTAAAAGTAAATAGGGTAATTAAGGGTAAAAATAATAATATTATTACACTAGAACATGTCCTAATTTTATTGGACAAGTGTAATTCGACCAAAAACAAACTTAGGAATAAAATATGACCATTTAGGCCCACTTGGATTAGATTAGGACATTTATTATTAATTTATTTAAAGAAGGGTTAAAATAGTTAAAATCAAAGTTTAATAACTAAATCATTTTTAATATAGGGTTATACATAAGATAAACTCGACTATAAATATTAATTAGAAATATAAAAAGATTTCCTACATAATGGTATTTTATTTGTAATTTTTAGACTTTAAATAATTTAATTTATTTATGACACAATGATGATGCAGTAATTACCATAATAGTGAAAAAAATAGACTAATTGATATTATAAATACCTAAATAAGTATAATTTGAGACTTTTTATGAATTCCAATAATTTTATAGGTTAATATGACATGTTAGTATTTATTTAATTAACTTTGTTAGAACTTATCATTCTGTTATGATTTTCACAAAAATCAATTACTAAATAGTGTCAAAATTGACATAAAATAGTTTTTAAAAAAAATATTATATTATTAATTGTTATTTTATTCCTAAAAATCTAAGGTTCGGCCAAATGACTTAGATAAGGTTATATATTTTAATAATAAACAACTTGGGGTTTTTTCGTCTTGATATAGTAAGTTTATTAACCTTATAGTATAAGAACATAAGAAGACACGATAAAAGTAAAATTATTTAACTTAATGTTAAATCTAAATGATAAGGTTAAAATAGGAACCTAAACTTGTCTAAATTCTATTGGATGAGAGTATTTCGACCCATCCCCACCTTATCCTCTAAATAAATCAATTTGGAGCTATTTAAAACCGAAATGGACTTTATAAAAAAACAATAGTTTTAGTTATTCCAAAGGTGCCCCTCCCCTCCCTTATAAAAGGGCACCTCATCCCTCTCTTCCACACACAACTTTGAGCCTTCAAGCTCGGCCAAACCCTACCATTGTCTCCTCTCCACTTCCCTAGAGACATTCTAGAGGTCCTGGTCTTCTTAAAAGACCAATTTTAGTGCCCTAAAAGGAGGTCTCAAAGAAGCACTTCAAAGAAGAGGTAATATCCATTACCGATCCTTTCCAATTTCTTTCTTCTTCAACTTCTTCTTCTTTAGTTGTTTCATTATGAAGTAATAACATCAGTATCACTCATATACTGATATTTTATTATAATTATGAAACAACCCTATTTAACCATCTATCCATCCTACGGAAAATGAAATCACCGCGCGTGTGTACGTACGGAATACCGTCTCCACGCCGTGGTGTAATCTATTTTCCACAACCACCTTACTTGGATGGGTATAATGGTGTAAATAATGACTATATATGACTATTAAAAGTGATATTGATTCTAAAATAGTATACATACACTCCAATACAATTCCACGATCATAGGAACGATATCATCACTCGTGCGTACGTACGGAATACCGTCTCCACGATGTGATGCGACTCGTTCTACATGATCTTCATTTCATAATGATTATATAAATGAATTGAATGAATGAATATGATATATATTACACTAATACCATTCTGGAAATGAGGTATCTATAACCTAAGGAGAATAATAAGAATTTATTCGACAAAACACGCATAAGAACAAAAAGTTATAAACACCCGAATAACAAGTAGCAATGAAATATTACTACTAAGAAGCTAAGAATATGACCATATATGATATCATAAAAATAAGTATGATTCTGGAATAAATCAATAACATTATTTAAATCATTATACAGGACGTTCGGACACTTACAAAGCAAGTCAGATTTAAGGTAAGGGAAATATCACAATCTCATTTTTATCCGAGATTTTTTATACTTTGAAATTTACTAGGGTGTATTTTATCATCCTCATCCATGTTTACTCAATATGTAATATTATTTCCATTCACCTACAATTGTTTAAATCCTATTTTACCCTTCGGTGAGTTTTTAGTAAAAGATATGAAATGAATCTTTTGTCGTTTTTCATACGAGGTACTTTTTTGACTTTTCCGACAAAAGTACGAAGAATGTTTTTTAACTTATATGGCATGAATGGATTTTTAAAACATTATTTACAAGAAGCTTCCTTTACAAGTTTACAAGTTATTTTTAATCAACTTATTTTAGTTTAAAATTGTATGACATGTTAATAAAGGAAAAATGTTTTTGAAGTAGAAAGGATATTTTCCTCAAGAATGGAGTTCAAGTATTTTATCAAAATTATTTTACATCTAAGATAATAAAAGGGTTCTGTTTTTATCCCTATTATTACATGGATTTGATTATGTTGTGATGGAAATATTTTTATAAATTCCTTTATCTTATATGAATTGTTTTATGATGTCATGTTGTTTAAGAATCCCATTTTTATTACATGGGTTACGCTATGATGTATGGTTTATGATTTTGTGGCACACATAAGAATGGTATCATTATGAGATGGGTGGGACCTATATCTCCCTAAAATGAATTGGGTAAAGATTTTATATCTCATGAGATATACATGGCTGGAACGGTAGGTTATACCGGTTCAGAGAAGCAGGACTGAAACTAGGGTAACTCAGTTCAGAAATGGACTTTCTCTACTAAGATAGTCTTGGAAATGAGTCTTGACTAATAATAAATGATTCTCTATGATTATATGTGTATGACACAAGGTTTCATGTTTTAAGTTCTGATTATTGGGATTACATTTCACTTCTATGATTTATCCCATGTTATGATATTATGATCTCTTTTGCAGGATAAGATTTCCAAAAGTTATGTTCTTATGTATATGATGTGATTGATATTTCTTTTGTTTACCCTTACTGAGCATTTGAACTCACCCTTTTGTATGTTTTATTTCCCCAGGTCAGGAAGAAGGTTATTAAGTATAATATGCCAAAAAGGGACTCTAGATATGATGAAATAAATGGGAGGCAAAGTAGATGCTTTATGAACCAGTTGTTTATGTTTCCCAGTTTCTAAAGACACTATACCTATACAATCCTTTCTTGGTTTTGTTATATGTTGTAATAAGCGTGCTTCAATTCTGAAGTAATAACAATGTATGTAAAGTATGGGTCGTTATAGTTGGTATCAAAGGAAAGGTATAGTCAACCTTTGGAAACTAGGATGCGAAAGCCTTAGTAAGAACCCTAAGGATAATTCTAAGCATAGAACACAATCTTAGTGTTTTAGAAATGGCCATTAATAACCTAGGATAAGACCTTAAGTGTGAAATTTTATTATGTGGTTTTCCTATTATAATTAGTGTTGCTCACACTATTCTTCTTGGTTTTAGTCAATGGTTGGAACCCGAAGGAACCGTGTTAATGCGGAATGCGACGGTCAATGAAATGATTGTCCCCCTGAGCAACCAAATGTTATGGGAGATAGAATGAAAAATCTTGTAGCCATGCTCACAAAACTTTCTCAAGCTATGAATCATACAGGACTTCCAAACGAGTAAAGGAAGGAGCAACATTCTATTGAATCCTTCATGAGACAGCGCCCACCTTCATTCAACGGGTCTACAGATCCATTAGTTGCTAAACAATGGATTAGTACTACTGAAAAGATATTTTCAGTTCTTCAATGTTCTGAGCATGATAAAGTCATCCTAGCCGTGTATCGTTTGGAGGGTGATACTGATCAATGGTGGAATCTTATTAAGAATACGAGGCAAAGGGATGAAATTGAGTCCATGGAATGGGACGAGTTCAAGAACTTATTTTTCAATAAGTACTTACCTCGTATTCTCCGAACAAAGATGGAAAAGGAGTTTCTTGAACTGAAGCAAAAGGATGATGAATCTATTGGTACCTATGAAGCAAATTTTACAAGACTTGCAAGGTACGCTTCTGGTATTATTATCCAACCGGAGAGTAAGATCGATTGATTCTTTAGTGGATTAAAACCAATTCTTCAAAGGGCCTTAGCCATAAGGGACTTCAATAGCTATGAGGAAATCGTTCGATGTGCTCTCAAAGTTGAGATGGAGATTGGAGTAACCCATCAGTCATATGGGTTTGATAAGAAGAGGAAAATGGAATTCAAAGGAAAATCTAAAGAGCACACTGAAAAGAATATGAACTTTCCCTTATGCACGAAGTGTGGAAAGAAACATGGAGGGAGTTGTCTTAAAGGGACAAGTAAATGTTTCAAATGTGGAAAGGAAGGTCATCAGGCATTTGAATGCCGCGATGATGGGAAGAAGATGTCTAATGATGAAAACAAAGGAAGGGATACACAGAATGAACCTATTACACTTCAATGTTTCAAGTGCAAGGAGATGGGGCATTATGCCAATAAATGACCTAATCCAAGGGTTGATGATGATGGTCGACGTCAACAAACTCTTAAGGCTAAAGACAAAGGGAAGTCACATGCAATTTCTATCAGTGATGTGGAGTACGATAACAATGTGGTGAAAGGTACACTTACCATCCACTCTAAAGAAGAAAATGTTTTATTTGATTCCGGATCCACACACTCTTTTATTTATGAATAATTTTCTAAGGATATCACCTTATTACCTCAACAGTTTGATGTTGAGTTAGCTGTGACAACCCCTAATGGCACAACAGTCGCATCAAAAGTTTATAATTCTTCTCCGATTGAAGTTTGTGGGAAAGTGCTTCCTGAAAATCTTGTGATCCTTCCTATAGTGGAATTTGATGTGATTCTTGGCATGGATTGGCTTTCTCTACATGGAGCTCATATCAATTGCCAAAGAAGAGAAGTCACATTTCATATTCCGGATCAATCTATGATTGTCTATCGATGCAAGGATGAATATAACCTTCCAGTGGAAATTCCTTCCATCTTAAGGGTCTTGATTCCACTAAATGAAGGTTATTTATTTCAAATGGTTGGTGAAAAACTCACGATTAAGAATATGCCCATTTTACGAGAGTTTGATGATGTCTTTCCGGAGGAATTACCGGGTCTTCCACCGAATCGCGAAGTTGAGTTTTCAATAGAACTCGTACCGGGTGCTTTGCCTATTTCAAAGACACCTTATAGAATGGCCCCAATTGAGTTGCAGGAATTGAAGAAGCAACTCCAAGAGAATCTCGATAAGGGGTTTATATGCCCTAGTGCATCACCTTGGGTAGAACCTGTTCTGTTTGTTAAGAAGAAAGATGGATCAATGAGACTCTGCATTGATTATCGAGAACTTAACAAGATCACTATCAAGAAAAAATATCCTCTCCCACGCATTGATGACCTATTTGACCAACTACACGGAGCTCAATACTTTTCCAAGATTGATCTTCGTTCAGGGTATCATCAATTAAGGGTCAAAAGGGAGGATATACCAAAGACAACTTTTCGTACAAGGTATGGACACTATAAATTTATAGTGATGCCATTTGGTCTTACTAATTCCCCTGCTATCTTCACGGATCTAATGAATAGAGTCTTTAGAGACTATCTTGATCAATTTGTGGTAGTCTTTATAGACGATATTCTTGTCTATTCAAAGAGCAAGGAAGAACATGAAGATCACTTGAGAATTATATTGAAGACCCTGAGAAAAGAGAAGCTTTATGCCAAATTTTCCAAATGTGAATTTTGGCTTCAAAAAGTTGCATTTTTGGGTCACATAATCTCAAAAGAGGGGATATCTGTGGATCCAGCAAAAACAGAGGTTATCGAAAGATGGTCGAGACCAACAACAGTAACCGAGATCCGAAGTTCTCTTGGTTTGGCTAGATATTATCAACGTTTTGTGAAAGATTTTTCACGATTATCTAATCCACTCACCAAGTTGACTCGGAAAGGAGTTAAGTTTGTATGGATGGAGGAATGTGAAGAGAATTTCAAGGAGTTGAAAAGAAGGTTATCCAGTGCACCTGTGCTCACACTGACTTGTAGTGGAGAAAGGTTTGTGATCTATAGTGATGCATCCAAGAAGGGATTGGGGTGTGTTCTTATGCAAAATGATATGGTGATAGCTTATGCCTTATGACAGTTGAAAATACATGAGAAAAATTACCCAACTCATGATTTGGAGTTAGCTGCGGTAATCTTTGCATTAAAGATTTGGAGGCATTACCTTTATAGTGAAAGGTGTGATATTTATACTGATCATAAAAGTTTAAAGTATATTTTCACACAAAAGGAGCTGAATATGCGCCAAAGAATATGGTTGGAGCTGATTAAGTATTATGACTGCTCAATCCATTACCACCCTGGGAAAGCAAACAAGGTGGCAGATGCATTAAGTTGACAAGACCAAGCCAGTTTATCCATGATGAGGATCACAAAAGATCCAATATTTATGGATTTACAAAGAATGGATCTTGGAATTATAATGGAAGGGGAAAAATCTTATCTTTCTCAAATGAATGTTCAACCATCTATACATGTGAAGATTAAAGAGGCACAGAAAGAAGATGTCGAGTTACAAAAGAAGGTGAGAAATGTTCCTGAATTCAACGTTGATTATGATGGGATAATAAAGTTCAGGACTCGGGTTTGTGTTCCTCCCATCCCCTAATTAAAGAAGGAGCTGCTGGATGAGGCTCACAGTTCTTCATTCTCTATTCATCCTGGAAGCACAAAGATGTATAGGGACCTGAAAGAGTACTTCTAGTGGGATGGCATGAAAAGAGATGTTGCTTAATATGTCTCTCGATGCTTGGTTTGTCAGCAAGTTAAAGCTGAGAGACAGAATTCTAAGGGGATGTTACAACCATTACACATACCCGAATGGAAATGGGAAAACATCACTATGGACTTTGTCACAGGACTTCCTAAAACATCCAAAGGCAATAATTCTATCTGGGTCATAGTTGATCGTCTTACAAAATCTGCACACTTCATTGCTATTAGATAGGATTTCTCTCTGGATCAGCTTGCCAGGATATATGTAAAGGAAGTAGTAAGATTGCATGGAGTACCACTTTCTATTATATCTGATCAGGATCTGAGGTTTACCTCAAAGTTCTGGCGAAGTCTTCAACATACTCTGGATACAGAGTTGAGTTTCAACACTGCTTATCATCCTCAGATAGACGGTCAGTCTGAGAGAACAATTCAAACTCTAGAAGATATGTTGAGAGCTTGCTCTATGGATTTCAAAGGTGGTTGGGATCAACACATACCTTTGGTGGAATTTTCTTATAATAATAGCTTTCACTTCAGTATTCAGATGGCTCCTTATAAAGCTCTCTATGGAAAGAAATGCAGGACTCCAACTTGCTGAGATGAAGTTGGGGAAAGAAATCTATTAGGACCTGATCTCGTTGATGAAATGGCAGAAAAGGTCAGATCTATTCAACAACACATAAGAGCAGCTCAGAGTCGACAGAAAAGTTATGCCAACAGCCGAAGAAAAGACCTAGAGTTTGAAGTGGGTGATAAAGTGTTCTTACAGATATCTCCCTGGAAGAGGGTTATGAGATTTGGAAAGAAGGGGAAGTTGAGCCCCAGATATATCGGTCCTTTCGAAATACTGGATCGTGTTGGGAAGGTAGCTTACCGATTGGCGCTTCCACTGAATCTCTCTCAAGTTAACGATGTGTTCCATGTATCTCTCTTGAGAAAGTACATACCTGATCCTTCACATGTACTTAGCTCAGAAGTTGTACCGCTGGAGCAAGATCTTTCTTATGAAGAACAACCGATAGAGATTCTGGATCGTAGCGAAAAAGTCCCACGAAACAAGACCACTCGGTTGGTGAAAGTTTTATAGAGGAACCACCAATTAGAAGAAGCTACATGGGAGCTTGAGGATATGATGAGGGAGAGGTATCCCCATCTGTTTGTTACATAGTGACGAATTTCGAGGGCGAAATTCATTTTAAGAGGGGTAGAATGTAACACCGGAGACTTTTATGTTATATAAATCATTAAAGGAATCTTTTTCTACACACAACACTTTCTTGGCTTGCTTTACACGAAATCGCGACCTTCCTCGATAGCTTGCGTCGTACGCAATATCGAGTTTCACTAAACAACGATATACTATTAAAATATTATTAAAACTAGCCGTTATGAATAGTAATAACCACTTTTTAAAATTTTATAAATTTTATTTTTCAAAATGGACTTCATTTTGGGACTCAGAATATCGAAATTAGCCTAGGGTGAAATTTTGGTATTTTTCTGAAAACTTTCAATTTTTGATGAATAGTGAAACTACTAAGTGGCCGTTAAAAAAACTGAATTTTTCATAAAACTTAATTTTACCGCTTCTGTGAGTGGAATTTCAAAAATCCAAGAGACACTGTTGATGTCAGTAAGTAAAATGTGGTTCAATGAGATGAAAATAATTTTTTGGTGAATAGTAACTTTTTACTTTTTTTACCACGGTTAAAAGTAGATAGGGTAATTAAGGGTAAAAATGATATTATTATTACCCTAAAACATGTCCTAATTTTATTGGACAAGTGTAATTCGACCAAAAACAAACTTAGGAATAAAATATGACCATTTAGGCCCACTTGGATTAGATTAGGACATTTATTATTAATTTATTTAAAGAAGGGTTAAAATAGTTAAAATCAAAGTTTAATAACTAAATCATTTTTAATATAGGGTTATACATAAGATAAATTCAACTATAAGTATTCATTAGAAAGATAAAAATATTTCCTACATAATGGTATTTTATTTGTAATTTTTAGTCATTAAATAATTTAATTTATTTATGACACAATGATGATGCAGTAATTACCATAATAGTGAAAAAAAATAGAATAATTGATATTATAAATACCTAAATAAGTATAATTTGAGACTTTTTATGAATTAAAATAATTTTCTAGGTTAATATGACATGTTTTTATTAATTTAATTAACTTTTGTTTGAACTTATCATTATGTTATGATTTTCACAAAAATCAATTACTAAATAGTGTCAAAATTGACAGAAAATAGTTTTTAAAACAAATTTTATATTATTAATTGTTATTTTATTCCTAAAAATATAAGGTTCGGAAAAATGACTTAGATAAGGTTATATATATTAATAATAAAAAACATGGGGTTCGTTTGGCTTGATATAGTAAGTTTATTAACCTCATAGTATAAGAACACAAGAAGACACGGTAAAAGAAAAATTATTTAACTTAATGTTAAATCTAAATGATAAGGTTAAAATAGGAACCTAAACTTGTCTAAATTCTATTGGATGAGAGGATTTCGACCCATCCCCACCTTAGCCTCGAAATAAATCAATTTGGATCTATTTAAAACCGAACATGACTTTATAATAAAATAATAGTTTTAGTTATTCCAAAGGTGCCCCTCTCCTCCCTTATAAAAGGGCACCTCCTCCCTCTCTTTCACACACAACTTTGAGCCTTCAAGCTCGGACAAACCCTGCCATTTTCTCCTCTCCACTTCCCTAGAGACATTCTAGAGGTCCTGGTCTTCTTAAAAGGCGAATTATAGTGCCCTAAAAGGAGGTCTCAAAGAATCACTTCAAAGAAGAGGTAATATCCATTACCGATCCTTTCCAATTTCGTTCTTCTTCAACTTCTTCTTATTTAGTTGTTTCATTATGAAGTAATAAAATAAGTATCACTCATATAATGATATGTTATTATAATTATGAAACAACCCTATTTAACCATCTATCCATCCTACGGAAAATGAACTCACCGCACGTGCGTACGTACGGAATACCGTCTCCACGTCGTGGTGTAATCTATTTTCCACCACCACCTTACTTGGATGGGTATAATGGTGTAAATAATGACTATATATGACTATTAAAAGTGATATTGATTCTGAAATAGTATACATTCACTCCAATACAATTCCACGATCATAGGAACGATATCATCACTCGTGCGTACGTACGGAATACCGTCTCCACAATGTGATGCGACTCGTTCTACATGATCTTAATTTCATAATGATTATATAAATGAATTGAATGAATGAATATGATATATATTACACTAATACCATTCTTTAAATGAGGTATCTATAACCTAAAGAGAATAATAAGAATTTATTCTACAAAACACGCATAAGAACAAAAAGTTATAAACACCCGAATAACAAGTAGCAATGAAATATTACTACTAAGAAGCTAATAATATGACCATATATGATATCATAAAAATAAGTATGATTCTGGAATAAGTCAATAACATTATTTAAATCATTATACAGGAGGTTCGGACACTTACAAAGCAATTCGGACTTAAGGTAAGGGAAATATCACAATCTCATTTTTATCCGAGATTGTTTATACTTTGAAATTTACTGGGGTGTACTTTATCATCCTCATCCATGTTTACTCAATATGTAATATTATTTCCATTCACCTATAATTGTTTAAATCCTATTTTACCCTTTGGTGAGTTTTTAGAAAAAGATATGAAAGGAATCTTTTGTCGTTTTTCATATGAGGTACTTTTTTGACTTTTCCGAAAAAAGTACGAAGAATGTTTTTTTAACTTATACGGCATGAATGGATTTTTAAAACATTATTTCCAAGAATCTTCCTTTACAAGTTTCCAAGTTATTTTTAATCAACTTCTTTTAGTTTAAAATTGTATGACATGTTAAGAAAGGAAAAATGTTTTTGAAGTAGAAAGGATATTTTCCTCAAGAATGGAGTTCAAGTATTTTATCAAAATTATTTTCCTTCTAAGATAATAAAAGGGTTATGTTTTTATCCCTATTATTACATGGATTTTATTATGTTGTGATGGAAATATTTTTATGAATTCCTTTATCTTATATGAATTGTTTTATGATGTCATGTTGTTTAAGAATCCCATTTTTATTACATGGGTTACGCTATGATGTATGGTTTATGATTTTGTGGCACGCATAAGAATGGTATCATTATGAGATGGGTGGGAACTATATCTCCCTCCAATGCATTGGGTAAAGATTTTATATCTCATGATATAGACATGGCTGGAACGGTAGGTTATACCGGTTCAGTGAAGTAGGACTGAAATGAGGGTAACTCGGTTCAGAAATAGACTTTGTCCACTAAGATAGTTTTGGCAATGAGTCTTGACTAATAAGAAATGATTCTCTATGATTATGTGTGTATGCCACAAGGTTTCATGTTTTATGTTATGATTATTGGGATTACATTTCACTTCTATGATTTATACCATGTTATGATATTGTGATCTCTTTTGCAGGATAAGATTTCCAAAAGTTATGTTCATATGTATATGATGTGATTGATATTTCTTTTGTTTACCCTTACTGAGCATTTGAGCTCACCCTTTTGTATGTTTTATTTCCCCAGGTCAGGAAGAAGGTTATTAAGTAGAATATGCCAAAAAGGGACTCTAGATATGATGAAATAAATGGGAGGCAAAGTAGATGCTTTATGAACCAGTTGTTTATGTTTCCCAGTTTCTAAAGACACTATACCTATACGGTCCTTTCTTGGTTTTGTAATATGTTGTAATAAGTGTGCTTCAATTCTAAAGTAATAACAATGTATGTAAAGTATGGGTCGTTATAGTTGGTATCGAAGGAAAGGTATAGTCAACCTTTGGAAACTAGGATGCGAAATCCTTAGTAAGAACCCTAAGGATAATTCTAAGAATAGAACACAATATTAGTGTTTTAGAAATGGCCATGAATAACCTAGGATAAGACCTTAAGTGTGAAATTTTATTCTGTGGTTTTCCTATTATAATTAGTGTTGCTCACACTATTATTCTTGGTTTTAGTCAATGGCTGGAACCCGAAGGAACCCTGTTAATGCGGAATGCGACGGGCAATGCAATGATTGTCCCCCTGAGCAACCAAACGTTATGGGAGCTGGAATACAAAATCTTGTATCCATTCTCACACAAATTTCTCAAGCTATTAATCATGCAGGACTTCCAAACGAGCAAAGGAAGGAGCAACATTCTATTGAATCCTTCATGAGACAGCGTCCACCTTAATTCAGTGGGTCTACTGATCCATTAGTTGCTGAACAATGGATTAGTACTACTGAAAAGATATTTTCAGTTCTTCAATGTTCTAAGCATGATAAATTCATCCTAGCCGTGTATCGTTTGGAGGGTGATGCTGATCAATGGTGGAATCTTATTAAGAATACGAGGCAAAGGGATGAAATTGAGTCCATGGAATGGGACGAGTTCAAGAACTTATTTTTCAATAAGTACTTCCCTCGTATTCTCCGAACAAAGATGGAAAAAGAGTTTCTTGAACTGAAGCAAAGGGATGATGAATCTGTTGGTACCTATGAAGCAAATTTTACAAGACTTGCAAGGTACGCTTCTGGTATTATTATCCAACCGAAGAGTAAGATCGATCGATTCTTTAGGGGCTTAAAACCAAGTCTTCGAAGGGCCTTATCCATAAGGGACTTTAATAGCTACGAGGAAATCGTTCGATGTGCTCTCAAAGTTGATATGGAGATTGGAGTAACCCATCAGTCATATGGGTTTGATAAGAAGAGGAAAATGGAATTCAAAGGAAAATCTAAAGAGCACACTGAAAACAAGATGAACTTTCCCTTATGCACAAATTGTGGAAAGAAACATGGAGGGAGTTGTCTTAAAGGGACAAGTAAATGTTTCAAATTTGGAAAGGAAGGTCATCAGGAATTTGAATGCCGCGATGATGGGAAGAAGATGTCTAATGATGCAAACAAAGGAAGGGATACACAGAATGAACCTACTACACTTCAATGTTTCAAGTGCAAGGAGATGGGGCATTATGCCAATAAATGCCCTAATCCAAGGGTTGATGATGATGGTCGACGTCAACAAACTCTTAAGGCTAAAGTCAAAGGAAAGTCACATGCAATTTCTATCAGCGATGTGGAGTACGATAACGATGTGGTGAAAGGTACACTTACTATCCACTCTAAAGTAGAAAATGTTTTATTTGATTCTGGATCCACCCACTATTTTATTTCTGAAGACTTTTCTAAGGATATCACCTTATTACCTCAACAGTTAGATGTTGAGTTAGCTGTGACAACCCCTAATGGCACAACAGTCGCATCAAAAGTTTATAATTCTTCTCTGATTGAAGTTTGTGGGAAATTGCTTTCTGAAAATCTTGTGATCCTTCCTATAGTGGAATTTGATGTGATTCTTGGAATGGATTGGCTTTCTCTACATGGAGCTCATACCAATTGCCAAAGAAGGGAAGTCACATTTCATATTTTGGATCAATCTATGATCGTCTATCGATGCAAGGATGAATATAACCTTCCAGTGGAAATTCCTTCCATCTTATGGGTCTTGATTCCACTAAATGAAGGTTATTTATCTCAAATGGTTGGTGAGAAACTCACGATTAAGAATATTCCCATTGTACGAGAGTTTGATGATGTCTTTCTGGAGGAATTACCATGTCTTCCACCGAATCGCGAAGTTGAGTTTTCAATAGAACTCGTACCAGGTGCTTTGCCTATTTCTAATAAACCTTATAGAATGGCCCCAATTGAGTTGCAGGAATTGAAGAAGCAACTCCAAGAGAATCTCGATAAGGGGTTCATACGCCCTAGTGCATCACCTTGGGGAGCACCTGTTCTGTTTGTTAAGAAGAAAGATGGATTAATGAGACTCTGCATTGATTATCGAGAACTTAACAAGATCACTATCAAGAACAAATATCCTATCCCACGCATTGATGACCTATTTGACCAACTACGCGGAGCTCAATACTTTTCCAAGATTGATCTTCATTCATGGTATCATCAATTAAGGGTCAAAAGGGAGGATATACCAAAGACGGCTTTCCGTACAAGGTATGGACACTATGAATTTATAGTCATGCCATTTGGTCTTACTAATGCCCCTGCTATATTCATAGATCTAATGAATAGAGTCTTTAGAGACTATCTTGATCAATTTGTGGTAGTCTTTATAGATGATATTCTTGTCTATTCAAAGAGAAAGGAAGAACATGAAGATCACTTGAGAATTATATTGAAGACTCTGAGAAAAGAGAAGCTTTATGCCAAATTTACCAAATGTGAATTTTGGCTTCAAAAAGATGCATTTTTGGGTCACATAATCTCAAAAGAGGGGATATCTGTGGATCCAGCAAAAATAGAGGTTATCGAAAGATGGTCGAGACCAACAACAGTAACCGAGATCCGAAGTTTTCTTGGTTTGGCTGGATATTATCGACGTTTTGTGAAAGATTTTTCATGATTATCTAATCCACTCACCAAGTTGACTCAGAAAGGAGTTAAGTTTGTATGGACGGAGGAATGTGAAGAGAATTTCAAGGAGTTGAAAAGAAGGTTATCCAGTGCACCTGTGCTCACACTGCCTTGTAGTGGAGAAAGGTTTGTGATCTACAGTGATGCATCCAAGAAGGGATTGGGGTGTGTTCTTATGCAAAATTATATGGTGATAGCTTATGCCTTACGACAGTTGAAAATACATGAGAAAAATTACCCAACTCATGATTTGGAGTTAGCTGCGGTAATCTTTGCATTAAAGAATTGGAGGAATTACCTTTATGGTGAAAGGTGTGATATTTATACTGATCATAAAAGTTTAAAGTATATTTTCACACAAAAGGAGATGAATATGCGCCAAAGAAGATGGTTGGATCTGATTAAGGATTATGATTTCTCAATCCATTACCACCCTGGGAAAGCAAACAAGGTGGTAGATGCATTAAGTCGACAAGACCATGCCAGTTTATCCATGATGAGGATCACAAAAGATCCAATATTTATGGATTTACAAAGAATGGATCTTGGAATTATAATGGAAGGGGGAAAATCTTATCTTTATCAAATGAATGTTCAACCATCTATACATGTGAAGATTAAAGAGGCACAGAAAGAAGATGTCGAGTTACAAAAGAAGGTGAGAAATGTTCCTGAATTCAACCTTGATTGTGATGGGATAATAAAGTTTAGAAATCGGGTTTGTGTTCTTCCGATCCCGGAATTAAAGAAGGAGCTGCTGGATGAGGCTCATAGTTCTTCATTCTCTATTCATCCTGGAAGCACGAAGATGTATAGGGACCTGAAATAGTACTTCTGGTGGGATGGCATGAAAAGAGATGTTGCTGAATATGTCTCTTGATGCTTGGTTTGTCAGCATGTTAAAGCTTAGAGACAGAAGTCTAAGGGGATGTTACAACCATTACCCATACCCGAATGGAAATGGGAAAACATCACTATGGACTTTGTCACAGGACTTCCTAAAACATCCAAAGGCAATAATGCTATCTGGGTCATAGTTGATCGTCTTACAAAATCTGCACACTTCATTGCTATTAGAGAGGATTTCTCTCTGGATCATCTTGCCAGGATATATGTAAAGGAAGTAGTAAGATTGCATGGAGTACCACTTTCTATTATATCTGATCGGGATCTGAGGTTTACCTCAAAGTTCTGGCGAAGTCTTCAACATACTCTGGATACAGAGTTTAGTTTCAGCACTGCTTATCATCCTCAGACAGACGGTCAGTCTGAGAGAACAATTCAAACTCTAGAAGATATGTTGAGAGCTTGCTCTATGGATTTCAAAGGTGGTTGGGATCAACACCTACCTTTGGTGGAATTTTCTTATAATAATAGCTTTCACTCCAGTATTCATATGGCTCCTTATGAAGCTCTCTATGGAAAGAAATGCAGGACTCCAACTTGCTGGGATGAAGTTGGGGAAAGAAAGCTATTATGACCTGATCTCGTTGATGAAATGGCAGAAAAGGTCAGATCTATTCAACAACACATAAGAGCAGCTCAGAGTCGACAGAAAAGTTATGCCGACAACCGAAGAAAAGACCTAGAGTTTGAAGTGGGTGATAAAGTGTTCTTACGGATATCTCCCTGGAAGAGGGTTATGAGATTTGGAAAGAAGGGGAAGTTGATCCCCAGATATATCGGTCCTTTCAAAATACTGGATCGTGTTGGGAAGGTAGCTTACCGATTGGCGCTTCCACCAAATCTCTCTCAAGTTCACAATGTGTTCCATGTATCTCTCTTGAGAAAGTACATACCTCATCCTTCACATGTACTTAGCTCAGAAGTTGTACCGCTGGAGCAAGATCTTTCTTATGAAGAACAACCGATAGAGATTCTGGATCGTAGCGAAAAAGTCCTACGAAACAAGACCACTCGATTGGTGAAAGTTTTATGGAGGAACCACCAATTAGAAGAAGCTACATGGGAGCTTGAGGATATGATGCGGGAGAGGTATCCCCATCTGTTTGTTACAAAGTGATGAATTTCGAGGGCGAAATTCATTTTAAGAGGGGTAGAATGTAACACCCGAGACTTTTATGTTATATAAATCATCAAAGGAATATTTTTCTACACACAACACTTTCTTGGCTTGCTTTACACGAAATCGCGACCTTCCTTGATAGCATTCATCGTACGCAATACCGAGTTTCACTAAACAACGATATACTATTAAAATATTATTAAAACTAGCCGTTATGAATAGTAATAACCACTTTTTAAAATTTTATAAATTTTATTTTTCAAATTGGAGTTCAATTTTGGACTCAGAATATCTAAATTAGCCTAGGGTGAAATTTTGGAATTTTTCTGAAAACTTTCAATTTTTGATGAATAGTGAAACTACTAAGTGGCTGTTAAAAAAACTGAATTTTTCATAAAACATAATTTTACCGCTTCTGTGAGTGGAATTTCAAAAATCCGAGAGACACGATTGATGTCAGTAAGTAAAATGTGGTTCAATTAGATGAAAATAATTTTTTGCTGAATAGTAACTTTTTACTTTTTTTACCACGGTTAAAAGTAAATAGGGTAATTAAGGGTAAAAATGATATTATTATTACCCTAACACATGTCCTAATTCTTTTGGACAAGTGTAATTCGACAAAAAACAAACTTAGGAATAAAATATGACCATTTAGGCCCACTTGGATTAGATTAGGACATTTA
Organism: Viscum album; assembly: GCA_963277665.1. NCBI lineage: Eukaryota > Viridiplantae > Streptophyta > Magnoliopsida > Santalales > Viscaceae > Viscum > Viscum album. The sequence goes on from OY728134.1 coordinate 332,886,643, forward strand.
TTATTAATTTATTTAAAGAAGGGTTAAAATAGTTAAAATCAAAGTTTAATAACTAAATCATTTTTAATATAGGGTTATACATAAGATAAATTCGACTATAAATATTCATTATAAATCTAAAAAGATTTCCTACATAATGTTATTTTATTTGTAATTTTTAGAATTTAAATAATTTAATTTATATATGACACAATGATGATGCAGTAATTACCATAGTAGTGAAAAAAAATAGAATAATTGATATTATAAATACCTAAATAAGTATAATTTGAGAATTTTTATGAATTCCAATAATTTTCTAGGTTAATATGACATGTTAGTATTGCTTTAATTAGCTTTTTTCGAACTTATCATTCTGTTATGATTTTCACAAAAATCAATTACTAAATAGTGTCAAAATTGACATAAAATAGTTTTTAAAACAAATATTATATTATTAATTGTTATTTTATTCCTAAAAATATAAGGTTAGGCCAAATGACTTAGATAAGGTTATATATATTAATAATAAACTACTTGGGGTTCGTTTGGCTTGATATAGTAAGTTTATTAACCTTATAGTATAAGAACACAAGAAGAAACGGTAAAAGTAAAATTATTTAACTTAATGCTAAATATAAATTATAAGGTTAAAATAGGAACCTAAACTTGTCTAAATTCTATTGTATGAGAGGATTTTGACCCATACCCACCTTAGCCTCAAAATAAATCAATTTTGAGCTATTTAAAACGGAACTTGACTTTATAATAAAATAATAGTTTTAGTTATTCCAAAGGTGCCCCTCTCCTCCCTTATAAAAGGGCACCACCTCCCTCTCTTCCACACACAACTTTGAGCCTTCAAGCTCGGCCAACCCCTGCCATTTTCTCCTCTACACTTCCCTAGAGACATTCTAGAGGTCCTGGTCTTCTTAAAAGACCAATTTTAGTGCCCTAAAAGGAGGTCTCAAAGAAGCACTTCAAAGAAGAGGAAATATCCATTACCGATCCTTTCCAATTTCTTTCTTCTTCAACTTATTCTTCTTTAGTTGTTTCATTATGAAGTAATAACATCAGTATCACTCATATAATGATATTTTATTATAATTATGAAACAACCCTATTTAACCATCTATCCATCCTACGGAAAATGAAATCACCGCGCGTGTGTACGTACGGAATACCGTCTCCACGCCGTGGTGTAATCTATTTTCCACCACACCTTACTTGGATGGGTATAACTGTGTAAATAATGACTATATATGACTATTAAAAGTGATATTGATTCTGAAATAGTATAAATACACTCCAATACAATTCCACGATCATAGGAACGATATCATCACTTGTGCGTACGTACGGAATACCGTCTCTACGATGTGATGCGACTCGTTCTACATGATCTTCATTTCATAATGATTATATAAATGAATTTAATGAATGAATATGATATATATTACACTAATACCATTCTGGAAATGAGGTATCTATAACCTAAAGAGAATAATAAGAATTTATTCGAGAAAACACGCATAAGAACAAAAAGTTATAAACACCCGAATAACAAGTAGCAATGAAATATTACTACTAAGAAGCTAAGAATATGACCATATATGATATAATAAAAATAAGTATGATTCTGGAATAAGTCAATAACATTATTTAAATCATTATACAGAAGTTTTGGACACTTACAAATCAAGTCGGACTTAAGGTAAGGGAAATATCACAATCTCATTTTTATCCGAGATTGTTTATACTTTTAAATTTACTGGGGTGTATTTTATCATCCACATACATGTTTCCTCAATATGTAATATTATTTCCATTCACCTACAATTTTTTAAATCCTATTTTACCCTTCGGTGAGTTTTTAGTAAAAGATATGAAAGGAATCTTTTGTCGTTTTTCATACGTGGTACTTTTTTGACTTTTCCGACAAAAGTACGAAGAATGTTTTTTTAACTTATACGACATGAATGGATTTTTAAAACATTATTTCCAAGAAGCTTCCTTTACAAGTTTCCAAGTTATTTTTAATCAACTTCTTTTATTTTAAAATTGTATGACATGTTAAGAAAGGAAAAATGTTTTTTGAAGTAGAAATGATATTTTCCTCAAGAATGGAGTTCAAGTATTTTATCAAAATTATTTTCCATATAAGATAATAAAAGCGTTCTGTTTTTATCCCTATTATTAAATGGATTTGATTATGTTGTGATGGAAATATTTTTATGAATTCCTTTATCTTATATTAATTGTTTTATGATGTCATGTTGTTTAAGAATCCCATTTTTATTACATGGGTTACGCTATGGTGTATGGTTTATGATTTTGTGGCACACATAAGAATGGTATCATTATGAGATGGGTGGGACCTATATCTCCCTCCAATGCATTGGGTAAATATTTTATATCTCATGAGATAGACATGGCTGGAACGGTAGGTTATACCGGTTCAGTGAAGCAGGACTGAAACGAGGGTAACTCGGTTCAGAAATGGACTTTGTCCACTAAGATAGTCTTGGAAATGAGTCTTGACTAATAAGAAATGATTCTCTATGATTATGTGTGTATGCCACAAGGTTTCATGTTTTAAGTTATGATTATTGGGATTACATTTCACTTCTATGATTTATCCCATGTTATGATATTATGATCTCTTTTGCAGGATAAGATTTCCAAAAGTTATGTTCTTATGTATATGATGTGATTGATATTTCTTTTGTTTACCCTTATTGAGAATTTGAGCTCACCCTTTTGTATGTTTTATTTCCCCAGGTCAGGAAGAAGGTTATTAAGTTGAATATGCCAAAAAGGGACTCTAGATATGATGAAATAAATGGGAGGCAAAGTAGATGCTTTATGAACCAGTTGTTTATGTTTCCCAGTTTCTAAAGACACTATACCTATACGGTCCTTTCTTGGTTTTGTTATATGTTGTAATAAGTGTGCTTCAATTCTGAAGTAATAACAATGTATGTAAAGTATGGGTCGTTATACATAGAGCATGAGTAAATCCTCATTGCACATAAAGCACGAGTAAACCCTCATTGAACTTGAATTAGAATGAGTCAACACTAATTGCACATGATGTATCATGATACTACACTTTACCCAATGCATTGGAGCTCTATAAGGGCGCACCCTTCTTAAAAATTTCATTTCATGCATAAGTGTGCCACATGGATCATAAAACATGGATTCATAAAACATAATAATTTATTCCAAGATAAAGGAATGTGGAATTCATACATGAAACTTTGTAATCAACAAGTAAATGTGGATAAAGGTGAATACCCTTTATGGAGAAATGGGCATGATATTCACTACACAATGACATTGGCTTAGAAAATCGGTGCGATTTCGGCAGCATAACGACGTGACATAAGAATTCATAAAAAAATTTGATGAGAGAGAAAGGGGTTACTAATCATATTTGCATGTAATGGACAGTAATTAGTTCATATAGATACATGTCCCAACAATTTTAATGGAATTTAGATTCATGATACAAAAGTATTTCTTTAATGTAAAAGAGGAGAGAGAAGTTCCTTTTTCAATTTAATCATAGTAACGGGTGTACATGGGAGGCATTTAATGAGAGAGAAAGGGTCTCCCATAATTCAAACAATAATATGGAATTATGGGGGAGGTGTGAAACTATACCCCAACATTCATAATTGAAATTAAAAGGTCAATAAAACTTAAAGAAAATTTACAAAAATGAGAAAGGAAGAAAAAACCCTTACTTGGAAGTGTGTTTCCAAAGGCTAGAGAGAGGCTTGTGAGAGGCTTCTTGGGAGCTTGGGGAACCTTGGTAGGATTCTAGAGAGAGTAGGGAAGAGGTTGGACGAACTACAAGGTCTTTGAGTGAAGAGGAAGTGGGAGATTGGGTGGGTTTATATAGGAAAGGTGAGAGAATTCTTTATTATTTAGGTTTAGGACCCCTTATATTAAATTAATCCAAACCACAAACCATCCCAGGGTTTTTGCCCATGGTTTTTGGAAAAGGGAAGAGTAAAACAATATTTTATATGTACAAATTTTTAACATCTTAAAATAATAAGGTTACTTATGTGGAGGTGAGTCACACTCCCATGGAAATTAATTTAAAAAGGAAAAGTGTTGAATAAGTCTTGAGGGGTCCATTAATGCTTTGAAAAGTAAGTCAAACAAACCCAAAATCACATTATATTAATGTTAAAATAGATATTGTCCGAACATAAAGATTATAGTATTTTATTACATCACTATTGGGTCATTATGATGTCATAAAACACATTATATATTTAAACGGTATTTAATTTTTACCCAAAAATTTGACTGTCTAAGAAAATTATGAAAAATTCACCATTGGATAATTTCAATGTACTGATTACAAAAATAACATTTATTTTATCTAAATAATTTTCTAAATATATGAATTTTCACTTTTAAAATAAAAACGGACATTTATCGAAAATTCACAGGTTTTGACAGAAATGGCTTTCAAACCTTAATAAAAATTTTAATTGCATTCATAAAATTATAAGATCGTTTATATTTAATAAAAATTAATTTAATAATAATATTATTATTTTACTAAAATATTATTTAATTCAAAAATCCCTTAATTTAATAACATATATTTCTTAATTAAATAATAACTAAAAACACCATTTGTACTTTAAAAACTATTTACAATGTATCAAAAATGACTAGAAATTATATTAATTTTTATATACAAAAAAATAATGTACATGAACATAGTACTACTTATTTGTTACATAACCACTTAAAACATCCGCATAAGACCTAAGGGTAAGGTGTGAGATGGTGACAGACTCTTGGGGTGGCTTGGATAGCATCGCTCGAGTGGTAATCTCTATCAACTTCCACTTTTCCCGTAGACGGTCCCGTTAGAGCTTGACATGATGAAGATCAGCTTGGGCTTGGTCAAGGGCGAAGCCCAAATATGCCACCTCTTTTCTGAGCTCCGACAAATGGGCTTTGTATGGGGAAATTATACTAGATGAGGCCATCGCTTCCTTTGTCTGAGTATATTGGATTTGTTAAAGTCCTATATTTATACTAATCATGTGATCACTGTTCAACGACTATATTAGCAATGGTCAAAATTCTTAACATAAAACCAAAGAAGTTGACACTTTATATAAACATAAAGAGACATTTAATTAGATCAATAGGGATTTCCATTAATGAAACTTTGGGTTGTTATAATATTCCCCCCTTATGAAATTTCACCCTTGAAATTTTCCCTTTTCCCACACTAAAACAGATGTGGGTAACTCAGCTTCATAACTTCCTCTGATTCCCAAGTCGCTTCTTCAAACTTTTGGTTTCTCCACAACACCTTGATGAGGGAAATTGTCTTATTTCGTAGAACCTTTTCTCTACGATCTAAGATCTTCACTGGTTGCTCCTTATAAGAAAGATCATCTTCCAATTATACCACCTCAGAAGAGAGTACATGTGAAGGGTCTGGTAAGTACTTCCTTAAGAGGGATACATGAAAGACATCATGTACTTTGGCCATGGTAGGTGGAAGTTCTAGTCGATAGGCCACAGCCCCGACACGATCAAGAATCTCAAATGGGCCGATGTACCTTGGACTTAACTTCCCTTTCTTTCCAAACCTCATGACCTTCTTCCATGGAGATATGCGTAGAAAAACCATGTCTCCAACTTTAAACTCAAGTTCTCATTGATGATTATCTACATAACTCTTCTGTCGACTCTATGATGCCTTGATATGCTGCTGAATGATTTTCACCTTCTCCACCATTTCCTCGACCATTTCTGGTCCAAGCAGCTTACGTTCACCAACCTCATCCCAACATGTCGGTGTTCTGCACCTTTTCCCATACATGGCTTCATATGGTTCCATTTGGATGCTTGGGTGGAAACTGTTATTATAAGAGAACTCAACCAGAGGAAGATGTTTATCCCATCCTCCTTTAAAGTCCATTGAGCATGATCTCAACATGTCCTCAAGTGTTTGGATAGTCCACTCGGATTGGCCATCAGTTTGAGGATGATAGGCCGTACTGAAGTTCAGTTCAGTATTCAGAGCATGTTGAAGACTCTTCCAAAACTTAGAGGTAAATCTTGGATCCCGGTCAGACACAATAGATAGTGTCACTCCATGAAACCTTACCACTTCCCTGATATTTATCTGTGCCAGTTTATCCAATGAGAAATCCTCCCAAATATAAATGAAGTGTGCAGTCTTTGTAAGACGATCCATGGTGATGTCCTTGGAAGTCCAGATTGCATTGTTGCCTTTGGATGTCCTTGGAAGTCCGGTGACAAAGTCCATGGTGATGTTCTACCATTTCCATTCTAGTATGGGCAATGGTTGAATCATCCGCTAAGACTTCTGCATCTCTACCTTCACTTACTGACACACCAAGAATTTTGATGTATATTCAGCGATCTCCTTCTTCATATTATCCCACCAAAAGTTTTCTCAGAGATCTCGATACATCTTTATGATCCCTGGGTGAATAGAGAAATTTGAACTATGTGCATCATCCAAAAGTTCCTTATTTATCTCCGGACTTGATGGAACACATAGACTTTTCCCAAACCGCACAATTCCTTCTTCATTAACATTAAACTCCGAGGATTTCCCTTTTTCTATAGCTCCCAATTTTTCTTGAATTCCCACATCATCATTTTGATCATCCTTTAACCTTTACAAAAGAGATGTTTGATCAATCATTTGTGAAAGGATTTATGATGTTCCCTTCTTTATGATTCCCACATCCATCTTCATCAAGTCTAAGAATATTGGATCCTTCCCAATTCTCATCATTGATAGAATTTTTGGGTCCTTTCTACTTAGGGCATCTGCCACCTTGTTCGCTTTCCCAGGGTGGTAATTAATTGAATAGTCATAATCCTTGATGAGCTCTATCCATCTTCTCTGGTGCATATTAAGCTCTTTCTGTGTCAATATATATTTAAGACTCTTGTGGTCAGTATATATCTCACATTTCTCTCCATAAAGATAATGCCACCAGATTTTCAAGCCAAAGATCACCGCCGCCAACTCCAGATCATGTGTTGGATAGTTTCACTCATGGATTTTCAACTGCCTTGAGGCATAGGATATCACTTTATCATTATGCATCAGCACACATCCTAATCCCTTCTTCGAAGCATCACTGAATACCATAAAAATCTCCCCACTTGTGGGTAAAGTGAGAATGGGTGCAGCGATAAGCCTCCTTTTCAACTCCTTGAATCTTTCTTCACATTCATCACTCCAAGAAAACTTTACTCCCTTTCAAGTTATCTTGGTAATAGGGTTGGACAATCATGAGAAATTTCTCACAAATCGTCGATAATATCCAGCTAACCCCAAGAATCTACGGATATCCGTTACCGATGTTGGCCTCGACCATCCCTCAATTGCATCTGTTTTGGAGGGGTCCATAGATATCCCATTGCTTGTGATGATATGGCCCAATAATGATACCTCATTCAACCAGAACTCACATTTTCTATACTTTACATAGAGCTTCTCCTTGCGCAAAGTCTCTAGTAAAGTTTTTAAATGCTCTTTATGATCCTCCTTAGTTTTGGAGTATATTAGAATGTCATCTATAAAGACTACCACAAATTTGTCAAGGTAATCTCTAAAGACTCTATTTATCAAGTCCATGAATATTTCTGGAGCATTGGTGAGTCCAAAAGGCATTACTATGAATTCATAGTGCCCATACCTTGTACGAAAAGCAGTCTTGGGGACATCTTTCTTCTTCATCCTTACTTGATAATATCCCGACCACAAATCCACCTTGGAGAAGTATTGTGCTCCACACAGCTTCGATTCTTGGTAGAGGATACTTGTTCTTTATCATGATTTTGTTAAGTTCACGATAATCGATGCAAAGCCGCATTTACCCATCCTTCTTCTTGACGAAGAGGACTGGTGCACCCCATGGTGAAGCACTTGGGCATATAAACCCTTTATCCAGATTCTCCTATAGTTGTTTCTTCATCTCTTCAATCTATACAACAGCCATTCTATATGAATTCTTGGATATTGGTAGCGACCCAGGTATAAGTTCAATTGAGAACTCAACATCTCTTCTAGGAGGAAGACCAGGCAGTTCCTCGGGAAACACTTTTGTGAATTCCCTCACAATTGGAATTTCTTCAAGGATGGTTTCTTCTTTGGACTCAATCGTCTGAGATAGATACGCATGCTCATAGGGCAGTAATATCCATTCTTGAGATGATGGAGCTAAAGGAGATTCATCTTCCTCCTGACACTTGTAAAGAATCGGGGGTTGATTCTCTATATGGAGTGTGATTTCCCTCTCCCGATAATTTATGTTGGCTATATATAAGTAAAGCCAATCCATGCCAAGAATTGCATCAAATTCCACTAGAGGGAGTATGACGAGATTATCCGGGAAATTCAATCCATAGATTATAATAGGGTAGGACTTATATTCATGCGATTCAATGATTTCCCCATTTTCCGTACTCACTGACATCTTTACTTCCATGATTTGTGATGGTGTTGGGATTGTTCTACTAAACTATCGAGATATAAAACAATGTGTAGAACCTGAATCAAAAAGTATGTTCACTATTCTTGAATGAATAACTAGAGTACCTGTCACCACTTCGTTGCCGGGGTTCACTTCGATAGAAGTTATGGCAAAAGATCTTCCTTGCTATCTTGGAGGTTGTTGGTTGCCTCAAAAAACCCTTGGATTAGGGAACTGATATGCAAAATGACCTAATTCTTTGCATTTGTAGCATTGAACAACGTGTTGAGGTTCGAACGGAGTGTTCCTCTCCTCTGTCGCAACCATGGGTCCTTCTTGCCGACAGTTAATAGCTAGGTTCCCTTCTCTTCCACACCTGAAGCATTTTCTCGTCCCCTTAAGGAAATTTCCTGAGTGCTTCTTTCTGCACTTTTGGCAAGTGGGGTGCTGGATCTTCTTAGCACCATTGGATTTATCCATCGGACCACCCGCATTGAAGTCCAACTTATGCTTCTTGTCCCCATGATACCCTTGTGATTCCCCGATCTTTATTTCGACCTTGAGGGCACATCGGACAATTTCCTCATAGCTGTCGAAGTCACAGATTGCTAATACTTTCAACAAGCTAGGCTTCAGCCCACCAAAGAAGCGGCCAACCTTGCATTTGGGGGTAATGACAAAACCAGAAGTGTATCATGCAAGCCTTGTGAAGATTTCCTCATACGATCCAACAGATTCTTAATCTTTTTGCTTAAGGTAAAAGAATTCCCTTTCCATCTTAATCCGGAGGGTGCATGGAAAATATTTATCAAAAAACATCTTCTGGAAATCCTTCTATTCTAACACCTCGATCTCCTCCTCAGGCATATTATTTTTGATCAATGTCCACCATTGATCAGCTTCACCCTCCATATGATAATCCGCTAAGAGAACCTTCTCTTGTTCAGAACATTGGAGGATGGATAATATCTTTTCAATGGATTTGATCGATTATTCAATGATCATGGGATCGGATGATCCACTAAAAGTAGGAGGCCTTTGTATCATGAAGCTCTAGATAGCGACTTTTTATTTATTATGGGGGGTTGAACGTTCATATTGACCCATGTTTATATTCAAAACTTGAGTTAGCTGAGAGAGAAGTGTGACAAAGTTCGTGATTTCCATTCCCATTGGATTTGGCATCTCATTAGTATAGTCATCACACTAATCTTCACAACGGTTGTTAGCCCGAGTCCTCCTATTACCGGCCATTGGCTAGAATAAAAGGAATGTTAGGGGTAACACATAAAGGGTAATCCAAAGACAAAAGTTGATGACTTATAAATAAAATTTCATTTCCTTAACTCATGAGTCTATAGGCTTCAATCTAGGATTTTCATGATCTACTTTCTAACATATATTCTTTGGGGCATTTTTTAATTTCCTTAATAAGGGTTCATACTAAGCTTGTGAATTTACAAAACCATATCCCCTGGGAGTGTCATAACTAAGAGTGCAGCAAGGCCCGTTTTCGTGCACCAGTTCCCGTTCGAGTCTAGATTAAATCCGTGTTTTTGGGTTTTACCCCTAGGATACATCTATGCCAGAGCCGCCTCTACCTGCTCATATCCAGACAGGGATGTATTTGTTTGATAAACCACTTACTCAGTACTTACCAAAACTTAGGGATGTTTTTATTATAATTAGTCTTGTATCTAAGGCTTTACTAGGGTTTCCTAATCCCAAAAAATAACTAAACCTATCCTATGATACCAACTATGACAACCCTACTTTTATTATAAACTTAAACATGATTTATTACATAAAACTTCATTTGATACAACAAAGAGATCAAGAGGTTTAGTGTCTTTGGGTCTTAGGATCATTACATAAAAACTTAAAACATGAAATAAAACATCTTTATTGATAACTTCCTTTACATGACCACTACATTCCCTCATTCTTAGCATTGCATGGGGTAACCTGAGGACATGCATAAGAAAAGGGTGAGCTATAAAGCCCAGTAAGGGAGTACACATGGAATAACATGAGGAATAAAATACATTTTAGACAATAGGAATTTCAATAGATCATAAAAGAAACATGATCTTAAAGGCATGATAAAGCATGATAATCATAACATGGAAATGTGGCAACAACACTTAACATGGAATTAGCATGAGCCAAGGATCATTGAAGATAAAGCATGAGTAAATCATCATGGAACATAAAGCACAAGTAAACACTCATTGCACTTGAATTATCATGAGTCAACACTCATTGCACATGAAGTATCATGATACTATACTTTACCCAATGCATTGGAGCTCTATAAGGGCACACCCTTCTTAAACATTTCATTTCATGCATAAGTGTGCCACATGGATCATAAAACATGGATTCATAAAAATAATCATTTATTCCACGATAAAGGAATTTTGAATTCATACATGAAACTTTGTAATCAATAAGTAAATGTGCATAAAGGTGAATACCCTTGATGAAGAAATGAGCATGGTATTCACTACACAATGACATTGGCTTAGAAAATCAGTGCGATTTCGGCAGCGTAACGACGTGACATAAGAATTCATAAAAAAGGTTGATGAGAGAGAAAGGGGTTCCATATCATATTTACATGTAATGGAAAGTAAGGAGGTAATATAGATACATGTCCTAACAATTTTAATGGAATTTAGATTCATGATACAAAAGTATTGCTTGAATATAAAAGAGGAGAGAGAAGTTCCTTTCGGAATTTCGGCATAGTAACGGGTGTACATGGGAGGCATTTAATGTGAGAGAAAGGGTCTCCCATCATTCAAAAAATAATATGGTAGTATGGGGGAGGATTATAGAGAGATTAGGGCAGAGTTTGGATGAACTCCAATGGATTTGAGTGAGGAGGAAGTGGGGTCTTGGGTGGGTTTATATAGGAAAGGTGAGGGAATTCTTTATTATTTAGGTTTGGGACCCGTTATATTAAATTAATCCAAACCACAAACCATCCCATGGTTTTTTACCATGGTTTTTGGAAAAGGGAAGAGTAAAACAATATTTTATAAGGCCAAAGTCCGAACTTCTTAAAATAATAAGGTTGCTTATGTGGAGGTGAGTCACACTCCCATGGAAATTAATTTTAAAAGACAAAGTGTTGAATAAGTCTTGAGGGGTCCATTAATGCTTTGAAAAGTAAGTCAAAAAAACCCAAAATCACATTATTTTAATGTTAAAACATATATATTCCGAAAATAAATATTATAGTATTTTATTACATCAATATTGGGTCATTATGATGTCATAAAACACATTATATATTTAAATGGTATTTAATTTTTACCCAAAAATTTGACTGTCTCAAAAAATTATGAAATATTCACCATTGGATAATTTCGATGTCCTGATTCCAAAAATAATATTTATTTTATCTAAATAATTTTATAAATATGTGAATTTTCACTTTTAAAATAAAAACCGATATTTATCAAAAATTCACAGGTTTTGAAAGAAATGGCTTTCAAACCTTAATAAAAAATTTTATTGCATTCATAAAATTATAAGATCATTTTTATTTAATAAAAATTAATTTAATAATATTATTATTATTTTATTAAAATATTATTTAATTAAAAAATCCTTTAATTTAATAAAATATATTTCTTAATTAAATGACAACTAAAAACACCATTTGTACTTTAGAAACTATTTACAATGTATCAAAAATGACTAGAAATTATATTCCTTAATATATACAAAAAAATAATGTACATGAACATAGTACTACTTATTTGTTACATAACCCCTTAAAACAGCCGCATAAGACCTAAGGGTAAGGTGTGTGATGGTGACAAACTCTTGGGGTGGCTCAGATAGCATCGCTCGAGTGGTAATCTCTATCAACTTCCACTTTTCCAGTAGACGGTCCTGTTTGAACTTGACCTGATGAAGCTCAGCTTGGGCTTGGTCAAGGGCGAAGCCCAAAGATGCCACCTCTTTTCCGAGCTCCGACAAATGGGCTTCGTATGGGGAAATTCTACTGGATGAGGTCATCGCTTCCTTTGTCTGAGTATATTGGATTTGTGAAAGTCCTATATTTATACTAATCATGTGATCACTGTTCAATGGCTATATTAGTAACGGTAAAAATTCTTAATATAAAACCAATGAAGTTGAAACTTTATATAAACATAAATAGACATTTAATTAGATCAATAGGGATTTCCATTAATGAAACTTTGGGTCATTACAGTTAACATGTACTCCAATTATACTAGTCATTGCTCCACCTTATCCTTTATAAATTGATATTTTATTTCAATGTTCTTGGTCCTAGAATAATGAATGATGTTTTTTATAGTGTTTATGGAACTTGAGTTGTTTCACATGATTGGAATAAGAGATCCAACTTCAATTCCAACCTCTTCAAGATTTTTATTTATAGTAATAAATTGAGTGAAAGATTGAGTAGCCATGATATATTCAGCCTCTATAGTGCTTAAAGATATGAAATCTTATTTACTACTGATCCATGAGATACAAGAACTTCCATGGTAGAACACACCACTAGAAGTAAAATTTTGGTTATCAACCAAAATTACCCAATTTTCATTGGTAAAAACCATTAACTATATCTATGAATTTCTATTTTAAAAATCCTATAATCCAATTTTTGATTGATGTATCTAAGGATTATTTTCAAAGCATTCAAATTAATTTTTTTGGAAAAAATTTGAATGTGGGAGGTGTGGAATGTAGAAAAAATTGTATCTAGATGTGTGTATTTCAAGTATAATAGTATTATAATGATTTGATAATGAAGTGTCATGTAAAACTCTATTCCAACCTCATATTTTGACAATTTCATTTGGGTAGCCACTAGAGGTTTCATAACCTTCAAATATTATATTTAAAACTACTTAATAATATATTTGGAATATTTATTTATAGATAAAAGTTTCATTATATATTTAAATAACCTAGAAGCTAAGAAAAAATAGCAATTCACTAATTAGCGACATCACAAATTCACAACTAATGTTTTTTGAAAATTTCTTATATTGCTTATTATCTGATCATCCAAAGATAATATCATTGAAATAGACTAACACTACCATCATCTTATTCTTCAACATTCTAATATAAGTGTTGGTATAAACTTCACCTACATTGAAACAAAAATTCTTATATTTATCCATCTTTGGATACTATACCCTTGGATCTTTCTTTTGACTATATAAAAAATTTTTCAACCAAAACACCTTGTCTCTATCTTCATCAATGAGAAACTCATCTGGTTTTTCAATATAGACTTCCTATTCAAGGATTACATTTATGAATATATATTTTATATACATTTAATACACTTTGAATCCCTTTTTCATGTCCTACTACTACAAATATTTTTTTTCATTTTCTAAAATAAACCACTTTTTGGGTGAGTGGGAACCTTACAAACACTAAATAAAATATTAAAGCACCCCCTTCTTAAAAAATCATTACGCATCTTCCACCATTATGAAAACCCACATTTAAAATTGAAAATTAAAATTCAAAAAGTGGGAAAACAAACCGCCTGCGCAAAACAAGAGACACCATTTTACCGTCGTAGCCATCATCACCTCGCCGACCATATCATCTCGTCACAGCCACCTCCTTCACATCCAATCATCACCATCACTACCATCCAGTAACCTTCATCATATCGCTTCTTGAAACCACAAACATCGACGCCACTGCAATGTCACCGGAGCCGAATCCTCGTCCGGTCGCCGCCAATCATTCCAACCCACAATCACTGCATCACCGTGAAAGAACCTCAATGCAATTATTGTCACCGGAGAAAAAACGAGCACCATTGATGACCAAGGAAACCGCAAACCAGGGAAACAAACACCAGAATAACACCTGAACAAATCAAATCTCAGAAACGACCTCCTCGAATAGCCTCGCTGATGTGACCTTCGTCACCATCCCTAAGCCACAGAACTGACGGTGCACTCTAGTTTAAATCCACCGAGACCCTCCAACACCATGAGACGAACTCCCGAAACTCCTCTAGAAAGAACGTGTTCCACAAAATAGAGCTATCGAATAAGCCATATCGAGGAAGAACTTGACCAGTCGCTAGCCTATCAATGCTTCAACTTCTCTACTGTCATCCTTGGCGTAAGTCAAACTCTCCCATGTCGACACCATATCGCAAAGCAAACCCATCATCAAACCAGGAAAACACCAAACAGAAAACACCCAAACCACCGAGAGAGAGGAAGAAGGAATAGGGTTGTAACCCTAATCGAAACACAGAAAGAATCATAAAAAGAAAGTTGAAATAAAACCAAAGATCGCAACAGTGATGGGATCAATCCCTAAAAAGTAACCTGGGGATGAAACCCTAGAAGAGGAAACAAAGAGACGCTGAGAGGGACCTCGACCACCAAATCGCTATCCCAAAGCCTCGGTGTGTCCATACCTCCAGATCCGACCTGGAGCAGAGTTGTGGAACACGAGGCCAGAGTGCAGGATGGTGGACGGAGAGAGGCCTTCATGGATCCGGGGAGAGGAGACCAAAAACTAGCAAGAGGGAGGGAGGAATCGAATCAGAAAGCGGCGACAGGGAGAAAAGAAACCCTAGGAGAAAGACGCCAAGTCGAGGCCTTAGAACAGCTTCCCATGTTTTATTATTTTTAATTTGGTGAAGATCCTCATGCATATCTTTGACCCAAATTTTATCTTTAGAAGATTCTTCAAAAGATTTTGGCTTTTATAGAGATAAGTGAGAAGATTATATCTAAGCCTTCATACTTCTTTTTTGAACTAGAGTTATCTGGTCTCCAATAATGTTTTTTAGTGATTTATGCCCTGTCTGTTTGTCTACATGAACTTACTTTCATGAATGTGTTTTCTTTATCAAAATATCTATTAATATATTTTTATATAACCCTCATTACCCCCCATAATTCACACAAGTAATCATCACTTTAGGCCTTCAAAAGTAGACAATTTTCCTTTAAAACTAGATAATTTTTTGGAAAAATATAATCACAAAAAATTTCAACCACCTCAAGTGTGGTTGATGTCTGGTCATTTTCAATCACAGTAACATCATTATTTTCAATGAAATTTGAAATACTTTTATTATGGTACCTATGGGATCTAATTTTTGATGAATATATAAGAAAATTACCTTATTCACCATGATATTAAAACTTCCTATTATTTTCATTGTTGATAATAAATTATTTAATTCCAAATACTGAGAAGTATTTAAGTATAGCATTCTTCTAATACCAGATTTCATATGGAGTTTTGTATTTATTTGGGCACAAAAATCCCTATTGGAAATATATACCCTGAAAAAAAACTAATTTTTCTTGTATTTCTCCAGTTGGTTCTTCTATATTAGAATAGTTGATGCCATGTTTTTGATAATGTATTTTCTACTCTTAATTACTCCATTATTTTGATGAGTTCTCACTGATAACACATGTTGTTGATCCAAGAATATATTTAGCTTATCTATGATATTTTGTGATATAATTAATCACTTCAGATTCATGAGTTATCACTATCATCCATTCCATCCTACTAAAACCATTGATAAACAAAACCTAGTACCCTTTTACTTCCTTGGATCTAGGATTCATCGGCCCACGAACATCCACATGCACTAGCTCAATATGTCTTAATAAATTCTAATTATTTATTCTATATTTCTTTGTAATGATCTTATCTTTTTTAATAATTATAAAGGTCTGGGTGGTCACATGAAATATTTGGGATGTCTCAAGATCCATAAAATTTCACCAACTTTTCTAAATATTGTAGGCTAAAATGTCTAAGCTATTTATTCCATATTCCATTTTCATCTTCTTTAGACAACTTACACCAGTTTTATCCACCCATAAGATAAAAATCCCCCTTGGGACATCTTTAGTATATTATTATTGAACTATCCTTTTCTTTAATCATGTATTATTTCTTGTTTAACTATGAAATATGTCCCAACTCAAAAAAATTACTAACACTAAGAATATTATGATTGAGACCTTCAACTAATAGCATTTATATTCATCTAAGATATTTGACTCCAAATTTAAACTTTATATATATAATGATCTTGAGAACTCATAATTACCAAAGTGAAATACACCATCATTATTATATTTGATTCCCATAATGAGGTATTAATTTATGGTCATGTGAGATGTTCATATTTTATCCCAAATCCACAAACCAGACCTGTCAATTTATCTCAAGGTAATTTCAACCATAATATCATTTTCACAAATTTTTTCTTCACCCATGATTGATGGTTAACCTCACTTAATGGTGTATGTAGTTCGCTAAAATGTATTCTACTTTAAATAGTTCTCTTCTTTTGTTTTACAATGGAACTTAGGTGTGTCTCCTCATATGCCAAAGGTTGTTGACTAACAATGAGAGTTTGATTAGGTGGTAGTGGGGAGACTATACCCTCAGGTGGTGATAATAGTAATGTTCCATATATAAATATAAAAGTGGAAGGAAAGACCATAAAACAACATAAGAAAAAAAAATTAAACTCAGAGTAATAATAATTAAGAAATAATAATAATAAACAAGCCTAAAGTCACAATACCATTTGTAGAAAAATAAAACCTGACAGTAAGAAATACAAAAAAAATAACCTCGGCCCTAAATATATAAAATCATGGAAAATATTTAAAGAAAACATCATATTTATATTTAAAAACCTCCATGGTCCACTTACATCTATCTCATGTGTAAGTTACAAATCAATCACTAAGGTCTAGCTCCTGATCTTGACCCCTTACTTGATATTAGAGACATAAAGTATACATGTGTCTTTTGGGGGCTATGTAAGGCGTGAGAATAATAAAAATTAGACACCACGAATGTGATTCTATATTACATAAATAATTATAAAGGCATAATATGAATATAAATAAAAGAGTGAAGCACACACATTACATATTTTACCCCATCCAATTGTGCTCAACAACCACAAGTTCAAATTCTACCTACTTTGGGAAATGCTAGTATAAGTCTGAATATATGCCCAAAATATATATATGGAATATATTATGTTTATTCACACACACACATATATTTTCATTGGAGAGGATCCAAGGATTAGATCCAAAATAACCCCCTAATGAAGTTACATCTAGTGAACCCTCAAGTTCTAGCTATAATCATGTCATCAGAACCTCATGCCATCAATCAGGAACCCAATGTACAAATGAAATTCCCAATAAAATAATATAGTTCCCTTGGATCTCTACTTTGAAATTCACCGTCAGCTTAAATACCATCATCCAGAGGCACAATGATATTTATACTTTAATATAAAATAATCTTCATCTTAAAGCCCAATGTCCTAAGGCACAGTGATATCTATCCCCCAATATCCTGACCTAACAGCCTTAAGTATAACATCAAGCCTCAACCCCATATTGATAGTCTCAACACCATAAATTTATGGTTCATCACTATCCATGTGAATTTCTATGATGATAACACCCAGCATATCCAATGGTCAACACCATCCCCTAAGACACATAGTCTATGGGTGCCTCCACTCATAATGAGTGGTCAAAATTACCTCAAATGGGTCCTATCTATGTGAACATGACTCCTACATTGTGTCAGCCAACAACAGTGAGTGGAAATCACTAAAAAACCTAATCCACATCATTCTACACCACATGAAACTGCAACCATATCACTTAGTCTTGAGGGTCAACACCATCTCAAGTCCCAATGGTCATTCCCTCATCCTCAAGACCTTATTGCCTCAATCTGATGACCATGTCACCACAACCGGGTGATTGATATCACCCAATGTATCCCAAGACAAGTGAAACCTGATAAACCAAATCACCTTAGTCTAAGAGAAAAAAATAACCTTGATCATTTGTCCTTACCCATCACATTTCCATGGAACTCAAGAATTCAATATAAACAATTTAATTTAATTAAAGAAACCCAACCGGCATAACCTTCCAAGGTTTTTCCAAGCCCCTTACCTAGATTAACCATTTGGAATAAAGCAAGAGAATGCCTATAAGTATCTCATATAATAAATTTAAAAATTTAAAATAAATCACTTAAATAATTAGGTGAATCTCTTAGACTAACCACATAGAATATATAGAATGCACCCTAAAAAATACACAAAATCAAGAAGAAATCCAAGGACCACCTTCCTTAGGTTAGCAGGCGCTCTCTTGTCTGATATTGGCTTCTAAATCAAGCCAAAATGAGAGAAATTATCTTTTTAGATTAATGACGTAAAAATAAAGGAAAAGAGATCACGTGGATTTAGAAATCTATATGGAAAGATAAATAAAAAATATAAGATATTGGATTTAGAGCCTTATTGGTGCACTTCCAATGAGACTAAGAGATCAAGGATCAGATTCTAATTAGTGGATATCCCTAAAATTATTATAAGAGGGTAAGAGTAGGGACCCCCTCTATTTTTCATGTGGTGGAGAAGAAAATAGGAAGAAATGTGATAAATAGAAGGAGGGGTAAAATTCAATTTACCACTTTTTATTGGGCCATGTGGTTTGGCTACACAGTTTGGCTAACTGTGCACCAATCGTGTGATGCTCTCTACCTAAGAACCACACACACATGGGCTAGGCACACATTTTATCAAAATATGTGTACACTATACAAATGACCTCTATTAAAAACTTTAGATGTTTTGTATAGTCATGCACCCCCACCTGCACAGTCTTCCAAACCATATCCAGTGTTGTAGGTGGGCTGCACGGTTTTTCCAAACTATGTAACTCTATTTTTTATTTTCTAAAACTATGTTTTTAGGGTCTTACACACTTTAAAATAAAATGTAACCTCAATCCACTTATCATGCATTAAACCCTATATAAAAACAAGGCATTATTTCAATTAAACTCTTGGAATTAAGTTTCCAAGATCCAAAGAAAGGTTGGACCAACCACCAAACACAAACATTTAAAAATGTTTAGGATTTCCAACCTACTCAAAAAATTGAGACATTACAATCTCCCTACCTTAACATAGATCATCCATGAGCTATCAAGACTTACTCAGAGATGGTACTGCACATACTTATCTCATTTAAATCAAACCAGTATTCCCCAATTATAAATCTCATATCAACTTCCCTCAAGGTACTCCCCACCTTAAGAGTTACCTACATGCTCAATTCTTGACCCGAAAATTAAAATTATGATGGCCCACTGATCATAATTAGACTCAAAATTCCTCCCATTAAATACCATTAATCTTACACCTTATCAGGTTCTCAAATTATACATGTGTCATTACTTACACCCATCAAGTCCCACATCTCATTAGATGCCCATAAGTACCTAATCCATACACAACACTCATCAAAACCCACACCTTATCAGGTGACCATAGATCCTACATCTGAAAAAATTCTCAAATAAACCTTCATCATGTATTAATATGAATTCCCATAAAAAATATTGATGCTTAAGAACCTTATATAGAACCCTCATCGCATCGATGCCTATATGCCTACACACCTCATATACAAATCTACATCGCATCAATGCCCACCTAAATCTCTAGGCCTATGCACCTCATATATATATATATGTGTGTGTGTGTGTGTGTGTGTGTGTGATTCATAACTAATTCCAACCTACTAACAAGAACATGTCTAGTCCAAAAAATAACACACACGAACCTCGTTCACCAAAACCTTTCAAATCCAAAAAACAAAAAGAAAATTAATAATTACCATGACATAACTCAAACAATTGTTTTCTCCCTAGTCTACTGTGATCCTAAAAGATCAACTGAATGCACCTGGCTTGAAGTACGACTACATGAGTCCTAGACTCTCTATAGAGCTACACTAACTACCATCCATTAACCCCACTGTTCGGTCTCTCTATCCCTTCCATGACCTCTGTATGCAGTTGAATCCTGGATATCATCTCCATTTACTACTCCTAGTATAACCTCAAATTCTAAAGTCTAACCCGATCAATGGATTCTAGATGTCTGAGAAGGATTCCTATAAAACCTCTCCAAATGGATCATCTGGATTCATGCCTGACATTCCTTCAGAACTTGATCACACTAGGTCCAAACATGCACTAGTTTCCCACACTGGAAGCATACCACTAAATAACTAGTCCTTTATGGTCTACTTGAATCCCTGGCCTTCCTGCACTACTGATACTCCTCATGGTCCTGCTTCATACTACTTGAAGTATCACCACTCAATTCACTTAACATCATCACCCGATTCAAATATGATTAGTCCATCAAGTTTCCATTGGATATGAGTGAATGATTGATTGAATTTGTGAAGGATTTTAGCCTAAATATGTTCACATGAACCTTGACGACATACCAAAAACCACCCAAAAATCCCCACACCCCGGAAATGTCATTGCCCAACATAGTAGGTGGAAAATAGGATAGGTCAGTGAAATTTTCAATGTAATCCATGAAAAATGCACCCCTACTAGATATTCAGGAATTGATAGGCTCTATATACCCTAAAAATATATGGGAAGAAGTTATTAAATAACTTAGCCTTAAATTCCTTCAAATCCAATCCCTCATGTCTGCCAACCTATACCTGTATATCCCATTAGCACTTTGCTGGTCCAATGAGCATGTACATCGTTAGCTTCACCCTCTGAACCAAGGGTATCTTAAGTTGGTGAAAGATTGTATGGAAAAACCTTATATAGTTATAAACCACATGTGGTATACACTCACCCTGAAATATCAGTTGGTGTAGATATTGGAACTCACAAGTCAAATATTCCTTAGATGGATAAATTATCTGAAAACCCGGATCGTTACCTTGTATCACCCAAACCAAGATCGCCATGAGCTTCTCAACAATCTAGGGACCATGGTTTTTCATATGTTAATGTACCACTTAGATAAGAGCCTATACCTATGGCTCATGATCATCTCAACCCTCTGGAGCCTCATCCCGTGCAAGATCAAGTGGCTCTATATCATCACACTTTGGACGCTCCACAGGAATCCATATAGGTGGCATCTTGATGAATACCAATCAAGATGGTCAAAAAAACATAAAACTATATACACATATCATATATAGGGAAAGATTTAATACATAGTGAATCTCGCCACCCTTACAATCCCCTAACGTACCATGTCACAAGACATCATGCTGCATGGCCCCTGCCAACCCATATCAGGGCCAAGTATCAAGAATAATCCAGCCTCGTAGACCATTAAATTTCTATATTGATGTAAGTTATCACATGTAACCCAACCTAATGGAACCTTTACTACCCATAACAGAGTTATTCATCACATATAACATATCATTAATCTGGGGTAGTTGGATAGAACATCACCAAATAGGCTAAGAAGGAAAACATTATTTAGATTTTTTTGACACTTTAAACAACTCACACCTTGTCTACATCCTTAGATACCCTCATCGAGGTTAGGAACATATATCATATGCATATATAATCACATATAGATCTCATTAAAACCATATTCTTGGGATAGATGAGTAGAATGGTACCTAAAGAGGCTATGCAGGAAAACACAGTTTAACTTCTTTGTTGAAAATTTAAACTTCCCAACCACTCTTAGTGCATTACAAGTTCCCAATGACAATCATGATTAAAACAATATGAGCCTAAGTGAATATCATGATGAATAATAAAACTTTCCATTCTATACTAGGCCAAGGGTCAGGAATCATATAAGAGATAACTAACACACTGAAGTGCACCACTCAAGGTGGAAATCGAATCAACTATAAAGGTATACAAAAGAACATAAATTTCCCAACCTTGGAAAATTGGTCTATTTCCTATGAATGGGGATTTAGTTAACCAAAAGCAATATCTTTACCCAGTTCTGAAAATATCCCAGTCTATGGTCTACTATATCACAAATAGTAAGACCAAAAGAAAAGAATCATTTGATATCATTTGTATCTAGCCAAACAAGGTTACCATTTTAAAACCTAGACCTTGTAATACTACATATAAACACCAAAAAAAGAACCTTATATGATGCCATTTGTAGTTCCATGAACTGGATTACACTTTAAATGGTTCTCTGGACCAGTTGGCCATTAGGCCTTAGGTGCACCTCCCCATAGCTAAAGGCTACCGACTGGTTGTGAGGGTATGGTTAAGTGATAGTGGAGAGACTATACCCTTATGTGGTGATAATAATAATGGTCCATATATAAATATAACAGAAGAATAAAGTAACATAACATAGTGGAAACAACGAATGAAACTCAGTGGAAGCATAATTAAGCAATAATGGTAATAAACAAGCCCAAAGGCACAATACCATTTGTAGACAAATAAAATATGCCAGTAGGTCATACGCAAAAAAATAACTTGGTTCTCCCATGGATAAACATAAAGGGACATACATATATAAAATCATAAAATATATTTAAATTAAACACTAGATTGATTCATAGGAACCTCCATGGTCCACTTTTATCCATCCTATGCATAAGGTACAACTCAATCACTAAGTTCAAACCCCTAATCTCAATTACTTACCTAATCTCAGAGAAATAAAGTCTACCCATGTTCTGAGGGGGCCATGTAGGGTGTGAAAATAATCTCAATAGGCTACCACCAATGTTTCCTTATCTTATATCCATAATTATGTAGGTGTAAACTGAATATAAATAAAAGATTGAAGCATACACATTAAATATTTTACCATATTCACTTGTTCCCAACAACCACAAGTGAGTGTTCTACTTTATTTAGCCAATGTCGGTATAACTATGAATATGTGCACCCAAATATATATATATGGAATATAGAACTCATATACATTTATATTTTTTAGTGGTGAGGATCCATGGCTTAGAGCCCAAGTCATCCAATAATTAATTCGAATATAGTGAACCCTTAGGTTCCACCTATAATCATGTCACAAACACCTCGTACCATCAATAATGAACCCACTGTCCAAATGACACACCCAATAAAAATAGTCCAAGTCCCTTGGACTTGTGCTATGAAATTCACCACCAACTCAAAGCCCAACAAACCAAGGCACATTAATGTCTGTCCTAAAATATATAATCACTTTAGACTCTAAGCTTGATGTCTCAAGGCATAGGGATATCCATCCTCCCAATATCCTAGCCCAATGGCCTCGAGTATAATAGCAAGTCTCAAACCCCAATCAATGGCCTCAACACCACCAACCAATGGTCCATCACCATCCATGTGGATTTGTACAGTGAGAAACCCCATCATATCTAATGGTCTACAACATCCCATAAGCCACATAGTCTATGGGGGACTATACCCGCAATGAGTGGTCAACACCACCTCTACTGAGTCCTATCTCTGTGAAAATGACTCTAAAACATGTCAGCAAACAACGTTGAGCGACAATCACCAAACAACCTATGCCATATCATCTATCACCTCATTCCCATATGACCATGTCGCATAGTACTGATGGTCAACACCTTATCAAGTCTTGAGGTCCATGCCCTGATCCTGAAAACTTCATCACCTCAATCTGATAACCATGTCACCTCAACCTAATGATCAACATCACCTCATGTATATCAGGCTAAAATCAAATTGATGAACCATGTTTCCTTAGTCCAGGTGATCAACATCACCTCAATCCTTAGGCTCTGTCCATGACATTCCCATAGAACTGAAGCATTTAATATAAAAAAATTAATTTAATTAAAGAAACCCAACCAACCCAACCTACCTAGGTTTGTCCAAGACCCTTACCTAGATTAACTATTTTGAGTGAAGTTGGAGCATGACTATAGGCATCTCATATAATCAATATAACAATAAAAATCAATAACTTAAATAATTAGGTATCTCCCTTGGACTATCCACATGGAGTATGTATAATAAAACCTTAAAAATATTCAAAATTAAGGATAAATCTAGGAACCACCTACATTAGGTTATTAGGTTCTCGCTTGTTTGATATCGAATTCTAACTCAAGATGAAATGAGAGAAATCGGGATTTTAGATGAATTCCCTAAAAATATGGAAAAAGAGATCACAATGATTTAGCATTCTATATAGAGAGATAAATAGAGAACAAAAGTCAGATGATTTGAAGCCTTAATGATGCACTTCCAATGAGACCAATGGATCAAGGATTGGAGTCTCATAAGAGGACATACCTCAAATTATTCTAAGAGCTTAAGATGAAGAATCTCCCACTATTATGTGTGTAGTGGAGAAGAAAATAGAAAGAAAGAAAATAAATATAAGGAGGGTAGAGAAATTTAATTTCACCCTTTTTATTGGGCCGCATAGTTTGGTACATAGTTTGGATAACCATGCACCAGCCGTGTGGTGCTCTTTCCCTAAGAACCACACATACAAGGTCTAGGTGCATAGTTTACCAAACTTTCCAAAAACCATGTGGATTACCTATATTAAAAACTAAATAAGTGATTCATGGAAATTATCCCTCACATACATGGTTTTTTAAAATGTGTCAAGTGATGTAGGTGGGTCACACGGTTACTCTTGGGAGGTTGCACGGTTTTTCCAAACCATGTGCCTCTATAAACACTTTCCTAAAATGGAATTTTTAGTGTCCGACACACTTGAAACACCAAGTAATGTTCCAATAATTAAATAATTTATAAAAAACAAAACCTTGGGTTAATAAAACTCTCATAATTAGGTTCCAAAGATCTAAAGAAAGGTTATTCCCATCACGAAACACATAAAATCAAAAAGTTTAAGGATTTTAAACCCACTCAAAAACCCATGGAATTATGGTGGATATAATTCCTATTATTCTATCTCTATTGAGTGTTATTCATTTTCCAAAATTGAGAATATATTCTAAACTTTTATCTTTTTAGATGAATATTTCATCCACTATATTTCACCTTTCTAAGAATCTTTTGATGAAAAATAAATAGACTCATACTCAAATAATTTTAAAAAAATAATAGTCATTAAATGAAAATGAAAAATTATAAATTCAGTTTTACTATTAAAATTAATGTTTCTATCATGAATATAGCTTATTAATAGAGAACACATATTGGGTGTGACCCATCATTCCATAGCAGTAACATCTAACTTTTGGCATTATTATATTGGCCTTTACTATATGATTCATAGTATTTTTATTGTTGTGAAGATATTCCTTCATCTAGGGAGTTGATTATTGAGGATTAACATCAATAATAACCATCTTCCTCCTAATATCATACTCCATAACTATTTTTACTTAGTTCTTGAAGCACTAAACTTGAGTGTAGTTATGTATTATTTAGATAACTCCTCAATTATGTTTTTTATCATGAACTAAATATGCTTCCTTTAAACTTACTAGTGTTGGGGTAGGTGTAAGGAATCTCTATTGATCCTCACACTTATTTCTCCATTCCGTGACATTTATTTATAGATATTTAATTTTAGTCACACCTTATTTCAATTCTTTAGTTTTATCATTGAAGAGTTAGGATTTCTCCTCTATTTTGAGTGTCAAATCAACTCACCTTCTTGAATTTTCAAAATTTCTATATTTAAGCTTGTCAATTTATACTCCTATTTTATATTTTTCTTCCTACTATTTATATATATAGTGATTAGAGTCTCTTATAACTCCATCCACTTTCTTTTTTTCTCTTCATACATGAATTCCTTCAATGGACACCTCCAGTTCCACTTGTAGATCGATTTTTTCCTCAACTCCATAATTTAAAGTATAATTTTCATCAATTTGCTTCTTATTCACAATATCCATAAAATAATGTTCACTAATATCTCTATAATATTTAAATTCTTCAGATTCAATTTATTTAGAAATATCATTCTCATGTGAAATAAAATTCTTTCTTATAAGGAACATTTATTGGAATTTTTCTTACCATCCACTTATTTTGATGATTTATTATGAGATATTTCTTCTTCATAATACTCTTAATATTTTTTGGGGAATTTAGCTATAAGATTTTCTACTAGTATGCATATAATGAAATAAATTTTAATTTTACTATTAATTTTTTTCATATTTTATATTAGAGGATAGAAAGAAATTATCTCATGAACTTATTCTTCTTCCAGATCATCCATTATAGTGAGTTTTTTATTGGTTTAAAATCCACTTCTTGGGAACTCTCCTTCAATATGGACTCGTTATCTTCAATTCTCATTTCATATGTAATGAGGGTGTTATTTTAGATTTCTAGTGAAATGTCATTTGGACCTTTGTCTTGTAGAAATGAAACTTTTTTATTGAATATAGGTGGTGTTCATCTCATGATTATTTTTAAAAAATCATCTTTTAGATCTTCACTATGACAACCCATGTCCTCTACAAGATCATTAATTCGATTGATGAAATAACAAATTATCTCACTTGGACTCATTCTCAAATATTCATATTTGTTCCATAATACCTAGAACATTGCTTCTCAGATATTGAAATCCCATTTTTATATGTTTACAAGTTTTCCCTACATTAAGTTAGAAGTTTCACTAAACAAAACCTTCATGTATATGGGGTCGACCAAAGCTCCTCATAATGGATTAATTTCTTTTGAATTGACATCTAATTCTTCATGATTCTTATTTACAATATATCTACTTTCCAAACTAGTAGAAAAAATAAAAATATTCCATATAAACATCCATAAACAATAATCTGAAATAGTTTTTCATATTAATCTTCTATAAATAAAAAATTATGACCTTCAAATATTGGAATTAATTTTTTGTTAACAGTTGTTTCCATATTATGAAAGAGAAAATTTCACTTCAAAAACAAAGTCCCTAATACCACTTATTAGACCTTAATAAAGGAATATACCAAGAGAGGATGGGTGAGTTAGGGTATTCAAAAATAATTGAATTTAAATTTTGATCATGATATTGTTCTCTCAAGTTGAGTTAAACTTCTTGATATCCCTCAGAATCTCTCCAAGATAGCTGAAATTAGTAAATAATACAAATGATTTTACTTGGTTCACCCTCAGTAGGATACTTTAAGGATATTGTAAATAAAAAGTTCCTATGAACTAAAAATAATATAGCACATTGATTTTTGTTCTTATATAATAACGTGTTCTCATTAACTCTCCAAACTCATTGTCCCGACAAGAATCAAAATACTCACTGCCTTTACCATGGATAAATGTGCACTTCTTCAAATACAACTTTATTATTCATATAAAAATATATATGTAATTACATCACAATGGTATGTCCCTTCAACACTTGTAATGTTTCTAGTGAGATAAATAATACATAAAATCTCTCTTTAGTTCTGTCTAAAATAAAAGCTAGAGAACCCCCTTCCCATTCTTCTTTAAATTATAGTTCTACACAATATACCCTATATATTCCCTATTTTTTATAGAACACATTATTTTTCCTTTTATAAATGAGTCACAATAGATCCCTAAAAATTTGGCATTATGACCATAGTTTTAACATGATTACACTCCTGAAACTTCAGTTATAAATTTAGGACCATTTTTTTTCAGGATATCTTATAAAAAACATTCATGGTGTGATAAATTTATGCATGATGTGAATCTCACTTGTATAGAGCCACTAAAAAACTATCATGATCTTATAATAATGTGATCCAAAATTCAGGAAATTAATCCATTCCTTTTCATTGTGTGAATACTATTCATGTTGTGAATGACATTTTACATCAATTTTAATCACTTTCACAAATCCATGTGAAAATATATTCAAAGCATGGATATCAACCTTCCAATTTCATTCATTGTGTAAAGGAAAAAAATCACAGTTTGAAACCTTTTTTCTCCACCCATATTTTATTACATCAACCTATAAGCTTCTCCAACCTTCTATGCTTCAAGGTTGAAACACTACAATACCCTCAAGCTATATTAACAAGCCTATTATACTTATTTATCAATAAAAAACCCAAAAAACCCATAAGGTTATTTTTTATAACAAGTATAAAAATAAAATTCTTGAATAAAAATAAATAATATGTATATGTGGGGAAAATATTTTAGATAAACAAGGAGAGATAAGGTCAGATTTTATTAAAAATATTATTTTAGTGGTTTTGAGTACCAAAGAAAGGGTAAATGGGAAAAATAATTATAAAACCCATAATTAATAAAAATATAATAAAATAAATGGGTTTTAGGAAATAATGTTACTACAATTTACCCGATATAAATTTAAACATAAATAATCCTGAATAAAAATGAGATTGTAAAATAAATCCTTACACCTTTGGTAACTTTTGAATAAAATGAAATTACAAATAAGAACATGATATGGTTCAATAAATCTAATTAATTAAATAAAATATAATTTCAAAATATATTAATTGGATAGTAAGTACCCCATAAAAAAGAAATTATAGTGTATAATCTGAAAAATGTCTCAAAGAATCAAAATTGAGATCAAGAACCCTTACTGATTTTATAGTGCTTGAATCAAATTCTATTGAAGTAGATAAATTGAAATGAAACTTTATTTCTTTTTCATTAAAGAGTTTATAATGATATAATATTTCAAATTGGTATCATAAAATCTATATAATGGAAATAGGCACATAATTCACAACATTTCTCAAAGGAGGGAGTTTGAGATGAGAAACCCTTACCTTAGATTCCTTCTTACTCAGGAATGATCTAACATCCCTATATAAAAAATTGATTTTATTATACACAAATATTAGATATATATTTATATCTATATTTATTAATATCATTTATTTGTAACATATTTTTATACATTTACTCATAATTATTTGTAAAATCAATTATTGGAATGTTTAATGTTCTGTTTCTCATGTTTGTTTTTATTTTTAGGTTCTGGTATTTTCTTCCTTTTCATAGATTCATCACATCCAAAATTTTAATAATGTCATAAATATTTTGTTTATAAATAAAATAAATTCTTATAACTATCCATTTAATGTGGTTATGAAAAATGAAATATATTATTCATGGAGGCGATAGTCTCCAAGTATGTATAGGTGACATTTTCATTTTTCAAAGGAAAAAATAAAGGAAGGTATAAAATTATTTATTTTAGAAAACATTAATTATTTAATAAATATCATATCTATTCATTAATTCCATCTATATAAATAACCATGTGAGGCATTGATGAAAAATGAATTAGAATACTTCATAGAGGCGATACTTCACACATACACATGGGAAAAATTTACACTTTCTAGTGGATTGGAGAGAAGGATATTAGAAAATATTTTATCTTTAAATAATAATAATAATTTCATAAATATAATATATATTTATTAAATCCATCTATATAACCATCAACGAGAGGTTATTATTAAAAATGAAACACATCACGTCATAGAGGCAGTAGTCTGCACATATGCGTGAGGGAAGTTTTCATTTTTCATTAGATTGAAAGAAGATAGAAAATTCTATAAAATTGACATAATAACATTTAAGTATAATAAATATTCTTATTTAATTATTTTAATATGGTTATATAATATTTTGGGGTGGTTTAAGAAGAATAAAACTTGAAAAAGCTTGGTAAGAACTATACCTATTCCTTGGAAAATCTTTTTTAAAAAACATAAATATTATTGGATGAGTATTTTGGGAAGAAAATAATTTTTAGGTCATTTATAAGTGTGATGGGAAGGTATTTTTGGTTTATCTTGGACTATAAAATGGGATCAAGTTGTGTGGAGAAGCTAGGAGAGGAGGTACCCTTTTATAAGTGAGAGGAGTTTCACCCTTATAAATATTAAGAACATTAATATATAATAATTGTTTCTCTCATGGAAAATAACTACAATTTAGTAAAATATTTAATATAGGATAATTCAAGGCATAAATTCTTTTATAAAATCAAATTAAGATGAGTTTTAGAGATTTTTTAAGTCTTATATCTTAGTTTAATCCTTCGTTGAACCTCTTAACCTTTACCGTAATGATAAATTTTTAGCATGGTAACTATTAATTATAACTAAAAATGAAATGGGATTTATTAAGGAATTTGAATATTATAATTCCAAATATGTAATCCATTTAACAATATTCAATTCCAAGTTGTGGTAAAATCTTTTTTAATATAAGTACTCAAAATTCATTGAAAATTAGTTTTTAGAAAAAAAATTTAACATAAAAATGATTTTACCCAAAAATAATATATAAAAT
Organism: Viscum album; assembly: GCA_963277665.1. Classification (NCBI taxonomy): domain Eukaryota; kingdom Viridiplantae; phylum Streptophyta; class Magnoliopsida; order Santalales; family Viscaceae; genus Viscum; species Viscum album. The sequence continues at coordinate 332,917,280 of OY728134.1, forward strand.
TGATTCTCAAATTTTTTTTCAATTAAAAATAAAAAAAGGAAATTTAGGTGAATTTAAAATTAATTCATAATCTAAGGTAACTTTGTAATTACTTAATTAAATAAATGGATAAAAATAGTTCATTTATTAGAATAAAACATTACTTAGGATTAAAAATATAAATAATAGGTTTCTAAATTCAAAATAATATTTTTGAATGATTCTTTTGATTATTAAATATAAATTTAGTCTATACAATATGTTTCAGAAACTTATCAATCATTCTTATATCCTGATGATGTCTACAAAGTAGGATTATTTGTAAAAATTGTATTTTCCACCATTCACTAAAAAATCAACCTCTTTAAAAAAATCCAAAAATTTAACCCTAATATAATTTTGATATAATGAATCAAAATATGGATTTTATTTTATAAAATTTAAATACTAAAAATTTTAAATTTAACTTTTAAGTAAAAATATAAAATATAATGAAAAATTGTTCTTATATTGAAGAAGTCTTTTTAAACATTAATTGTTTCTAACCCAATTTTATATAAATTAATAATTAAATGAGTTTTGTGAATTATATTATTTTTAATTTGTTATTATAATTTATATAATAATTTAATTCAAATATACCTAATGATTTTATATCTAAGGACTATATATATCTAATGGTTATATTTACAATGACCCTATATCCAACAACTATATGTTCAACGAAAACATTTTATTCCTATATATAACCTTATTTTCTTCACTAAAATTTATTAATATTATTTTTTTAATTAACTTTCACCATGTTTATTGTATTTATAATTTTTTCCTTATTTCCATTGTTGAAGTCGATATTATGATCTTTATGGAGAACTATAAGGATAAAGATTTTATGTTCATGGTTTTATTATATACATGTACATTTATCCACCTATACTTTTCTTAATATAATTTTATATTGTAACTACATAGTGTATTAGTGTACATATTTCATTTTAATATTTAATCTCAATAAAACATATCATGATTCATTTTCATTTGATGTTGTGTGTATCACAAGCTATTATACATACTAGTTTTATTTAAAGGAGGATGCATACTGAAATATTTGGGTGTTACATTATATATTCTATGAATTAATTTTTAAAATACTAGAATAATTTATTGAAAAATTATATTTTTAAAATGGTATATTATATATCTATCTTGATTTTACATTTGGTTATGTGGAGTTGATTCTTGGAACTACTTTATGATGAATTTATATGTGTTTTTTAAATTTTTAGGTTATTTATCAATTTAATTTATTTATGATGTTTGGATACTTTTTTATGATATTATATCCAGATGAATTTATAGTTTATTTAGTTTAATGGTTTATATGAACTTGAGTATGGTGTTGACTGTGAAGGGGTGTATGAGGGTTGGTAAATGGTTATGATTGGCATTGATTTCCCTTTTATCTTATTTCAAGTGTGTGTCTAGTGTGTTACACACCCATCCTCACCCTAAGTGGCTAGTATCATGGGAATATTAGGAATTATAATAAGATATTAAGATATGGTTTCTATGCTAATTGATATTACACACTATCTAGTGTTCCCTATTTTTATGATACATCCTTGTATCTAGTTTCCACCAATGAGGCTAGTAGAGTAATATGAGAGATTATAGACTAGAAATGCATCAATAGGCTGACAGATAGTTCCACTCAAGTATATCTTAGACCATATCACTATATGTTTAGTTTTATCCTATGATTATATATTTATTGTTTTGTAACTTCTTTACCCTCAACATGATTATATATTTACATTATTTTGAATTATTTATCCTTTGAATTATTATGCTCAAATTTTATTTATTTTATTTCACTTTAGATTGTGATGTGATATCCGTGGATGATTTTGTTTTACATATATTCCTAATTATTATTATACTAGATATCCACTTTCTATACATTTTTATTTCTTGTACATACATGTGTTTGTTTAATGTTTTAATTTAGGGTTGGGTTTTTTCCAATTAATTTTCTAAATGTATTTTTGGAAATGATTTTTGGGAGAGTATGTTTCTAAATGATTTCAAATAAAAATCCATTTATTTGGTTCCAATCACTATTTTTACTAAAAATTAGTTTTCTAAAAATATTCCTAGTTTTATTTTTTTATAAAATATTAAAAAAACATTAAATTATTATATTTTGAAACAGCATTCCTAAGATGTTATAAAAAATTATACAAATAGAATCTTTAGTGAAATCATACTAGGTTATTATACTCACACTATACATACACCATTCAGTGTTCATATACTAAGTGGATATTTCAAATTTAGGTCTCGATTCAGAGGAGTGACACTTTATGGAATCCTTCTTCTCAACCACTCCTAAAGAAAGTTTTGAGCTAGTGGATTGTGTGTGACCTCAGGTCACATGGTGTTCATGATTTGGGTTTATTAGTTTTATTCTATTATGGTATAATTTATAGATAATACTAATTTCTTGTATTTAAATTTTGGTACCATTTTATATATATTATATTATTACCTTTTTATTTTATTTTTCACTAATATCTTAGAAATGGATACTTCATACCCAATTTTTAATATAAATCCATTGTATGTTGAGTATTAATTTATTTGGGAAAAATATTTAGCAAGTGTATAATTTAATTATATGGTTATTTTCATCCACCTGTGGGGATCGGTAACACCCCTTGGGACTTTACCCATGGTAATTCCCTTAGTTTGTATCATTTTAGACCCCTTTGATTTAGAGGTCCCATTAATAAAAAGTCATTTGTAGAACTTGGAACTTGTCATGGGCTGGTCTGGCTACTTGATTCAAGGATTAATTGGACTAGTTCATGAAAATATATTACTGTAATATTTATAACGATATATGGATGAATTTTTAAGGATTTTATGGAATAGTAATTGTTCTAAAATATGTGAATCGGGTTATCATAATAGATAAAGTACATAAACCAATTTAAGAAGAGTGCCTTAGGTATAAAGGCAAGAAGAAGAGAAATGATAGGAAAAAATCCATCACAAATATGGAGACTCGTCTCAAAGTTATCATTACTCATTGTATTTCTTTATCTAAACTATATATTATTGTTAAATATGGTTTCACATCATGAGAAATATATTCCCCATAGTGATTGAAATAATTTTTTTCTCTGGTGATGGTGTCAAAACTACATTAAGTTGTCAATCTGAAGATTTTTCAAGTAGTGATCTTGGAGAAATCTAGGATTTAAATGAAAAGGTAGATCAATTGAAAATACTACACACATTTTATTTTACTTTTATAGCAGAATTTTCATTGGAAAAATATAGATTAAGATAACCAGAGATGGATTTGAATGAATTCATCTCATGAATGAGTTCAAAAATAAAGAATCAAATTGATCCTTTTAAAGAAATCTCACATAATTTGAAAAATAAAATCGATACATAAAAATAATTATAAATAAGTTATGATCCCTATAAAATTATAGGTTAGAGAGAATATCAGATTTGAAATAGAATCATGCTTAATAATGGAGACCAATATTGCTTAGTGGAAGGAGAAATATATGAAGATCATACAGCTTGATGTATAACTAAAGTCCTAGATAGTAAGGAATAATATGTATAATCCCACCATAGTTTCTTAAATAAGTTAAAGTAATGAATGTTAAAATATATAATCAAGTACGATATATAATGTTCCTCTAAAAACTAATAGAAATTTTTCTAAAATAAATGGAGGGTTACAATTTGACTTTTCTAAAATGTTGGGATACACTATGAGTGGGTGTATGGAATCTTGAAATCTCAAAAAAGGAGGAAGTCCTGCAATAAAACATATTAACCAAGAAAATTATATATAAGATATTATTATTTTAGAGATGTTATATTTATAATAATCATTTTCAAATGTATAGGTACTATAATAATAAAAGTAATAGAGGTTCCAAGACGAGTTTCCCTCATCCCATGAAAATAAGGATACATGGATGTATGGAAGAAAATATTATTCCACTAAAAAATAGGTTCACAGTTTTAGATTATTATGAAGTGAGAAGTTAAAGGAGGATTCCTCAAGAATAAATGATGGATTATTCACAATATCCATAATGGAAAGAAAATAAATCTAAAGATTAGAGAACAATGTTAACCCATTTGAACAAAAGGAAATGAATGTAATCCTAAGTAAGTACTTACCAAGACTGAATAAATCCAAAGTATACTTGATTTCCATTGAAAAATTAAAACATATGTCATAGTTAAGTTATTTCATCTATACCACTATAAAAAAAGATGAAAATACTGGTGGAATTGTCAAAGAATGGAGAAAGGATCATGGAAAATAATACATAGATGATGCATTTAATAAGAGTACTTGTACTAGTGTGATGAATTTAACAATGAAATGAATATAAATACTTTTAATAAAATTAATTCTATGTTAAAAATTCAGTGAAAATTTTTCATGATTCGTGTTATCGAGACAAATACCACTAAGAAACTTAAAAGAAAAGTGAAAGAAAGGAATTGGTTCATAATGAACAAACACTCTCTTCTACATGGAGATGTTTGAGGTTATCCTATCCCAAGTAATTTATTGATATATATTATTATTTTAGTGATGTAAGATTAAGGTGGAGATATGATCCATGGTGTGTATACATTGAAAGGATATGAATGCATAATATGAATATAAATACATTAAGATGGACTGATTTCATTGAGAGTAGATAAAATATAATAAGAAGTGTTGGAAGAAGATACCATGGATTTAAAATAATAATATGTGATAGCACGTGGGGTGAGATAAATTCTAAGAAAAACCTTACTAAGTTTGAAGATACATGAAGTGATAAAGAAATTCAAGTCCTGGTATATATACAAATTTAGAGTAAAATTGGTGTCAAATCTATATTCCATATTTCAAAATACTATCAAGGATTTACCAAGTAGTCAATAAACCTATAGAAAAAAGAAAGTGTATTAATAGAGGAGTGGCTACATATATGGGGGAATTTATGTTCTATTTGTTTATGAACTCACAATGTGATATCATATATTTTTTTCTTAGATACTAAAATCTATTGCAAAGGGGGTATTACAACCAACAATTTTTATCCCCATACTAAATATTATCATAATATTTGGTTTAAAGAGATGTAGAGATTAAGTAGAATTGATAATGAGAATTCATAGGATGATTAGCCTCATATAAGAAAGTAGAATCCCTGTGAAGAATAAAAAACCATTGATATCAAGCGGTATCACTAGTTTATCATGAACAAGTTTTACTAGTTAGTTAGACATGCGGTATGAATCATACACTTTGTGACTTATTTTTTATTCATTGATGGTCTTATGTAAGTGTGATCAAGATCACATGGAGTATGGTGTTAAAAGAATTTAATTACTTATAATTATTATGATTATTGAAGAAAGTGAGTGATATAGATTTTATTTAAGTTATTGAATTATACTCCTATTTCCTACATATAGTTCCATCTTAGTAGGATTTGATGATTTTTTCTATGATTCTTTGCCAATTGATAAATTAACTCACTTTAATTACTTGAAAATAATATATTTTAAAGTGAAATTGAGTTGATGTTGAAGTTACAATGAATGATGGTTTAAAAAAGCTCAATGGTTTTGATGATAATCAATAAGTTATTCAAAGAGCCAAAAGATTTGAAGGTGGAAGGAAGTGTTTGAAATCTATAAAGGTATGGGTTACCAAAGGGGGGATCTTTAACTCTATAAATATATATTTTTTTGTTTAAGTGGTAAAAAGAGATTGAGTCTCATTGATGGTAAAATAAAGTGAATTTGTAGTCTCTCTAAGTTCGTGGGTTCTTGGATTAATGATGAGATGATGATATCTCATGTAATTTTGGTGAAAAAAAATCATATTGAAAAATTAGTTTTGAAGATGATGAAGATACCCTAGTACCTTTTTTGGAAAAATGGGGAAGAATGAATGAAGTATCTAGAAATTTTGAGCCATTTTCACTTTATTGACAAAGGGGGAGGAAAGAAACTCCTAATATTTCTGCTTTATGGGTCTTATTTTGAAAGATAAAGTAGGAGAGATTATATCCATTTCTTGGTGGTGCAGGGTTTTTATAGAATTGTTTTAAAAAAAATACAAGGTGTGTTATTACTACCAAGAGTTTGTGGGTTTAATTTTTTAACAGTTGATTAATATTGATGATGATGGATGGATTTGTGAGATTATTGTTGTAATAAATAGGTTTTGTGTTACCAAGGAGTTTTGAGAAGAATTGTGTGTTACCAAGGGGTTATGATAAGAATAGTTAACAAAAACTGAAGGTTGGATTTTTGAATACAGGGATGGAGTATGGGTATACATTGAATAAATGGTGATAATGATATGAGAATTATTAACATCAACATATATGGAATTATAGTTTTAGGATATTCATGAAATATCTAGATAAGCGGTTCACATAGAAGCACTAGTGGAGAGGTACAAAGAGAAAATTTGATATCTATATATATCAAGGAAATAGTTTTGTAAGATTAATATTAAGGTTGAATGTAAAATATAGATCAAATAGATGTTTGATAATGTTTAATGTGTTTATTTAAGATATTATGGATTTGAAAAGAGTTGTATCTTAAAATTAATTATCTAGAAATTAATGGAATAAGTTTTCTGAAGGAAGAAATAAACACACTATGGAGAGATTGGATATGTTGTGGTGGATTAGGGAAATGTGATAATAGAGTAGATGTGGAAATTTTGGAAGTAATTTATCTATTGAGAAATTTGGGTTTGAAATGACAATATTGGACACGCTGTGGTTGACAATGTTTTATAGAATTTAAAATTAAAAGTATCATGAATGACATATAGAAATGAAATAATATGAAATCCATTTTATAAGAAATTTATTGAATGTGGTGGTTTAATTTTTAACCAGAATAGGGACTTGATTCATGCCTTTCCATGGAATATGGTTTTTTACAATGAAAAATACCTATTTAAATGGGGTATATATAAATGACCATAACAGAATCCAATTTGGACCTCATAAAAGAATGATTAAAACTCAAATGAGAGTAACTAATCTGTACATAAGTATCATTAATGATTTGGATGTCTCATGTAAGGTTAGTCAAAATGGGTTCTCAGAGAAGCACCATTATATATAGGAAGTTTTTTTTAGTTTTTTTTGTATTTGAAGAAAAAATGTAAATTAAAGCATGAAGATATCCATTTGAATAGAATTATGTATGAATAAGAACAATATCTTGGTAGTTTTAGGGACATGTCGTGGTTGGTTTGATACAGATCCCGAAATGAGAATTTTAAGAGGAGGAGGCACTTTAGATTTTGAAAAATTAGAAGTTATGACATAATTTGAGGATTTAGAACTCCTTTAACTATTTGGAAGTTATGGAATGAACTTCATTAGACTAAATGGAGTTCAATGGTGAAGACTTCCATGAAGATGATACAAGGTATGAATTTAAAGTATAGGAAGTTCAAGGTAGTTAATATCTTGGATTTGAATTTGAATTTAAAATCTCTTGACTTATTTTAGAGAGATATAGATAAAATAAAAAGAAGGGAAATGTTCTTAAGAGGGTATAAAGAGACACAATCTGAGTTAAGAGGAGGACAATGATGAAAAATTTGAAGGATCCTCATATATAGCATAATTTATAGATATAAATTTTTTATTTTGAAAAGGGATTATTAGTGTCTCATTTTAAATGAAGACATAATATGTTGAATATATGGTTCTATGAAATATGACACAAAAACATCTAATTTGATGAAAATAATGTCTTTTATAGATCTAATTTTATATGGATAGAATATCTAAGATGAAGAAATAGTTTATATTCTACATCAGAAAATCTATATAGGGCTCATGATTTGAAGTTTTTATTTTAAAATATTTTTTATTTTAGGGAAGAAGATAGAGAATATCAAAATATAGTTCTAGTGTATAATTAGCTTTATCTGGGGATTTTATCACTCTTATAAAGATTGATTAAAATAAATTTATTTAACTCTTCTAACATTACATTTAATATATCTGGCCTTGGAATTTTGGAGAAACATGTGGTATACATTAGAGCATCATATCTGAAACTATTATGAAGATTTCATCTTGTATACATGATGGTCTTATAGTGACTTTCATGTTGATAAACTAAAAATAGACCTACAGGTCTATAAACCGATACCTTACAGAGAAGTATAAAAATGAAGATAAGGGGGTGACCTTAGGGAGATAGTTATTTATTCACTAAACCATTGTACATAATGTTATTATTGATAGAGAGTGACTTCACCTAAATTATATAGGCAATGAGCCTTGGTGGAGAGTGACTGTACCTAAATTGTAAAGGTAGGAGTATTAGTGAAGAGTGACTTTTCCTAAATATTTTATATACCCAAATAATGAGTTTATAGTGGATTGTTGGTACATCGGTACAATGATGAGTATATTCTCCTTGGATGTATCCCAATATAGGTGAACCAAGTAAAACCTTAGTGTGCTATGCATTTTACATTTCTGCATTCATGATTAAGATTCAGTGAAATTAAGTGAGAAAGTTATTGATCAACTGGTTGAACATTAGTTCCTACAAATGTTAGAATAATATCTAATAATTATATGATCATATGGAAAAATAATTTAGTTGTTAAACACCCTAATTCACCACCCTCTTAGGGTGTCTCTCAAGTTACAACACTATGTCTTCAAAGATCCTCTACCTGAACCCTATCGAGACATCCTGATAAGGAAATACTATAGGTGACCCATCCTTCCAAAATTGTGGCACTCCCTTGGATAGATAGTACAAGAACTATTATAATGATGTGACCACCCACACTGATAGAAAACATTGAATACCCAATACTAATAGAAAGTTAATAACCTATACCATTTCATAAACTGAATTTAGTCACAATGGAAAATCTCATCAGACCTCCTCTTCTTATCATTGGAAAATAAACCACTATAACCACTCACAATCCCACCACTAATACCACCAAGTAAAGGAAGAGAAACCATTGATCTCTCCACCACCAGGATCTTCTTAGTGGTCAGATCCTTAAAAAACAAATCAAAATAGGATGTTAGGTTGAACATCTGGAATTGGAACCTCAAATCTATCCAAACACAGATCTTAGACTCACAGAAATTTTAAGCTTCATTCCCAGCCAACAACGGAGAAAACCTTAAAGGAATATAATTATAAACCCTCATTCCATTAATCTTGAAGCATATCTCCACAACACCAAATAGATGGTCCCTTAAACATATAATCTCACAAATTCACTTTTTGGTTGTAGAGCATCATAATTAAATTTAAGATACCCTCTAAAATCACATCTAGTACATAGTATCTTGAGGATCTTCTATACCATGGAAGGTCATAGGGTGCTGCATCTGAGAATCAAAGGAAAATTCTACCATAGTATCTCTTACCTGATGTATCCCTCCCCCTCTAATGAGTATGATACAAAACACCCATGCTTATAGGGGATTATATGACTAAACCTACTGAATAGCCTTAGGTTCATGACCAAATCCTCTATATTGAACATTTGGAGATATAATGGGATGGATATATACTCTAGGGACATCCTCAACTATCTCTAGGTGGCACTATGGAACGTCTTTGAGGATTTTGTTCTTTAAAATACCCAAACATATACTCACTCAAAAGTTTAATTTTATTTATTCCAAAAAAAAGAAATGAAAAGACATATAAAGCTTTAAGGAGGTATGTAATGGTGATCCCATAAAGTGTCACCACTGATAATAAAATTACATTCACGGGGGAGGGTACTTGTATTATGGTAAATAATAAAGCTATTTTGAGGACTTTCTTGATTGACCAAGTTGTCCACCGTGATGTTTTCTTCCCTAAGAGTGTGAGAGATATTCATATCATTATTTATAATATACATTCACTTTATGATTAAATTAATAAGATATCAAGGGATATGTATGTTGTCTTGAAGAAAGACCACCATAAGTTTTTAATCTCTTTCAACAGCTATAATGTTGATGTTTTATAGATTGAAAAAGGAGAGGCCGCTGAGAAGAGATCTGTTCTCCACCCCAATAGAGTTTCATGGACCGTAGAAAGTATTGAACCCGATGACCACTAAACCCCTAGAATTGTGAACCATACCTCCTCCTCTCATCATGACTTGGTTGAAAGAGACATCCACATTCATCTTTAAACCATAACACAAATGTCTCCATTTAATACACCTAGTAAGATGTACAATGATATCAGATGAAGTGCGACTACTGCTAAAAAAATTACGACTACAACCTACTTCATCCTCATGAATTAGATGGCTAAGTTCAGACATTATAGAGAAGGCCCAAACCTTGAGATGCTAAAGAGAACAATACTTCCCTTCCTAAATTCTATTTCTCAAGTCCCAGATCATCCGAAAAATTGATGCAAATTCCATTCCATGCCAGTTAATAGTAGCTTTTGGCCCCTTAAACCTTTGGAACCAGTTAATAATAAAATATTGAATGTTGTTTTCCTACACTTGAATACTCATCATTTGTCCAACCTGTTCCAATAATAAGTGTTCCCACTCCCCCTTAAAGAAATGGTGCTAGGTGGGTTCTAAATTTGGATGTTCATATCAATGAAACATTGATGCCATCATGATGACCTTTTTTTGAACATTATCATTCATAGGGATAACGTTATTTTGTAAGCACCAAAACAGAAAGTTCATAAGCAGGAATGGATTTACACAACATATTGGTATTCCATAGGTCACTTTGGTGGGAGGGATGTATAGATTTGAGGATGTACCAAGACTTTCAGACACCTATTGACAACTTTATAAAGATGTATATATCCAAATCATGTACAAAAATAATCCCCTCATGCAGCGCTTTCTTGTCCTCATCAAGAATGGTTAAGATTGATGACAGAAACATGATAACATACCTCATAGAAATCTATAGAACTAGATAGATTGTAAAGTACAGAAGCTTCCCAACCCAATTTTCTTTCTAGAAACTAATATCACCACAACCAATAATCTATTGAGATTTAACATCTAGCCATCCAAGATGATTCCTCATATTTCTATCCAGGATTAACATTCTATTCAGATGCTCATCCCAAACTCTCATATCATCCCCATATATTCTCCTCATAAACTTATCCCACAAGGATTTTCCTTCAGAAATATCCTAAGAAAATATTTCCTAAACAACCTCCATGGAGTCAGAGACATTCCTCACATTAATCACTCCCTTGTTAAGGGGTTTAACCAGACGATTCCAAGATACCCAATAGAACTTTCCCTCATTTTTATAGTCCCAAATTAAATAATTGATAAACTTTTCCACATTATCAATAGATACCTTAGGAGGCCAAATAATAGATAAGAAATTAATAGGAATCAAGGTTAAATTTTTTTTGACCAAAGTGATCATGTCTTCGAATGATAGAAAATTTTTTTCCAATCAAAGATATGTGAGGTCAACCTATTCACCTACTTGTCAAAAATAATTTTTCTGATCCTCCCATCTATAATGGGTGCACCTAAGTAATCCACTGGGATACTACTATTATGAATTCCCAACTTGTCATGAATTATCTTTCATTTGTTAGTCAAGAAAACCTTGGGAATGCATACATTAATTTTCTGGTAATTAATTCTTTTCCCACTCCAAATTCTATAAGTCTTTGTCACTTTGTTTAACCTCTCCAAAGACCTTGTTCCACCATTAATGAAGAAATCTATATCATCTGCATACATCAAATGTGAAATTTTTTCTAGTCTATTTCTATTTCTATAGGAATGTACGCCTCCTCTAGAAAATTCATTTTAAAGTATTATTGGGAGAAACTCTTGAGAAAGAATAAAAAAATAGGTGAGATAGGATTCCTTTACCTCAGACTATATACTGACTTAAAGAACCCAGAGCTTCTCCCCATTGGAGACACCAAGAGCCAGGGAGAGGAAAAGTGCCTGAAGATGAGATCATGAGACCATTATTTGAACCCACACTTCTCCAAATACTATAGAATAAAACTCCATTCCATGTGTTTATATGATTTTTCCATTTCCACCTTGGTCATAATATTTTATCCATGAATCTTTTTATTGATATCTCTAACCATATCCATAGCAATCCCAATTGCCCATGAATACTTTTTCCCATTAAGAAGCCATGTTGCTTGCTAAAAATGATCCAAGGGAGCACCCTACTAACCCTTCTGGTGAGGATGGTGGTAAAAATTTTATAAGAAAATTTTCATAAGAAAATTGGTCTTAATTGATTCCATGAGGTAGTATGCTTCACTTTAGGAATTAATACCAATTTGGAAGCACTTATGGATCTAGTAATAGATCCTCCTCAAAAAATTATTGGATAGATTCAATGACCCAAACTTTAATAATATCCCATGCAAAAACATAAAACATACCTAAGTATCCATTGAGTCCTAGAGCACTTTCAGGGTTCAAAGCATGGACAACCTCTTTAATTGATTTTTCATCTAGAATAGACCCCATATCATTCAGGTCAACTATATTCTTCTATCCAAGAATTTTTCTTCATAAGTTCTTGTCACATCCACCCCTCCATCTTCTACCATTTCTCAGAAGAGGGCCTCTAAGAATATATTCGAAGTGCTTTCCCACCAGATTTCCTACTGCCTCTAGATATCCCATAAAATAACAATCCTCTATATTGATATTAATGTTATTAAATGTAAATACCAAGAAATTTCAAGGGAAATTTTTTCCTAAATTTTCTTTATAATTTTTCAAGAATGCAGTTTCTGACAGCGCCTGATTCCGAGGCCCGATGTGCCCGGAATCAATTTCCGAAATTTGGCTCGGGTACGTTCAGTGAACGAACGAGCAGGTTTTTCTAACTTTTGAACCGGTGCTCAGAATCGAATTCCGAGGGCACCGATGAAATCGCAGCGCCAGTTCTTGCTTATAAACGCCTCTTTCGGAGTTGCGTTTTCTCGTTTGTGCTTTTTAATTTTTGGGGTTTAAGTTAAGAAATAAAATAAAGTTGTATGACAATTTTATTTTATTTCACTTTAAGCCACTTAAAGACCACTTTAAAGCTACTTAAGCTGGGTTGAAGCGGATAGGGTGAAATTCAAAATATCCTACCCACTTGGTAGGATATTTCTGAGGTGGGGCCCGCACGAGCTCCACCGTTTCTTTTCTTCTTAAGTAACGCAGCCACACCCCCCTATTAAAAGAAGTCAACCATGTGTTTTTCTGGTTAAGAAACGCCCCATTTAATTGGGATGTTAATTTGTTACAATTAATTCTTTGAATTAATTGTTCGTTTCTTTTCTTTTGAAATTCAATTTCTTATCTTGGGTTAACAAAATAAGACTTGGGATTATTTTATTTTTTTGAGTCTTGTCACGTTGGGAGGATTTGGGAGGCTTGAAGAACATCATCTTCAACGACGAAGAACGTGAAGAACGAATCGGTCTCCGACGAAGAACGTCGTCACGTCCTTCTTCCGAAGAACGACGACGCGCCATCCCTCGTTCCTCTTTCCACATCAAAGGAAGGGAGACGCCATTCTACCTCAGACAACCTCCGTCTTAGTCTACGAATCCTCTTCCGCGACACCGAACTGTGACGTGACATCGACGATCCCCTTCTCGCGACGCTTTCTTCCGCGATGAGAAAATCCGCGACGAACCCTCGCTCGACGACGCTTGAGGTAGGGGAATTTTATTTATTTTTGGTGACCTTTTATCTTTTGAGAAAAGAACGTCGAGCGCGGACCAACCAATTCCAGGTTGATACGTGGATCGTTTGTTCATGCGGATTAATGTTGAGGATTGATATTTAATTTGTTCGTGTTTATTACCTTGACGATCTTCGTGAAATATGACCATTTGCTATCAACTAACGAGAGGGGGTCGGACCGCACAAACACGGCCGACCCTCCTCCTTATCCTTGTGGGTTTCTTTTGTGGATTGAAATGAGGATGGCGCGGTGCCGTCGCACCGCGCGGAAACGTGCGACAAGGAATGCGTGGCGCCGTCGCGCCGCGTCGGAGAAACCCGATGACATCTGCGGATGGAGTCGGGCCACAGTGAAGGGGCGTTGCGCCATCACATCGCGCTGGAGAACCGCGAAGACGGTGCGTTTCATTTTGAAGTGCGGATTGATGGGTGACGACGAAGCGGGCCGCGAAGACGATTTGAGAGCCTTGCAGTGAAGATCGGGTCCCGGGAGGACCACTGGCGAAGACCGCACACAAAACGGACCATCGGAGCGCGTCCGGTGGCCCGCGGAAACTACCGCCGGCGCGCCACGCCGGCGCGGCGGCGCCCGGCACGCCGCCGGCAAAACCCGCCGCCGCTAAAGCCGCGGCGGCGATGCAGTTCCGCGGCCGTGCAGAACCGGTGGAGGGACGTGGCCCGGTTGCCGCGTCTGGTTGACTCGGGCGGCCCCACGAGGGGCCGCGCTTCTCATCCGCGGGGGTAGCGCGCCCCCCGCCCTCGACTCGGCTGTAGCCGCCGAGCCGACCCGCCGGTTCGGCCGGGTCGCGCCCAGGCCGGGTCGCGCCGCGCCGGCTGTGCCGGGTCAGACCCTTGTCGGGCCGACCCGGTTGGGGCCGACCCAGGGGGGTCGTGCCGGGTCAACCTGGGCCCAGACCCCCCGTTTCCGGACCGTTTTCGGTCTTTTGACCATATCTTGGGCTACGGACCTCTGATCGATGCACCGTCAGTTGCGTAGCGATCCTTGGAACGAGGCGCTCGTTTTGGTATATCGCACTCAAGGTTTCGGAGAACTTTGGGATCAGCCGGGTTGGTTCGTACACGAAACCAACCAGGCCCTCGGAGCCGAAACGCTCGTATCTTTAGCACCGGACGTCTGTTTGACGTGCCGTTGACTTTTATGGATTCCTCTAAGTGAGACGGATCTTTTGGCTTATTCCGCTCGAGGTTTGGATGTCCTCGGAGTGTGGTTGGGTTGGTTCACTTACGAAACCAACCGGGCCCCTAGAACGAAAAGGCCAATAACTCCCATACCGGGCGTCTGATTGACGCGCCGTCTGTCTCGTTGTTTTCCTCTTGATGAGACGGAACTTTTGGCATACTTCGCCCGAGTTTTGGATACAGTTGGATAGTGGCCGGGTTGGATTGCACCCGAAATCCAACCGGACCCCTGGAACGGGAAAGCTAATATCTTTCAGACATGACGTATGTTTGACGAACCGTCAGCGGCATTGACGATCACGTTGAGAAACGGTACCTATGAGTATACCCTATGAGAGCTCAGGGTATAGTTGAGATACGGTCGGGTTTGGTTTGCTCACAAAACCAACCGGGCCCCAGGGACGAAAAGGCTAATAACTCACAGACCGGGCGTCCGATTGACGCGCCGTCTATTGCGTTGAGACCCCTATGACGAGGCGGTCCTTTGAGATACTTCTTCGTGGGACCTTGAGATACTTGGAGTATCGACTTGTAGCTCGTGGAGCGGACCCTCCCAGAGACGAGCGTGCGGAGTACGGAGACCGTGTAGCCGACTGAGACCTGACGACTGCTTGACCGACTCGACTTGGAGTGAGTCGACTAGCCCAGTGGACGGAGCACTACTTTGTTTGGGTGCAGACCCATGGCGGACGGAGCACTACCTGTGTGATAGTGCAGACTCGCGGTACTCGTCCAGAGAGTACCTCAGCAGGCTACTAAGGGGTGTGCACTACTGTGTTTGGGTGACATACCTCGGCGGGAAGCACTATTGTGTTTGGGTGGCTGGCCCGCGGTACTTGACAGGAGGACTACCTCAGCAGTCTTAGGTTAGCGAGCAGTACCTCGGAGTTGTGATAGGACCATTGTACACTCCAGAGACGGAGCTCTTCAGCAGTTATGGTTTCGATGATGAAAATCCTGGTTTGAGTTGATTCTATGACCTTTGTGTTTCCTCATGATTGAGATGGGTCACTTGATAACCAAGGTATATGTATGGGCATATACCTGGGTAGTGGTTATCCGTTGATTTAATGATCCTTGTGTTTCCTCATGATTGAGATGAGTTACTTGATAACTTAGGTATATGTATGGGCATATACCTAAGTAGAGGTTATCTGTTGAGATATTCTTTATGGTTAAACTTGTTGGTTTTAGTGAGACCTTGAGGGTCTCGGGGTCCCTACTGAGTATCGTTATACTCACCCCTACATGGGCTATGCCCGCAACTCGTTGTGTTGGTTGCAGACGACAGGCAGTGCTGACAGAGGCTGAGTGTTTGAGGACTGGACGGTACCCGGAGGTAGACTACACGACGAGTCAGTACCCGGAGGTGGACTACATGACGAGTCAGTATCCGGAGGTGGACTTCACGGTGAGACAACACTCGGAGGAGGTTGACGGGCGAGAGCGCTGTGGAGGCTATCTGTACCTACCCTTCAGGTAGGATTCGTGGGGGACGATCCAGGAGCTTCTCCATCTGTACCTACCCTTAAGGTAGGATCCGAGGAGGACGACCCAGGAGCCGCTTCCGTCCCTCCAGCTGTTGTCTTTTTCTGTTGTACTTTGTTCAGTTTTAGTTGTACTTTCTTTTGGGTTTGTATTCTGACCCATTTACTTTTTAGCACTTCTTTTTGTACTTAGTGTTTTACTTCTGCTTGTACTCTGTGGTGTTTTGTTACTTTTATAAAGGCAATGCCTTCCCAGTTATCGGGATTTACGCCTTTGGTGCTAGTCGCCAGCCCCTGGCCTATGGAAGGCGGGCTTGGGGTAGTCACGGCACAGGCCCCGAGGACGGGTCGTGACATTAAAAGAATTATTACCCTTTAAAAAATAATGAAAAAAACCAATATTCCTATCCCCTTCCCTAAGACAGTATACCTGTGATTTTTCTCTCATTATTCTTTCAATCTATGACAGTTTTTTTCAAAATATTCAGCTTTTCCACCATGACTAAAAATAAATCATAATCCCATATTTCATATAGACTTTCTTCAATCCTATTATTGATGTCAATTTTTAGTTGGTCCATAAGATCATCATAATTAGATCAGTTATTGCTCCACTCCTAAAGAGTATCTTTTAACCTCTTAAGTCTATCAGAGAGGTTGTTCCAACCACTACTCTTGGTCGGTTGAACCCAATAATTTTCCACCATTTGAGAAAATCCCTTTTCCCAAAGCTAAATACCTGAGAAAAAGAAGTGTGACAACCTCTAATCGTCCTTTTGAGAGTGACCAAAAGAGGGGCATGGTCAGAGATAACACAATAATGACGCATCACCTCTACTTAGGAGAAGGATTCAAACCCTTTTATATTGCTTAAACACTGATCCAGCCTGCTCCAAATCTAATCTCTTCATTTCATATTATTACACCAGGTGAATGGTTTGCCTAAGAATACAATATCCATTAAACCGTTCCTAGAGAGAAACTATTTAAAATCGAGAATTGAAGTAGAGAAGAATTCTTTTCCCCCTTATTCTCTGAAGGGTTTATTATGGCCTTATAGTCTCCACCAAAGAACTAGTGAAGACTCCACAATTGAGTATCTGACAATAGATTCTACAACATTAATGTCTCTTTCACATCAATTTTTTCATAAACATATGAGAAGATGAAATAATCCATTATAAATTCAACTTTAATAGAAATATATTGAACTGATACCTACATTATTTTAACTACAACACTCGATTTCTATAAAATCCACACATTACTATTATTATTATTATGTCCATGCATCGAGTGGGTAAAGCTCAATTTTCTTGTGAAACACATGATATGGTCTTCTCTCAAGTTAAGATCGATGAATATAAGAATATAAACCTGATTTTTTCTCACTTCATAGGAAATAAAGGCATGATATCCTCATGCCCCTAAGCCTCTATAATTCCATAAAATGATGCATATCATTAAAAGATATGATATTTGTCCCTCTGGATCCAAGTCTTGTAAGATGAGGTTAATGTAATGGATAAGTTAACTAAATATCTCAACTATGAATGAGCCACCCTTCTTGTTGGAAGAGGACTAGAATTGTATTGTTCCATATCTCTCGTGGCAGGAGGGGATTGGTGATACTATTCTCTTAAAATAAATGGCAACACTGCAAAATGGTTTGTTGAGCTCAGAAGAATAATTAGAGATGTGGAGTTTCCTTTTCTAAAACTATCTTGAAAATTCTGGATATCAGTATCCTTATCACCTACTTCCAAGAGTAATTTCTTTTTCGGTAAAGTTTAATCATAAGACTGATGATCTGGTTCAACTACAAATGAGGACTTCCTTAGATTTGTTTCAATATGAAAGTTATAGATATAGTCCTTGGATACATCCTCACATAAAAGAGAAGGTGGATCCCTATTCAAGGGAGAGATTTCTAAGGTAGGATCCTATAAGTGAAGAACCCCAGGCCTGAGGCTCAAAATATTTTTAGGAACGACCGTTAAAGCCTTGCCTGTAATGACTGGGATAGAATGGGAGACAAAGCAATTTTTTGCCTCACCCAAAGGGCTGAAATTACCAACATCGAAAAAGGGTATCTTTTCCTTTAATGTAGTATGACACCTAAAAACCTGAACTGAGTGCCCCTGCAACTGACATACTTCAAAAAAATGAGGTTAATATTGGAATTGAATATGTTTCCACCAAGATAATATTTCACCTGCTCGTATTAGGATGAGATATGGAAAAGGAGAAGATAAATCTACTTCAATGAAAATGTGAGCCAATTTTGAAGCCTAAAAACATTTTTTATCCTCATCTGTATAGATAAATCCACCAAGAGAGTCCCCAACCATCTGTAGAATAGAAGGATTATAAAAGGGAATATGAGCCTCTAGGATTCATGCCCATACCACCGTCATACTTGGATCCCTACCCATCGAGATATCACATGTCCATCTGAAGAGAGAAAACACCATTCTCCACATTTCTAAAACTCCCAAGACCAAGCATGAATGAATTCCTCCATAGAATCATAATGAATATTGAAATAGTACCTAGAAATAGAGGACACCACCACTAGAAGATAGATGCCCCATGATCCAACAAAATCTCAGAAGAAAGCAACCAGAGGTCACTCTTACCCGAACATATCCATAAGGGTATAGTGATGAAAATTTTCTTCCCTGCCAAGCTCTGATAGAGATAGATCCACTGAATGGAAATTTTTAACCCTTGTCATGTATCCTGGAGTGATGTCAACACCCAGGATGTAAGGAGGATGTGGAGCTGAGAGAGAAGGAAGCCCAAAAAGGACATCCTTGAAATAACGAGATTTGGTAGCATCACCAACCAAAACCACTAATCGTGAAGAAGCTAGAATGTTTAAAGAGAGACCTCCAATGGGGATAGACTCTAGGGGGAGACGATCAACATCAACACACTTTTCTGGTTAAGCATCTCTATCAATGGTTATGAAGCTTTAAACCCCTGGAGGCATGTGTGGAATGTTCTTACCAATATGAAAATCCATATTTTGTAAAAAATTCACTCCAAACATATACTCATAAATGCCTCTAATAGCTTAAATATTAAAAAAATTTAAGAACTCATTTGTGCACACACATGAATTCCCTAAAGTTAAACACCCTAAGGGTCCATTATAAGTGACACTAGAAACCTACTACCCACTACTTACCTAATAACTCAACCCATATCACCTAAAATTGAATATTAGTCACAGTAATATAGTAGATATCACAAAAATATTAGGTTAAATTAATTAAATTACACTAATAATGAATTTGGTAAAATGATAAATATATTATTGTTGAAATTTAATTAATTTTAACCTATAACAATCACAGACAAGCAGGTGCATGGCGTGTGAACTTGAATTCCAAATCATGACTCATGAAATCACACACTCTCTCCATTACTAGTAGGGAAAACATCAATAAAAAATAAATCACATAATACCACTTGAAAAACATCTCAAAAGTATAATAACATAACCAATAAAGGATTTACCACAACCCTAAAATCTCTAATTTCTACTAAAAAAGTGTTGGATAGACATAAGAATTACTTTCCAACCAAGTCCTGGCATTCCATATTTATTATACAAATATCTATATAAATAATAATAATAATAATAATAATAGGGATTAGATACCATTTTGTAACACCTCAGAGCAAGTCACTGGGTTTGAGACAAAGCTCCACATGACCCTATATACACCTACCTATAGATAAGAGGTTATTAACTAGTAGTGAGGGCCTAAGTCATACAATGGTGAGGATTTTCATGAACCAACCAGGTCAACCATGAATGGGTTGCCCGTGCCAGACCGCAACAAGGATTGAGAGGCATTCCTAATCCTCCCAAGATGGAGACTAGCATTGGGCATCAAATATAAATCAAGATGGAATGATTTCTCCCAAAAAAACTAGGAAAAAATACATAGAGCCGATCTTAAAACATGAACTAATAAAGACTGAGCATAAATATATGAAAACTGATCCAGATATAATGGTAGATGAAAAAAATAGAAACTAAAAAATAAAACTAAAACCAAACGAGAAACAACATGATCTTTATATGACCTCTTGTTCAATAAAAACCACAAGACCCACTTGCTCCAAAGGAAAACTAGAACCAAAAACCTGAAACTACTAAATAGATCAGGTCTATCAATGCTAAGTGGCACAAATAGGGTCGGATCATAAACATCTCTGTATGTAAGCACTATATAATCCATGAATTTATTTTCCTAAAATATTCCATAAATACTAGTTTTAAATACATTTAGAAAATAGGTTTTTAACACTTTTAGGAACCAAAAATATCTTCCTATAAATATACATCTCATAAACAACACACATCACAATCCTTTTTAAAACATATTTCCATTTTAGAACATAGCAGTTTCACAACCAAAAATCAAATAAGAATTCAAACAAGGTAATAAAAGGGATATACTAAAAATTAATGGAAACAGAACAAGTAGGAGAAACACTTGAAAAAGGTGCAAGTAAAATCCGGAAGATACTAGTAAAACAAGTAACCAAGCATAAAAAAAATAATCAGGAACATAATGATAGATAATCATGGGAATTTACTAAACATATATAGAAGTAATCTCTAGATTTACTCTATTTAGAATATCCTTTTAGTGTATGGTGAAGCTCTATAGTCAATAAATAACTGGATGCTCTAAACTACCCAATCCAATGACACATCCTACCTAGACTCTTCACAGATCCAAGGGTACCGACCTATCTAATCAGGGTTGATAAGAAACTGCTACTAAAACATCTATATAAAGCCTATAAATCCCATGATAATAAAACATGGTGAATGGTAAGTTCCTCACATGTGTGGCTCAAAACAATAACCCACAACCAATGTGCTTTCAAAACTATAAAACTCGCATACGTCCATGGTTTTCAACCATGGTTGTAGGCCAAAAAACCATGGAAATAGCCTATGGCCATGGTTTTCTAAAACTGTGGTGGCTAGAGCCGTTGAAATAGGTCTTACCAATTTTCATGATTTAAACTGTAGAGACCCAAGCATGACTTACATGGAAATTACATTACTTTTTCCGAATACTTAATATATAACAAAAATAGACCACCAAGGACCGTAATAGTTTAGTGTCTTTGGAAAATCAGAACAATATATTCTAATCATGGTGAAATATCTTCAACATCTCCCATAAAGATCTTCCCTATGTATGTTCTTACCTAAAACCTTTCTTTATATCTTGGTGAAAATAAAACAAAAAAAGGGTGAGCTCAAATGCTCAGTAAGGGTAAACATGGAGAACATAAAACAATCCATAAACATTTGAACATAAAAACATGAACATAAAACATCAAAATCATGATAATCCTAATAAAATAGCATGGGAATAAAACATGTAATTGTGGCATCCATTAAGCACATGATATGATTTCCATAGTAGCCAAGGCATTGCTACCAAGACCATCATAGTGGACAAAGTCCATTACTAAACCGGCTTTCCTTGTCTTTCCAGCCCTGTATTACTGAACTATATTTACTTACCATTCCATCCATGTATATATCATGATATATAAATCTTTACCCAATTAATTGGAGGGATATATAGGTCCCACCCATCTCATAATGAAATCATTATTTTGTGTTCAACAAAATAATCATAAATCACTGAATAACATTGGTTTCATAAACATCATCCCATCATAACATAATCCATATAAAAAAAATGGATATCATTTCATCATAAGAAAATAAAACCATGTAAATAATAGATACATTACACTTGAAACATAAACCTACTAAATAATGTCATCTTAGATGGAAAATATTTTTGATAAAACACTTGAAATGAATTCTAGAGGAAAATATTCTTTCTTCTTCAAAATAATTTTCTTTTCACAAAATTCCATGTAATTTTAAAAGAAAATGATTTTTTTTGAAAATAATCATTAAATAATGTAGAGTAAGCTTCATGAAAATAAGGCGTTATGAAACCGTAAAAATCCGTTCATTCTGTATAAGTTAAAAAACATTCTCCTCGTACTTTTGCCAGAAAAGTCAAAAAGTACCTCATATGGTAAAAAAAGAAGGATTCCTTCCATACATTGTGGTAAAATTCAAAAAAGGATAAAATAAATTTAAACATACATTTATGAATAGTAAACATTTTATGAAAAAATTTTGATAAAACATGGACATGGATGGTAAACATAACCTCAGAAAATACTTACGAATAAACAATCTCGGATAAGAACAAGATGGAATAATTATCCGTTACCTTTTATGATCGGTGGAATCATACATGTCATAAAATAATGAAAATTAAATGCATATGTAAATATCATATCATCCATAATAAAAATCACAAAACATTCATGGGAAGCATAAACACCATACAAAAGAAATCGATGGTGATTAAGGCATTTGTCTCACAGAAATAAAAGTGAGACGAAAAAATCCCTTACCTTAAGTAAAATTTATTCTATATGTGTCTGAGACTCCTGTATATTGGGTTTAAACATATTATTAACTTTTAAAATAACCATAATAATATTTATTATATCATATATGATTCACTTACAACTTTATATTACTCGTTTATTTGTCAATTCCATGTTTAAACAGCGTTTTGGGTAAATTCGTTTCATTTATCGTATGTGTTTGGAATTGTTGTTCATGATTTTATTATTACTTATATCATGGTTTACTTACTTTAATAATGTAAAAAAAGATTTATATATCATATATATTCAGTATATATATGTATATAATAGATATATAAATGAAATGAAATACACCATTCATGGAGACGGTAGACTGTACGTACGCATGAACTCGATTTTCATTTCCATATTGAATTGAATGGAAGTAAGTAGAAGACATATATATATATAAATCCAGTATCATTATTATGTCATAAATTTCATGATTATTTATTATATATATACTTTATAATCATTCTTTAATGGTTAACATGGAAAATGAATTTCATCGCATCGTGGAGACGATAATCTGTACGTACGCACGAGCGATGATATCATTCCCATAATTATTGAATATAATTGGAGTGGATGATATAATATCTCAGAATTATTATCATGTTATAATAATCATATATAGTTATTATTCCAACCATTATAACCATCCAATTAAGGTGGTGTTGGAAAAAAGATTACACCACAGCATGGAGACGGTAAGCCGTATGTATGCACGTGCGGTGATTTCGTTTTTTCATAGGATTGATAGAAGGTGAAATAGGGTTGTTTCATATTTATAATAACATATCAGTATATGAGTGATAATTATTTAATTACTTTATAATGAAACAACTAATTAAGAGGAAGTAGAGATAGAAATAAATTTTAAAGAATCGATAAAGGATACTACCACTTCTTCGACACGCCTCTTCTAAACATCCTCTTGGGACACTAATGTTGGTCTTTTGAGAAGACTAGGACCTCTATTATGTTTATAGGGAAGTGGAGAAGGTAAATTTTCATGTTTTGGCTGAGATTTAAGGCAAAAAAGTTTGTTAAGAGGAGAGGGATGACGTTCCCTTTTATAAGAGAGGAGAGGGTCACTTTTGGAAAACTCAAAAATATTAATTTATAATAAATTCATACCCCACTTAAAAACCATAAAAAATGACTCAATTTTAATATGAGATGTTATAGGGTTTAAATCTCATAAACCAATAAAATTTAGACTTGTTTTTATTTTATTTTAAATCCTATCATTTTGATTTATCCTTATTTAATCTATTTTATTTTATTTGTAGTAATAAGATTCTAAATTCTAAATTGTTATAAATAATTAATTATGTGTTGTGAATTATCCATAATTGGATACTTTATGACATTTTATACCATATAAAGTTCAATTTATAATTTTTAAATATTTTTGTTATTTTTAAACAATTTAATAATATGTTACTTTCATAAAATATCAATAGTGTCAATTTTGAAACTATTCAATTATTTGAATTTAAATAAAATCCAAAAAAAGATATATTTGGAAAAAAAAATGTTTAATAGATCCCTAACATGTAATATTAATCTTAAAAATTTTTGGATCACATTAAATAGTTCATATAATATTTATTTTAATATTTTTAACATCATTTATTTGATATTTCAATCAATAAAATAATTTCTACATCACTATTGTATCGCCATTAATGATAATTATTTAATCACTAAAAATTATAAATAAATTAAAATGTTGTAGATAATTTTATTAAATTTCTGGTGACTATTTATGTTCGATGTTTTATGAAGTTTATCACTAAATTAAAATTATTACACATATAAGATATAAGAGAGTGACATGTTGTCACTTTCTTTGGTTTTAATAATAATTACATCATTTTCATGGAAAAAGTCCATGAAATGAATCTATTATTACCCTTAGGTGATATGGGTCGACTTTTATTCATCAAATAAATTTTTTTCAGATGTTATGGAAATTTTATAATCTTATTTTTACCCTTAATTTCCCGATTTACCTTTAAATGTAGTAAATAAAAATTATCGTAGTTATTATTCATAATATCGAAAAAAAATAAAAGTAACCTATTAAAATAATTTTAACCCAATAAATTCAAATATAAAATCCATTTTTCAAAATTTAAAACACAGAAGTTTCAGTAATTAATTTAAAATTAATCTCGTTGTTAAGAAAACGGGTTTTAAAAGTTAAAACATTGCCAAAGATTGAAATGTTTTTACCTATGAATTCAATGTAAAATTAATGATAACGACTTAAATTATATTAAAGGGTAAAAATATAGTCTATTTATACTTTAAAACCATTAGATTTTATAATTTAACCATATAAATTATCTTGATGAAAAAAGTTGTTTTTAAGAAAACTTTTGCGTATTTTTACTATTCATCAAAATATGAAAGTTAACAGAAAAATATAAAAAATTTATCCAAAATAAATTTTTATATCCTTATTGAAATGAATAAAATTAATTTTTCTAATTGAACTTACAAACATATCAAAAACTATATTTATAGTTGGTGTGCCATCAAAAGGCTGCAAAACTGCATTTTTTGAAAAATACTTATTTTACTCAAAAAATTTATTTTGTTCTCATACCATGTTCTAGATTATGTTTAAGATGAATTATTATGTAATAAAATTCTAATGTAGTTAATACTATTCATAAAGGCTAGTTCATAACAATATATCATTGTTTAGTGAAACTCGTTATTGTGTACAACACACGCTATTGAGGAAGGTCGCTCTTGCATGCAACACAAGCCAAGAATAGTGTTTGCGTATACCACAAGCTAATACAGTGTTGTGTATAGTGAAAGATAATCTTGGTGTAGCATACATCACAAGGCATCAAAGAAATTAAAAATAATATTTCTCATAAAATATTGGGGTGTTACATAAACTGTGGAAATATGTCACCTATAGCCATAGTTTAACCATGGAAATTGGATCTTATTGTCGCAGTTTAAACTGTGGAAGTGGATTATCTATAGCCACATTTTTAACCATGTCTATATCTTGATACATAAATGGTTTAACCATGAGAATTATAGGATACTTATATGGTAAAAACCATGGTTATATCATATATATATATATGGCATAAAAAACTAATTAATTTTAACTACAAATTTCTGAATCCACAAACACAGAAGAAATGTCTGAATACACACGCACACACAACATAAATGCATGAATCGACAAACTAGAGGAGAAATAGTTTGTTTAGGTTATGAAATACATAAACCCATAGTAGAAATGGAACCACACCATTCATCTTTTACCTGATCAACCCACCAGTATGTTTCACTCTCTTCTCCTAGTCTTACTTAGATTATTATCATCCTCACAAGGTCATTAGCTGAATACACATGGGTAATGAATCCTATTTTACCCATATATAGATCACTTGCAAAGAAATATGAACTCTAAAACATCACCATAATTCTGAGTATGGTTTTTTATCAACCGGTCTTGGAAACATGATCCATACATGATTTTAAAATTAATACACTGAAGCAGAAATATCCCTTCCATGTTTGACTATCAGATTATGGTAGATAGCATGCCCCTTGTTGGTGGGAGTTTAATTTAACTATAAAATAACATTTTTTCTTAAAAAATAAATAAGGGGGAGTTCAATTTGAATCATTTAATTCCATATATTAACATAATGAAATTTTATACATAATAAAAGTAACATAATGCACTGTTAAACATACCTAGTTTTTTATAATGATATATCATGAAGTTTTTCATAATGAAGATAACATAATGTGTTGTTATATAATTATAATTTGTTTTTATAATGCATAAAATGTTTTCATATAATTATAATGTAGGTAACATAATAACAGATATGGAAAAACATAAGTTTCACATAATGCATGTTTGTTTTATATAGAAAAAAAAATTTCATAATTTTATAACATGATAAATGGTGTCAAAAAAGTAATACATGAACGTAAAATAAGAGTTTTTCTCATAATTATAACATAATAATAGGTATTTATAATAAAAAACCTGTTTTCATATGAAACAAACATAATAAAAATAGGTTTTCATATAAAAAAGGTTTTTATATGAAAAAAATAGTTTACATGTGCAAAATCAGACATCAGGACATGTTATATGCATATGAAAATACAAGCATGAAAACCTACTATGCATATGAAAAAAATGATAATGCATAATGATCATCAAGAAAACCTATAAGCCTATCATAAAATTATTTTTCATTAGAAAAGATACCCAGACATAAATTTATTAATAGTTTTTCACAACGGTCATGAGGAAAACCTGTAATACAAATTAAATACACACATTTCAATGTTTGGATTTTCAGTAGTAATTTTTTGTCTTCAAATGACCCGAACGTAACTATTTTCTAAAACACAATAAATTATCATAATAATAAATATCAATAAAAAAATAAAATTTTATAGGAATAAAATATAAATCAAATGAAGAAATCTATTTTGGGATTAAGAGAGGAACACCACACTGATTCAACTATATAGTGTATAACCTATTTCTCCAAGCTTTTAAAACCACTTTTTTTACATCTTGAAGTAGGGAGTAAATAAAACCTAGATGGTGAAAACAAAAACAAATGAAATAAATAAATAGAACTGTAAGGTATCATATGAAGGATTCATGTATGTGTTCACATGTATCATGTAGTGGCAATTAATTATCATTAATTCCATTATTATGTTAGATCACACATATACCTCTAGTGATCATAGGATTCATCCTATCAAATAGAGGATATTAATGAAAAACAATCAAATCATGTTTAGATATGGGTTTGATATGTTACCATGCCTATAAAATAGAGGATAATGTTTATAGTTAGTGGTCTTATGTGAATTGGATTATAAATTTTGGTGGTAATTATTTTATGTTCATGAGTTATATTATCTTACTAGTTAACCAAGTATAAGATTGGTGGTAGTAATATCATTTTTTCTGAAGCTTTATAACCAAATAGTTTACTAAGAACTCAATGGTATCATTTATAGGGTTCATGTATGTGTCCACATGTATCATGTGGTGGTAATTCATTATCATTAATTCCATCTATATGTTATCTCACACATATAACTCTAGTGATCATAGGATTCATCCTATTAAATAAAAGATATTACTAACAAACAAAAAACTCATATTTAGAGATAGGGTTGCGATGTTCCCATACCTATGTTTGAAATTATCTTTACTAGTCATCTAAGTAATAAAATTTTAATTTTCTGTTCTAATTGTGAGGTATTATTTCCTCTAAAGAATAAGTAATATCCTCTACTATTTGCTACTAATAAATATTTCTTATAGAGGATATGGTAGTTCTAACATGCTAAATATAACTATCTAAATAGAAAGTGTTCTATATATGTTCTATAAATTAATTTATCATAAGTAAACAATATAAGCATAATACTTGGGTGAGAGAGGATTGTATGAAGTCAAAAATTATTATTTTCATATCAACTAACAAGATAATAGTTATTATAGATAATTTTTATTTCCCAATCTAGTTAATAATTTTTGTACATTTTCTAAAAGTTTTGATTGTATAACTAAACTATTTTTATATTTTGATCTTTTGACCAAGAGGAAATATTCATCATTGTCGATGACGGTTGAGTATCGAAAGAAATAGACACTCTTCAAGGAAAAAAGATCATGGATAATCATGTGTTGACATTTAAGGATGAGGTAATTCTTAGTAATGATTTGGATGAATTATTTTCAATCTTGAGAGTTTGATTGATATCACTAGGGAGATATTTGAGTTGGGGTTATTCCTTTATGCATTCCCCCATCTATACTAAAGACCTTGAAAAAGTATAGGTAGTTATGTGTTTTTTGTTAGATGTGGACTCTAGCTCGGGTTAGGTCGACATTTCCCTATAGTTATACAGAGAAGTGTTATAGATATAACTCTATATTAAGGATATTTTAGAGATCTAATGAATTTATATTGTTTTATCTATAGCCTTTAGGTAGGATCTTATAGTAGATTAATTTTTTATATTGGAGTATCTAGAGATAGGATATGATTTATAATGTCTCCATAACCTCCTTCTAGTAATCCTCATTTGATAATGTGTATCAATAGGTAGACTAAAAGTGGTCTGATGCATTATATGGTTCTTATTAGGCAGTATTAACCTGATTCAAGGTATAATAAGTTTCCTATAAACTAAAACTTATTATAATTAATATTTGCGGGAACCTTTCCTTTGTTATCCTATTTTTTCATAGAATTGGATATTCTAGTGGAGATCTTATATAGAATACCTTATTTATAGACTCTTACTGGTGGTGATAAAAAATTTGATCATAGAGGTTGAAAGATGGATATTTTCCTCTTATGAGAAATGGATTTTGTAAGACTCTGTCATGTTGGGATAAGATGTTATGGATCCATCCTTGGTGTGAGTTGGATGGGTTTTAATATTTCTGTGGATTTTTTTAAGTATATGCGTAAAGGTTCCTATTTAGCGGTGAGAGGTAATGATAAAAAAATCTTTGAATTTCTCTTATTCATAAAATGACAAATATATTTTCATTATTCTGGGGTTGGGCTGATATATCTTATAATTTATCATGTAGTCTAATTTTTCTAAGGGAGATAATGGTGTAATTGGGAGACATATTGGATATGGGTCTTCAATAGGCTCAGTGTTATCAATTTGACCTATGTATTAGGTTAAATGGGTAATTGGAGGTTGGGTAAGGGTAATTTTTGTGTCATATTCAATTTTATGGGGATGATGTTATTCTAGGAGCATTTGAACATAATTTAAAAACCATTTCCTTTTAAAAATATCTGAATGTTTTATTGCAAATTTCATATAGCACAACAATGAAATATCTAATTGCATGCCCAAAACCATATTATAAAACAATTTCTACTAATATATAACTTATATGAAACTCACCTTGAAAAGAATTTCACAAAACAAAGAATATATTATATGATTATGAGTTATGCCTAGTAATAGTTCTTGTGATACACTACTAAACAAAAAACATACAACATGATTTAGTAGATGAATGATTAAGTAGTTCTAAAACACATTTTCAATTGAAAAAGCATAGAATTATTTAAAATTCTTATCATAATAGTTTAAACATTACATAATTAAATATAAAACTAGGGACAACATTCTTAATAAATAATGCTAGGTATAAAAAATTATAATAATACATCACTTCAGATTATTAAAAACATTATTATTAATTATTTTAGGGTGTTTTCTCCATATATATTTTCTAACAACTGAAATATATCACATATACCAAATGAGATGATTAAAAAATTATTAAATCATAGATTTATCAGTAATCAGTTTATTAATAATGATGAATTTCCATGTTAAGTCATAAATCAATCATAATATTCTCTAAGATTTCCAAATCATATCAAAATAAAAGGACTACTAAGTGTCATTTATTATATTATTTAGTTAACCATATCACCATTGAGATAATATGAATATCAACATCACCATATGTGGTTTAAAGAATCATTATAATATTTTCACATGATTACCGTATTTTATCCAAATAATTATCTCTATAAATCCATAAGCTCAATTAAAAGTTTCATAACTAAAGTTGTACCTAATATGTAGTATACAAAGCTTCAAGTCCTCTATGGTGTCCACATTGGGTGTGAGAATATATATACTCAGTAAGAAGCCACCAATGTATCTCAACCTAGTCGTCAAAATCTAGGGGTATCTATTAACATGTTTAACCATTCAAATAAATATAAATTTTTTTAAAGTAAATAATAAAAAATAATGGTAACAATATCAACATGTAACCATTATATAAATCATATATTGTATTAAGTAACACCCTATTATGGGAGGATCTATACCTGAACTCACTTGACCGTACTTGTGTGTGGAATTCCAGATATCAATATCAACTTGCATGTTGGTAAATATTCCAGTCCATCCCATCCAGGTCAGGGATTATGTTGTCTTACAGCCCATCCCACCTAGGTGTAGTTCTAAAGTAATTCCATAAGTATACTGCATGGAAAGGGGAAAGTGTATATAAAATTATGGTTAACAACCATCTTGTGGAATAGGGTAAGGCATATACTCAATCAAGTCTTAAAAACTATCCCATATAATGTACCAACATGTGAATATTCGACTAACCAACTTTAAAAATTTATACTAATAAGAACTGATATGCACATACCCCTTCTATATTTATCAAGAAATTTCAATGAATTATTATTATTTAAGTATAAATCTTGTATACCAATCATCATTCTTATCAACATAAAAATGTAATAATTCATATCAATGATATACTAGACATCATATCAACATGGTATAACGCATGCACATTCCCCGAATTTCAAAACATAAATTACAAACAAATATAACATCTAAAAGTTAAGTATGGAGATGAGTAAAAATTATTAGGGAGTTGTAAATACCAAAAATAATCTATAAATTGATCATCATTAAATATTCCATTTCATATTTTCCAAACAATAATATGTGTATATCAATAAGGTTCTATGTTTTCCCCTAGGATAACTTTGACACTCAAAGTTTATTCAATAATGCTCATGAATTTTAGGAGGTCATGAAACACTAGCACTAACAGATCATTTAATAAGATAATATTTATTTCACTACTACTCTTCTAGATCTTCTACCACACAACCTAGCTTTGCCAACATCATCTATTGTTTTTAGCCAAATACCTCAAGAGTGATAATGGAATTTTTCTTCAAATCTACTATTGTTAGTTCTCAGCATAATGGCTAAATAAATGTATGTATCTAGACATGAATCAAACATTAAGGATAGTAAAACATCACTCATCAATATCATTCAATCTATATGTTTGATCATGATGTTCTTGGTTTTGGAGGATTAATTTCTTCACAATCTAATCAGATGGATGCCATTTGTAAAATAATTCTGAATGGTTTGAATTTATACACACATTTATAAGAAATAACATCAAAAAATATCTCAAAATAATAGCTAAAACCATTATTTATATTTTTAATAAAATTATATCATTATAATAATATTGATACACATAACCAAGTTATATTTACCCTTCATCAATAATTTTATTTTTTGATCTTCAAATCATAGTTAGATGTTTGTAACTATTGAACTACATTATAATAACTGTAATATATATATTATATTGATTTCATTAAAATTTCATAATAAAAATTATTTTAAAATAACTAATATATATAAATTTAATTACGTAATCATAATAAAAAGAAACCCATAAGAATAGATAAAATAGCTATAATTTTGAAAATGTATATGAATTACAGTGTATCTATAAACATAAGAAGTAGTATAATAATTTGTACATAAGTGTTAAAATAAGGATCCTAATCAACTTTTGGAATGAATTTGATATACAACTTCCACTTTATCGTTATAGGATTGTTTCATCCCAACTTGAATAGTTGTAGACATAGGCTTAGAATCCACCATTTAAAACACATTCAAATAATTCTCTTGAATACTTCACTAGGGATTTGGTAAAAATCATTATGTATAACTTGTAATACCAAGAGGTAAATCTCATCCATCAGGGAAGCTCATATTGTTTTCTCTATTTTCTTATAAAATCTCTTAAATTATTTCCATCAAAAAAAAATTATCATTATATATTCTGTAAGACTTCTATAATGAGATACGTTGAAATAAATTTTAAATTATCCTCTGATTAATTTTATTTTAACTCTATTTTTGTATTTATCTTTACAAAATTATTTAAATATTTTTATCCTATTCCCTTAAATAGTTTTAGTTTCAAATCATTTCAGGTCTTAGATATGTAATATGGTTGAAGAAATTAAAAATATTTATGACTCTTATGCTTTACATCATATCAATTTTCTTGAATTCTATTAATTTATAAACAAATTACTTTGTTAAGATTGTAATTGTTATTTTTTGATGTTTAAATTTTTAGTTAATATGGGATACCATGGGTAGTATAATAAATGAACCAAATATAGTTTATGTTAGTTCATAACTGATCAAGGATGATTTTCAAGTAACTGATAATAAAAACAAGAGCACCAAAGGATAAAGAAGCTTGTATAATCATAGAATATTATTAGAAATCATCATGGTCCTGTATAAATAAGAATTAATATGAGGTACAATAACCAAACTACTCTAATATCTCAAATAGATCCACAATCAGTGGCTGAAGGTATAAAACATGAAGATTATATTGGAGCTATGAATGAGGAGTTGGATCAAATAGAAAAGAATTCCACTTGAGATTTGGTTCCAAGGAAAAGTAATAGAAATATAATTTGAAGTAAGTGGTTTTATAAGAATAAATTAAATGATAAGTTGGAAGTGATAAGAAAACAATCCAGACTTTTATACAAAGGATACTCTTATGTTAAAGGGTTGACTTTGAAAAGGTATTTTCTCTAGTTATAATGTTAGAAGCTACCTAATTGTTTCTTAAAGTAGAAACTCATATATAGTATATGATTAAACTAATAGATGCTAAATTAACTTTATTAAAAACCGAGTTAGAAGAATAAGTTAATATTGATAATTATGAAGGTTATTTTCTTGAAAATGATTGTTTTAAGGTGAAAAATTTAAATATGGATTTGTGTATGTTGATGTAATCCCTAAGGGTATGATATATAAGGAAAAACATTTGTTTAAAATAAATAAAATTCAAAAAATGGTAATTTGGTCAAAACCTATATATCAAAGAGAGTAAATTAAGTACACTTACTGTAATAGTATATATTGATGATATAATTTTTCTATCTTATCAAAAAATAATTAAAGGAAACCCAGTGCCCTGAGCACAAATATGTTTTACCAGGAACCTATAACATCACTAAGAATATTTACTATCATATTGAATAGAAAACTCATTGATAAGGTCAAAAATAAAATGATAAAAATATATTTTGATTGAATAAATATTTACAACAACAAAAATATGAATTTTTGTGATCACTTTTTGAATCACTAACCATAGTATAGCATGTTCTATTAAATAGAGTATCAGATAATTAACTATAATTAATATATTCCCCTACTGAAATAAATTATAGGAAAATGAATTTTTTCTAAAGAATTTACAATTAAAAATCATATAATAAATAGATTATAGACCTCTAAAAATACTTGTATAATCTTATTTCAAAAACATAAGGAAATAAGGATAAATACAATTTGTATGTTATGTTTTCAAAAAAAGTAATATATTTCATGAATTTTGATATGCCAACATCTCAACCCTAGATCATGTTGAGAAAGTAAGATACATGGGAAAATATGGAAGATAAAATTTGAGAATTAATCCATTACAAAACAAGTATATAATATAATACATGCATCATATAAATATTTTCTTAATAGAAGTAAAGAAATTTCAAGTAATTGGAAAATTTTGAATTCATGGGAAAATAATAATATGAAGCAATAATTTAATTTGGCACTTAATAATTCCAAATACTAGGATTAAATAATGTTTATAAATGTGGTGAAAGGTTTTTGGTAAAGTTAAAAGTAATAAAAAATAATTAATTGAGATTGAATAATTTTGTGTGAAATAGTAATTCTAATTTCTTGTTGATTAATATATTGATTTAAGGAAATATATTTAACATTAAAAACATAGAAATTCAAAGGGCGCAGATATCCAAGAAAATTACAATAGATAATTTTTGGATGTTTCCAAAGACAAAATAGAAGAATAGAAATTGTAAACTAGAGAAAATAAAAATAGAATAACGTAAATATAAATTAGAATATGAATATAAGAATGTAAGAAACATACTATAGGGGAAGGGCATTGAGGGTTTGAGAGATGGCCACAGAACTAAGAGGTGGGGTGACTGCATTGGAGGATAAAGATCATCAGTAAGTGGGGTGTATGCATCATATCCACATTAAGCTATGTCGAATGAGGAGTATTATAGGGAATTGGGGAGATTATAATCAAAGTCATTTCAATAGGGATGTGGGGATGCCTCCATCAAATCCATGCCAACTAGGAGGTGGGGAGGTTGTTGTCAGATCTGTATAAACATTGAGGTGAGGAGGCTGTGTTGGAGCTGCATCAGTGGAAAGGTGGGTTGGATGTGTCGATTGAGGTGGATGGTTGTGAGAATAGCTACAGATTGATCAAAAAGAAGGGAAGTGGTGGCTGATATGAGGATCGATCATGAATATAAATGTGGGAGTGTTGATATATCATATATATATTTTCATGGTTTTAAAATAAATTGTGATATCAGATTAACTATTGACCCACATTAATAAAACTTTGGAAATAAGTGTGTGGAAATAGTTCATTTTTCTAGTTGTGTTTTCTATTCCAAACATCTCCAACACCTATGTGATTACCCTCTCCTTGAAGGATCCACCATAGAGGTTCCCATCTCACATCATTTCATTCAAAAGTTCAAACCGATCCTACACATCATGAGTTTTAAAAACACTTTCCAAAATACCGTAAGTTATTGAAAAGGACTTTAACATTTCCAGTCCAAAAAATATTTCAAAAACCATATTGAGAACACACCACATGCTTGAAAGATTCCAAATAGGCCTTGATGTTAAATTTATTTTCAAAACATGCATCCAAGGTACAAAACATGATAAAATTCTGAGAACACATTTGAAAACACATTTGAAATAATTTAGAAACCATGAGACCAATTAGAATATATTGGGGTTTTGGAAACTCCATTTAAATGGGTGGAATAAGGGAAAAGGGGAGAAGGGGGAAGTGTTTTGAAATATAGGTTTTAAGAGGGGACATTTTCTAATGAAGACTATTATCATTTATGATCCCTTCCATATGGTCACCCTGTGCACATATTGATGTTCTCACATCCAATGGAACACTTAAAGTACCACTAAAATACCCAAATTGAAATTTAAGAACCTAAGAGAGATTCTCATCCATTTTACACCCATCCATAAAACCATAAAAAGGAACCCAATCCATAATCCAAACTCAATTAAAAATGAAAACTATCTACCAAAGAATAATCAAGTCTAAACACAATTCATAACACCCAATTTCATTTAAAATGGCCAACTGTAATTTCGTCAAACACTTATTATATATATATAGGTCTAGGTATAACTAAGGGGAATCTTTTGAAAATCATTTCCATTAAATTTACACCATAAAAACACCTCAAAAATAAACAAAAACATAACCAACAAGATTATATCATTTTAAAATCATTAAAGAAAAGACCAAGAATTAACAGAATATGCTGGAAAGTAAATGGATGGAAACACCTACCTCAATGATGTTCACATGCAAAAAAACCTTTGGGGAAGGAAGAACTAACCCAAAGGGATGATCCACACACCCTAACATCAAATAAAACCACCAACATTATTCAACCCTCACCCTTGGGTTTAGAAAAGAGGAATCCAAGATAAAGAGGAACCAAGAACAAGAAGAGGGAGAGGAGAATAGAAGTAATAGAATAAGAAATCCAAATGAAGCACACCTAGTGACCTTTTAGGATCTTCAAAATGGATAGAGATCCAAAGAAGAAGAGATTCGAAGTACCCATGGTGTTCCAAGGTTGAATGGGGGAGGAAAATACCGAGTTGGAGATAAAAATTAAGATGTATAAAATTGGGAAATTAATTTTTTAAAGATTTAGGTAACTCACAAGTTTTGGCCATATGGTTTAAAAAACCATACTCCAACTATGCACACCCTATTGGAGAAGTTGGACACACTATATGGTTTGTCCGTACAATTTGGGAAACCATGCACCAATTATGTGATTTGGATCTTTCAAATTTCAAATCCTCTTCGTAATCTTGTCGCATGTATTCTCCTAACAGTTTGCAAGCTAGGCACCATTCCCTTAACACCAGAAAAGATACACAGTTACTCCTTGGCCTCACATAGTTTTGTCCAAACTGTGAAAAAGCCAGGAAAGGATAACTGTGTAAGAATAAATACAATAGAAAATTCCCTCAGCCTCAACAAGTTGAATGATTTACCATAAAACTATAAACAAAACCTATGCACATGGACAAAACACATCTGGAAACTCCAAAACTCAAAAAAAATCCATGAACTTGACTCAAACCTCAACCAGATGATCCAACATCAAGAAAATAATAAAATAAAAGGAAATTCAAGGTTAGGGTGTGATAATTCTCCCCACTAAAAAAAATTTTTCCTCTAGAAAGTCACACAGCCACATGAGGAATAAAGATCAAGATCAAAACTAGAATATATCGAATGAAATAATGGTCCACGGTGTGTCCTTTCACTCCACAAGTTACAAATGAAAAAATCTAGAGAAAAACCCAAAAATAAGGAACATAATGGGATTATACCCACCACAATAACCCAACTACCATTGGATAACATATGAATAAACTTCATCATGGTCCATGGTGGGTGTCCCCACCAATTGAGAACCAATTGGCACAATAACATGAACCCGATAACTCCCAACTTGAACCAAAAACCCTTTAACATGAGGGAAACCCCACATAAGGAACTCAAACCAAAAAGTTAACCTGAACACAAGTTATAATTCATCATTTCCATAAAGAATTAATATATATGAAACAAGAACAACCAGAAACCAAAATAAATCCATAGAAAGGATAAAAACAACCAAGAAATAACAACTGATCAAAGAATCACATTTATAAAAGCACAAACACTCGATTTAAAAAAGAAAAAAACCAGAAAGATTAATACAATATAGGGGATATTACAAGAGTAAAGTATACTATAATATAGAACTTAAATTGTTTTTATGCCAATATTGGAGATAAAATTCAGGCCAAGGTTCCCCACACCCCTAGTGATTCCTAAATTCATATAGATATTCATTCAGGGCCTTATGGATAGAGCACTGATGTATAAATAATTTGCCTCCCCGTAGTCAGAAGCTAACATCATCTAACTAAGAATTCATCTTCTAGAAACTCCACTTTCAGAATTTGAACAACTTACTAGAACGACCTCATCGATGGAAATCCTTTGGGGATTGTGGAAAGAATAATTTGAATTGACTGAAATGACCACACTAAAAGAAAATAAATGAGTGGTCTAATGAACAATAAGTTGGAAGTGAAAAAAGGAAACTCCTCAGGAATAAGTTCCTTTGGAATACACCTCTCACCAGATGGGGAACCTCTACAAGCACTAAGGGAAACTTGTTTAAAAACTACCATCGAATGCACCCTAGGAACCACTTTGACGAGAAATACCTCTTCCCCTAACTTCTCAAATAAAACTTCACTATATGAGAGAACATTCTCCTTGATCTCTAGAAAAATTTCTTAGGTGAAGAGAGGGTATTTCAAATGATCCTCTAAAGCTATCTTCAGAGAGAAAGGAACTAACTCCTTAAAGTGGTCAATATAAGCCTTTACCATCCATTTTTCTTACTGAATACTTAATAGTTCTACCACTTTCCTCACTGTCACCTTCTATAATAGGAACCATTGGACAAAAGTGGTCTCA
The DNA here is from genome assembly GCA_963277665.1 of Viscum album. Lineage (NCBI taxonomy): Eukaryota > Viridiplantae > Streptophyta > Magnoliopsida > Santalales > Viscaceae > Viscum > Viscum album. The sequence continues at coordinate 332,955,789 of OY728134.1, forward strand.
AAACCTCCCTTATCATCCTAACATGAAATGATTATAGGATTACCATCTTCCACCGATATAAATCTAGACCTCTAAATAATCCCAAGATGGTACGCACTCTCATAGCATTGGGAGTTCCCAACAACTTGAAAACACCATTAACTTTTTCAAGACACTTTGTTGCCTCAAATGGACCATGATCACCATGAAAGACTAGAAACGACTAAGGAGAACTTGACTCTACCACCCCACTAGGAGTCAGGGTAGGGACAATAACTGGAAGACACTCACTGGAAACCTTGGGAACCTTTCTATGGGACATATTCTAAAAAAATAAAAAGCACCTAACCAATCAACACCCAATACAAATTCAACTGAAAGAAATCCTCAAACCAAAACATCCGACTCAAAATCCAAAAACTAGAAAAGAAAACCAAAAATTCTCTTTTAAAACCACCAATTTAATCTCACTTTCAAAACAACTTGGCTCTAAGTATACTTTCTTAACACCAAAACCCATTTGGAAAATCAATACACACAACAAGTCCCGCTATAAAAACAAAACCAAACCCCAAAAACCATTTCCATTTCAAAATATTCTTTCTAAAAACTTTTTTTTCAAAATACATGCATACTCGTCAAATCCAAATGAATACAAAACTCACACTAAACAAGCAAAATAGGGGAATAATGATGATGAAAACCCCGGTCAAATGGTTTGGTGGACCATGCCCCAAGAAAGAATCAATAACTGTGAATACATTGAGCTACGTTCCTGAACCCACATGGGTAAAAACTCTATGTAAGACCATTGTGTAGCATCAGCTCACATCCATTTTCATTCTATATCCACACAAACCAAACTAAAAGACTCAAGTCTTGAACTACCCTTAGAAGCTCGAGGATCAGTACATGAAAGGTTTCATGATGTCCTTCACACACCTACCTCTCAAGTCACGAAAGTCCTAATATCAAATATACCAGATTCCCCAAATAACTAAGGGCTCCACTAATGCCATTTTTCATGAACCTACTTGAGTCGGCCTCGAAATGGTTGCTCATGTCATCCCATGACAAGGCCCAAGTGGCATTACTAATCCTCCCAGGCTGGTGAATAGCATTGGGAATCAAATATAAATCAAGAGGGGAATATTTCACCCAACAAACCCAGGAAAAAATACAAAAAGAAGAGCACATAACATGAACTAATAAATACTGAGCATCAATAAATAAAAATTGGTCCAAATAAAATGAAATATGAACAAAACGGAAACTAAAAAATTAAAATAAAAGTAAAAAATGACTTGATCTATATGTGACCTATTGGTCACCACCAACCAAAAGACCCATCTACTCCAATTTAAAACATGAACCCAAAACCTGAACCTGAAAAACAACTTAGTTCTACCGATGCTGAGTGGAAAAAGTAGGATGTGAGCATAAACAACTCAGTAGGTAGCACCATAGAATCCATAAATTTCCTTTCCCAAAACAATCCATAAACACTATTTTAAAATACATTTATAAAATAGGTTTTTATCACTTTAAAGAACCAAACACTGCTTCCCAAAAATATATCTTTTCTAAACAACACACACTACAATCCTTTTTAAAACATATTTCCATTTTAGAACATACCGGTTTTACAACAAAAACGTAAAGAAGAATAAAAACTAGGTAATAAAAAGGTCTATTCTGAAAAAGAATGGAAATAAAACAAACTAGTGAAACACTAGAAAAATAGTACAAGTACAAGTAGGAAGATACTAGTAAAACAAGTAACCAATCATAAAAAGTAATTAGGAAAATATAGATAGATAACCATGGGAATTTGTTAAACATCTATAGAATAAATCCATAGATGTACTTAGTTCAGACTCAATTAATGGTGTATGGTGAAACTCTATAGTCAATTACCAACTGGATTCTCTAAACTAGCCAATCCAGTGGTACATCCCACCTAGCCTCTTCGCAAATATATGGGGTACCAACCCATCTAATCAGGTTCAATAATTCAAACCTCTAGCTGACACCCAAGGATCCCATGATAATAGTACGTAGTGAAAGGGTAGGTCCTCACATGTGTGGATCAGACCAATAACCAACAACCACCATGTTTTCCTATCCCAAACATTGACACCACCTATACAATAACTCTCTCCTCAGAGGATCAACTATAGAGGTTCCCATCTCACATGAATCCATCCAGAAGTTCCAACTAGGCCTACACCTCATGAGTTCTAAAAAGAATTACCAAAATACCATAAGGTACCAACCAGACCTTTAACATTTCCAATATGAATATATATCCAAAAGTATATTGAGAACACACCACATGCTTGAGAGATTCCAAATAGGCCTTAATGTTAAACTGTTTTTCAAAACATGCATCGAAGGTTCCAAATGGGATAAACTTGGGATAACACATTTGAAACCACATTTGAAATCATTTAAAAAACATGATACCAATTAGAAAACATTGGAGTTTTTGAAACTCCATTTTAAAGGGGAGTAATAAGGGAAAAAGGGAGAAGTGGGAAGTGTTTTGAAATATGGGTTTTAAGAGGGAACATTTTCTAATAAAGACCATTATCATTTTTGATCTCATACATATGTGCACCCCATTCACATATGAATGCTCCCACGTCCAATGGAACACTTAAATTATCAACAAAATACACAAATTCTATGTTAAAAACCCAAGATAGCTTCTCAACCATTTTACACCCATCCATCAAACCATAAAATATACCCAATCAATAATCCAAAATCAATTCATAAATAAAACCAACTACTAAAGAATAATCAAGGACAAACACAATCCACAACACCCAATTTCATTTAAAAAGGCCAATTGGAATTTCATAAAACACTTAGTATACATATAGGTTTAGTTATAAATAAAGAAAACCCTTTGAAAATCATTTACATCAAATCACCACTATAAAATCACCTAAAAACAATCAACAAGAACATCATCAAAAGGACTATTTCATTTTAAAATAATTAAAGTAAATATCAAGCATAAATAGAATGTGTCAGAAAGTAAATAGATGGAAACACCTTCCTCAATGATTTGCACACATAATGAAACCTTTAGGGAAATAAGATCTAAGCCCAAGGGATGATTTTCACGCCCTAACATCATATGAAAACCACCCAAATTAGCCAAAACTCACCCTAGGGTTTTACCAAGATGGATCCAATCCAAATAGAAAATAAGAAGAAGATAATATAGAAGATAATATAAGGAATTAACCAAGAAATCCAAAGGAAACTCATATAGGAACCTTATAGGAGCTTTAAAAATGGATGGATAACCAAAGAGGGATAACTTTGAATCCCCGACTGTGCACCTAGGTAAAATTGGGGAGGAAAATAATGAGTTGGGGTTAAAAATTAAGAGGGTTAAAATAGAAAACTAAACATTTTAAATATATGGGTAGCTCACATGGTTTGGACATATGGTTTGGAAAATCATGCCCCAAACATGTGAACCCTATTATAGAATAGGTACACCCTACATGGTTTGGATGTACGGTTTGTGAAACCATGTTCCAGTTGTGTGATTTGGATCTACCAAATTATATAACCAACCTGTATACTTACTACATGGTTTCTATTAACCATGTGCAAGCTGTGCACCATGCCCTTAACACCAAAAAAATCTACATAGATACTCCTTGGCCTCACATGGTTTTTTCCAAACCTTGAGAAATACATGAAAGGATAACCATGAAAGAATAAAAACAATTGAAAATTCCCTCAACCTCAACGATCCACACAACTTACCCTAAAACTATGCACACAACCTGTTCACATGGCCAAAACTCACCCAAAAACTCAAAAACTCAAAGAAAATCTCTAGAAACTCGACTCAAACCTCAACCAAACAATCCAACATCAAGAAAATAATAAAACAAAAGAAAATTAAATGTCAGTGTGTGACAAGGTTATTCCCTCATATTAGATAATCATTAATCACATAATTAGTGAAATCAATAATAAATAATAAATAAAATATAATACAGAATTACAGAGGATAACAAACCATATAAATAACAAAACATTATATAAATAATGGTTATATATAAGTTATACATCACAAGTCAAAATTGATCCCCATTGGTGATGGATCAATATACAGAATGATAAAAAGTAAAAAATAATACCGATTCCATTCAATAAAAATATCCTTGATTATGTCATGGTATTTTTTCTACCATACCTAGATCCACTTACTCAAGTTACCGACAAAGGGCCCTTTCCTTTAACTTTATCCCTAAAAAAGTTTGCACATGAATTGGGGTGATCATGTAGGTTTTGAGTAATAAAATATGTTAAAACACCACCAATGGGTCTTTATCACAAGCAGAATTGATACATGTGAGTGTATGATTTGATATGAGAATAAATAAATAGGCAAGAACACACATATTCAAAGTCATCATGCATTAACCAAGCTACCATGAACCTTGTCCATACCTAATTTAGTTTATTATATAAATAATAAGTCAACCTATACTATGATCTATCACTAATACCATAAGAATAGATCCAGGGATGGAATAACATATTGAATCTCTCACATAAGTCAAACCATACCCTTAGGGTAAGGTCCCATAAACATATATTGTATCTAAAAATCAATTAGTAAGTATTATGAGGAAGAAATAACATATCCAAGCTCTTACACAATCTAAGGAATCCCCTCCAGGTAGGGTTACATGGCTATGTCACACTCAAATTAAGCATAATAGAAAATGGATTGTAGAGTGAATAACACATCCAACCTCCCATTAAATTCAAACCAATGCCCTCTTTAAAGGAAAGGTCCCATGGAAAATGTCAATAACAATATGAAATACAATAGGTAACAGGGTCTATAAACCAATACTCATCCCATTATGGTCAATAATAATATTTAAAAATCTATCAACAATATAGTAAAATTAAGAGGATAACCCATTGGATAATTCATATTGTCCACTCATAATAGCCATGATATTCACCAGCAACTTCCTAATTGAAGGAATCCATCACTCATACCCATACACCATACCATAATCTCATTGATTCTCTAGAGAGACCTAGAAAACTCACTTCATGCCTAGAAACATAAGTTGTACAACCTTAAATAAAACCAGATTATAAGCTATGGTCCCATTATACCGAAGACTAATCAACCATATTAACCTTCTAAGTGGTTAATTCTATCAATCTGGACCTATTGGGTCACTTTGATACCAAAGGAATATTATTCAGATGCAAACACATGAACCTATATACACAATAGTTTATGAAATACCATATAAATAAAAATAAATTCTTTGAAAAATGGGTACATGTTAGTTATACATCACTAGTAAAAATTGATCCCCGTACATGATAGATCAGTATGAATAATTGTCAAAATAAAAAAATAATACTAATGTAGTGATGTAAAAAAGATCCTTAAGTATGTCATGGTATTTTCTCTATACATTCTTTTCTCTAATTTCTGAAGTGCTCGACATAGGGTCATTTCCCTTAATTATACCCCTAAAAACAAATTTTGTACATGCATTGGGGTGATCACGCAAGGTTTGAGTAATGAATACCAATAGTACACCACAAATGATCATTAGAATAAGTGATATAGATATATGTGACTGTATGATCAAATAGGAAAATAAATAAATAAGAAGTCAAAAGACCATACTAGGTCTAGTGTTCTAAGTAAAATGTCATGAACATTTACCAAACATAATGTATATATTTCTAGATAAAGGAAGTCATCATGTACTAACATCCATTACTGTTTCAATAGGAAGTGATCTAAGTAGTGAATAACATAGCCAATCTCTTGCACATATCAAACCATAAACTCAGTACAAGGTCTAATGGCCATATCTTATATCAAAAAATCACATAGGAATCAGTTTAAGGAGGAAATAACATAGCCTGCATCCTACACAAATTGAAGCATCCCCTTAGGGTAGGGTCCCATGTATATGCTATACATAAATCGAGCATCATAGGAAACCATATAAGTAGAGAAAACATATCCAACCTCCTATGTGATTCAAACCAACACCCTACTTAGAGGCAGTGTGTAACCCCCATAAATTTTTGTGAAATGTTTTTTTGAATTAATTTAATTTTTTGATATTTTTCATTTCACTCAACACTAAATATAGATTTTTTATATGAAATAACTAAGTTCGGATTGAATTATACACAATACCAAGCTAAGAATATTCTACACGAAAAACATAGATTAATATTCTATACATGTAACACAATGTTTGTATTGTGTTAAACTTAATGTCGAGTTCCTTAAATAGCTTATGTTACACGCAAGGCTGAGTTTTTCCAAACTATAATATGTTATAAATATTGTTATTAAAATCTTATTATAGTTACCACCTAGCTATTGGAATGGAAGTTGTGGATAATATTAACTAAATTGTGAAAATATTATATATATATATATATAAAATGAATCATTTGGTTGTCAATTAGAAGAAATGAATGTAATAACTATTTGAAAATAAAGAAATTACTTTTCAAAGAAAAGTATTTTTCTATGTGAAAACACAATTTTATCTCAAGAAATTAAAAAAAATTACAGATTTTTGAAATAAAATTTATATAATATATGTTCAATGAATCTTTTTAATACCTCTCCAATTGAATTTATATATATAAAATCAGAATAAATCCAATTTTATGGATAAAAAGTTATATTTTTCTAAAAGGTAATTTTACCATCCTTTAATGGAGAACCCATTTTAAATATAATTTTTGAAACTTGTATAATCTATATTTGAAAAAATAAACTTAATTATTTAAATAATGATATTAAAATTAACTTTGGGTGAATTTTTGGAATTTTTTTGAGAAGTTCCATTTATGATGAACAGTGAAAAACACTAAATTTTAATTCAAAATTACTTTTCATATAATTTATTTATATAGTTTAATTATATTTTAATTTTATTTTAAATTGTAATTAGATAAATTGAACATAATTTAAAACAATTTAATCCATTTTAAACAATTTCACATTGAAATTGGATATGAAAACATTTCAAACTTTCCAAAAAATTTGCTTAAAAAAAACTCATCATGAACATATGCGGGATTAATTTTAAATTAATTTCTGGAAATTATGTGATTAGAATTTGGAAAATAGACTAAATATTTTTAATCATAATAATATATAATTTATAATAAGGTAAACTTAGTTTTTTACAAAAATAATAGTGAAATTTATTAAAATTAATTATAGTGATTAAGGTAAAAAAGAGTTTACTTAGTGGTTAAACTTTAACTTAAGGGCCCAAATACCCTAAACACATTTTAAAAATAAATTTTATGGAAATATTTAGACCATAAAATACCTTTTATATAAAATGGAAAATTATTGGAGCCACATGATGTAAGGGATACCTCTCAATAGTTTTTTCCTTTTAATATTTATAAGAATGCCACTCCACCACCACTATAAAGGGTACTCACCCCCTCACTTATTAACACCTCTAAATATACTTTGTATAATCCAAAACCTACCAAAATAAGCTCCCAAAATCATTTATATCATTCTAGAAGTCTCAATTTGTTCATAAATTCAACCAAAAAATCCCTTTGGTGCAAACCAAAAAGAGTTACCTAAAAAAGAGGTAACGTTCTTCAATACGAATTTTTGTTTTATTTATTTATCCACACATTTAGTTATTATTATTTCATGATTATATAATAACATAAGTATCCACAATATACTTATATGTTTTTATTATAAGTTTTTTCTTACACCTTCACACACTTCCTTCAAATGGGTAACGAACTTACCGTTTGTGTGTATGGAGGACGACCATCTCACAAAATGATCTCATTCATTTTTCCTTTACCACCTCTCATGGTTGGTAATTATGATCAAAAAAATATTTTATATGATATATATGATTTATTTATTATTCTTTAATTATTAAATAAAAAATACCTTCATGCTTTACATTTTTTGTAAATATGATAGTTTCGTTTGTGGATGTGTAGACTACCACCTTCTTAAAGTAATGTGGGTTGTTCACACTTTACATGAAATGTATTAAGGATGTTTTAGTAAAATCATATGATATATATAAAATAATAATTCTAATGAAATTATAATATATATATATTCATATATTTCATTTACTCTCTTTCTCTCAATATTCTAATAAAACAGAAACATCATTCATGTATACGTACGACCTACCATCTCCATGAACAATGTATTCCATTTAATATTTATATATTTTATAAATTATTATAAATATTTATATAATAAAAATATATTACATTTAAATCATGTATTAAATTATTGAAATAAGTAAATAATGATCTAATTAATAGGATCAAAAATAATAAGTCAAAACATATATGAAAAACAAAACAGATATTACCCAAAACATAACATTAACTTTAAATTGTTAATAAAAGGGTAATATAAAGTCATAATAAAATAATATATGGTATGATATATGATAATATGGTTATGTGGTAGATTTATAATAAACTTCTCTTTTTATACATGAGGTTTGAATGTGTACTAATAAATTCAATACTTAAGATAAGGGTTTTCTCATCTCACTTTTATTTCTGTGAGATATATGCTATATTCACCACTTATTCTTGTTATGTGGTGTATATACAAACCTATAACTTTTTATATCATGAATTTTAACTATTTAATGATATTTTAATTTTAAATATATATTATTATTTCATTTGGATCACTCTTCAAAATTTACTCAAGTTGTAAGGGGATTTCTAGTCTGACTTTTATTTTTGCAAGACTTAAGCCTTATTTACCACTCGTTTCTTTTGTGTAGTGTATATACTGACCATGAATGTGTTATATGATTCTCATAATTAAATTAATGAGTATTTAAATATCAATTTTATGATATTTATTTCATGGGGTTTATGTTTTAAAAGTTACAAAATTGATAAAGTGATTTTTATCTCAAGTTGTCTTCTTTGAGATACATGCCATGTTATGCAGTTATATTTTTCTATGTAATGTATATAATAAACTCTGAAATGTTATATCATGAATTTAATTATTTTATTGATAATTTAATCTTCATATAATTTTATTATTTCATGGGGATTTTGATTCAAAGTTACCAAAGTGGTAACAGTTTATTGCTACAATCTCATCATTTATCAGGATTGTTTATAATTATGCTTCTATTGATGAAATATTACGATCCATCTCTAGATACTTCTAATGAAATTTCTTCTCATATGGTTATTGATGGTATATTTAAGTAATGGTTCCATTTTTATTTTCTTTGGTATTTAATATAATTAAGATTTTTTTAATGAAAATCAAACTTTATATCTCTTTTCTGTCGAAAATTCATGTTCTTCCAAAACCATGTTTTCTAAAAGAGGTTTTAATTTTTTTTAAATATTCATTTATAGGTTTTAAAGTTTATATTAAAAGAAATTATTTTCAAAAAAATCAATATTTCTTTATAAGTTTTCAAATTTAGTTTCAAAGAAAAGGTTTTCAAAAAAAATTCAAGCTTCCTTTATAAGTTTTCAAGGATATTTTCAATGAAAATGGTTTAAAAAAGGTTTTATGTTTTAAAAATAATTTTTCAAAGAATAAATGATATTTTACTCAAGAAATTATTTATAGGTCTTTAAAATATTCCATTATAACTTTTTTCAAATTATTTTTTAGAGAAATGGATTTTGAAAATTTTTTATGTTTTAAAAAATGATTTTCAAAGAATGGTTATTTTCCTTTGGAAATGTTCAAAGTGATATTTTAAAATATTTACCTATATTAGTTAAAATAATTTAATATATTTTATTTTTTACTACGGATATGATCCAAGGACACTATTCGTATTATTTATTTGAATGATCATGTTAATATGACAAGTTTTTTATGAAACCTGTCTCTCTTTCATGGGTTATACCATGATAAAATGATTATGAAGCCTACTTTCTTTCACTGATTATTCTGTGGTGAAATGATTATAAAAACTGTAACTTTTTTCACAAGTTATCATATAAAAAATGTTTATAATAAAAAATTTATTTCATGGGTTATGATATGATTTTTATGAATCTCGTCCCTTTTTATGGCTCATGATATGATACATGTTTTGTTATCTTGTGGCACATGCATATATGATTTCATTATATGATGGGTGGGACCTTTATTAAACTAAAATTAATTGGGTAATGATAAATTTCTTATGATCTAAAAGGGTACATAAGAGGTAATCCCAAGCCCGAAATAAGAGGGTACATGTGAGGGAATCCCAAGCCTAAAATAAGAGGGTAAATCGGATGGAATCCCTAGCTTGAAACAATAGGGTACACTAGAGGGAATCCCAAGCCCAAAACAAGATGGTAAATAGGAGGTCATCCAAAGCCTAAAACAAGAGGCTACACATGAGGTCATCCCAAGCCTAAAAAAAATAGATTACACAAGAGGGAATCCCAAGCTCTAAATAAGAGGGTATAGGGAAGGGAATATAAATCCCAAAACAAGAGGGTACACAGGAGGGAATCCCAATACCAAAATAAGAGTGTACATGGGAGGGAATCACAAGGCCAAAAACAATATGGAACATGATAGGGCATCCCAATCCCAAAGTAGGTACACCTGTGATTATCCCAAGCCTAACATGTTATAAAGGCCTTAGTAGGTAGCCTTAACATTTTATTTTCTATGATTATGTGTATGCCACAATTCCATGTATTATTCCTCTATTATTCTCTCATTGATTATTCTCTTTATTCCCTTATGATTCATGTCTTAATAAATACCAATATTTATTCCATGATTCTTGATTTTGATCTTTGATATGCAGGGTATGATCTTTTATAGTTATGATATTTTCTCATACCATTATTCACATGTTATGCTTACATATCTCCCTTGTTTACCCTTACTAAGAATATGAGCTCACCCCTTTCAAATGTTTCCTTTCACTAGGTTATGAATAAAGTTTTTAAGTAGGAGTAGTAAAAGGGTAAGATCTTTAAAGAAGATGTTTAAGATCATTCACCAACTTATAAGATTATTTTTCTGAGTTTTCAAAGACACTAAACTATTACAGTCCTCATGCTTGCATTTTTGTAATGTATTGAATATTCATTTAAAATGATTTAATATCCTTGTATGTTAATCCTAGGTTACTATAGTTAGTATCAAAGGAAATATTTAGTCAACCTTTTGAAACTTGGATGATAAAAATTTAGTGATATCCCAAGGGATATTTATAAGGATATGTATAGGGATGTATCTAAGGTTAATCCTAAGGTATAAAAGATTTAAAAGTAGATGCCATGATTTAGGCATACTATAATTAATTTTTCATGATTATGTAGTTTTAGACTATGATAAGTGTTTCTCACACTATTCTTTTTGGTCTTCATCAAAAGAGGGAACTAGAAGAAGCTGGGTTAATATTGAATTTTTTAGATGTGATGAGTATGGGCATTAGGGAAATCGATGTCCTAAGTAGAAATATCATAAATTGAATTAGGAAGGTGGTACAACTATAGGTTATACTACCGAGGATAAGAAGAAAAAAATACATGTGAAAGTTGTGGGATGTTCTATTATTATTTTTTACATCAAACTTAAGAATAATTATTAGATTGTGGTTTAGGAACCTTAACACATGATCGTATTTAATATTATAGTAAAGGGGTATTAATAAATAATATGATGAAGTGTGAGTAATGGTTTAAGAATAAAGTTTTATGATTGAAGTGTATATGTTTTTTAATTCAAAGATTATGTTATACAGTATATAAGGATTGTATGTAGGAGTTTTTCTTTAAGTATTTTCAAGAACATGCTAAATGATACTAATGACCTCGAAAACTGATTCAATGGTAATTTTAAATTAAGGTAAGGTAACCCTTAACATGTTCTTGAGGATGATAAAATGATATATTTAGATGGATAAATATATGATGATATAGATAAAGTAAATTGGATAGTATTTATGGCCTTAGAACTGATAATGGATTTTTTGAAAAAGTGATCTATGTTATCATGGATGAAGTTTATAACTTTTTTTAAATTTAAGGAATATATCCAATAATCTTTGGAATAAGGAAGAAATCATGTTTTCAATAAGGTTTTATGGTAATTCAGGTTATTACCATGTTTCAAGGGAAAAAATGATAAAGGTGTTCACATGTTTGGTATGTGACAACCAAGAGATACTTTATGATATATGGGGGATCAATGTTAAGTTGATTTTGATAAATTAAGTGACCTTATTTCTAAAGTTTTTTTTTTTTAATATTTTTGAAGGTTTAAAAGGTTAACCATTTATAGAATGGTTTGAGTTAAACATTGGATGAGGTTTTAGATATTACTGTTTTATATCACCATATGAGGATTTATGTATATTGGATAACTTGTTCTAACCTATTTTATTTTATAATAACTAAAGATAGATGGAATGACTTATAGTTATAATTATGGATCTTATGATCCTTTAGTGTTTCAGGCATAACCAATTCACCTTCATTTCATGGAGTAAGATAAAAAGTTTAAACCGATAAAGGGGAAACAAAAGAGTGATATTGGGCATATGAAAAGGAATAAAATCAATTCGGTATATTTTTTTATGTTCTTAGATGGTAATAGAGTTCCTCAACTTGATGAAAAGGATATTGAAAAGGATTTAACCCAATACCCTTGTTTCTATTGAACAGATGGTCTTATAAATCATTACAGATTTATGGTTTTGAGGCCATTAACTTTCCATTGATCATTCACTTATTGGTGATCCATGATATTTATCACTCTCTATAATTATTTATGATTTTCCTCTATATTAAATATTTACTTCTAACCTATGTTCTCCTACGTGGAAACCTAGTTATGAGTTACATTGGGTAACTATTTTTGTTCCAACTTTCCATTTAAAAATAAAGTTTTAGTATTTATTTTTATGATGTGGGTTTCTATGAAAGGAATGTTAAAGTATTAACCCTTTGATAACCTAAAATAATTTTGATAGTAAAATTCATTTTAAAGGGGGTAGAATGTAACACCCTGAGATTTTGTGAAATATTTTTTTAAAATTAATTTAATCTTTGTCATATTTTTCATTTCACAAAACTTTGAATATAGCTTTTTTTATATAAAATCACTAATTTTGGATTGCATTATATGCAATACCAAGTTAAGATTCTCTTACACACAACACTTAGATTAAATTTTTGTACACACAAAAATATGATGAATGTTTTAAATAAAATTTATATATTATATATTAAATTAATATATTTCATACTCATCCAATATATTTTATAGTTATAAGATAAGAATAAATTCAATTTTTTGAATAAAAAGATGTATTTTTCTAAAAGGTAATCTTACTACCTTTTAATGGTGAACCCATTTTAATATATTTTTTGACACTTTTATAATATTTATTTGAAATAATAAACTAAATTTTTAAAATCGGTATATTAAAATTTACTTTGGGTGAATTTTTATTATTTTTTTGAGAGGTTTCATTTTTTATGAATAGTGAAAGACACTGTGTTTTAATTCAAAACTTTTTTTATATAATTTATTTATGTAGTTAAATTATATTTTAACTTTATTTTAAAGTGTAATTATATAAATTTTACATCAATTAATCCAATTTAGTTCACTGGAACCAATTTCACAATGAAATTGGATGTAAAAACATTTCAAAATTTTAAATGTTTTCTCTTAAAAATAAGCTATTGTCACAACACCTCTACAAGATTAATTTTAATTTAATTTCTACCACTTATGTGATTAGAATTTGGAAAAATGGATTCCATATTTGGCAGAATAAAAATTTATAATTTATAATAATATAAACCTAGTTTTTAACCAAAAATATTAGTGAAAGTAATTAAAATTAACTATATCAATTAAGGTAAAAATGAGTTTACTTAGTGGTTAAACTTTAACTTTTGGGGCCAAATACCCTACAAACATGTCCAAAATACATTTTATGGCCTTATTTAAACCAAATAATCCATTTTATCTAAAATTTACAATTATTTGAGGGACATGATGCAAGGGGGGTCTCTCAATAGTGTTTACCATTTTATATTTATAAGAATGTCACTCCTACTCCACTATAAAAGGGAACTCACACCCCGTACTTATTCACACATCTCAAGAAACTTTATTTCATCAAAAAACTTACCAGATAAGCTCTAAAAATCCCTTGTATCATCCTATTATCTTGAAATTGGGAATAAATCCAATCAAGGAAGCTCTTTGGTGCAAAACCAAAAGGAGTTACCTAAAAAATAGGTAACTTTCTTCAACGGTAATCTCTATTTTATTTCATTCTAAACCCATTAATTTATTATTATTTCATGATTGTATAAAAAAAAAGTATAAAAAATTTTAATATGTTTTTATTGTAAGGTTTAAACCTAAAACTACACAAACTTCCATCAAATGTGTAACGAACTTACCGTTCGTGTGTAAGGTGGACTACCGCCTCGCGAAATGATGTTGTTCATTTTTTCCTTTACCACCTCTCATGGTTGGAAATTATGGTAGGAATATTATTTTTATATGATATATATGATATTTATTATTTATTTATTCTTCTATAATTATTATATAAAACATAACTTCATACTTTCCATTTTGTGTAAATATGATAACTTTGTCTGTGGAAGTGTGGACTCTCGCCTCCTCAAAGTGATGTGATTTGTTCATACTTTACATAGAATGTATTAAAGATAGGTTTAGTAAAATTATATTATATATATGAAATTATAATTATATTGGAATTATAATATATATATATACACACATTTATTTTATTTACTTTCATTCTTTCAAAATGATAATAAAACAGAAACAAGGTTCATGCCTACATACGGTCTACCGCCTCTATGAACGGTGTATTCCATTTCATATTTATATATTTTATATATTATTATAAATATTTATATAATAAAAATATATGATATTTAAATAATTTATACATTAATAAAATAAGTTAATAATGATCTAAGTAATGGGATCAATAATAATAAGTCAAAACATATATGAAAAACAAAGCGGATATCACCTGAAATGTAACATTAACATTAAATAATTGATAAAAGGGTAATATAAATTCATAATATAGTATTACATGGTATTATATATGAGAATATAGTTATTTATTATATTTATAATAAACTTATACTTATTATACAGGAGTTTTGAACGTGTATGAAGCAAGTCAAGATTTAATGTAAGGGTTTTCTCTTCTCACTTTTATTTCTGTTAGATATATGCTATATTAACCACTTATTCTTGTTGTGTGGTGTATATAATTACCTATTACATGTTATATAATTAATTTAACTTATTTTATGATATTAAAATTGTGAATTTATGTTATTATTTCATGTGTATCATGATTCAAAAGTTACTCAAGTAGTAAAGGGATTTCTAGTCTGACTTTTATTTCTACGAGACTTAAACATTATTCACTACTAATTTATTTTTTGTGGTGTATATAATTACCATTAATGTATTATATGATTATTATATTTAAATTTATGGGTATTTAAATATAAATTTTATTCTATTTATTTTATGGGTTATATGGTTTAAAAGTTAACAAATCAGTAAAGTAATTTTTTTTTCTCAATTTGCCTTCTTTGAGATACAAACCATGTTATGAACCTATATTTTTCTATGGAGTTTATATACTACCATTTCAAATTTTATATCATTAATATAATTATTTTAATGATATTTTAAGATTTATGTAATATTTTTATTTTATGGGGATTATGATTCTAAGTTACCAAAGTCGTAACAATTTATTATTACAATCTCATCATTAATCGGGATTGTTTATGATTATGGTTCCATTGATGAAATATTATGATAAATATCTCTATAATTATCATGATTTTTATTTTAATATGATTATTAATGATATATTAATGTAATGGTACCATTTTTACACTCTTTTATACATAATATAATTGAAAATGTTTTTAATAAAATCTGACTTTATTTCTTTTTTCAATCATAAATCTATGTTCTTCCAAAACCGTGTTTTCTAAAAAAGATTTTCAAAATGTTTTAAATTATTCCTTTATAATTTTTACAATTTATTTTCAAAGAAAAGGTTTTTGAAACGTTTTCAGGGTTCCATTATAAGTTTTCAAGGTTATTTTCAAAGAAAAAGTTTTTTGAAAGGTTTTATGGTTTAAAAAGAATTTTTAAAAGAATAAAGGATATTTTCATCAAGAAATTTTTTAGAGGTTTTTAAAATCATACATTATAAGTTTTTTCAAAGTAGTTTTCATATAAATGGATTTTGAATTTTTTTTCAGGTTTTAAAAAGTGATTTTCAAATCATGGTTATTTTACTTTAGAAATGTTATAAGTGATATTTCTAAATACTTCCCCATATAAGTTAACATCATTTGATATATATTTTTCCTTTACTAGGGATATTATCCAAGGGAACCATTATTATTCTTTCTTTTAATGGTTTATGTTAATATGAAAAGTTGTTTTATGAAACTTTTTTCTCTTCCATGAGTTATACCATAATAAAATGATTATTAAACCTTCTTCCTTTAAATGGTTATTCTATATTTAAATGATTATGAAACCTATATATTTTTAAAAAGTTATTATATGTTGAAATGTTTATAATACCCATTTCATTTCATGGGTAATGATATGATGTTTATAAAACTTGTCTCTTTTTATGGGTCATGATATGATGAAAGTTTTTTTATATTGTTGCACATACATGTATGATTTCATTATGTTAAGGGTGTGACCTATATATACCTCCATTTAATTAGGTAAAAATAAATGTTTTATGAGCTCAAAGAGAACATGGGAGGGAATCCCAAGCCTGAAACAAGTGGGTACATGATAAGGCATCCCAATCCCAAAACAAGAGGGTATATGGGAGGGCATCCCAAGCCCAAAATAAGAGGGTATATAGAAGTGCATCCTAGGATTGAAATAAGAGGATACATGAGAGTTCATCCCAATACCAAAACAAGAGGGTACATGTGAGAGAATCACAATCCCAAAATAAGATGGTACATGGAATTTCATATTAATCGCAAAACAAGAGGGTACATGGGAGGGAATCCCATGACCGAAATAAGTGGGTACCTGGGATGGAATCTCTGGCTCGAAACAAGAGTGTACACATGTGATAATCCCAAGACTAAAATAAAAGGGTACATGGGAGGGAATACCAAGAGAGAAATAAGAGGGTATATGGGAGGGCATCCCATGCTTGAAATAAGAGGGTACATGACAGGGCATCCCAATATCGAAACATGAGGGTAGACATGAGGGAATATGAAGCCCAAAGTAAGTACATTAGCGATTATCCAAAGCCTAACATGTTATCAAGGTCTTGGTAGGTATCCTTGAGATAGGATTTCTTATAATTATATGTATTCCACAATTCCATGTCTTATTACTCTATTATGATCTCATGTATTATTATCTTGATTACCTTATGATTAATGTCATATTAACTACTAATATTTATTCCATTATTCTTGATTATGATCTTTGATATAAATGGTGTTATCTTTAAATGTTATGATCATGTTCCCATACCCTTGTGTTCATGTTATGATTACATATCTACCCTGTTTACCTTGACTAAGAATTTGAGCTCACACCTTTCTAATGTTTCCTTTCTCTGGGATATTAAGAAAGTTTTAAAATAGGAGTACTAAAAGGGGATGATATTTAAGGGAGAAACTAAAGATATTTCACCAAGTTATAAGATTATGTTTCTAGTTTTTTAAATACACTAAACAATTATGGTCCTCTGGAATGTATTTTTGTAATGTTATGAATATTCATCTAAAATGATTTAATATCTATGTATGATGGACACTGATACTAGACCTATTATTCATTAACACATTCTAATTTGAAGTAATTTATCATTTATACTGATAAAAAATACCATAATATCACTGATGCTCTAACGATACCTATAAAACTCACTTCATGCTTAGAAACACAAGGTGTACAACCTTACCTCAAACCACAGTATAGGCTACAGTCTCATTATACCCAATAAAACACACTCATATATACACTCAAATGGGAATATTATATCAATTTAAATCTATTGGGACACTTTTATACCCAAGGAATATTACTCACATAAAAACACATGAACTTCTATACACGATTGGTTATTAAATCCTATAAAAACACTGAAACATGGTAGAGAATTCCTATATCATGATTTAGGGAGATCACTTTCCAATCTACATTACACAATTAAATATAAACCAGAATATAATAACTAGACAAAAACCCAATAATTTTGTGATTTAACATGGGGAATGAAGAAATATTGAAAGAAACTTACACTTAAGGCTTATACGAGGTTAGACTTATTGAACGGGAAACAACACAACTAATGAAACTTTCAACATACAATATTTAAGGGTGAAGGAGATCTTAGAAGTGAAAGGGAACTCAAAATGGGGGTTTTGGTTGAGTGAGGTCCAAGGGAGGAAGTGAGAGAGTATAAAAGAGGGTCTAAAATGAAATTATGAGACTTCCCTTAAAAAACCAACATATATGACATCGGGTACCCTGTCATACTTTATTACACACCCCAATATCCATCATCCACGAAATATACCTCAATCATCTCTCTGATGGGGCTGCAAGACCTATAGGGATTCTACCCATGTAACTAGGTACCCGGTGACTTTGCACTTGGTACCTGGTACACATCTCCTGCATTTTTCAGTGGGAGTGGTTTAAAAACCCATATCTAATCGATTATTGTTCCCCTACACACCCAAACCACATCTCAAATAATCTAAAAATAATTATTTAAAGGTCAAAATGAACTCTAAATTCATAACTAAAATTTGAGTTTCATTTCATCATCAATATACAAAACTATAAATACTAAAAAAATCTCACTAACCCACTTATATACACCATAATAAAATGTTTTATTAATTAAACCAAGTATTTTTATTATATCATCAAACAAGATGTTACAGCTTGTAAAATATTTATTTAGTCTATAAATAGACTACTGCAAATTTCATACCTTAACAATATCATTTAGAACTTCAAAACCTTTATCCTCCTCTAAATTTCTAATATGGAAAGTGGTTTTGAAAAATATTTGATGTATCTCATAATAATAATGATCTTCTATGATAGAAAATATACAAATGGAATTTATCATCACAACTAGTGAAAATTCCTCTTCATAGTCAATATCATGAAATTATTTATAAACCTTTGACACCATACACAATTTATAGGTAGAAAATATACCATCCATGTCTGTTTTCTTATAGAAAACCCACTTACATCCTATTACAATCACTCATTCTGGTGACTCCACCAAGCTATAAGTTTGATTTGTATTCATAAAGCCTATATTAGATCTCAAGGCCTTTAATAATTTTGAAAAATCAAAACTCTTAATGAGATGTCAATAGTTATTAGGTTCATAAACTATGAATATTACATCTTCATCATTTTCCATATGAAATACATATATCTCATATTCTTAATAAATAACACCAAACCTTTGAGTTTCTTATATAAACTAAGTTGGTTTTTTTCCAAAAACCCTTATGTAACTAACTTATTCTCCATCCTAGGAACCATTCGTATTTTTTTAACTTCTCTAAGTTTAATTTTCCTCCTACTGAAACCTCAAAAAATATGATCCTTCTCAAGGAAAATACAACATTGGGTCATAAACATTCATTGATTAATGGGATTATAGAATTAATATCCTATAGTATTTATGGTATAACCAACAAAAATACATTTTCATTATTTAGGACTTAGTTTGTTAGAATACAAAAATCATATATATACTTCACCCCCCAAATCACTATAAAAGACAAATTGGGATGCCTCTCATTCCATATCTCATACGATGTATTTATAATAGCCTTGGATGGAACATTCTTTCGTATAAAAGATGAAACTTGTAAATCATATCCCTAAAATTATATAGAAAGGATAAAATGACTCATCATTGAATGAACCATGTCTAATAAGGTGTAATTCCTCCCATTAGACACACCATTCCACTGTGGTGTTTTAAGAGGAGTGAGTTATAAAATGATTCCACAATATCTCTAATGATAAATAAAATCATACATTCACTTCCCCAATAAAATCAAATAATCTTAATGATTTTTTTTAATTTATTTTGTACTTAGTTTTTAAACTCATTAAATTTTTAAAAGGTTCCAAATTTTTGTCTCATAAAAGACACATAAGCATATTTCTTGAAATCATCAGCAAAGTTTATGAAGTACCTATGCTCACAAATTTATTGAGCACTCATTAGTCTATATAAATCACTATGTATTATATCTAATGATATATTATCCCTATCACATCTTCTATTAAAATTTTATTTGTACATTTTATATAATAAACAATAATTTCATTTGTAAAATTATTTATAATTGAATGATTCCCAAAAAATATCTATGAAGCCATTTAATGTGTTTCTCATTTATATACCCATGGAGACAATTCCAAGGATAAGTTATGATATAATAAAACTTGAAATTCTTAGCTTTAATGTTATATATAAGATTATATATTTATATAATGTATAAACCATTCACTATATTTCTAAAACCATAAAACATTTTATTCATGTATATCGAATAAATCTTACATATATTCATGAATGGGAATCATTTTTTATCTAAACATGACATAAGAATCAATTTTCTATTTATAGATGAAATATAGTAATATTTTTCTAATTCTAAAACAAATACAATATGTATAATTGGATAATAAGTAACAACTTTCAATGCCTAAACTCTTACACCCATTAAAAACACATAAATATACTTTTCCTTTCCTGAATTCTGTGATATTTCTAAGTCTGTGTACACCAATAAAAAATATGTGATACATACGTGGTATCCAGTACCCATGAGTTAGAGTGAGATAAATTTATTTCTATAACATTCACATCTATATTCTTATAATTCTTCTGTTTGAGTCAATTTCTCAACCTTAGATACCAATATATTAAGCTATAGGTCCATCCTATAAGAGATCTTAAAATTATATTCAATGGGAATTTTTTTATCTATAAAAATAAAAAAATTGGTTGTGTATCATGTTTTATATCAATTAAATATTGGATTTTATTTAATTTACTCCCACTAAAAATAATGATCCCAAATATCATATCCATTCATTGGGATAATATCCATATTTTATTTTGAATTAACCCAATTAAGATTGAAGCTTAAGACATGGCTATATCAGGTTGTCCATTTATATCACATATGACTCTTAAAAATTAGGAGGACAAATCCTCACCTAATTCATAATATGAATTATTATAACTCTATCCCTCTAGGAACCTAGTAGTTAGTGTTAAAAAACTAAATGTAACCCAATTTCACATCTAACATCAATAATTAATATTTATGGTCACCTATAATGTTCTTTACTTGAACATGATAATTCATGATAACCTAATGGTTAGGATCACCTATACTGAATGATTGGGGTCTTAACAAAATTTCACTTTATAAGGAATATAATATTTAATATTTCTAATGTTTTTCTTAGTCTCATCATTTCTATATGAATTATATACACATCACACATAACTATCACAACCTATACAATCTTTACATATTTTTAAATCCCTATATATATATTCATTCTTCTATAAATTTAGTTTTTGAATCATATTCCTTTAACCAGGTGAATATTCTCTAAAAATATAATTTTATTACACCATATACAACTCATGACTTGTTATACTTACCAAATAATATAATTCAGTTATATCTACATATATCAAAAAACATATCATGTATAAGATACATGAAACCCTTGAATATAAAGGATTAAAAACATATAAAACCAAAATATCCACAATAAAAATCATGGTGTCATAGGTAACCATCCTCATATTTCTAAGATAAAGTCTAAGACCTAGTTATAGTGAAAAGTCTGACCCAAAGTCCCACTATTTATTGATTAATACCCAAGAGTGACCAAAATTCCAATATAACTTTAACACCTAATTTTATATAATTCATAACCTTCCTTTATTATTGAATTCAGAACTAAAATAATAAATAATAGTCATAGTTGAATGAAAACTAAATATTATATATTGTATATAAAATTCAATTCTTATATATATGGAATTATAATTATAATAATTAATTTAGTAAATTTAAACTAAATCATAAAACATTCATATTATAAATAATATATAACATGTGTCAAAAAATTTCTTTGAGAAAAGAAAATTCTATAATTTTTCAAAAACTATAACCAAGAACCATGATATGGTTTTCTTCCCAAGCCATTTTGGACCAAAAAAATTGCTCAAAGGTCCCACCATGAACAATAACATAGCTTACTAGAATAATCAATTTGTGTTCTATAGTCATACCATGAATAACAACAAATTAAAATTTACTATAACATGGTTTTTCATCATGGAAATTCCATTTCCATAGACCATGATCATTTTTTCAAGAAACCATGATGTAATAATATAAAAGAAAAATGATACTTTATTTTATGATAAGAAAAACATGATATTTTTACAAAAACATGCCATTTTTATAAAATTTTATATAAACCATAGTGTTTTTTATAAAAAAAACATTTAAACTATGGAATGGTTTTCTAACATTAGGCATGATTCTAGAAAAAAACCAAGTTTTTTTATTTTTTGAAACTTCCTCTTATCAATTATTCATCAACATATTCCCTGGAACCACTAAATGGGTGGTGAGAACTATTTTCTTCATATAAACATATCCAACATTACATTCATATGAAATTATCATTGAACTTAATTTCCACAAATCTTTAGGATATGAAACTATTTTAATTAATAATGATGATATTTAGAAAATATCTACACTTCATTATCATTCATTCATGAGAGTTCCCTAGAAGACAATCATCTTTTATCCTTTTATTTAATATCACATAAGGGGTTTGTGTGAAATATAAATTCTTGAATATAGTATAATAAAGAAAAAACACATTCACAATATCTATAAGTAGTTGAATCAATATCCTTTCAAAAAAATTATTGGAATCAATAAAATGAAATGAATAATATAATGCAAAGTGTACTTAATTGTTTATGTCTAATCACCTATAATAATGAGTTTGATTAAGATTATGAAGTAGAAACCAATATATTCCCACCTCTAAAGGTGTCTATTTGATATTGGAATCAAATAATTATTTGGTATAGATCCTTATCCTTCAAAGGTGTGTGAGCACCACCTCCTTGATGAAAAATGAAGAGAATGGATTTTGGAGACATTTTTCTTTAGGAATAATATCTAGTGTACAAAAATAAGGTATATAAACTTAGTTATATGGAACTCCTTCATTGAATAAATGATATTTTTGAGTCATCAAGTTTCTTATGTTATAAAATGACCTACTATTTGGATTCTTTATTGTAACTATTATAGAAACTCCTTATTTGTGAAAATGATTCTTAAACTCCTTTAATAATCAATAATCTATCTAAACATCATCACATGATGTGTTAATAAGATTAATAACATATGATAACCAATATATAAGTATCAATATAATTATATATTGCATCATCCATCACATACACCATAATATGGTATCAAGAACCAGGAGGAGAAACAAACCATAACGTGTTGACCCTCACTACATCATGGTTTATTCTTTAATAAAAAATTTCAGCATATGCACAATATAAACTTATCAGATTCAATAAAATTTATTAGTAAAACTACTAAATTTTATTTAATTTTATTTTTATGCATATAAACACTTCTTTCTTCCACCACTTCTTGAATAAAGTGACATTATACTCTAATGTGTATCATGCTAAAATGAAAAGGATTGATTTTTTATAATGTTTTGGGAACTCTAACTATCAAAATTAATTATTTTCTTTTATTTTTTCTTCCAAATCCACCAAAAACATTCTCATAGAAATTTCATCTTTACAAGCTTGTGTAGCTATCATATATTCTATCTCTGTTGTGGATAAGGAAAGAAATAACTATATTTTTGAAACCCAGCTTGTAGTTCCTCCTATAAAAGTACACACATAGACAGTAGAGGATATCATTTTGCTTGAATAAATTATAAAATTTGAATCAAGATAGCCTCTAATATTCAAAGTAGATCCTCCATAACATAATAAAGCATTTAATATCACCTTGATGTACTTCTGGATCCACCTTGGTATAATCCAATGCTCCCACAATGAATTTTTCATGTATCGATTGATAATTCCCACTACATCTACAATATCTAGTCTAGAAAAAATAAAAGTGAATATAAGACTCCCCACTAATTATTCATATTAAATTCAAGACAAATCTATCCTATTTTCTTCACTTTTAGGACTCATCATAGAGTATAACCTAAAATTAATGTAAAAAGGTCTAAAAATTAGATTACAATATTATATATTGAATTGTTTCAAGAAAAACCTTAATTAATTCTTCTATGATATAAAAATATACCCATTATTTATATATTTGTAAATATAGATCTCAATAATCTTGTTTATTGGTCATAATTCCTTCATATAAAACTTCTTAAGAAACTATATTATTAATTTTTAGGTCTTTTATATCTTAGGACCTGCAAATAATATATCATCCATATATAATATAATTGTTTCTAAAACTCATGATATAAGAATCAAATCTCTAATACTAATATGTTGGTGCCTCTTTATATTGTAAAGATATTTGTTTAACCTATGACCAAGTTCTTATTATATTTGTTTAGAAAAGCCTTCTGTTTAGAGTATATAATTTTATTCATGAAGATCACTAGATAAATAAGTTGTATTCAATTAAACATTATAAATATGTAAATTGTATCTATAACACATCTCCAAAACCATCCAAACAAATATTTGTTTAACAATATAAGAAAATATTTTATTAAAATAAATACCTTACTTATAATCATATCCTTTGACTACCATCCTCGCATGATATCTTTATATCTTAATTGATCTTAGAGATCCATTTTCCTTTTATGAAGTAATAAAACAAGATCCCAAGTTTTTTCCTTATATAGGTATTCAAGTTTCTATTACATCATTTTCATACATGAGGATGCATCTGAACTTTGGTTTGACTCTAAAAAAGAAGATTCTTATCCATCCTTTGTTAATAAGTAATACACAATATTTCTCTAAGTAACATAATATTAGTGCCATATTTTTTATTTTTCTCCTAATTTTATCATCATAGAAGATGTTCAACTTCTTCTTGATCATCATGATCCAATAATTCTTTAAAAAAAGAGGGTTCTTTATTTAGTTCATCCTCCACATTTACTATTCTAGTGGTATATTATTCTTTCCCATGACCTTTTCAATTTTCATTCACACCATGTCTTCTAAAAAAATGATATATCTACTAATCATAAGTTTTTGGATTGTGGGAACTAAGAAATAATAAAATTTTATGCCATCAATATACCACCAAGAAGATACATTAATTAGATCTTGAATCCTATTTTGATCTCTTTTAGTATTTAAAATGAATATAAAAAACATATAAATGCATGTAACCAAGAATATTAATTAATTTTACCAATCCATATCTTAATTGGTGTTTTTATATCAATCACTAGTATAGAATATCAATTCATCATATAAAAAGTGATCTTCAGTACATCTACCCAAAATATCTTATAAACTCCAATAATATTAAACATCACATTTATTATATCCAATAACTTTATATTCATCCTCTATGATATTAAATACTATTAAAGAGTTTATAATACCATAAACTGTCACTTGGTGCCTTCTTATTCACAAAAAGTACCAAAATATTCATTTTAACAAAATCTATTATAGTGATTCTTATGAATGTTTTAAAGATTTCAAAAAAATGCACCTTTATCTTGATTGGGTATACTCAATAAATCCTATAATAATAATCAATGAATGGTACAAAGTATTATACTTCTTCCTCTTGCACTTTTTCATTGACATTCCAAGATTCAACTTGTATTTTTTATTAAGACCCAATGCTCATAAAATGTTAAGGATACTTTTTAAATCCTAAGTATAAAATTATGATCAATGAGAAACTTTAAGCCCCATTTAGAAACCTGACCATGTTTTTTATGCCATTATGTCATCAATGATTCCATAGAGGTAGTTAATGTGATAACTACCTCTTCCAATTATATTTCACCTGAAATCACATATATTTTCATTGAGATTTTTTCTTATATTCATCACCACTATAGCACTCTTTATAATATTCATCACCCATTTTTTGGTGTGAGAATTATACCGGATGTAATCAATTTTCCCAAAGACATTATTTTATTCTTCATTTCCTCTTCCTGACATATTCCTTGGATGGTTAACAATATACTATTGTACATATTCATTTTGATGGTACCAACTCTAGTGATCTCTAGGTTATGATTATTTTCCCACACAAACAAGGCCTTCCCAAATTGGTTCACATTGACAAAACCATTCCCTTAAAAATTTTATGTTCTATATTTCTCCCAAGTTGATTATCTATGAAACATTGAGGCGTTATTTATCTCTATTATTTTTAATCACTTCATAGAATAGTATATCTCTATCATAAAAAACACTCACCACATTTTTTGAGATTTATTCCCTCTATACTTTTTTATCCAACAATCCCTATTAAAATTCCCCTTCTTTCCACAATAATTTTATATTTCATTATTCCTATTTTTCATTGACTAAGAAATTGAAATGATTTTATATTCCAATGGTGTTATGCTCCATCATCATTATTCTCACAGTTGATATATCCTCTACTTAGTGTGAAGTTATAAACCTTTTTTTTCTTGTATCTACTTTATTTTTTGGGAACATTTTTTTAAATATCATTGAAGAGAAAATTATATATAAGGATATTGATAGTAAAGTTGATGATGATTTGATCATATAAATCTATAAACTTTATAATAGAATATTTTTTGATTAAGTATCCCATTTTTTGTAACCTAGTAAAATGAGACAAGAGAAATGGGTATTTATAGTTTCGTATGATTGGTTATTAGAGATAAATCCACTATCTAAAGAGTTTATAATTTTATTTCTACAAAAATATTATTGTGTAATGACTTAGCCTTGTAAAACGTCCTCAGGGTATCTTATATTTCCTTCATTGAACTTTTTTTCAATGATTGAAAGGAAATAAACTTATAAATCTAAATAGGTATTAACAATAACATTCTCACTATTGTCATTTCATTTCTCCTTTATCACTATTGTTGGTTTCCATTAATTTCTAATATGAAATTATCCTTCCACAACACCATTTTCATCTTCATTTTCCATGATTAAAAATTATTCCCATGAAAATTTTCAATATCTAATTTCATTACCATTATTCCAAAGAAAATTAGATCTTATACCACTTATTATGCTAGAATTATTAGCCTTACGACATCATAGTTAAATCAATATATTAAATTAAAGATTAAAAATGTAGAAATAAAAAGGTGTTGGATGTAATGTGGAAAACCCCTAAAAATGATTATTTTGTAATAAACTACGATGAAGAAATATGAGGATGTTATTATGAGTAGTTTTTGGTAAACAAATTCTCTCAGCGATTACAAATATAAACCTCTCAAAACAATTCTATTGAATTTTGAATAATGCCTCACTAATAAACACGTCAAGAATTGTTTTGATTTTGTGATTATTATTTTACAAGGATACATGTAGTTCTATTTATATGTTAACTATCCATGTATACTATGAAATTTTATAGGTGGATAATAATTTCACACAGTGAATAATTTCATCATATAGTCAAATTCAAATTTTAATTTATCATTTTTTATCCATGGTAAAAACCATATTCTTTCCCTACCAATACCAATATAAAATATATTGGCCCTAGTATATTTATCAAAAGTGGGGTAAATTGACATTTCAGTTAAAATTCTATATTTTTTAAATTTAATTAAAATATATTTAAAATTCCCAATTTAAATTCAACCAAATTAAAAAATATAGTAAAAACCATATTCTTTCAAGAACATATCACCTAAATATTTTATCTTGTACTCCCCCTAAGGAATAATTCCCTTGAACTCAAGCATTCTTGAGATGGATTTTTGATGTGTAAGAGAGTAAAACTTGGATGAGGTCTTATAAATATCTTCAATTTTCTCCATTAAGAATCTAGAAAAACTAATATTCACTATATTATTCATTAGATAAATAAATAAACAATCTTGGTTCCTCAGAATACTAAAATCTTCTTTACTTTGTCATATCAGATGTTGGATGAACTTAACCAATAATATGAATTCTCTATCCAATTAAATGTAATTGAGTCTCCTCAAGTTTCTATATCTAATTATCTCTCCAAGATATTTTTCTATTAAAAATATCAAATGACTAATGGGATATTATCTTTGGAAATCCTCAAATTCACCTTCATGTGAAACCAGTAATCACTTATCCCATTACTTAAAAAAAGACTAGCTCTTCTCCATTTATAGATGTTATAATAAATTCCATCTTATCACTATATCCAAACTTAACATTAATATATAAATACTTGACCAATCTTAAATTAAAAATATTTCAGTTATTTCTAAACTAGTCACTCCATATTTAACAATTAATTTCAATCTAGAATAGATTTTTTTAACTTTAACCACTCCAAATCGAATTATTTTTTTTACATTACCATACAATTTGAAATATAAGGGTTGTGAATATCCAAAAATGAACTCAAACTTTCATTTCCCTTCTTTTTTTAGGTTTCTTATTAGTAAGAGAAAAATACAACACTCTCATTACACAAGCCATTATTATAGAGAGGTTTGAGAGGTTCATGATAAGGCAAGGATTCAGTAAGGGAGAGATTCTAGGTCACTAAGGATTAATAGAAAAGAAATATAAAATTCAAATAATGTACATTTAGATCATTATGGTATGGTAATAGGAAATAAATATAAATTGACATCAATTAATAATAATACTGCACAAATACTAAAGACTGATAGTCATTGTAGTGTGACTAAATGTGTGAATAGTTTTATGGTCACTCAAGAAGGTCATGGTAGGTTAACCTAACACATAATGAAACTTTACAGTAGCTTAAAAGGTGTTGGTATCTTGACCCACCACATGATTATTCCTCATGGTAGCTTATGCATTATGATTACTTGTGACCTTTGGAACTATATTACTACTATATTAGTCTTTAAACATTAAATATAAATCAGGAATAGTTAGTCAAACCTAATTCATGTTTTATATAAATTAGTATCTCTATATTCAAAGGATTTTTGAAAATATTAGTGATTTTTTTATTAGTGTTAAGGAATTCGAGAGTGATATCACCATTTTGAAAATGATCTCTCAAAAAGTAATGAATTATATGAATATTTTTTTCTTAGAGTGCAAGGAAAGTTTATTATAAATATTAATATAACTTTTATTATCATATTTTATAGGGACATGTCTTAATTGATATTGATAGTCTAGTAATGTGTGTTTCATCCAAAAAATTTGTGCACACAAACTACCTAAAACAATGTGCTTATATTTAGTAGTATGCAATGCAATGAATTATACATTTTTATGACAATAATATACTAGAGACTTGTTTAAAAAGTGAAACATTCCATAGGTTACTTTTCTATCTAACTTACAACAACCAAAATCATTAATATAATAAAAAACTAATTCAAATGCATATCCTTTAGAGTAAAATAAACAAAATTAGATATATTTATAATGTATTTGAAAATTATTTTAATAGTTTTAAAATGAGATTCCCTAGGGTTTTCTTGAAAATTAGCACACATACACACACAAAACATAATATCATGATGATTAGTAGTTAAATAAAATAAACTCCCAATCATACCTCTATAAATGGGTCAATCAACTTGTTTTCTAGTTTCATACAAATCTAGTCTATAGGTAAAAATCATAGGAGTATCACAAACATTAGTTTTATCCATGAAAAAATGTTTTAAATGATATATTGTACATTTAATTTGATTTAAAATAATTCCTAATTTATTTTGAAAAATATGAAAACCTAGAAATAATTTTAACACACCCATTAAACCCATTTAAAATTTATTTTTCACAATTTTAGAAAATTCAATACACAAAGAGTTTTTAGATGAACAAAAAATAATATCATCAACATAGATTTTTATAACAAAAATAACTTTTGAATTTTTTTTATAAATAGGGTAGGATTAGCTATAACTTTTTAAAATCTGTTTGAAATTAATAAAGAGTTGATCCTGTCATACTAAGCTCTAATATCCCATTTTAAACCATAAATTGAATGTTAAAAAATATGATTTGGTAAATGATGGTTCGAAAATCATGGGGGTTATTTAACAAAAACATACTCAATAATGTAACCATTAATGAATTCAATCTTAATATACATTTGATATACTTTGAAATTAATATGAGCTGCATATTCTAGCAATATTCAGATTGGAAAAGTCTAGCTACTATAGAAAAGGTCCCTTCATGGTCAATCCATTTATCTTGATTATAACCTTATAAAACCATTCTATATTTATTTATAATTATTGTTCAAAATTTTTAAACTATATCTATAAATTCCCCTTTAGTTCCAATAGTAAGGTACTCTTTGAGTCTCTTAACTAATTCTAATAATTTTTTTATTTCAAAATTATTCAATTCTTCTTGCATAGCCATTACCTAGTGTTTATCACTACTTTCTTTAATAATTTTCTTAGGTTTTAGATGATACAAATAAGCTTGATGTTTAACCTTAATTATAATAGAGACTCCAGTTTGAGTATCTTTATCCAGATCACTTATAATAGCATATAAAGAAAGATAATATGAGCCTTAATAGTTCTAGGAATTGAAGCTCTTGGTTCTTCCAAGTCTTCTTCAAAGCTAATACAATCAAATTGTCCTCTATTGGGAAATTTCACATGTGAATCCGCATCAATTTTAGAGGTATTAGAGTTATAATTGATATTTATATTTGACGTATCATCCTCAAGGTATTTTAAAGAATCTTTAGATTCAAGTGGATTTATCTCATCAAAAGTTTTATGAACAGATTTGTTTCCTCACGGATTTCGGGGATGACCTCTTGGACGGGAGATTCAAACATTCTGATCGGTTTCTAGTGGGTTTGTTCGTAGAACCGGAAACATCCAATGATTCCACATCTGTTTGGACCTACTTTCCAAAGGTAGGCGCTCATTAGATTGTGGACTGATGAGGCTTAGGAATTTACATTGGTCGAGAGGATGGGAGGTCGGACTCATCACACCTTTTTGAGGGGAATTATTGTCTACTCCGGGACTCTCTTTATATATTTAAGTTATGTTCGTGAATCCTTATTACATTACCAAGTATAAAATGCGTTTTCCTTTAGTTTTAACAATCAATGATTAAATATGCAAGAAATTTAGAGAATCTTTTATATGTATTCGAGGTTCTTCATCAATAGAGAATCATCTATATCTGTTTAGAGATTCTTGGTCAATGGTATCCTTCAAAACATTTATATAAAAGTCTCTTGGTCATTATGATGACCAGGATGGTTTTAAAGCCACTCAGTGGGGAACTTGAAGTTTATCGTCATTCAGAAGGACAGAGATTATTTCAAAGTTGGGATCGAACCCATAAATGGGCTACCTACGTATCCTTTGTTTTGGAAAAGGAATCATAACCCACATAGTTCGAGTAATGGAGTAAGATGTTTATGATTGATGGCTCAAAGAAGAATGTCATAAGTACTTTTACACTCTAAGCTCACGTGAGTCATGCTCGGTGTGAGAAACAAGAGGTATTGGTAAAAATTAGACAATTGTGCAATGAAAGATGCAATCATAAGAATTTGTTTGGGGATTATGTATGTATGACTGCCCGGATAGATGAAGGTTTAGGATTTACTTTTAGGGAGAAAATCCAGGAACAGGGTCCATAATGGTATATGTGCTTTATGGAGATTTCAATACTCTAATCTTGGGGCTTACTCCTAAGGAGGATGCCCAAGTTAGGAGGGGACTTATGATTGGGTTTTACACCTGAAAAGGAAACCCAAATCAAGGGTAAATTAGGACTGGTTAAGATAAATTTAAAGGGGCTTGGGGCTTAATCTTGAAAAGGAAGCCCAAGATTATAACTGAGTCTTATTCCTGAAAAGGAGACCCAGGTTAGGGATTAAGGTTTGGGGCTTACTCCTGAGGAGGATGCCCATGTTTTGAGGTTGGGGATTACTCCTAAGAAGGATGCCCATATTTGAGTTTGGGGATTACTCCTAAGAAGGATGCCCAAGTTAAATAATTATGATTGGGGCTTACTCCTGAGGAGGATGCCCAAGTTTGGGAACTTTAAGAATTTAGGGCTTACTCCTAAAGAAGGATGCCCAAATTATAGGATTTATAACTGGGGATTATTCCTGAAAAGGAGACCCAGGTTAAGGATTCTCTCATCTTAAAGGATGAGGTTGAATGAACGAAATCTCAATATTTGATGACATAAAGATGTATAAATCACTAGGTTTTGAGAGATATTCCACTGAATTCCTTTCAGATAAGGAAATCAAATCAAGAAATCATGCCATAAACGGCTTTGAAGAGTGTCTTGAAGACTGAATCTTGAATAGGAAAGGTGAAATGGCTTAAGAGGGGTAAAAATGGGCAAGATGGGCACCCAAAAAGATAGGGGCGCGCGAGTCTTGAAAGGCGCGCAAGTCTTCCGTGGGCGCACAAGTTTTGGTCGCGCAGGTATACCTGTGCGACACATGGTGTACTTGCGCGATTTTCAACCAGCATTGAAATATTTGGGCGACTCTTTTTTAAACCCTTTAAAATCCTCTTGAGGTTCTTCCAGAAAAGGGACGCGCAAGTTATATTGAAGGAAATAAGTCGGCGCACAAGTGTTGATAAGTTTCAACACTTAGGCCTTCCTTCTTCTCTTTAGATCTTCCATTCTAGGTAAGAAATTACCTTAGAAGTGGTCCGGAAGCTTTGAGAAGAGACTTGGGCATCGGGAGCTTCAATCCGAGTTTCTGGAAAAAGATCCCCTCGAATGGGGGGCCCACAGGGTCTATTTATAGGCAGGAGAAGACCCCGGGCGGTTACCCCTTAGGCCGCGCAAGTCACTTGCGCGATCAAGAGCGTCGCGCAAGTATACTTGTGCGGTAGTAAGATAACTTGCGCGGTGCAGTTGCTGTTGATCCTTTATTCATGCCTTTTTCGATTTTTGATGTTTTCTTCAAAGGTTAAATCACTTTGAGCTCAGATATTCCCTTTTCCAATATTTAGATTCTGTGAAGAAAGGAGCGTCAACAAAAGTCCCCCCTCAGAGTTGGATCCGGAGAGAAATGAGGATTTGACTCTGAGGAAATTGAATCCATCCAAAGGAAAATGGGGGCGCGCAAGTTTTCAGTGCACAGAGGGCGGCGCGCAAGTTTTCGTCTCACAGTACTTAAGCGCTCTGGCTACGGTGCGCAGATAGGCTTCCGGGCCTATAAATATACCGCTTTTGGCCGTGGATAACATCTGATCCCGAATTTCTCGAGCTCTCGCCACGCAAGTCTTCCTCGTCGCGCAAGTCTCTTTTTCTACTGTTTCTTCGCTGCCGCACTACTCTCAAGGTAATAGGGATTGCGCGGTGATACATGCGTGACAGAAACTTGCGCGGCACATGTAACACTTGCGCGACATCTCCATACTTGCGCGCCTTAATGCCTTAGCCATTTTTCCAAATTCTTTCACAAATTTTACGAAAAAATAAACCCATTTAAGAGTTTGATTTATTCAACTTCTGTGCAGATTCAATGGCTCTTAGACCTGGATTAATTGATGAACTGGCTAGTAAGCGGATAGATGATATGATGGACATCATTGGCCACGATTACTATACTGTCAAGGATAGTACTCTTCCAGATTTGGCTAAGT
Organism: Viscum album; assembly: GCA_963277665.1. Lineage (NCBI taxonomy): Eukaryota > Viridiplantae > Streptophyta > Magnoliopsida > Santalales > Viscaceae > Viscum > Viscum album. The sequence continues at coordinate 332,989,768 of OY728134.1, forward strand.
ATCTGAAAAAAATTCATCGCAACTTTCCTCAAAGCACTTATCTACCTTTGTATGGCTATGGTCATCTACAAGAAGTCATTATTCAAGAAGTACAGAAATATCTTCCATTTTTGTGGTTTCAGAATTATACCAATTTTGCTTCAGCAAATATCTCAGGTGGAGGAGTATTTCTAACTGCTGGAACAGTGGAGAAGGCTTATGTGATGCATCATAGCCCTTGCACACCAGATCTGAAAAATCATACACCTGAGCTTCAACCACATTGTCATCCTTCAATCTTCTGAAATGCTCAGATGGATCAATCCAAAGGCTGGAAGAAAAGTTGGGATTTCTGTCCTGGGGGAGGTGTGAATCCAACTTGGATGTGGGTATACTGGGTGTGACAGACTTGCGCAGAGTTTATCGAGGACCTGAAGAGAGCTGCAATATATGAGGCTATCTGGGTTGGGCAAACATATGTTTACAGACATGATAACTTCGTTCCAGAGATACATAGCCACTGGATCCCAGCAACTAATTCTTTCTATTTGACTCATGGAGAAGTAGGTATCAGTTTGTGGGATGTCCACAAGATTTCAGGAGCTCCAATCTTGGGCGATATGTATGATGAATTCATTCCTCCCAAGGTGACTTGGAATGATTCAGAGAAGACTCCTGCTTTAGCTCGAGAATTATTTAAAATCTTCCACAGGCTCAAGAGTTCAGAGACCTTATTAACTCATTTTAGAAAAGATATTCATCTGGAATAATGGATGAATGTGTTTCTTACTGAGAAGAAAGGGATGGAGCCAAAAGAAAAAGGATCTAAGAAAAAGAAATCCAAGGATACCAGGCCCAGACGTCCTACCACTTGTCCAAAACCTGAGAAGAGAGGATCTCCTGGCACATTCTGGCCAACTCTAGAAGCAGGAGAGTTTGAAAAGTGGGGATATGAAGTGAATCAAAGAATTCCAAAGAAAACTCATCTGGTGGGTTTCTTGGCAATGTGGCTCAGTGTTTATCTCTTGCCGGTCAGGGATTCGAAGGGAGGCGTTAGGCCAGGGACCTTCGTCATTGCGGCAAAGTTGGCTGAGGGAAAAATGGTTGGGTTAGCTACCCCCATTTTAGCAAAGATTCACAAGAGTTTACTTCACGTATTCTAGGGTAAATCTCATTTAAGAATAGTGGGACCATTCCAGGTTTTGTGGGGATGGATCGCCACTCACTTTAGGACTTACAATGTACAGAATGGATTACAAATTCCTGGAAGCTCTTTCAGACCGTCAGTGCAAGCATTCTCTGGAATTTCTCCTTTAGATGTTAATGGTTATGACATGAAAGTAAGGCTGAGCATGTTTAAGGAATTCAACTTCTTTCCCTATGGAAGTCCGCTATCCGGGCGGTTTGTTGATGATGGGACAGCCCATTTGGATTTGAGGGCATACATGCTAGCTTGCAGGGATGGCGTGTTAGTAGCCAGGATTGATGGAGAAATCATATGTGAGGCCTATGCTCCATATAGATTTGCACGCCAATTCAAATTTTTGAAACAGATTGTTGTATCCCCTCCGGTACATGTCAGGTTAGAGCAACATCCGATGGTTGCTCGACAACTATGGTTGCTGACATAAAGAGAGAAGACTGGGGCGGTTTTTGATCTACCAGTTGAAAAGCGGCACCTAATCTGACTACATTTTATGTCGAACACATGATAGCATCATACCCCAAAGGGATATTGAATCACCCAGTATATCAAGTGGGAAAGAGGAAGAGGACTGTAGAGAAAGAAACCCTTCCTCATGAAGGTGACGCTTCTCCACCTGAAATAGGTTCGACAGACTCCTCTTCTAAAACTGATTCATCGGATTATCCCGATGGGGATGATGAGGTACAACCGGCAGCAAAGCGGTTTCGTGCCCGATATAATCCTCCAGCCAGAATTAAAAGACCCACTCCATCAACTCCTGGTGAGTTATTTCATTGTAGTAATTTCAATCACTGCTACTTTATAAGGTAATAAGTCTTACATTCTTATTCTCTATTTGTAGTTGCAGGAGCTGGGAAGAAATTAAAATCAAAAATTGTAGGACCTTCCTCACAGCCTTTATATCTAAGACCAGAGGTTGTTCAACTATGGAAGAGCTTATACTATGATACTGAGACCGCCTGGCTGGATTTGTGTGAGGGCCTACAACTTCCTGGAATAGGAAATCTTGTAGCTTCTAAAAATCTTCAATACGGAGATAACCCCAATGAAGTGCGAGCTTACATCAGAGAGATGGAAATGCTCATATATGCCACTGATGGGTCGATTCCTATCACCAGGCGGGTGAAGGAAATGATTGATCGTGGCACCACTGAGGGGGCTGGTGGTTCTAGAGATGAGGAATGGCAAGAGTATGTGGCTCCTGAAGATGTAAGTTTTCTTTCCTTGTTTTCTTTGCAACTTGATTTCAGTTGAAGCTTTGTTACTTAAGGAAGTTATTTTCTTCATCTTACAGCTTGCAAAGAAAGAAACTAAGGTTCCTTCGCCACAATATAGCCCTGGTGGTACTGCTATCGGGGCTGCTGCTGATTCTCCTCGCGAACCAGGCGAGATATCTCCAGGCCAGCGGGCCATGAATGAGGCGCTGGACATAGCCCTCCATTCGCCAATCCAAGTGCCAATAAGGGAGACTACTGATACTCCGAAAAAACAAAAGAAGGAAAGGCAATGAAGGAGGAAATTCATAGCTAAACGTTTCATTAGCAGTGGTAAGTCCTTCGAACAATCATGAGTTTATACCCATAATCATATGGTTACTCATATTTCTGAGGATTGCAGGGGCTTCTTCAATTTCCCCCTTGAGGGAAGGGACTGAACCTCCTTCAAAGGTCGTGGAGGGTGCTGTAGAACAATCACAGACCCAAGATGACTTGGTTGCTCTTGGAGAAGAGCTACCATCCATTCCCAGTATCCCTCCTACTACTGAAGATGTTGTCCAGGGTCAGGGGTTGCAGGATATAAGTCGGCAAGAAGATGTAGCAAATGCTCCCACTGGTGAGACTAATCAAGATTCTGAAGTATCATTGGATGAAATGATGAATCAAGGAATGACTTTTGAATAATTTTATGATCATGCTAAGTTGTCATATGATTTAGAAGACCTTGGGCGTGAGTGCTACCCTTCGCCCAATTTTTTTTTTTTAATTATACTTCTAATCATGACGGAAAACAATATGCAGTTTCTTCCGTAGAAGCCGTTGAACTGCCAATGCCCGAAGAGGGTGTGGACACTGATGTCAACCCTATCATTGTAGAAACATTAGCTCAAGTAGATCTAAATCCAATAAACCCTCCTGAGACCCATCTTGAAAATCCTGTTGAAACCGGGAAAGATGGGGAAAAGTCTTCTCAGGTTGTTGAACCATCCTTGGGTAAGGGATAACAATATTTGTGATTGTACTTTATTCGCAATACAATCTATTCTTTTGTTATCCTTTTAAGCTGACTAAACCTTTCAATTAATCATACAGGACCATCAACTGCAATGACTAGATCCAGATATGAGGCCTCAGCCTCTGCCCCAACGGGAATTGAAAGTGAAGAAGCACAAGTCAGGGGGGAAAGAGCATGACAAGGCACTTCCTTAAGCATGCTAATTCCAGATTACATACCCCCTTCTGACGATGATATTGAATCAGATCCAGAGATGCTTAAAGCATTCAGCTTTTCACGATGTAAGGCATGGAACAACATATGGAACATCATATCTGGGGTGCCTTTAGAAGAGCTACCATCAAAAATTTCTCGATTTTCATCCCAATTTGTTATACTGGGACTTGGTGGTTTTGGGTATGAAAAGATCCATGCTGCGGTGAAACAGATCATTTTTAGGAGGGAGCAAGTGCAGACAAGTCGCGAAGATTTGACCAGAGTGAAATTGTCAGTCAACATAGGCGAATTTGAGGCTACGATATCCCAATCAGAAGCTGATTATGCTGCCAAGATGAAGGATCTGAAGCAAAAAAACAAAGAAAAGGTCGTCCAGCAGGTGCAACTCCAGCAACAGTTAGATGCTGTTACTGAGGAACTTGATCAGCTTAATAAATCATTGGATGAAACTCATATGAATGGCATGAAAGCCATCGCAGATGCTAAGAAGGCACTTCAGCAAGCTGAAAAGAGTGAAGCTGGTCAAGTGCACGAGCTTCAAGTAACTACTGATAAGGCTCAGGATGCTATACATCAAATGAAGACTTATATTGACAATCTTCTGTAATTATTGAAAAAGAGAAGAGACTCCAGTCTGTGGATGTCTTTCTATCTCTTGTGTATCAATGAAAAACACTTTCGTCTTCAATCATTTGTACCTGCATTCTTTCATTACCATCTTCAAATTTACTTAATCCAATGGTCCTAGTAAGCATAGTTTGATTTTTACTAGGATTATTACAAATAATCCTACAAACTTTGAACCTTTTAATTGCTCAATATTACCTAAATCATACAAAAAATGTATATTTAGTGAGCTGGAACTTGACTTTTATTCAGAGTTCCTTTGTCTTTTGTGGGCAGTTTAAAGTCATGCATGCTGGACATAAAGGGGCTAATGTTTAATGTCGAAATAGCTTTGACCGAAATGGATTAAAATTGATTCAATTTCTTGACAATTTATCTGAAAACAAATTACCATACTCAAGTATGAGAGAAAATATGTAAACTGTGGCTTAAGAATATTTGAATCTGAGGAATGATATGAAAAAGAGCTAAAAGGCATTAGAAGAAGTAGTTTCCAAGAATGAAGTTACTATTATTTAACAAAACCCGTTAGGGGGTTGAAATATGCAGGGCCACCTATGGGAATTGGCTGCATGGTCAAATAAATAGTATCTTTCGGCTGACAAGTCTGTTATGTGGACTGTTTATACAAGGCCACCTATGGGCACGTGCTGCATAGTTAGGCAAAAGAACTCCCAGAAATTTACTTTCCTAGTTCTAAAAGCCAGTGAAAGTTTATGGAGATTCAAATTTTCTAAAGTATAGAGTTTGTTGTATGGAAAGAGGTACTTGAATATGGAGAAGATATTTCCGAACAAAAATATCGAAGAACTGGATGAATATCACTCCTACGAAGGTCTGACCCAAACGTAGGGAAGAAGAATAAACCATAGACTTGAATACTTTCAGATCATGAAAAAGGATATGGGACAAATATGTTAAGGATTTCTATTTTTTTGCGGATCCCTACATACTGTCGTTTAAGACAAATAAGGAAAAAAGAGGCATTCTTCCCAAGAATGAAGTTACCATTATTTAACAAACCCGTTAGGGGGTTGAAACATGCAGGGCCACCCATGGGCATTGGCTGCATGGTCAAATAAATAGTATCTTTTGGCTGACAAGTCTGTTATGTGGATTGTTTATGCAAGGCCACCTATGGGCACGTGCTGCATAGTCAGGCAAAAGAATTCTCAAAAGTTTGACATTTTTGTGACTAGAAGTCATGAAAAGGGTTATGAATATCTGAAAATATTTTAAGGTTAGGATTATAACACATAAATATGGGTATTGTCCAATGTATGTAGAGATACATAGGTCAATGATAACCATAATCATGTTGTGGCTGGGTCCTGAATTGAAATTTTGGGCTTCACTACGTATCTCATAAGAATGAGAATCAAGCCATACGTAGTTCTTGAAATGCAGTTTAACGTCGTGTAGGACGAAAGTATGAGTGATCTTAGTTTAGGGTCATAGAATTCGGACCATAATAATGAATACATAGTGTGTGTTTTCATGAGGACTTTTCAGCCAAGGGACTGAAAGTGAAATTTGGGGTTAGGCCCAAAAGACTTGGGGCTGGATTCGAGGGATACTCGAACGTTCCTACGTATCCCATAAGGATGGGAATCAAGCCCACGTAGTTCTAGAACTACCCTTTGTACAAATTTGGTTCGTACATGTGAAGGGTGAAAGGGGATTTTAGTGCAATGATGGTTTAACCTGAGATAAAAAGTTTAGGCATTACCATGTATGCACGTAGTCTTTTGAAATGAAACATGATTGAAAAAATCAATGTCAATAATGGTTCCTTCTCAAATGAGGAAATCAAAGAATACTTTAGTTTATTGTCGTACCGGAAAAAAGTGTTGTATAGTTTAACGTCATATAACAAGGACGAAAATGAATCAATGTAAAGATATTGATTCCAGGGGTGGTTTCACGAATCAACATCATATGAGATGGTGGTGAACCGATGTGAAGAGATTGTTTTTGGGCTTGAACCCTGGGAGGTTGCCTACATACCCAGCCTGGAGGCAAGGATCAAAGTCTGTGTAGTTCAATTAAAGAATGAATTAATGATCAAGTTGTTCTTGGGGACAAAGATCTAAAAAATGTTGTTGGGACTTACACATGGTTAGTGGCCCAAAGGGAGTATTATGGTTGATGTTTGCTCTAAGCTCACGTGAGTCATACTCGATGTGAGAAACAAGAGGTAATAACAACCTTAAGGATGCACAGTTTAATGTCATGTAGGACATAAAAAAGGGACTATGCAGTTTAAAGTCTTGTAGTTAAGACTATTGGTGCTGCACAGTTTAGTGTCATGTAGCAGGGACAAAATAACAGTTTAATGTCATGTAGGACATATTAAGGACTTTCTGTACAGTTTAGCGTCATGTAGTTAGGACGATGGGGACAATACAGTTTAACGTCATATTGGATGAAAGGGGAAATAGTTTAAGGTCATATTCATGGACCGCGGATGGTGCAGTTTAATGTCATGCTGGACCTTTGATGATTATATAGTTTAACGTCTTTCCAGACGTGAGGGACTTTTATACAGTTTAGCGTCATGTAGTTAGGACGTCACAGTTTAACGTCTTTCTGTACATAAGGGATTTTCAAATAGTTTATGGTCATATACATGGACCAGCGATGATGCAGTTTAAGGTCATGCTGGACGGTTTAGGGAACTTTTTCACAGTTTAAGGTCGTGTGGGATGAAGTTGTAGTTTAAAGTCATACTGGACCATTGCTGTATAGTTTAAAGTCAAGTAGCTAGAACTAACTGGTGCTGTACAGTTTAAAGTCATGTAGCTAGGACTAAGGTGAACCAATACGAGGATATCAGTTCTGGGGATTTTTTACAGTTTATCGTCATGCTGGACGTTGGAAGTGCCACACAGTTTAATGTCTTGTTGCTAGGACACAATATAGTTTAATGTCATCTCGGACAAATAAGGAACTTCTGTACAGTTTAATGTCATGTAGATAGGACATAATACAGTTTAGTGTCATGTAGGACAAAATATAGTTTAATGTCATCTCAGACAAAATACAGTTTAGTGTCATGTAGGACATAATGTCATCTCGGACAAAATAAGGAACTTCTGTGATTGTTTTGGATCTGGGAACAATATTTTGTGTTTATACAAAATACTTCTTCAGAAATCTGGCATTAGTTAGAGTCGTGATGTGTTCTCCATCCATTGAGATTAGAGAATACGCTCCATTGGAGTAGACCTTATGTATTGAATAAGGTCCTTCCCATTTTGGTTCAAGCTTGGGAGGCTTCTTTCCTGGTATAATTGGTGCTCTGAGAACCAATACCAATTCTCCTTGAATGAATGAACGAAGACGAACTTTTTTGTTAAAAGCTCGTGCTATTCGATTCTGATAGATTTCCAAGTGGTGCAAAGTGCACAATCTTTTCTCATCTAACTGTTCCAATTCATTCAACCGCTTTTGGTATTGCTCATCTGTAGATAACTGATCACAAATGGCTATTCTGAGTGAGGGAAATTGAACTTCAATTGGCAAGACTGCTTCCATTCCATATACCAATGAATATGGAGTTGAACGCGTTGCATTGCGAGTAGTAGTTCGATAAGCCCATAAAGCATGAAAGAGTTTATCAGGCCAGGACCTCTTATCTTTATCCACCATCTTTTGCAGTATATTTGAAAGAGTCTTGTTGAAGGCTTCTATCTGGCCATTAGCCGCTGCATGATATCGAGATGAATGGTTGGACTTAATGTTGTATTCTTGATACAATTTCTTTACCTCAGAAGAACATAAGTTGGTGCCGTTGTCCGTCAATATGGTATGAGGGGCACCAAATCTAGTAATGATGTTAGACTTGATGAAGCTAACAATGCATTTAGAACTGACTTCTTTGAGAGGTACTGCCTCTGCCCATTTGGAAAAGAAATCAGTAGTAGTAAGAATGTACTTAAACTGCTTGGTCGTAGCTGAAGGGTAAGGTCCCACCACATCCATTCCCCATGTGGAAAATGGCCATGAGTATTTAGCTGTATGAAGCGATTCTGGAGGTTTATGAATGAAGTTGGCATATACTTGGAATGAATGACACTTATTTGTAAAATTAACACAATCTTGTATCATTGAAGGCCAAAAGTATCCAAGCCTTCAAATTTGATCAGACAGTCTATGTCCAGACTGGTGGGCACCACAGACTCCTGCATGCACTTCTTTTATGACAGCCATTGTCTCTTCACCATCAATACATCTGAAGAGAACTCCATCAAAACCACGTTTGTAGAGAATTTTCTCGAGGTGGTTTGGGCTATCATAAAGAGTAAAATTGACCACACGTCGCCGAATTTGTTCTTTCTCGGCTCTATCAGGTGGAAGTGTTCCATTTTGAAGGTATTCTCTGATAGGTGACATCCATCCTGTAGTATGACCATATGGTTCAGGAATGGGACTAATTTCATTAATTTCCTATGTTCTGACTTGAACATAAGGTGAAATTGCACGACAGTGGGCAATACAGATGGTTGTCTCATCCCGATTTGGATCTGCTAAAGCTGTGGCTATATTAGCCAGTGCATCAGCTTGAGCATTTTGTGATCTTGGGACATAATAAAATGTCGGTTCTGAAGGGAATTCCGACATTAACTCTCTGACGTAATCATACAAAGGGATTAATTCTTCTTTTCTGATGGCATAATCCCCATTGATTTGTTTGATTACCAGGTCTGAATCACCTTTTACCTTTAAGTGATTCACTTGTGCTTGAAGCGCTAATTCCAAGCCTGTAATGAGAGCTTGGTATTCAGCTTCATTATTGGTACCACCTTCCCACAACAAAAAGGAATAAGGTAACACTGCCTTATCTGGAGAAATGAGCACAATTCCTAAACCAACTTTGTTGAATTTAAGATTTTCCATTTTCTTCCCTGTTGGACTTCTAGAAGCACCATCAAAATACATTTCCCATGTTTGAGGACTTTCTTGAATAGAGAAAACTTCCTCATCAGGGAGTTCGATATCTAAATACGTGTCTTCCACTGAAGGATGTTCATCCAGGAAATCAGCCAGAGCTTGGCCCTTAATTTCCTTTTGAGACACATACTGAATGTCGAACTACTGTAGAATAACCGCCCACCTTGCCAGACGTCCTGTAAGCATTGAACAACTAAGGATGAATTTGAGCGGATTATTACGAGATACCAATTGGACCTCATGATGTTGCAGGTAGTGTCTCAGTTTCTGAACTGCAAAGATTAATGCTAGGCAGCACTTTTCAATACTTGAATACTGGGTTTCTACTTCAAGCATAGTTCTACTGAGATATTAGAGACTATTTTCATTCCCAGCATCATTATTTTGAGCGAGAAAGGCACCCAATGATCGCTCTAAAGCTGTCACATAGAGGATAAGCGGTCTACCCTAAACAGGTGGCATGAGGACTGGTGGACTCAAGAGGTATTTCTTGAGAACATCAAATGCTTTTTGACATTCTTCAGTCCACTGGTAAGTGACTCCTTTCTTCAATAATTTGGTAAAGGGTAAACTTTTTCCTGCCAAATTAGCGATGAAACGCCGAATGTAGGCTAAGTGTCCTTGAAGTCCTCTTAATTCTTTCAAATTCCGAGGAGGTGACATACCAAGGATTGATTTGGTCTTCTCAGGATCGACTTCAATACCACGATGGAGTACAAAAAATCCAAGGAATTTTCCTGAGGTTACCCCAAAAGCACATTTTAAGGGGTTCATCTTTAAATTATGTTGTCGAAGCTTGTGGAATATGAATTCCAAATCAGCCAAGTGATTAGAACGTTGTTTGGATTTAACCACCAAATCATCTACATAGCATTCAACAAACTTCCCTAAAAGAGGTTTGAAGATACGATGCATGGCGCGTTGATATGTTACACCTGCATTCTTCAAACCAAAGGGCATCACCCGGTAACAAAACACACCTTGAGGAGCTCTGAAGGCTGTATATTCCTCATCTTCTGGGGCCATTCAGATCTGATTATATCCGGAATATCCATCCATGAAAGAAAGTACTTTATATCCAGCCGTCGCATCAATTAAGAGTTTTGTAATCGGAACTGGGAAATCATCTTTAGGACAATACCGATTAAGATCTCTGAAATCGATGCAAACCCTAATTTGTCTGTTCTTCTTCTTTACAGGGACAATATTAGCCAACCACTTGGGATATTGAACTTCTCTGATGAAGTTGGCTTTGATCAGCTTATCCACTTCAGCTTCAATTTTGGAAGCATAAGTTGGGTGTGGTCTTCTTGCGGCTTGTTTAAAACCTCGATGTTCTTTTGGTAAACCCAAATGATGAGTAGCAACATCAGGATCAAGCCCAGACATTCCTGTATAATTCCAAGCAAAAATATCTTTATTTTTCTTTAGAAAAGAAATATACATCTCTTGTTCTTCAAGGGTCATGGCCGCACTAATTAAAGTGGGGCGTGGATCTTTCTCTGTACCCAGATTTACTTCTCTGAGTTCATCCACAGTGGTAGAGATACCCTCTTCAAATGCTGGAGGAGCATCTCTAAGATCTTCCTCTTCCTCTTCATCATGTGTTATTTCTTCCGTTTCTACATGCAAAGTAGATGAGAAAACGAAATTCTCATGATCATAAGAGATGTCAAAATTTTCACATTTTGAAGAAGAAGCTTCCATTTTCGACCCTATTGATGATAAAGGGTCTTCTTTGGGAAATAAAGAGGAGATGATGGATTGAGAATCGACATCATTATTCACCTCTGGTGTTGCTATAACTTCTTCTGGTCTGATTATCGAAGTATAGACTTGTTGGAATTCAGTAGATGAAATGAAAACGTCACCACTTATGCTTTCATCACTGCTTGGTAGGTTACCAATTTCTCCCATGTTGTCTGGCTCGATCGCCGTAATTGACATTATGGATCTTTCTATAAGAGTATTTTTATTTGGGCCTATTTTGTCAATTTGACTGATAGGTAAAACATAATCTGTACTCACACGTGAAAATGGATTTATTGGAATTTTCTCCAAACCATATGGAGCATTAACTTTGGTAATTTCCTTCATTGTAGATTTTTCTCTTCCCTTCATGTGATAAAATTCCGCCTCAATGTATTGAGACTCACATGTCTTGAACAGGGCCTTATCACCATACAATGTTCCAACTTGACCATCGAAACAGTATTTGAGACATTGATGGTATGATGAAGGAATAGTTGCATGCTGATGTAGCCAGGGTCTTCCAAGAAAGATATTGAAAGCTGAGTCTTGATCAACAATCATGAAATCCGAATTGGATACAAGATCTCCAAACTGAGTTCTGAGTGTAAGTTCTCCCAGTGGTTCTTGTTCATTTTTATCGTATCCTTGTAACATCATGGTAGAAGGAGATAAATCATATTCTGTGAGGCCCAATCGACGAAGTGTATGAATGGGCATGAGGTTGACTCCTGAACCATTGTCAATGAAAACTCTTCGAACATCTACACCATTGACTTTGCCAGATAAATACAAAGGTTTTATGTGCCCATGCACAACATCATCTTCATCTTTATCAGTAAAAGATATCACTGCATGGAATTCTGCAGGATTATTCTCTATGTGATAGATTTCAGCTGCAGCAATTTCAGCTTCAAACTCCTGAGGACTTGACAAAGCTTCGATGAGTGCTTCCCGAAGATCTTTTGACAGATTCAAAGCATCCAAAATTGATAACTTGGCTGGTACTTGGGCCAAGTGTTTCAATATATCATACTTTTTATCTAGAGGTCTGCATTTCCCAATAGGAATATACGGTTTAGCAGGTACCTTGGAAGCAGATGCTTTGGAAGCTGATGCATCTTGTATTGAAGTTGGCAACATCCTTGGTTTTGGAAGATTAGACTGATTAGATCCATTTACTTGCTGATATAAAGAAGATGGAACCTTTAATTGGTCTTCCAAAATAACTGTGCGAAAACTGACTTGGCCATTGGCAGAAGAACTTGCTTGTTCTTTTTGAGCTCGCTGAAGGGCTCTACCACGAGTTTCTACTGCATATACAGTGCTAGCAGGAGTAAAATTAGAGCAGTGGCTTCAGAAAGATCAACGTCTTCCCCTGTATCCTGAACCTCTAGAACCTCCTCAGATTCCCTTATTTGATACAAGGAATTCAGGCTCATCAAGACTGGAATATGGATCTGTTAATTGAATCATATTAACAGAACCAAAGATTAACTCTTCGTCTGATAAAGACTCTGCCTGGTTAGCCTGTTTAGGCTATGCCGTTTGGTGGGACGGTGCCCGTGGCTTTGAAGTAGATGGCATGAAATCTGCCAGAGTCAAAGACAATTTAGGATTTGATACATACTCATCTTCTCCTAATTCCTCTTTCTTCTTTGAATTGCGCTTCCCTTTTGAGGATTTATCTTTTGATGGAGGCTTTACTGCAGCTTTTGTAGGAGACACAATTGGCTTCTTCAATTGTGTTCGCAAAATGGAATGGGTCCGATTGATTGTCTTTCTGACCATCCAATCATCATATTTTTTCGCAGTTTTGCTTTTGACTTCCTGCCACTTGCCTCCTTCCTCTGGATCTGTAGCGGTAATACACGCTACATGAGCTGAAGAACCCTTCAATTTGACTTTTCCCAAGTCGACCATCTTTTGCAGGAGGTCTTTAAAGACAAAACACTCCTGGATGGGATGCCCCAACATTTGATGAAAGGGACAATAATTGGGACGGTCTTCATCTCCTTCCTTGTTTGGACTCTTGGGCACTGGTAATTGAACCAAATTATTTTCCAGAGCTGAAATGAAGTAACCAGGAACTTGCCCACTTCGGAAAGAGTATGTTTTACTCTTCATATCCTCAAATTGTTTTCGTTGTTGATCTTTTTGATCATTTGGACAAAATAGCCTTTGTTGTTGGCGTTCAGGAGGTGGAGACCTTCGAGAAGATGAAGGTTTTGAAGTAGAAATAGGTACAGGTGCTTGTTTAAGCATAATTGTAGCAGTTTCCGCTTTACCCATTCTCCTTCCTGGAGCTGATGGAATTATACGAGATTTAACCTTAGCCTCTCTAAGAGAATATTCAATCTGTTGAGCGATTGAAGTAAGGTCTCGAAACCCTCCTGTGTATTTCACAGGGATCAATGGTGTGCGTAATTCGTCACGCAAATTTGCCACACAGATTGGCAACAGTTCCTCCTGAGGGAGTGCTAAACTCAGGGAATACGTTAATCCCTTCCAACGAGCAATGAAATCAGAGACTCTTTCATTCTCCCTTTGCTTGCAGTTTGTAAGATCGAAAACTATCGTTTTTGGAAAAGTTGAGCTAAACTGAAGAAGGAATTTTTGACGAAGATCCTCCCATCCGATGATTGACCGGGATTTCAAGCTTGTATACCAAACAAAAGCTGGTCCTTGCAAGGTTCGCACGAAGCATCTGAGTTTCACTGCTTCTTGCTGCTCTGGAGTTCCCATCATAGGATCACAACACGACACGTAAAGCGTCAAATGTTGTTCGGGGTCGCCTGATCCATTGAAAGTAGGGGAAACAGGGTTTCCAAAACTGGATGGAGGAGAAATTGAATCTACCCATTCAGGGTAAACTTTCTTTTCAGGTGGAACTTGCGCTCGTTTCCCTTCCATAGTTTCTAACTGAGCTGTTAATGACTCAATAGTAGTTATTAACTTTTGAGAAACATCAGGTTGAACTTGGTTTTGGGTAGGTGCAATGAATGGAGATTGGACAGACGTGGTGGTTGGTGTTGCAACTGATGGTAGTGCTTCCAACCGTTGTTCTGTTTGACCCATAGGATTATACCTCTGAGGGTGTACTGATAAAGGAGGATATTCCTGATCCATCTCAGTAGTTACAAAAAAGTCCTTCGGCTGTCCGACTTCAGAATTCTTAAGAAGAAGACTACTCTGAAGTAGTTCTGCATTCAAACTTCTTAATTCTTTCATTTTTTCCTCCTGTTGTGCAAACCTTTGCTCTAATGAGAGCGATTGACCTCCTTCAGAGGAAGGGTGAGAAGTAACCTGATTCTTTCCTTTCCCCTTATTGGATCCTTTTCGGAGAGGGGGAAGTGTGTTACTTAAAGGAATACCCAGATTTTGGGTAAGCCTTTGATTACGTGTGCGCACACCTTCTTCATTTAGGTCTGTGTGCGCAACTTCTTGAGCAGGAACCTCTTCGTCTGATCCCTCTGATTGAGCCTCATCTGGTGAATCAGCAGCAACGACATTGATGACATTAATGGATGCATATTGCATGGAATCCTTTCTATCAACATTTCTGTGATATTGTCTTCTTCCATGTCCATGATGAGACATGGCATTCCATTGACTTGATCCCTCAGGAACTTTTTGGAGAACCGTCACTTGGAGAGAATCTCCTGATATCTTGGCTCTTCGTTCCTCTTGAGGCTTATTCCCTAATCGAGAGAATACTGACTTTCTCTGAGGGAGGGATTGAGGATTTGAAAAAGTCCCCAGTCCAGTGGACTGGGGATGTTCCTGTTGCTTCCGCTCAACTCCTCGAATCCCATTTGTTGACTCTGGGGGTTGGGTTAGAGAAGTCCCCAGTCTGACAAGCTGGGGTGTCTCTTGACATGCTATGTCTGAGATCTTCTTAAAATCTCTCTTGATCTTGCGAATCTTAGTTCGGAAATTAGCTGGATGCATTAACCTGTATCCACTTTTATCACCGGTTTCAACAGACTATTGGATGATTTCCGAAACTTATGTAATTTGATGACATGTTTTCTCCAGACGAGAGGCTTTTGCAATATTCTTGCCTGCTTGATGTAGGAGCAATTCAACAACTTGTTCTCTATATACTTGATTTTGAGAGGAACTAGTTGAAGCCTGTTCTTGAGCAAGCTTTTGATTATGAACAAATCCCATTGACTGTGGCCGGCCATGGGCAATAACATTGCATGAGACCATTTTCGGCGGGCTTTGCTGACTGGAAAGCACTGTGAAATGTAGTGCTCCATGAACACCCCATCCTCTGATATGAACATCAGATGGAGCATTGGAAATTAACTGACGCAATTTTCTTAGTGCGCCAAGGCATGAACGTTGAAGGGTTCTTTGTTGCTTTTCAGCCTTCAGATACCGAGAGACTGTTAGAGATGCCAAATCAATCTGGTGTTGTAACCCTTCTATTATCTTAATATGATTTTCATAATCACTGTAAGATAATACTTTCTTCTTCAATTGACAAAGAGTCTTCCATATGTTGAGACGAATATCATGGATTCCATTATCCGTCAACATCTTTGGAATGTCATACTGGGAGTCAGCCAAAGGCCAAAACATGACTGGTACTTCACCTTTTGACAGTTTTTTCCTCATGTTCAGCATTTCCTCTTTATCATTAAATGAAGATTCTTCTACCTGTTTGGACCAGAGTTGGTGTTTCCTTGTTGCTTCATCGGATTCAACAAGATTGGTAGAGATATCACTATTCATGCTAGAAGATGAATGACCTAGGGATGGTTCGGAGAATAACCTGAACCCCAGGCTATCTTCTGATGGAGAAAGAGTTTCACCTGCCGATAGTAAAGCATCAGACATGACTGGTTTTACGTTTTCAAGTGCCTCGAGATAGGAGGGCTTTCTCGTCACTACATTGCCTTCTGAAGAATTTTCGAGACAACGTGAATCACTACTGCGGAGAGGACTTTCGCAGTGAAGTTCATCACCATGAGGAGGACCGTCATGATGGGTTACAACAAAAGATGAAATCTCTTGCTCCTTGGTCTTCTGACCACACAGAGGGTTTCTGTGGCTCTCATCTGAAGAAGAAACTTCAAGATTGACCGAACTTTCATGAAGCAAGCCTTCATGAGGAAGTGTCTGTTGAAGACCTTCAAAATTATTGTTCCTGTTATTGAGAACTGAGGGAGTAGAATCTTGAATTCCGACAGATAAATGTCTGAGGGCTTCAAGAACTCCAGCATCGAGCAATGCCTTGTTGCAGATTGGCCTTTGATCTCCTGACTGTGCTGGGCGGATCTTTTTCTTAGATGCCTTCTAACTCACTTTAGAAACCACTTGTTGACGAAAGTGGTTACTCTGAGCAGGTGTATGTGCTTGATCAGGAAAGATGGTCAGGTTAGGCTGACGATCTCCACTCAAATCAGGTGTATGTGCCTGACTTGGTTGTCCGTTTGATATGGGGGAGTATGCCCCATAACCCTCTTGGACTGGAACAGATGTGTGTGTCTGTTCCGGAGTGAATCGTTGATGTGTCACTCCACTGCTAGGGATAGATTTATGTGTCTGTCCCTGAGATGATGCTGAAGCTGTTATGATATCCTGACAAGCATCCAGAATATGAGCAAGAATTTGCTTCTGCTCTTTCACCATTGACAAAATATGTTTGGTGACTTCAGCCGCCGGAACGAGGATATACGTCCATTCCAGGCTTGGAGTAGGTGTATGTGCCTGCTCCTGTCCTCCTTTTCCTGTCAGTGAATCTTGAAAGTACTCAAGTGTGGAGGCAGAGAGTTGAGTCTGCCTCCTGTTTGTCATCGGGGCTTTCCGACTGACTTCTCTGTGCGCTACCAAGCGAGACTGTTGGTAGGCTTGATTAGTATTAGCAGGTGTATGTGCCTGCTGATTACACTTCGCCAAACGTGGTTGACGAGATCCATCATATGTAGTCAGACGAGCCTGCTGACTAACTGGTGATGTATAAGCAGGTGTATGTTCCTGCCTACAGTACTCCGCCGGAATTGCCTGGCGGGATTGGCTTGATGCTGCCAGACGAGTCTACTGGACAGCGGAATTAAAACGGACAAGTGATTGTGTCTGCTCGTTGTTTTCCACCAAGTTAGGTTGGTGGACTTCTCCGGAGATGGAAGGGATGACAACCTGCCCATTGTTCACCGGATTCCGTCTCTGGCGGTTCATCTTGCCTGCTCGGGTTCGAGGAACCTGAGCTGAATGCCTGGAGTCGGTACCCTCATCATGTTGAGGGCGCACTACCGCATGAGTCTGGTGGCGATTATTGATGGGAGCCCTTGATAAGGACTCCTGTCTTTTTGAATTAAGGTCCTGCGGGACCTGCTCATTCACTTCCTCAGAGTAAGGGAGTGAATGGAAATTGCATTCCGGGGATAACGACCCGAAACGGTTGGAGACGGTAGTCAGCACCACCTGCTTCTTGATCGCTGGCCGCCGTTGTCCGGACGACCAGGTAGAGTTGTTAACTTGGAGGGATTGACGAGCGGCCTCCAGAGTTGGGATAGTACCGTTGCAATGGTACTCCTTAACCAGTGCATTAGAAACCCAGCGTTGAAGACGCTGAGTTGGTGATGTCATCCTCAGAGCGGACGACGTTCCAGCAGGAGTAGCAGCATTGGTTTTCACAGCAGCAGACCTCACAGTAGAGGTGTTCACAGCAGCAGTATTCACAGGGGTGAATTTAAGGAAAGCCATTTTGCAGAAGATCTTGAGAAAAGAGTGCTTGTTCCATATAACATACATAATCAAGATGAATCCGGCCACTGCATCTTTTGGATGAGCACATGTCAATGATTGCTTTGTTGGGAAAAAGGGCCTAACAAATAAGAATAACATCACTTTAACTTGGTTAAGGATTCACGTCGGGTTCACCATTTTTGTTTCCTCACTGATTTCGGGGATGACCTCCTGGACGGGAGATTCAAACGTTCCGATCGGTTTCTAGCGGGTTTGTTCGTAGAACCAGAAACATCCAATGATTCCACATCCGTTTGGACCTACTTTCCAAAGGTAGGCGCTCATTAGCTTGTGGACTGATGAGGCTTAGGAATTTGCATTGGTCGAGAGGATGGGAGGTCGGACTCATCACACCTTTTTGATGGGAATTATTGTCTACTCCGGGACTCTCTTTATAGATTTAAGTTATGTTCGTGAATCCTTATTACATTACCAAGTATAAAATGTGATTTCCTTTAGTTTTAACAATCAATGATTAAATATGCAAGAAATTTAGAGAATCTTTTATATATATTCGAGGTTCTTCATCAATAGAGAATCATCTATATCTGTTTAGAGATTCTTGGTCAATGGTATCCTTCAAAACATTTATATAAAAGTCTCTTGGTCATTATGATGACCAGGCTGGTTTTAAATCCACTCAGTGGGGCACTTGAAGTTTATCGTCATTCAGAAGGACAGGGATTATTTCAAAGTTGGGATCGAACCCATAAATAGGCTACCTACGTATCCTTTGTTTTTGAAAAGGAATCAAAACCCACGTAGTTCGAGTAATGGAGTATGATGTTTACGATTGATGGCTCAAAGAAGAATGTCATAATTACTTTTACACTCTAAGCTCACGTGAGTCATGCTCGGTGTGAGAAACAAGAGGTATTGGTAAAAATTAGACAATTGTGCCATGAAAGATGCAATCATAAGAATTTGTTTGGGGCTTATGTATGTATGACTGCCCAGATAGATGAAGGTTTGGGATTTACTTTTAGGGAGAAAATCCAGGAACAGGGTCCATAAAGGTATATGTGCTTTATGGAGATTTCAATACTCTAATCTTGGGGCTTACTCCTAAGGAGGATGCCCAAGTTAGGAGGGGACTTATGATTGGGTTTTACTCCTGAAAAGGAAACCCAAATCAAGGGTAAATTAGGACTGGTTAAGAGAAATTTAAGGGGGATTGGGGCTTACTCCTGAAAAGGAAGCCCAAGATTATGACTGAGTCTTATTCCTGAAAAGGAGACCCAGGTTAGGGATTAAGGTTTGGGGCTTACTCCTGAGGAGGATGCCCATGTTTTGAGGTTGGGGCTTACTCCTAAGAAGGATGCCCATATTTGATTTTGGGGCTTACTCCTAAGAAGGATGCCCAAGTTAAATAATTATGATTGGGGCTTACTCCTGAGGAGGATGCCCAAGTTTGGGAACTTTAAGAATTTGGGGCTTACTCCTAAAGAAGGATGCCCAAATTAAAGGATTTATAACTGGGGATTATTCCTGAAAAGGAGACCCGGGTTAAGGATTCTCTCATCTTAAAGGATGAGGTTGAATGAACGAACTCTCAGTCTTTGATGACATAAAGATGTATAAATCACTAGGTTTTGAGAGATATTCCACCGAATTCCTTTCAGATAAGGAAATCAAATCAAGAAATCATGCCATAAATGGATTTAAAGAGTGTCTTGAAGACTGAATCTTGAATAGGAAAGGTGAAATGGCTTAAGAGGGGTAAAAATGGGCAAGATGGGCACCCAAAAAGATAGGGGCGCGCAAGTCTTGAAAGGCGCACAAGTCTTCCGTGGGCGCGCAAGTTTTGGTCGCGCAGGTATACCTGCGCGACACATGGTGTACTTGCGCGATTTTCAACCAACATTGAAATATTTGAGCGACTCTTTTGTAAACCCTTTAGAATCCTCTTGAGGTTCTTCCAGAAAAGGGACGCGCAAGTTATATTGAAGGAAATAAGTCGGCGCACAAGTGTTGATAAGTTTCAACACTTAGGCCTTCCTTCTTCTCTTTAGATCTTCCATTCTAGGTAAGAAATTACCTTAGAAGTGTTCTGGAAGCTTTGAGAAGAGACTTGGGTGTCGGGAGCTTCAATCCGAGTTTCTGGAAAAAGATCCCCTAGAATGGGGGGCCCAGAGGGTCTATTTATAGGCAGGAGAAGACCCCGGGCGGTTACCGGGCGGTTACCCCTTAGGCCGCGCAAGTCACTTGCGCGATCAAGAGCGTCGCGCAAGTATACTTGCGCGGCAGTAAGATAACTTGCGCGGTAAAATTGCTGTTGATCCTTTGTTCATGCCTTTGTCGATTTTTGATGTTTTCTTCAAAGGTTAAATCACTTTCAGCTCAGATATTCCCTTTTCCAGTCTTTAGATTCTGTGACGAAAGGAGCGTCAACAAGATTCTTCCACAATTTTGGTTCTTTTATTAAGGACTCTATGTGCTTTTATAGAGGTTAAATACCCTAAATATATTCCTTCATCACTCTAGTGTAAATTTTACATGATTGTATTTTGTATTAAGAATAAATACGTTAAAATGAGAATATTTAAAGTAAATAAATTTAGGTTTTCTACCATTCAATAATTTATATGGAGTCTTATTTAAGAGGGGTATCATCATATCCTTATTTCTCCTCAGACTGATTTTTTTTATTTTCATAATAATAAATTTTATATAGTTAAGTGATAAAATGTACATGCATGTAGTATTAAACCATATAAAATAAAAAACCCAATTAATATTTCAAAATTCAAACTTACTAAATGAACATTACACCCAAAAAAATTAAAATCTTCAAACCTTGTGTCGTCAGTACACATTTAGATGTATGCTTGTAGGAGACGCATTACCTTAGGATAAGATAAGTTTTCATTTTTAATTTTGGTCATTGTTGAACCATACTCACAAACTACACACATCATCAAAAGATAAAATATTCACCTTCAACCAAACGAACATGGACATCTTCATCAATAACCACAATGAGAAATACCAACCACAATCAAGAAGACCCACTATCAAAGAAAACTAATGGTTCCATAATAAAATAAATGTGGGACAAGAACCGTCGAGAATCAATCACTATAAATAACCATATCCAAAATCTTAGAAGACATATTCAATATCCCAGAGTAAATACTTATCAAAGGAAAACTAAACCAACATAGATAAACACAAACTGAAGAATACTACACTACCACCACTCCCACCACCATATACCCAAACCACTCTGAAGAAACCAACACACCAATTTGAGATGGGGTAATGAATATTGGACCAATCTGGAAGAGAAGGGGTGAAAGTGAGGGGGATGAAGACAATCCATAGATCTGAAAATCCATTACCAAACATTGTTGTTTTCATAGAGGATGAAAACCAAAAACCACCAAACATGCAACGCATGTGAGAGAATACCACCACATAGTTGGATTTCACATATTTCTAGAAATCCAAAAAAGAAACACACCCAGAATTTATTGGGGGAAAACCCAAGAACCTCCTTTACTGGACCAAATCCAACGCCAAACACACGACCACCAAAATCCTCACCAGAACAGAATTAAATAATGAAATGGGAAAATGGAGTATCTACCAAGCAGAAGACTAGGATACCAGATCCATACTTTTTGAGATGCACCCTTGACTCTGAACTCATCCACCAACACTATCCCAAAACTACCACAAACACATTCATACCAAACTGAGATGGAGTCCAGTAAAATGGGATAGGCAACAAGAGAAGAGGTGGGTGAATGGGACCACATGAAGATCCACTAAGAATCGAATCCAACTTAACCCCAAACCACCAAATCACCTTTGAGTTAATCCAAAGTGGGTTTTTTCATGAAGTTTCAGTCAATAAGATCATGTAAGGAATAGATGGGGAGCAAAAATTGATATAAAACATCTAAGCAACATAGAAGAAAAATGAAAAGGAAAAATAAAATCAAAGAGATAAAAAACCCTAAATCCAAAGGAATCCATAAAAAAGAGAATTTTATAATAGATATCTAACCACTATTAAGGTCATTGTAAGGAGAGTTATGGATAAAGAATAGGGATTCAATAAGAAGTGATAAAGAGGTATAGATAAGATAGAAAACAAAAAAAACATGGAAGTAGTAGGCTCTTCTGATATAGGAGAAGAGGAACCCTAGATCTTGGGAAAGAGAGATAAACTTGGAGATAAAGGCACCATCTTCCTCCTTGGTCCACTAGTAGAGACTTATTAATTTCATAAAAAAATTATTCATAGCATGTACCAAAAAATAAACATGTATTTCACATTCACTAAGCATGATCTGAGAAATTTCTTTGATATTTTGGTTTCACTTTTTAACAACCCCATTTTATTGAGGTGTTCATGGGGTATAGAAATTGTGACCATATCTATGTTGTGAATATAAATTATCAAATACATGATTCTTAAATTCATAGTTATGGTCACTATTCAAGGATTTAATGGCGAGTTCACTGGGTTCATATGGACCTATCTCAAATTCTTGATTCTTAAATTTAACCCATGTGAATCTTGAATAATCATTAACGATCACATAATCATGGTGCTTTACACATAGACTAGAAACTCTATAAATTAAAAATAATTCATGTTAACTAGTTATAGGGGTTGATATATAGACAACACTTTCTCTATTTTAAAAGAAACTTTGTGTTGCTTTCCCTTTTTCCAGGTATTAAACACTTTATCTTTTAGGAACTCAAGTTTGGGTAGATCCTTGACTGGTCCTTTTCTAGAAAACTTCTTAAGTGAGTGTATATTTAAATGGACTAGTAACCTATTCTATAACCAATTTTATATATAAAGTCACTTAAGCAGGAAAAATTTTGAGAAACTAAATAATATCAATTTACAACATAAACAATATCATTTATTAAAGTAATAAAAACTAAATCATGATTGGAATCATAAATATTAAAATAATTATTTTAAATTTAATATGATATAAATCATCACAAAACTAATAAATTTTATGTTGATAATATTTTAAACCCTCAATTAGTAATACTTAATAAATAAGAACAATTTTGGCATTAGTAATTTTTCTAATACCAATTACTTATCCTTTTTCATTATCAAAAAAAGTGACATGTAAACCATCAACTTTTACAAAATTCTTGAAACTCAAGTAATCTCTAGTCATGTGTATGGAATATCCAATATCTAGATACCACAATCTTTTATTGTATTTCTTCAATCATTTTACCTTAAAATTTATCCAATAAATGATTTTGTAACACAAACTTTCTTGGGTCCATAAAAGTTAGAAAATAAGTCTTTTGATATCTAATTTTTTTCTAGGTTTGTTAATATTAGTATTAAAATTGTTTGAGAAATAGGTATTTTTGGTCTAAATTGGGTTTCCCAATATCCAAAAGTTCCTTTTCATTCCTAATAATAGATTTAGAACCAGGTAAAAAGTAATTCTTCTAAAAAATCCTTTACTATCTGGATTGCTGTCCTATATCAATTATGAGTTTATGTGTTTTTTTATTACCCAAAATCATTTTTAATATATTAGTACCTTTATATAAATATCCCGAATCCTTTCTAAGTTGTTAATTTTTCAATTTCAAATAAGTTTTTTCTCTAAATAACATTGAATTGTTTTATTTTTTAATAGAAATATATGTTTTATCTATAACAGATAAGGAATGAAATTTCTTACTACTTTTATACTTATTTTTAATTTCATTCATAGTTTATTTAAGAATAGAATAATTCTCTTCTAACTATTTATTTGACATTTCAAAATCATCTAGATAATCATTATTAGAAGAGATGGAACTAGTGTGTACCTCCAAATCAGTGTCTATGAAACACAAGTTATCTTGTTCATTTACATCATCCTTATCTGAATCCCTGAAGCTCTCTTATAAACCACTATAAGTAACCTTAATTTATTTATTTGGTTTTGTCCATTATCATATTTCTTTTTGTACCTAATATTAGTTAGTCTACTCTGGTATAGACCTTTCTTTTATACTCATAGAATGTAACTTCTCCAATTGAGTCGTCCTTTTTTCAGTTTACCTTTTTGTCATGTTTTCTTTTATAGTTTGATTTTATGAAAAAAAATTATTATTATATAAATTTTTAAACCTTTTAGTTAAATGATACATCTACTCAACATTTTCAAAATCTGATTCACTTCCACTGGAATTATCTTTCTTGATTACTTCCATTAACTTTTGTTGATATCTTTTGAATGCAACGAACTTCTTCTTTGGTTCTACATCCTCATAGTTACCTTTAAGTTCTTCCTTAAACATCATCAAATTTACCACCATCTCCTTGAATTAAAGTTTTGTTGATATCACATGATTCTCTAATGGAGACTAATATACTTATCCATTTTTCAGGTAGCCATATTACAATTATTTACACGTTCTTTTTCTCATTCATAGTCTATCCAAGTGAAATAATTATATTAATGATATCATTTACCCTAATATATATCTAATAAATATAATCATTAGGTTTTATCTTAAAATAATTAACTTTAAAAGTATTTTTATTCAAGTTCATTTGTTTAACATTTTTTGTTCCTTTATGAGAAGTAGTTAAAGTATCCTAGATTTGATAAGTAGTGTCACATGCAGGTTGATAGTAGGATTCATCTTATTTTAATTCACAGAATAAATCATTCATATCCTTTTAATTATATTTTTTACATTTCTTTATTAAGATTACTCAAATATTTCCTAGGAGATTTGGGGTTTTCATATTTATCTTCAATTGTACCCCAAATATCAAAACTCATGCTTTCTAGATATATTTTCATTTTTATTTTCCATTGAGCATAGTTTTGATAATTAATAAAAATAGGTTGATTGGTAGAATATCCCTCAACTTATGAATATTCCATAAATACAAAATATTAAATAAATAGAAATTAAGATCCTACCCTCAAGATTTGATCAAGGTCAAAACAAACAAAGACAGTAAATGAGTAAAAACAGAGGGATCCTGAAAGAACTTTCTCTCACACCAAATTCCATTCATAGTGGAATGATCAAGAGGAATGTGAATTGAGTTTACAAATAAAAAAATTATTTTTTTATCAATTAAAAAAAATATTCAAAATCCATAATTTAAAATCAACCTAGTTAACAGATACAATAGATATATATAATTTGATACTTTAAAAAACATTTTCAAATAAAATTATTATTATCTAGTTAAAACAAATGAAATTAATTTAAGTTTGAAAATATTTTACTCACATTAAAAACGCACACACACATAAACATATCACTTAAAATTTATAACTATAAAATTATATTTTTAAAATGTGGTTTTATAAACACTCATTGAGAATTGGAAGTAATAAATATATTTTTGAGTAAATACAAAGTAAGAATTGAAAGAAAAAAATAAAACAAATGGTGGAATTTTTAAAAAAATAGTTTCATTTCCAAGCCATAACCTAATCCAATTTGCATGATAATAATACAATTCTAAGAACATTTATTAAAACTAATTGATTGATCCACAACATGGATTTTGTGTATTGTTCCAAAAACTGGATCATATTACAAGTATACAATTACACACAGGGTGGTCTATGATTGACCAAGGCTTTCCAAATTTATTCATAGAAGATAAATGTTAAGGAGTAAAACAAATAATACCATATTAATCTTATTTATAGTATAATAGAAGTGCTAAAATGTATAGGAAAAATCATGCACAACTAGAATGTAAAGAAAAATGGAGCAAGAGAGAAAAGTGTAATGAAGATGTGGTGAATCTCTATCTATGATCATGTTTAGTTTATTATTGAGGTTATTTTATCCTCATATGTTCTCATAAAGGTTATTATATTAAATGAAGTATTCATTTGAGCTCTTTATTAGTTTTTATAGTGAAATACAGAAAATAGAGTGTTGTAGATGTGAGAAGGAAGTGTAAGCACATGGTTTTTTTCAGAACACTACTTACACATGTGATAATTCCTCTTATTTATAGATAACTCTTCTAAAACTATCCATTGATATATAATCATAAATAAATTATCATATTTAACATATTTCATAGAAAGTATCAACTTTCTATTAGGAATAAAATAATAAATGTTCCGATGAAAATTTATAATTAGGCATAAAAGATATCCTGGTGAAAATTCTTTAATTAGACACATAAGGTCTAATTTCACGATCAATTAGAACTTGCGGTTGATATATGACTTCCTCTTATGTTAGATTCATCGCATAGTTTGTTGGTTTCAATGTATGGTAGTTTAGAATCAATGTGCAATCAATACCCTCATGGTCAATTAGGACTTGTGGTTGATGGAAGACTTCTTCTTACATTAGATTCATCACATAGTCGGTTGGTATGAATTTATGGTAGCTTAGAGTCAATGTGAAATAAATAGAGTACTTAACTCAATTTTCAAACATTTTTAGTCAATAGATACTATACTTTATGTTGTTGATGAACTTCTTCAAGATGTAGGTCCAGTACTGAGAAAAATTCTGATTTTCTTTTTTGCGATCAATTTCCCATCACATAGTTTTTTGTTTGAAGAGTGTGTTCAATTCTTTGATACTTTATGGGGGCAATTGGGTGATCATGTTATCGATCTAGTGAAATGAATATTCATTCCAATATGTAGAATATTTTTCATAAAAATATAGTTAACTATCATTATAATAGCTTTTACCTTAAAAAATATATAATTACATGATTTATAATAAGGGTTATACTATCTTAGATTTCTAGGATGTTTTTGGTTTATAGATTTATATAATTAGGTAAAACATTACATAAAAAGGTGTAAATTTCCAAATAGTATCTATTTTTCTCATAAAATATTTTATTTATAAATACACACTTGTTTCATTCAAGATAAATCTCATATCTAGAACTTTGACTTTATTAACTTTTCTAAACATTAACACAATTTTGTTGAAAACTTGCAATTTTAATTATTTATAAAACATAATTGAACTAGTATAGTGCAAGCATAAGTATCTTATTGTAACACCCTAGGTAAATAAAGAATATGACATTTTCTTATTTATCCATATTTGTGAATAAAGTATTAATATGACTTTAAAGGGGACGCTATGCTCGATGGCGTACCCAACACGCAACAACGAGTTTCTTGGGAATCTTACGTTGCACTCTAATAATAAAATAATATTATTTTAAATGGTAGTTAACATGTAGCCATTGTATTGGCAGGAATGGATATAAATAACTAAAATATTATTATATATGTTTTTTAATGTTTTTACATTTATCCAATAAAAGATAAAGGCATAAAATACGGAAATAATTCGATTTTAGGCGTATATGCCATAGTTTTCACTAAAGGTTCACTTATCGCCTTTTGATGGAGAACCATCATTAAATATAGTTTTGTTCACTCTTATACATCCTTTTGGACCAAATAAAACTCTTCTTAAGAATCGGGACATCAAAATTTACTTTGTGAAAATATTTGGTATCTTTCCGATAAAGTTCATTTTTTAATGAATAGTGTAAAATGTTGAACCTCTTTTTAATCTAATTTATTTATATGATTAGATTATCTTTTGAATTGGTTTTAAAGTGAAATTAGAATATATTTTTACTATTTAATCCAATATTGGTCGTTGGAATTAATTTCACTTTGAAATCAGACTCAAACTAGTGTCAATCTTTTGATACTTATTGTTTCATAAAAACAAGATATTTGCTCTGACAGCGGGAATTAATTATTAAATTAATTAATGTGACTTATATGTTTTGAATTTTTTAAAATGGACTTCATTTTTTAATTCAGAATATCAAATATAGCTTACGGTGAATTTTTGGGATTTTTCGGAAAAACTTCAATTTTTGATGAATAGTGAAACCACTAAGTGGTACTTATAAAAACAGATTTTTCCATTTAAATGAAATTTTGCCATATTTGTGTTTTGAATTTCAAAAATACGACATACATGGTTGTCATTAATAAGTAAAATGTGGTTAAATGGGATAAAAATAATTTTTTGGTGAATAGTAACTTATTAAGTTTTTAATCGCGATTAGAGGTAATTAGTGCAGTTTAAGGTAAAAATAATGTTTTAATAATATTAAATGAACTTGACACATGTCCTAACCTCATTGGATGTGTCATGGCCGACCAAGAAAACCCATGGGTCAACTTGGGGACCCCATGAAGCCACTTTGGTTGGAAAATGACATTAATATCTTTTTATTTAAAGTTAAAGTAAAAATGAGACAAACATGAAATGTTTTACTAAAATACTTTTTACATGGGGTTATACAAATCCAATTTTTGACTATAAATATTCATTGGAAATATAAAAATATTTCCTACATCATAGTATTTTTTTTATAATTTTTAGACATTAAATAAATTAAATTATTTATGACATCATGATGATGCAGCGATGACCTCATTATTTAATGATTTAAATAAAATAGAAAGATAATGTAATATCTAAGACCTAAACATGTCCAAAACCTATTGTATGAGTGGCTTTAGAACCCTTATAACATTATCCTCTAAAAACATAAATTTGGGACCTCTTAAATCCGAATACCATTTTAAAATAAAGTGACTTTTCTTTACCTTCAAAGAGTGCCCCTCCTCTCCTCTTATAAAAGGCATCCACCTCTACCTACTTACCCACACTCCCAAAGCCTTTGGCTCGGCCAAACTCTGCCCATTTTGTCTCTCCACTTCCCTCTCATACTCCTAGAAGCCTCACTTTGGGCAGAAGTCTTCCCAATGAAGCCTTTGAGCTCAAATTAAAGGGAGTTACCCGATTTTAAGGTAATGTCTTCACTTGAGTCCTTTTGTTTTATTTTGCTTCTCCAACCCCCTAAACTCTTTTTTTTCATTTCTTTTGTAACAAATACAGTATAATAAATATACTAGGATGTTTTTATTAGAAGTATTCGAGCTACACTTTCACTCACCTATATCTAATGGTTAAAGAACATACTGTTTCCGTGGATGGCGAATTTCGGCCTCCCGAAACGATGATTGTTCAACATTCTTTTAACACCTTCAAAGGTGGACATTAAGAAGACACTATATTTATATGTGATATATAATATGTTTATGTTTTTCTTAATCTTCTGTATTTTTTATTTTGGGCATACCTTTATGGTTTCCATTATGGGTAAACGCAATATCTTCATTTAAGGAAGTGCGGACTACCGCCCCCTCAAAGTGATTTGATTCGTTAATACCATATGTGGTACGTATAAAGGATATATTTAATAATATTATATATGATACCATACTGGAATTAAAATACTATTATGTATCATTATATTTTAATTCCATTAAATATGAAATAGAAATGGAAGTAGCGTTCATGCGTACGTACGACCTACCGTCTCCATGAATGGTACATTTCATTTCTTATCTCAAAATGTTATGTAATATTATAAGTACATATATATAATGGATATATATGTAATATATTACATAAAAATTATGTATATCATTCTGGAATTATAACATATATATATATATCTCATTTTGTTTTAATTCCATTAATATGACAAAAAATAAAAGTAGCGTTCATGCGTACGTACGGCCTACCGTCTCCATGAACGGTGCTTTTCGTTTTTTTATCTCCAAATGATATGGAATAGTATGAAATGAATATTTACTAGATATATATGATATTTTAATCATTAATACTATTCTGTAAATTATTTACTTATAACTACATGGGCAATCTTTTTTCAAACAAGTTCATTTTTGACTCATGTACCAAACATCGGCAAAAATGTCTGATATGAACTAAAATTATTAAACAATTATTATAACATTATAATATGTGATATGAACTGAATAATAATCTATAAATGAGGTACTTAGGCAATTATTAATTGACCAATGTTTATTATTCAGGAATATAAAGAAACGAACAAGACAAGTTGGACTTGAGGTAAGGGATCATACCCCTCTTTTTCTTTTTAAGTACACTCTTTTATGTCATTCCTTCTAAGCTCATCTTTCTTGTTATTGGGATGTTCTTTTATATTACTCTTACTGTAATTTTTATGATCATATGATGAGAGACCCTATTCTCTCTCATCAATCCATTGTGGAAGTTTTGAGTGGCGTCGTTAGGCTGCCGAATTTTCGTAAGAGATCTAACCTCTCTCTTTCTCTTTAAGTACTCTCCTTTGTGTCACTCCTTTTAAGCTCCTCTTTGTTATGTTGGGGGATTTTATTTTATATTCCTCTTGCTGTAAATTCTATTGTAATATGATGGGATACTCTATTTGATCTCATCAATCCATTTTGGAAGTTTTAAGTGGCGTCGTTAGGCTGCCGAATTTTTGTAAGGGATTTTTCATCTCACATTTATTCCCGTGAAATTTATGCTACATTTGCCACAATTTCCTTTGAGTAGTGTATGTACTGACCATTATTTTACTCATTGTGTAATATTCTTTCATTTATGAGTATTTACATCAATGATGTATTGTCCTTCTTTCACGGGGCGTATGTTTCGAAAGATACCCATGTCGGTAAGGGAACCTTTCACCCTCCTCTTTTTAAAAGACTTATTTTGTTGGATCTTTTAATTTACATATTTTTATGTTGGGATATGTTCCCATATATCCTTATTGATGTAAATTTTATGTCTAAGTGATGAGATACTTTTTTTTATCTCTCATCAACTCATTTTGATGTGATGTCGTTAGGCTGTCAAGGGAACTTCTTAACCCAATTTCAATTTCTTTGGGTTCAACATGTAGTTATTGAATATGTCATCCTTTGAATATGTGTGAATGACCTTTGATTATTTTACACTTAATATCCAATTATATTTTTTGTATTCGTTTTTCACACATAATTATGTAATTGATTTATCCTTAAACCAAGGATACCGTCTTTGTATGGGACTTCGTCTCAATATCCTTTCATTGAGGCATATTTTATTTTATACACAACTTTATTTTATACGGTGTATAAACCCCTTTGACTTTTACGTTTATCCAAAAGGAATCTTTTTTATACGAAGCGTTTTACAAAACAACAAAAGGGAATGTTTTTGTCGTACGTATGCAGCGACAACGACTTCTCCGCCACCGTGACCATTATTTGAGTTTCAGCTTCCTCTACAAGCCATACCTTCTTTTTAAAAGAAAAATAAATACCAAGTTTTACTTTTCTATTATTTTGGTATTGAAAATGGTTTTCATAATGTATTTATATCAATGTTTTGTATTGATATCTTGTTATTTAAAGGTGGAAATGTTATGTTTCCTTTATGCATGTTTTATGTGATAAGATTATGTTATGGTTCTTGGGAATTATTATGAAGACGGGTGGTTCCGTGATAAACTAAGGGCGGGTGAGCCTGATATAGCTCTCCAATGCATTGGGTAACGCGAAGGACTGAAACATTAAGGTTTCTCTGAAGAGATTTAGGGAATATACTGTGATGGGTATTCCATAGGTAACCAAGAGGGTTACTCCCTACGTACGAATGTTATGAATGCCTCAAGTTACCTTTATGTCTTATGATTTCTATGATTTATTTATGATTTTATGAGGTATGTTAAAGTGTCTATGTTTTATGGGTAAAGTATGATTTCATTCTTATGTATATATGAACTCATGTTTCCTTTCCATATTTTTATAACCCTTACTGAGCTTTTTATGCTCATCCCTAGTTTTTGAAATGTTTTTCACAGGTCAAGGGAAAGGTACATGATGTGATGATAGTGTCAAGGATGTGTCAAGAATGAATCCATGTTTTATTTTAAATATGTTTCTGTTGATGGGAAGAATGAATACTATCTTTTATGTAACCACTTTGTTAAATGTGGAATGTAATGCAAGTTTCATGATCTAATTCTCTAAAACTCTAAACCTGAAAAGATCCTCAATGTGTAATCTTGTAATAACTCAAGATTAAGTAAGGTTTAAGGCTGGGGCCTTATAGTTGGTATCAGAGGTCAGTTTAGATAACTTTAGAGGTTAGGGTATTCTTTAAGCATAAGTGGCATTACCATAATGGTTAGGATTTCAGAAAGAGTCCTAGTTTTAGATAAAGTGAATGAGTAAGTATATCTTAGTGTTTATCTTCCTCATTAGTACATGATGGTTTTTTTTTTGATATACTCACACTGACCTTTTTGGTTGTAGTAAATAGTTGGATCTAGCAGGCACCAAAGTAACAGTGGATGTGAAGGAAACTGTGACAGTTTTTTGAGCAAGCAACTGAATGATATGGGAGCTGCAATGAGAACTCTTGTGATTATCCTCAACCAACTATCTGGAGTCATGATTGACCACCTAAACCTTGGTGATTTCTCTAAGGCATCATATATGCAAGAAACAAATCCCTACGGAAGTGCAGGTAAAAATCATAAAGTTAAGTGTGTTCAAAAACCTATGTGTCAAAGATGTGGAAATAAACACCTAGGAAAATGTTTCAAAGGGACATAAATATGCTATAGATGTGGAAATGAAGGTCATAAAGCAAGAACCTTCCATGGAAAAAGGAAGCATCCAATTGACTTGAGGAAAGGGAAAGAAGTTATTTCTAAGGGATCAATTGAATGTTTCAAATGTGGTGTGCATGGTCATTACGCAAACACATGTCCTATGAAGAAGTTTCGTGAATGGGGTTACCAAGAGCGTACAAATGTTTGTTTACCAATACCTAATGCCATTCCGATTGAGGATGAAGAAACTGACAATGACCAATCAAAGGTATGTATTATTTCATGACTATTGTTTTCCTATTTTGGAATCTTAGGATATGATTCATGATTTTGTTTGTAGGAAAGAGGTATTTCAGAATAAGTTGGAAAGGAATGGTTAATGGATCATGAAGAATGTTGAATGAGTAAGATGTCAACATATAAGGGCTTCAAGAGTTATGGTGAAATTCTTAAGAGTATTATGTCTCTTTTGATGATGGGTTACATTAGAAGACTTTTTATATTATGTGTAACCCTGATGTTTAATATAGGCAAATTTTATTCAAGGAATAGTTATCTTTTCTTTTGTGGACATAGTTATAAAGAACCATTTGGGTTTATATGATCCTTACTTTTGAGGTAATTATGGGTTACTATATGTTATGATTGAAGTGAAAGGAATGAGATAAAATTGAGGTTAAATTATGTTATGGTTATTTTTGATGATTTTATCCCTTTTTGGGGAATTATTTGAGAATTATATAGTTTTGGAAAAAGGACAACACGTAGACCGTGTGACTACCCGTCGCGTCGGACAAAGCTGCGGGAATCGAACCCACAACCAAATTTCGACTGGTATTTATCGCCTACCACTGGACTACGTGAAGTCCCTAGTTAGTTTGACTGATTCTTTTTTTTAGTTATATGATTTTATGAATTAAGAGTAAGTTGATTTTGGGTTATTTATGAAAATGATTAACCTATCATGGAGGATATGTGATTAGGTTAATTACTTTTCAATATGAGACTTTAGGAGCAACTGATATTGTTTGGAGATAAATCTTACGATTTAACTTGGAAGACTATGTGACTAAATCCTTCAAATATTTGGGTTTCAATCTTAGATTGGTTTACTTTGAAGAATTTTATGGACAAATTGTTTATCGGATGGTCCTCGTTGAACTTTGGGTTTTGTTGGACAAATTTCGGAGATTAAGAATAGATTTTCTTTTTAAAGGGTTATCTTTTTCTGGATTATCTGACCTTGTACTAACCTTTTGGTTTTGTTTTTGGTTAAAGCCTAAAGAAATGGGAAGTATATAGTTCTCTTTGGTGGATTAGGTGATTCTCTAGAAGTTGATTATAGTACTCTTAATGTGAACAAGTCTTCCTAAATACTCGTCTTTTGGAGAAAATATGAGTTTGTGTAAAAGTTGAAAGTCAACATGAAAAGTGATTATGTTTCCCTATGAATGAATTACTCAATAAAAAGTAACTTAAAACAAAAATATTGTCTATTAACTTTTCCTACTGGGGAATCGAATACTGTTTAACCCATCACAAGTTTGTGATTTTATTATGGTTGAATTTCTCCTAGACATATTTTCTATCACTCTCCATCAGAACATGACCCTATGTTTTCTCCTCCATGTCCATGTTTTCCTACATGGAATCCTAGTATGGGTTAACTCGGGTGACCTCTATACTTATCTTTCTTTATTTTAAAGTGATTGTTTTACCGACTCTTGTTTCGATGTGGGATTTTCAATGAAGTTTCCGAGCCCAATTTTAAAATTGCGAGGACGCAATTCCCAAAAGGGGGGAAGGATGTAACACACCAGGTAAATAAAGAATATAAAATTTTTATATTTATCCATATTTGTGAATAAATTATTAATATGACTTTAAAGGGGACACTATGCTCGATGGCATACCCAACACACAACAACGAGTTTCTTGGGAATCTTACGTTGCACTCTAATAATAAAATAATATTATTTTAAATGGTAGTTAACATGTAGCCATTGTATTGGCGGGAATGGATATAAATAACTAAAATATTATTATATATGTTTTTTAATGTTTTTACATTTATCCAATAAAATATAAAGGCATAAAATACGGAAATAATTCGATTTTAGGCGTATATGCCCTAGTTTTCACTAAAGGTTCACTTATGGCCTTTTAATGGAGAACCATCATTAAATATAGTTTTGTTCACTCTTATACATCATTTTGGACCAAATAAAACTCTTCTTAAGAATCGGGACATCAAAATTTACTTTGTGTAAATTTTTGGTATCTTTCCGATAAAGTTCATTTTTTAATGAATAGTGTAAAATGTTGTACCTCTTTTTAATATAATTTATTTATATGATTAGATTATCTTTTGAATTGTTTTTAAAGTGAAATTAGAATATATTTTTACCATTTAATCCAATAGTGGTCATTGGAATTAATTTCACTTTGAAATCAGACTTAAACTAGTGTCAATATTTTGATACTTATTGTTTCATAAAAACACGTTATTTGCTCTAACAACAGGAATTAATTATTAAATTAATTAATTTGACTTATATGTTTTGAATTTTGTAAAATGGACTTCATTTTTTATTTTGGAATATCAAATATAGCTTAGGGTAAATTTTTTGGATTCTTCTAAAAAACTTCAATTTTTGATGAATAGTGAAACCACTAAGTTGTACTTATAAAAACTGATTTTTCCATTTAAATGAAATTTTGCCATATTTGTGTTTTGAATTTCAAAAATATGACATACATTGTTGTCATTAAGAAGTAAAATGTGGTTCAATGGGATAAAAATAATTTTTTGGTGAATAGTAACTTATTAAGTTTTTAATCGCGATTAGAGGTAATTAGTGTAGTTTAAGGTAAAAATAATGTTTTAATAATATGAAATGAACTTGACACATGTCCTAACCTCATTGGATGTGTCATGGACGACCAAGAAAACCCATGGGTAAACTTGAGGACCCCATGAAGTCACTTTGGTTGGAAAATGACATTAATATCTTTTTATTTAAAGTTAAAGTAAAAATGAGACAAACATGAAATGTTTTACTAAAACAATTTTTACATGGGGTTATACAGATCCGATTTTTGACTATAAATATTCATTGGAAATCTAAAAATATTTCCTACATCATAGTATTTTTTGTATAATTTTTATACATTAAATAAATTAAATTATTTATGACATCATGATGATGCAGCGATGACCTCATTATTTAACGATTTAAATAAAATGGAAAGATAATGTAATTTCTAAGACCTACACATGTCCAAAACCTATTGGATGAGTGGATTTAGAACCCTTATCACCTTATCCTATAAACACATCAATTTGGGACCTCTTAAATCCGAATACCATTTTAAAATAAAGTGAATTTTCTTTACCTTCCAAGAGTACCCCCCCCCCCTCTCCTCTTATAAAAGGCCCCCACCTCTACCACCTTACCCATACTCCCAAAGCCTTTTGCTCGGCCAACCTCTGCCCATTTTGTCTCTACACTTCCCTATCTTACTCCTTGAAGCCTCACTTTGGACAGAAGTCTTCCCAAGGAAGTCGTTGAGCTCAAACCAAAGGGAGTTACCCGATTTTAAGGTGATGTCTTCACTTGAGTCCTTTTGTTTTATTTTGCTTCTCCAACCCCCTAAACTCTTTTTGTTCATTTATTTTGTAACAAATACAGTATTATAAATATAATTGGATGTTGTTATAAGAAGTATTCGAGCTACAATTTCACACACCTACATATAATGGTTAAAGAACATACTGTTTCCGTGGATGGCGAATTTCGGCCTCCCGAAACGATGATTGTTCAACATTCTTTTAACACCTTCAAAGGTGTCCATTAAGATGAAAATATATTTATATGTGATATATAATATGTTTTTGTTTTCCTTAAGCTTCTGTATTTTTCATTTTGGGCATACCTTTATGGTTTCCATTATGGGTAAACGCGATATCTTCATTTAAGGAAGTGCAGACTACCGCCCCCTCAAAGTGATTTGATTCATTAATACCATATGTGGTACGTATAAAGGATATATTTAATAATATTATATATGATACCATACTGGAATTAAAATAATATTATGTATCATTATGTTTTAATTCCATTAAATATGAAATAGAAATGGAAGTAGCGTTCATGCGTACGTACGGCCTACCGTCTCCATGAATGGTACATTTCATTTCTTATCTCAAAATGTTATGTAATATTATAAGTACATATATATAATGGATATATATGTAATATATTACATAAAAATTATAGATATCATTCTGGAATTATAACATATATATATATATCTCATTTTGTTTTAATTCCATTAATATGACAAAAAAATGAAAGTAGCGTTCATGCGTACGTACGGCCTACCGTCTCCAGGAACGGTGCTTTTCATTTTTTTATCTCAAAATGATATGGAATAGTATGAAATGAATATTTACTGGATATATATGATATTTTAATCATTAATACTATTCTGGAAATTATTTACTTATAACTACATGGGCAATCTTTTTTCAAACAAGTTCATTTTTGACTCATGTACCAAACATCGGTAAAACGTCTGATATGAACTAACATTATTAAACAATTATTATAACATTATAATATGTGATATGAAATGAATAATAATCTATAAAGTAGGTACTTAGGCAATTATTAATTGACCAAAGTTTATTATTCAGGAATATAAAGAAACGAACAAGACAAGTTGGACTTGAGGTAAGGGATCCTACCCCTCTCTTTCTTTTTAAGTACACTCTTTTATGTCATTCCTTCTAAGCTCATATTTCTTGTTATTGGGATGTTCTTTTATATTAATCTTACTGTAATTATTATGTTCATATGATGAGATACCCTATTCTCTCTCATCAATCCATTGTGGAAGTTTTGAGTGGCGCCGTTAGGCTGCCGAATTTTCGTAAGAGATCTAACCTCTCTCTTTCTCTTTAAGTACTCTCCTTTGTGTCACTTCTTTTAAGCTCCTCTTTGTTATATTGGGGGATTTTATTTTATATTACTCTTGCTGTAAATTCTATTATAATATTATGGGATACTCTATTTGATCTCATCAATCCATTTTGGAAGTTTTAAGTGGCGTCGTTAGGCTGCCGAGTTTTCGTAAGGGATTTTTCATCTCACTTTTATTCCTGTGACATTTATGCTACATTTGCCACAATTTCCTTTGAGTGGTGTATATACTGACCATTATTTTACTCATTGTGTAATATTCTTTCATTTATGAGTATTTTCATCAATGATTTATTGTCCTTCTTTCACGGGGCGTATGTTTCGAAAGATACCCATGTCGGTAAGGGAACCTTTCACCCTCCTCTTTTTAAAAGACTTATTTTGTTGGGTCTTTTAACTTACATATTGTTATGTTGGGATATGTTCTCATATATCCTTATTGATGTAAATTTTATTTCCAAGTGATGAGATACTTTTTTTTATCTCTCATCAACTCATTTTGATGTGATGCCGTTAGGCTGTCAAGGGAACTTCTTAACCCAATTTCAATTTCTTTGGGTTCAACATGTAGTTATTGAATATGTCATCCTTTGAATATGTGTGAATGAACTTTGATTATTTTACACTTAATATCCAATTATATTTTTTGTATTCGTTTGTCACACATAATTATGTAATTGATTTATCCTTAAACCAAGGATACCGTCTTTGTATGGGACTTTGTCTCAATCTCCGTTCATTGAGGCATATTTTATTTTATACACAACTTTCTTTTATACGGTGTATAAACCCCTTTTACTTTTACGTTTATCCAAAATGAATCTTTTTTATATGAATCGTTTTACAAAATGACAAAAGGGAATGTTTTTGTCGTACGTATGCGGCGACAACGACTTCTCCGCCACCGTGACCATTATTTGAGTTTCGGCTTCCTCTACAAGCCATATCTTCTTTTTAAAAGAAAAATAAATTCCAAGTTTTACTTTTCTTTTATTTTGTTATTGAAAATGGTTTTCATAATGTATTTATATCAATGTTTTGTATTGATATCTTGTTATTGAAAGGTGGAAATGTTATGTTTCCTTTATGCATGTTTTATGTGATAAGATTATTTTATGGTTCTTGGGCATTATTATGAAGACGGCTAGTTCCGTGATAAACTAAGGGCAGGTGAGCCCGATATAGATCTCCAATGCATTGGGTAACACGAAGGAGTGAAACATTAAGGTTTCTCCGAAGAGATTTAGGTAATATACTGTGATGGGTATTCCATAGGTAACCAAGAGGGTTACTCCCTACGTAAGAATGTTATGAATGCCTCAAGTTACCTTTATGTCTTATGATTTCTATGATTTATTCATGATTTGATGGGGTATGTTAAAGTGCCTATTTTTTATGGGTAAAGTATGATTTCATTCTTATGTATATATGAACTCATGTTTCCTTTCCATATTTTTATAACCCTTACTGAGCTTTTTATGCTCATCCCATGTTTTTGAAATGTTTTTCACAGGTTAAGGGAAAGGTACATGATGTGATGATAGTGTCAAGGATGTGTCAAGAATGAATCCATGTTTTATTTTAAATATGTTTTCGTTGATGGGAAGAATGAATACTGTCTTTTATGTAACCACTTTGTTAAATGTGGAATGTAATTCAAGTTTCATGATCTAATTCTCTAAAACTCTAAACCTGAAAAGATCCTCAATGTGTAATCTTGTAATAACTCAAGATTAAGTAAGGTTTAAGGATGGGGCCTTATATGTATTCTATAGGAAGGGATTAAGATGAGTTTGTGTGATTAAAAAAAATAAAAAGAAACAAAAAAAACTGAAATAGTGAATGAGTACAGGGGATGGTGATTGTGTGAATTGAAGTGGAAGTTAGAGTAAAAACAATGATAAAATTAAAAGATATTTTGAACAAGTGATAATAATAGGGTTGTCAGACTATTGTGAACTGATTAAAAATATTATTCAATCCTAGAAAAGAAAATTACAATTATTTATTACTAATAAAACACGTGAAGATTTACTAAGACCTCACTTCAGTGAACTTCCACCGCTCGATGATCTTCCTTTAATCTTGATCTCTCGATCAAAACATTAGAATTAATTTATTCATTATAGAGAAGAGATAAATATTTCTTTTCTAATTTTTGGTACTCCAATCTATGATCAATGGTTTAAAGATTCATTATCATAACCTATCATTTCTCATATAGTCTAAATTGATACACATAAGTGAAAAAATGATAACTTACAACTAAATTTTCATAAATAGATATTTTAATATAAGAAAAACATATTTTGAAGTTTCAATTCATTACAACATAAATAACATATGAAATTTAGTTACTCATGTTTTCGGAATCATAAATCCAAAAGTGAGAAGAAATGGAAGAGAAAAATTATCGGGTGAGATCACCTCCTTCTTCAAGATCCAACTATGGATCAAGTTATCCTTCTAGCTTAATCGTATTTTCTCTGCTATGTGCTCATAATATCATGATTATTAATCAAGAATTTTCATATATGATGCTATATTTTTATTTAATTTCTTGGTCACTACCTCAATCACCAACTTACCATGTTTGTTGACTAAGAAGTTTCCATTTGGAGACCTTGATTTTATATTGTCACCCCTATGGGACTCAAGCTAAACTCCTGAGTTTTTTTATAAATATTTTTTATAAAAAAAATTAAAAAATGTATAGGTTAAAAATATTTTAAAAAATTTGTGTGAAAGGAAGTAGTGGTGCTTCTGCCTTTTGGGTAAGCTGAAAGGCGGCATCCCCACTGCTGTCCTTCAGCCAGAATCTAAAAAAATTCTATTTTTTATATTTAAAATTTTTATTTTTATTTTTTTTTGATTTGTTTATATATATATATATAAATTCTAGTATAATTTATCTTCTATTTAATATCCAACAATACTACCATTACAACAGTCTGAATTCTGATAGAAACTCTTACCCAAGGATCCTTTTTATAAGAGGGCTTTCCTTGAAAATCATTATGTATTTCCGATAAGGGATTCAAGTTCTCTCTTTCCGGTAAAGAATATTTTGCATTTCTGATGTGGCATTTATAAATTTTCCAAGTATGTGGTTTTGAAAGACTATAAAATATAAACTATAAGGCCAATATAAATTAAACTTAAAATATGTATTAAACATATAAATAATAGTTGAAAATAAAAAGAATTTTGTAACAAATATTGATGAAAAATAATTTATAAGCTTTCAAAACCACCTACATTAAACTTAAAAATGTTTCAATTATATGAATTTGAGAGCCTATAAAATATAAAATATAAGACCAATATAAATTAAAATTGAAGCATGGATTAAACATGTAATAAATAGTCTAAAATAAAAAAAATGTAAAAAATGTTGATGAAAAACAATTTATAATCTTTTAAAAGCACCAACTTGAAACTTAAAAATGTTTCAAGTATGTGACTTTGAAAGCTTATAAAATATAAACTATAAGACCAATATAAATGAAAATTAAAAATATAAGAAATTGTTGAAAATAAAAACAATTTTTTATAAAATATTGATGAAAAATAATTTATAAGCTTTCAAAATCACCTTCTTAAAACTTAAAAATGATTCAAATATGTGACTTTGAAAGATAGTAAAATATAAACTATAAGATGAATATAAATGAAACTTAAAATATGGATTAAACATATAAGAAATATTTAATAAGTAATTATTTATTTAGTAATATAATTATTAATTATATAATAATTAATTAGTTAATTAGTAATATAATTATTTATTATTAATTATTAATTATATAATTAATTAGTTAATTAGTAATATAATTATTAATTATATAATTAATAATTATATTAATAATAATTAGAAATATAATTATTATATAATTAATAATTATATAATTATTAATTATTTTTCTAATTAATAATTAATTATTATATAATTAATAATTATATTATTAATTAATAATTAATTATATAATTAATAATTATAACAGAACGGTTCGATACTCGAGCGTACTTGGTCTAAAAAATTATTAAAAAAGTAAATTAGAGATAACAAAATAGGAATGTGACACAAGCATCACCAAACACACAAAGACGGGCCAACACCGCCCACAAGCCAACCTAAGAAAAATCTCAGCAACAAAAAATCTGAAAACGCAAATCCAACCAAATCAAAATCCTAGAATTGGACAATTTGAAAGCATAGATCCAGCTAAAAGATCATACAATTTACGGGATGCCATACCTGACCCATGTTCATCACCAACTCAAATCACGAGTCCTGTCCTAAAAAAATATCACAATCACACATCTCGAGGTTCATGAGTATGACACCTCTAGTTCGTAACCCACCCCTTTCATTAACAAAAGACGTCTCTATCTGGATGTCGATCCCATGTAAAGGAACAACTTGCACCAAGCCACCCCATGACCCGAGGCGTCACTAGCCTGTATCCACACCATCTCCATCCATCTAGGTTGTAACCGCATCCCAAGGTGCAAATCCTGGCATCAAACACACGCACCAGACTGAGATGGCCACAAGCACCACTGGGGTCGATGACGGTGTTGCCATCTCTCATCCTTACATGCGCCGTAATCACTGGCTGATCCCCCTCATCACTGTCTTTAGTTCAATGCCATATACGATGCTCCATGGATGAGATCCAACTGTCAGGATCCCAACAACCCCACTATCCCATCGACGTCGGATTCTTGTCGTCCAACCTTCATCCGTCCTCCAACGTGCCAGATGCAGATAAATACAAGCCATCACCTCCTTCGTCACCAGCCATGAACTGTCGGGATCACCACGTTGTTAAAAACTGTCAGAGAAGTCGCATCATTGGTGAGAACAACTCTTGCCACTGGGATCCTACACAAGCCATCACCATGCTCCGTCACCCAGACATGTCGGCGCCGTGACAAAGCTCGCCTCGACGCTATTGTCAGCCCCGAATCTTCCCAAATCGACAATTCCCCCAAGATCTGCACACCTGATCTGATCAAAGAACTCTTCTGGCATCCTCCTGTCATTTCTAGTGCTCATCGTCATCCACTGACCAGACTAGAGTCTGCAACCAGCGCCTCACCGTTGTCCTGAAGAATCACCCATCGTCTCCCGACCAAGCACGTCGCTGTTATGAGAAGGAGAAAAACCACCTCCAAAATTATTATTAGAACCCATTTCAACACAAGATCCAACCTTAAATCCATAGGCTTGATGACCAAAATCATTGTAAAGTATATAATAATTAATTATTTAATTAGTAATATAATTATTGATTATATAATAATTAATTACTTAATTAGTAATATAATTATTAATTATACAATAGTTAATTAGTTAATTAGTAATATAATTATTAATTAT
This sequence comes from Viscum album, assembly GCA_963277665.1. Taxonomy (NCBI): domain Eukaryota; kingdom Viridiplantae; phylum Streptophyta; class Magnoliopsida; order Santalales; family Viscaceae; genus Viscum; species Viscum album. The sequence goes on from OY728134.1 coordinate 333,032,304, forward strand.
AATTATTAATTATTAAATATATAGTAATTAATTAGCTAATTAGTAATATAATTATTAATTACATAATAATTAATTAGGTTATTAGAAAAACAATTATTAATTATATAAATATTAATTAGTGATATAATTATTAAATATGTAATTATTAATTATGTAATTATTAATTATATAATAATTAATTATTTTATTAGTTATATAATTATTAATTAGTAATTAGTAATATAATTATTAATTAGTAATATAATTATTAATAATTAATTATATAATAATTAATTTGCTAATTAGTTTTATAATTATTAATTATATAATTATTAATTATATAATAATTAATTATTAATTATTAATATAATTATTAATTATTAATATAATTATTAATTATTAATATAATTATTAATTAGTAATATAATTGTAAATTAGTAATATAATTATTAATTAGTTAATAATTCATTAGTTAATTAGCAATATAATAATAAATTAACTAATTAATTATTATATAATTAATAATTATGTAACGAATTAATTATTAATCAAGAGTCTTGGATCTCCTTCATCTCCTGATGTAAACAATGATCAAAACCCTAAGACGAAGCTCGATCTGTTAAGGTTTCTCACTTCACGCTATAGGGTTTTCTTTGATCTTCCTCATATCTTGGAGTCATTACATAAGCGGATCACTAAGAATGGATCTATTGTATTTGTGGAGGCTAACCCTCAAATTCTTGAAGATCGGCTCGAGGAGTTCCATTTTTATCTTCTTCCTTGAGTTTTAGGCTCTCGGAGGGACTCACCTCTCACTCTTGATGAAATAAAAGACCGACTGCTCAAGAGTTGGGGATTTAGTGACTGGTGTCTGATTTTGATTGGGAAAGGTATGTCTCATATTGTATTTCCATCATATGAGATTCAAAATTTTGATTTGGGATTTGGATCGCCTCCTTTGATGCCTGGGTTTATGATTCTTTATAAATGGGATCCTCTTTCGGATCCTTTTGAAATTAGGAGCTCCTCCACACAAACGTGGATTAGAATAAAGGGCCTTAATTGGTTCTTTTGGCATCCAGCAATTATTTGGGAAATTGCGTCTACCGTAAGGGGGACAATCAAAGTTGATAAGGAAACAGAGAGATCTCGGTATGTTCATTTCTCTCATGTATTGGTAGAGGTCAATCTAGCTCATGATTTGATTGATATTATTTTTCTTTTTTGTGGGTGACTTTAAGCTTTAATTGTCTATTCAATATGAATGGATTCCCAGCTATTGTAAATATTGTTTTTTTCATTGGTCACTCGTTTGAACAATGCAGAAGGAATCTCCAATACTCTCAGTGTAAATCCTTAGGACATTATTCGGATCTATTCAAAAGAACTTGGCCTAGAAATGGTCCTTATGGGAGCAAAATGGTCTTTAGAAAGAAATATAACAATGTTATTAAAACCTCCTATACTAAGGTTGCTAGAAAAGGCATGCCAGATTCCCCTATTGGTGCAGTTCTTGTGTGTGACTCTTCTCAACCCACGACTGTTGTTGTTGAAAATACGGGTGGTAGTTATTTGGTCTATAAATATAATGATGGATTATCTGGTGGCTTAGGTAGTTCGAAATGAGCATGGGCTGACTTGGCTGATTCTAAATCTAATCGTGTGGCTTCCATTCAAAATGCAGTTGACTTGGAAATGGGTCATGTTGTAGTGGCTTCTTCTTGTGGTAAGGGTAAGGTGAAATTGTTTGATACTAAAGGTTTTCAGATAGTATTTCCTAGTAAATCATTGGCTCTTGATGTTGTGCCTATTGTTCGGAATGAATAGGTGCAAGTTGATAGGGTGGATGATGGTATGCTTCAACTGGTTGTTGATCCCTCAGGTCCAGAGCAACCTGCCTCTATGGTGGGGATTCCAGATGGGGTCATTGTTGCCTCTCAGTCTGACAAAGATGACCCCTTTAGGCCTATAAATGTCCCAAATGACTCTGTTGAGGAGTTTGATGAATTTCCTAGGGATGCTTCTATTGAATTGATATCCACCACCACTGCTAAACTATTGGGACTTGGGAAAATCTAGCATGGACATCTTTTCCATGTTATACTCAATTAATTCTCATGATTTTGACATGATTAATCTAAAGGGTCTTGAGAATGCAGGTTGTTGTAATTGGAGGAGCACTTCTCTATCGCCTCGAGCTGGAGAAGTGTCTCTAATGGAGATTACCCTAGAGATGGGGGTTGTTTTTGATGTCCTGGAGGAGGTTGTTGAGTCTTCAAAGGGGCCAGTCATGGAAAATATGGTTGTTGTGGATGGTTTTGATGGTCCTGTGTGGGATCCAATTAATGAGGGGGTTGTGATTCCCTACAGCGAAGCCTCATAGGCTGCTCTGGTGGAGGTTGTTATCTAGCATTACAGTGAGGTTGTGGCTTCTCATGAAGTGGTTGTTCAGCCTTGCAGTGGAGCCTTATAGTATATTCTAGAGGAGGTTGTTATTCGACATTATAGTGAAGTTGAGGCAGATCAAGAGGAGGTTTTTAGCCTTGTAGTGATCAAGAGATGACTACTGCTCAACCTTGTCATCATCCTTGCAGTGCGGCTATACAGGTTACTCAAGAAGATGATGCAGTTCAGGAGGAGGTCATGTCAATTACATGGAGGTGAGGGCGTAACCCGACCTCTCGGGGGGGGGGGGGCTTGAGGGCGAGGGAGGTACAAAAGGAGGTAATTGCATCTCTTATTTTGGTGTGTTTTTTTGCACATTAGGAACATTTTCCCCACTTTTCTCTTATACTCTTACTCTTTTTAATAAATTTTGGAGCCATGGATTTTACAATCCATGGTTGAGCCCTATAGATAATTATATATTAATTAATTAGTTAATTATTAATATAATTATTAATTATTAGTATAATTATTAATTAGTAATGTAATTATTAATTAATAATATAAAAATTAATTGTTAATTATATAATAATTAATTAGCTAATTAGTAATATAATTATTAATTATATAATAATTAATTAATAATTATTAATATAATTATTAATTAGTATTAAAATTATTAATTAGTAATATAATTATTAATTATATAATAATTAATTATATAGTAATTAATTATATAATAATTAATTAGTTAATTAGTAATATAATTATAAATTAAATAATTAATTAGTTAATTAGTAATATAATTATTAATTATATAATAGTTAATTAGTTAATTTTTAATATAATTATTAATTATTAATTATTAACTATATAATAATTAATTAGATAATTAGTAATATAATTATTAATTATATAATAATTAATTATTAAATTAGTAATATGATTATTAATGAGTAATATAATTATTAATAATTAATCATATAATAATTAGTTATTTAATTATCAATATAATTATTAATTATATATTAATTAATTAGTTAATTAGTAATATAATTATTAATTATATATTAATTAATTATTGATTAGTAATATAATTATTAATTAGTAATACAAATATTAATTTTATAATTATTAATTATATAATAATTAATTATTTAATTAGTAATATAATTGTTAATAAACTAATTCATTATTATATAATTAAAAATATATTACTAATTATTAGTAATATAATTATTAATTAGTAATATAATTGTTAATAAACTAATTCATTATTATATAATTAAAAATATATTACTAATTATTAGTAATATAATTATTAATTAGTAATATAATTATTAATTATATAATTAATTATTAAATAATTAATAATTATATTACTACTTAACTAATTAAATATTATATAATTAAAAATAATGTTACTAATTAAATAATTAATTATATAATTAATAATTAGTAATTAGTAATTATATTACTAATTAACAAATTAATTATTATATAATTAATTAATATATAATTAATTATTATATAATTAATAATTATATTACTAATTAACTAATTAATTATTAACTATTTATTATATTTTTAATTCTTATTTTAAATTTCATTTTTATTCAGCTTATAGTTTATATTTTATAGTCTTTTAAAGTCACATATTTGAAACATTTTTAAGTTTTAAGTATGTGATTTTGAAAACTTATAAATTATTTGTCATCAATTTTTTTTACAATTTTTTTTTATTTTCAACTATTTCTTATATTTTTAATTCATGTTTTAATTTTCATTTATATTGGTCTTATAGTTTATATTTTATAGGATTTAAAACTCACATACTTAAAAAATTAATTTTCAAGTTGGTGGTTTTGAAAGAATATAAATTATTTTTCATCAATATTTTTTATGAAATTATTTTTATTTTTAACTATTTCTTATATTTCTAATCCATGTTTTAATTTTAATTTATATTAGTATTATAGTTTATATTTTATAGGCTTTAAAAGTCACATACTTGAAACATTTTTAAGTTTCATGTAGGTAGCTTTGAAAACTTATAAATTATTTTTCATCAATATTTATTAAAAAATTATTTTTATTTTTAACTATTTATTATATGTTTAATCCATATTTTATGTTTCATTTCTATTGGTTTGATAGTTTATATTTTATAGTTTTTCAAAGTCATGTACTTGAAACATTTCTGAATTCTATATCGAAAATGCAGAATGTTCAGCGCAACAAAGGGAAAACCCGAATCCCACATCGGAAATACAGAATGATTTCTAGGGAAAAACATCTTATAAAAGGGAGTCCAAGGTGAGATTTTTTTTAGAATCTAGACTACTGTAATGGAATACTATTCGATATTAAATATCAGATAAATTCTATGGGAAATTTATTTATATATCTAAAAACAAAAATAAGAAAATGAAAAATTAAATTAATAGAAAAAAAATAAACAATGAATCTACAAATTATTATTTTAAAAGAAAATTCAAAATTAAATAATAAAATAAATATTCTACACATTTTATAATTTAAAAAATTCATAAATTCAACATACAATTCATTATTTTAACATTTTACATAAAATTAACCATGAAAAAATAAATAAATAATAAATGCACATTTTAACATTAAAACATAGTTTAATCTAAAAAACGATGTCATAAAAGATATGAATTATAATCCACATAAAATTCTCCCTCACTTACTATTTTTTTGTCCTTAAGAAACCACTTGGTACAAATTCAATGATAGAAAATGAATCTGAATTTTTAAAAATATTAATTCCAAAATGAATTAATTTTCAAAAGTATTTTCCCTCATGGATTCTCCCAATTAAAAAAATGTGAATGTCATCTCGAATTAAATATCTTAAATTTAAATCTGTTACTCTTTTACAAAAAAAATTATTAGAAATTTAAAATTTAAAATTAAATTTAACAAACTTTAATTTGAAACCAAATAGATGCTCAAACATCTCTTTACTTCTAGGAGAACATACTCATAAAATTTTAGAGGCTATAATAAATAGGCATACTATTGAATGAGGTAGAGTGATAATTTATTGATAGAATAAATAACTCATCCAACTACAAATGGATAAATGACAAATAGATAAAAGAATAAGGAGCCCAACCTAGAATATGATTTCTATTTCATAATCCATTTGGATTCATATCTTATGAGTTCAATTCAAATTAAAAAGTTCAAAGTTAATGATTACTGTATAAAATTTTCCTAAAATTTTATCAAAAACAATTCTATCAAGAGGTAAATAAAAAATGATTTCATAATTAAATCTATAAGGTAATATATATTAATCTTCTGAAAGTGGTAGAACAACCTTCAAATTTAAGAAACATTTTCACCCACTAAAAAATTCATAAGTGATGCCTAAAAACTCACAAATTTTAACATTTTTAGTGTTTTCTAATTTTTTTAATATTGAATTATAGTTTATCTTAATTAAGATCCCCTCCCCCACACTTAAAACATAACATTGACCCCAATATTGAATCTCAAATAGGGAGAACCAGTTAAACCAGTTAGGTTAAAAAATGAAAATTGATAGTAAAAAGAATGTTTAATGGTCACAATTCAACTTAAAACAACATGGTTCCACACAACACAAAAACACGACAAAAATAACAACATAAACAAAAATACCTACTAGATACTAGTTAACAAATAAATAACACTAAAAGACATTTTTAGAGAAGATTCATATTATGATTTGAAGTTCAATAATGCATTTTACTATAAAATTAAAATTGGCATGCACCCTAAATTTTTTAAAAAAATGAAATCTTAAGTTTAGTATCAACCGATATATTTAACAAGATGATTTTATCATGCATTTCCCCATTTTTTAAAACAATTCTCCATGATTTTTTTACCAAAAATAACAAGAATATTTATGAACATAAAGAAACACCAAAGTAACATAAATAGAATTAAAACTCACTTAGAACAAATATTTAACACTTGCATTTCAATATAATACACCTCTATTTTTTACTTGAGTAACTCCCTTTAGTAGCCCAAAATTCTACTCCTACAAAATGAGAAGGTCCAACATTAAATTCTAGGAATTAAATCGTAAAGAAATAGAACTAGAGAGAAGAGTTAGGGATATTTTATCCAATTTTCTCCAAAAATAAGCTCCCTCTTCATTGATTCACACCCAAACTCTTTTAAATAAGTACCAAAAAGAAATGAAAGGAAAATTATTAAATCCATTCTTGAAAAATCATTAAAATATATCCAAGTGTAAAGTGAAATTTTAGTGAAAAAAATGAGAGCAACACACAATAGAGCAGGAGAAATTAGTTCAAACAAAGAGAAAAAAGTAAAGGCTTGGAAAATCATGAGTTTCCCCCCATACAACTCTAAATTTAATGACTTAAGCCAAAATTTACCCCCTAAATTGTTCTATCTATGGTCGTTTAATGGGTATTATTTATTTAAGATTCTTTTTGAAATGTATGGAGAAAATGTTCAGTACTACCACCCAATTCCACTAAAACACTAGAAAATGGTAAAAATATAATAAATTTCATTAACATGGAAACATGGTTGTTTTTCACTACCTTTACTATGAAAATTATTCTAAATTTAGAACTAACCATTCAATACAACAATATAGAAAAATATCCAAAAGACTATAAAAGTTCTCTATAATTTTCCCCACACCTAGGGCTTCAAAACACCTATAAAAGGGTACAAAACCAACTGCAACCTGCTTAAGATCTCTAACAATTATACACAAAATATCTCTAGAAAATAAAAATTCAAAAGGCTCCAATCGAAAAGTTTTTAATAATGCACAAAAATATATTTTTAAATTTCTAAATAAGATCCAAATAAAGTGAATTTCTCAAGAATATGTGGGGAATTACCATACAAAAATTCATTAATAGCTGGTAATAAGGAATCAAGGAATGGGACTTGTTCAATATAGTAGTAATTAAGTTTTTCTTATGGAATCAGAACTACACTTTCCTCAATTTTAGAGCCTTGAAATCACTCAAAAAATGTGTAAAATACTCATAAATTAGATCACTATATTCTGGAACCTATATTTTTTACTCTAAAATCTGATTAGACTCTAGAGAGATGGGTTTCTCACAAAAAAAGTGGATGTGAGGGTGGAAAAGTATCCTGAGTAATACTCTAAACAAGTTAGAAAATCCTAATCTCTATAACCTCGAGATGGAAAGAACCATAATTAGATCTGATGTTAAATTTGAAGCACGCATTATCTATAAGATCTATCATGTCATAGATCACCTCAGGCTTTGGTTATTTAATAACCAAAAGTTTATCCGCATTATCCATAGCTTAGAGGGTAAGTTTTCCTTTGGACACATCAAAGAGAACACCCACGATAGTCAAAAATGGTCTACCTAAGACAATTGGAATCTTCTAATCACACTCCATATCAATAATAATAAGATATGTGGGCAATGTAAGTTTCCCAACACTGATTAATTAATCATCCTCTCTTCCATAGGGATGAGTGAGAAAACTATCAGCAGTATGAAGAGACAAAAAAGTTAGTTTTAAATCCCTGTGACCCAACTTATTAAATAAGTAATAACGCATCAAATTAATACTCAAACCTAAATAACAAAAACAATTTATTTTTTCACTTTCTCCTATTAAATATTGAATAAAAAATACCAAGGTCCTTCAAATTTGGAGGCATCTTACTCAAAATAACTTCACTATACTCCTTACTAAGATTGATGGTATTTAATTTCTTCCAGCCATTTTTGTGATCTAGAAAAATTTTAGTAAATTTTATATATGATTTAATTTTATCCAAGGCTTACAAAAATATAATTTTGATGCTAAAGGTTCTAATAATTTATAGAAACATAAACTAGTTAGGTTCATAATTCTTTTAAACTCTTTTAGGAAAGGGAATGGGAGGGGAATAATGCTTTAAAATGATTGATTGGTCACCTTTTTCTCAAACCCTAATATATTCTTGACTTCTTTAATCAATTAATAATTAATTTTCCTTTTTTCTTTGGATTTTTCAAGTAAATATTCATAATTTTTTCATATTGGACATTGTTTTCCATATTTTTAGATTTAGTGTTTCTCAAGTGTTCATTTTTAGGTTTATCTAAAATTTTAGGTTCAACTTCCCAAGGTTGTTTGCTAATATATTCTTTATTTTTCATACCAGATCTGATGGTTACAACCATTAAATTATCCTTAGGATTATTCAATTTTGTGCTAGGTAACTTCCCCTTATCCCTAGATCCTAAATATCTAGCATGTTGGCCCATTTATAGCTCATTATTATGGGTTTTTAATATGTATATTTTTTAAGGATCCAATTTCACCTGACACTTACTGTATTAAAATATTGAACTTCCCTTGAGTATTTGAGGAATCAGACCCATTATAACTTTGTAATTGAGGGTGATATTGTGGCTAAAATCCAGTGAAATCATAGGGTTTTAAAAATCTATGCCCTTTATAAGAAAAGTTTGGGTGATTCCTATAACATTGATTATAATAATTGAAAAAGAGATTATTATTACCTGGATTTTTGGCCCTATAATCCATAAATATGGATCTCTCATCCTATTAAATAAGAAAATCAATGTTTATATAGAAACTCCTAATATTCATTGATTCCATAAATTAATCACTCTCATGTCGTAGTGTAGGCATTTCTCTCTAAGCATGTTATTATTAACTACAGTAGCCTGAGAGTGGTTTTCACTTCTATATATGGTTATTTTATAAGTACTTTTATATTTAGAGTTTTAATCCATTTTATTAAATATTAACTTCAACTCCTAAGGTGTTTTATAAGAAAAATCACCACCATAAAACTGGTCAACTACATTCTGGTGGTATAGAGTGAGTCCATTATAAAAAATTTCCATTAAACAGTGGAGAGAGAGATGAAGTTTAAGAAATTGTCTAATAATCTATTTAAATATATCTCATGTTTCATGAAATATCTCTCCCTCATCCTAGATAAATCCTATGACTTTATCCCTTAACTTAGTATCCATTTTTCTAGAATAAAATTTTTCTATAAACAAGTTGAATAGATGGTCCCAAGTATCGAAAATTTCATCATCAAGGATTTGAAACCAACTTCTAGCCTTATTTTTTAAGGAAAATGGAAAATTTTTCTACATAAGATCCTCCTCACAAATCCCATGAAATGGTAGTTTATGAATTGTGCTATAAAAATCTCTAAAGAAGTCAAAAGAATCTGCAATAGGTTGTCCATTAAATGAGGGTAACATTGAGAGGTATGATTGCTTCATTAAATAGTTCTTAGGCCTATGGTATAGTCTTATACATGAGGGATTACATGAAATTGTAGGTATTTAGAAATCCCTAAGTTTAAGTCTCTTGAAAATCTGATTCTGAGATTGATTATGGACCATATTTTTATTTTCCACCACAACACTATGAATTTCTAGATTTTGGTTTTATATTTCATATTTGTTCTTCTTATTAAGGTAATAACAATATATGTTTATTTCTGTAAATAGTGGTCTAAGTTCATATTTAGACTTTACCCTTGTGTGCATATGATTTTGGGTTCAAATAGTATAAAAATATCCCATAAAAGTGAATCTCAAGCTAGTTTTTAGAAATTCCTTTTTAGATTTTTTAGAAACATTTTATTTTTTATTTTTTTTATTGGTCACACGTGCATTCCTCAATAATGGCACCAAAAATTCAACACATTATCATTGAAAATGTGAAAATATAATTATTTATAAAACCTACTAACATTGGAATCATAAGTATCATATTCTATAGGGGAGGATTAAGATGAGTGTGTGAAATAAAAAACGAAAACACTGAATGAGTAGAGGTGATGGTGATTATGTGAAGTGAAGTGAAAATAGGATTATAAACAACAACAAAAGTGAAGGAGAGTTTCATCATGTGATGATATTAGGGTTATCAGTCTATTTTGAATCAATTAAAAATATTATCTAATCTAATCAATCTAATTAAAATTATTTAGTGCTAAGAAAACAAGTGAAGATTCACTGAGTTCTTGCTTTAGTGGACTTCCACTTCTCAGTGATATTTCTTTAATCTTGATCTCTTGATCAAAAAATTAGAATTAATCTGTTCGTTATGGATAAGAGATATATCTTCATTTTATAATTTTCAATACTTCGTTCAATGATAAATGTTTTAATATTCACTATCATCACATCTCGTTCCTTATAATAGTGTAAATTAATACACATGATAGAATAAAAAGTGAAATACAAACTAAATTTTCACTAAACAATCATATTAAAAAAAGAACAACAAATTTTAATGTTTCAATTCACTATAGCCCAAATCCCCTAATAAATTTCTTTTCTCTTGTTCATAGAAACCTAGATCCAAAAAATGAGAAATATTAGAAGAGAAAACTTATTTGGAAGTATCTCTTCCTTCTTCAAACTCTAGATTCATATCAATATTTGATCCTAGATCGGTTGTATACTCTCTGTTATACACTCTTGATCTATAAATTATTGATTAATTCTTTTCATATGTGATTCTATGTTTTTCTTTAATTTCCTTCTCACCACCTCAAGCATCAACTTACCATGGTCATTACTTCAGCATATTCCACGTGGCAACCATGATTTTCCACTATCACACTGGCATGATTTGAGCTAAGCTCTTCCACATATGCCAGTAAACCCACGCACATTTTGTTTCAAATAAATCTAGAAAATAATTTTAGTTTGGTTCACTCTTCAAGTATTTATAATAATTTCCAAAAGCTTTGAAAGGATTCGATATATCTTGAACCAGGTCAGAATGCCATCTGACCCGACACCTGAACCAGTTCATAGTAAGGCTCACAAGGAGTTCCCAATCCTCTTGGTCTAGAGACTAGTGTTGGGCATCAAATATATCACAGTAGGAATGATTTATCCCAATAACAAATAGGATCAAATAAATAAAATAGATCATGCAACAATAAACCATAATAACTGAACATCAATAAATACTACTAGATCTCAAATACAAAAATAGTTGAACAAAAAAAAAGGAACTAAAAAATGAAATTAAAACCAAACCAAAAACAATACAATATTCACATGACCTCTTGGTCACCACCAATCAATAAGACCAAATTGTACCAAGGGAAAACTTTAGCAGATTCCTGAACCTATAAAACAGCTCAGGTCTACCGACATTGAGTGACTCAAGTAGGGTGTGACCACACAACATATTAGTAGGTAATAACCACAAATTCCATACATTTCCTTTCAAAAAATATTCCATAAACACTAGTTTGAAATACATATAGAAAATAGGGTTTTATCATTTAAAGACTCAAACAAAACTTTCCAAAAATTCCCCTTTTAAAAATAATATACACCACTTTCCATTTTTCAAAAAAAAAGATTCCCATTTCAAAACCCAGATCAAAATCAAAAGCAAAAGATCAAAAATGCTATGCTGGAAAATAAAGAAAACAGAACAAGGAAAATACTAGCAGAGTAGGTAACCAAGGTGAAACATAAAAAAAAAACACATAGATAGTAATCATGGGAATTTTCTAAACATATCTAGAATGAATCCCTAGACATACTAAAATCAGACTCACCTATTGGTGTATGGTGATCTCTATAGTCAATAACCAACTATCCACTCTAAACTAACCAATCCAGTGGAATGTCCCGCCCAGCCTCTCAACAAATCCAGGGGTACGAACCTATCTAATTGGGGTTGATAAGAAACTATAACTCAAACCTCTAAGTGATTCCCATGATAATAGTACCTGGTGAATGGGGGGTTCTCACATGGATTTCATAAACCAGTAACCCACATTAAATTGTGCTTTCCTAGCCCAAACACTAACCCCACCTATGTGATGACCCTCTCCTTAGAGGATCCACCATATAGGTGTATATCACCAATCAATACATACACAAGTTCCAATCAGGCCTTCACATCGCATATTTTTTCAAAAACACTTTACAAAATACCATAAAGTACCAACCATGCATTTAGGATTTCCAAAAACAAACCCATATCCAAAATAATCTTCCAATTTCAAGGTATAAACACTATTTAACTTGAAAGGTTCCAAAGGGTCTATTATCTCATTTAGTTACCAAAACACCTTCCAAATTTCCAAATAGGCCAAGATTTGAAGGAAACATTTGAAACCACGTTTTGATACCATTTTGAAACCATGAAAACATTTAGAATGCGTCGGGGTTTTAGAATAACTATTTGGAAAGATAATGGATAAATAAGAAAAGAATGAGAAAGGAATGGTTCTTTTGAAATCCAAGTTTTAAGGGGAGCATGTTTAAAGAAATACATTTTCATTTTTGTATGTATCTCAATGTATACCCCCATACACATAGGGATATTACCACATCCAATGGTACACGTGTTATAAACCATCAAAGTATCCAAAAATAACTTTGAAGAGTTACCACTAACATCACCAAAAATAACCATAACTTTCACATGCTCTAAACCACCACAATGAATTACAATCACACTTGAAACTCAATTTAGAACAAGAACCCAATAACCAAAATCCAAAAAAAAACTTAAACACAATCCAAAATTATCCAATTTCATTTTAAAAGACAAATTGACATTTCATTTAATACCTTACATGCATATATATGTGCATACTATGATAACAATCCATTAAAACCCCATTTTTTACAAAATTTCCAACATGGAAGCACCACTAAAATAAATAACAACACACCAAAAACATGGGAAACACTTTTATAAATTATTTATAAATTTAAAATGATGAAATATAATGTTTCGGAAAGAAAATGGACAGAAACACATATCTCTAGTGGAAGAATCGTGTCGCCATCAACAAAATCCAATGAAAAGACATTCTTACCGTGGATCACAACCCTAATAAAGAAAAAACCCCAATTATACACCACCCTAGGTATCTAAATGGTCCAAGAAGGGATACTAGGGTTAGAGTGGAAAGAGAAAATGGAAGAAAACTAAAGTAGAGAGAGGGGTACCCTAACCTTTCAATTCGAGTGAAGAATCACCAAGAAACCACCTTGAAATCCACTTAGAGGAGATTGGAAAAGCCAAAAATCTCTATGGAAGGCATACAAGTTAGGTTAATTTGATTGGGGAGTCTAAGAAAAGTAACCCCACTTAAAAATAAAGCAAAGGGACAAAAATACTCCTCTTCGGGTAGTTTGAATGGTTATCTCACATGATTAAACAAACCGTGTAATTCCCCATTGTCAAGAGATGCACGCGATTCAAACTTATTTTATCTGTGCTAAAACTTTGTGACCACATTCTTTATAAGTTGTAAACTTATTCTGACTATGCTTAAACTATTCTCAAACCATTAACAAGCCCATAAACCTTCAAAAAAACTATGGAAACTCAAAACTTTTAATTGGGAACTTGACGTGAACCTCAACCAAAAGAACCAACATCAAGAAAAGAATGAAATAAAATAAAAAAAGTTTTTTTTTATAACTATCTACACCCACAAAAACTTTCTTCCCCTATAAAGTCAAAAATATGAATGGGAACCAAAATTCAAACTAGAAACCGAATGAAGTCAAATGGAACCATGAACCTCTAGGTGAAATTTTTGTGATGAACCTGTCATAAGGTGTGGCACAAATTATAATTTAAGGTTCCCTTCTAAACCAACTAACTAGGTAGATATAAATAGTCAAGGTTGATCCCACAGGGAGAATGACAAGGCAATAACTTATATGAGTTAAACGAGTTTCAATTGGTTATCTAGATAGAAATATGGTGAAGGGAACAATCAACTAAATGAAACTATTTTTGAAAATAATTAAAATAAAAATGAAAGAATAATAGAACAAATAGAAGACAAGTGTGTCAGGGTTTTTATACAATTATTTTTTATTGTGAATCCAATTATTTGGTATTTATATTATATATTAGAATATTTTACCAGGGGGATTCAATTCTATCACAGTTTCATGGTATGATAACTAGTGATTGTGTATTTAAAATGTAATTCCTTGGTCTAGTAATTGAAAATTAAAATACACATTAATATCATACCCCTAAAATAGTGGAAATGGGTTTCCCCAATGGTCATGGGTTTATCCACTACAACTCCTTTAGTGTTCTCCATTGGTGTCATTCTTGGTCTGATACAACACCAATGGTGATTTTAGAATTAAGTTCAGTAAAATAATTATAAAATAGAATTCATAATAAAATTAACATTTCAGAATTTAAATCACAACAAACTTGAATCTTTTTAAAACCCCAACATGAGGGAAACTATCCTCTTATGACCATGGTCACAGTGTGTGTATTGAGCTGAAAATAAATCTCTACCATGGATATGAGAGGAATATGGGGAAGGGAAGAATTACACTAAATAGATATTAAAAATAGTAAAGAAAAACTCAAAATGGATCTGAGGGAGGACCAAACGGAAGAGCGGCATCACCTCCCCTAGATGTCCAAACTCAAACATAGAGGGCTACCCCTTTATTTATAGAATTTGGAACTACAAAGTGTGTACCATAGAGTACACAGTGTGTACTTATGCTAACCATATTTTCATTGGTTTCTTTGCCAGTTAGTGATCCACCAAGCCGCCCAATGAATTTCAACGCATCAGTAGTCAGTTTGTGGGCGTATACAGTGTGTGGTTCCGCCCCACAGGGCGTGTAAAGTATAATTCAATAGCGAACCACATCTAGAAGGTAGGACATGATGTGTGAATTTAAAATACATGGTGTATGATATCTGGTTAGCTATATGGATGTGTACTCAATCTGGATGAACCGTGTATGGGGTGAAGGTACACGACAGGTTTTTAAAAAGTACACGCCATGTATATTTGAATTTATGTTATGGGCATTCCAGATTTGTGAATTAGGCTGGAAAAATACCTAAAAATTACCATGAACACTGATTTAAATCATTTTACCCGAAATATAAGGTGTATTAGGTGAAAACATGTTTTTACACTCAATTGAAGGTGTGAAAATATTTACATAAATTGGGCACATCAAAATCCCGCACATTTAGTCATTTTCTTACCCTCAAGAAAAATCTCTACATATAATTAATAGAATCCATACTCTAAAAAGAGAAGCATTCAACTAATTATACTTACAAACACTATATCCATGGTAGAGTATTTTAAAAAGCACAAAACATATTTGAATTCCAAATATATTCTAATAATGCCTCCTATAAAATTCAATTAAATATTTTCATCATATTTTATTCACATTGTTCAACTTTCCATAAATATACATGCCAATGGATGATTTAACTTACCAAAAAATACCACACTCATCACTCAAGATTATTTAATCAGAGTTATGTTGAATCTAAAGTATATAAAATCTATCAATAGGCTTGAAAGTATTCTTATTCTGTACTTTAGAAATAAAATCACAAAAATCATGAGGTCTTTCAATAAGGTTCAAATGATTTCAAGGCTTCAGGTAGGTAGGTGATGACATGAGAAAACAATCTCAGAGGCTTTAAAAGGGAGGATGAATTCTTAAATAACAATGCATGATATTTTTGTAATAAATTTGAATGAAAAGTGAATCCCCAATCAATATATCTCAAAGGGTATCATCACCATGATATTCCCATACCAACATGGGTCCATAAGACATCAATAAAGTGTATTGAATAAATTTGGTCCCTCTTTTGAATTTTTTTTATTTTTTTATTAACTATTTTCATAAATAAGAGGGACCACTAATAATATAATGAATAGTGGTTTTGTAACCCTTATTCCCAAATGAATAAGAGGCACTCTCCCCCACACTTAATATCATAGTTGCTCACTAGAATATACCATAAATATCCAAACTCCATCTCTAAGACTCTAATGAATAATCATTCAATATTATCAAAGAATTGGGGAAGGAAGTGTAAAAAAGGCTTGTCATGTGGCTTCCTATCAAGGAAGTTCATAGTTTCTTAGGATTTTAAGAAGGTCAGACGTAGGGTAGGTCTCAAGGTCAAAGGGTCTGAAAAACAATAAAATTCCTCAATCATTTTAATGTGATTCAGAATCTTCATGTTTTGAAGAGAAAAATATACAGGTTCTAGTATTTATGAATATACCAAGAATCTTCCAAGAAAGAGGGTATAAGGAAGAATATGTCAAAAGGATTAGAGTACCTCTTGGTAATGAGGAAAATATAGGTTCAATCGGGTTATGACATGAATAAAAATGATTAGTCTAATAAATATAAATATCCAAGAATTTAAATCCATAATCAAACTGTATCATAAATCATTTTATAATACTTGGAAATTTAAAATAAGAATGAAAGTTTTTAAATTCCCATTAATGTATTTATTATTTATAATTATAATTAATCAAAAAAATCAACACTTTAAAATAGTTCATCTATTAATGATGTATCCTAGCTCAGTTTAAGGGAAATGAATAGCCACACCTAATATTGTACATGGTCCCCTAAGTGCAACACTAAGGAAGAGAAGAAAATGTGGAAAAACACAAGTGGTCCAGGATGAGGGGAAGTAGTGAAATATGTAATCCAAAAATAATAATATAAGGAAACTATTAATTAATACTTCCCTCATGGAGAGCTCAAAAGGTTGGAAAGGAGGGGAAATGAGATGCCTATATAGCTCCAGACTACCTATGACGGGTGATGAAATGAAAAAATAATTCTACATGCACATACACCATCAAATCACAAGCATAAAATAAAGAGATATATATAATGAAACAAGTGTGATAAATCCAGTCATGGGGTCTCCTCAGAGAAGGCATCATTTGTAATAGGGGGATCTGTAAGAGTAGGAGCAGATACAGTGGAAGATGGAGGCTCGGGATCTACGCTCCAGGATGTGGGGTTGACTGTAAATTCCTGATTGGAAGTAGTAGTAGTAGTGGAAGCTATCCCAGGATTGGTAGAATCTGGACCTGTAGTGGATAAGAGAATAGAATCTGTAGTAAGATCCAGCAACAAGGACTATGCTGCTAAAGGTGGAGGAGCAGGTGTTGGGGTTAACTGAATGACCTTATGCTGAAGAAGTAGAATAACCAACAGCTACTTGATCCATGACTATGAATTCATCAGAGTAGTCTGGTGGTTCTCAAGGAGGTCTAGATGGCGGTCCATCGTGGCTAGGTGAAGGGAAATGGGGGGGTCATCTGAGGGTGTGGGTGGAGGTTGGGATGTGGATGGTCCAAAATTAGATGGGATGGTGGAATAATATGTAAGGGAGGAAGAAGTGGGTGGGTGGATAAGGAATATCTACTAGTGGATGGGGTGGGACTTGATTAGCAACACCAGTGGGGGTAGCTGGGTCATCTCTCAACCCTATAGGATTCAGGGAATCCTACATGAGAACAAAGTCATCTCATTGATGCTCGATCGTACTTATACGAATAATCATGAAGAATTCAATATGTTATGGATAACCTAAGTGACTATGAGGGAGATATGTCTCAAAAACTCCTAAGTAGTGTGACAACCTAGTGGCATAGAATCCATCGTTCTATTTTCTCTAACAGTTGTGGATCATGGAGTTAAAATAGGGGGCACCAAGACAAGGTAGGTTAAGATAGTCATCAAGACAATATAGGTGAGAAGGTCCTTATTCCATGTAGATATGACACCAATGTCCTCGTGATGTGGGAAAAGGATGGGGTTGAAGCACTTATGAATGAAATGAAGGAGAGGGGAAATGATGAGCATACTCTTCTGAGAAGTGGGGGTATACTTGTGGTTAGGCCCAACAATCTCCCACCGTATGGAAATGAGGTCAGAGTGCTCATGGAGGGTGATGGTGGAGACAGGAGGTGGGGTGGAGGGAAGGGGGTAGAAGCTACACCCTTAGCCAAACTTAGCCATGAGTAATGATAAATTGCATCCACCTATCCTAAGATGGACTAGAGTTTCCATATTGGTGGGTGTATGGTGGTACATGGGCCCATCTAACTAAAAGGTCACTAAGAACTCCAAAAATAAATCTCTAAATGTATGAGTGTTAACCTGGAGTGTTTCCAAAAGATGTGTATTCCCTATAAGCTCCTCTATCTCCTCCCAGACACTAAGACGCTGGGGTGCTATGATATCAAATAAACAACATCTCAACTGGATCGTTTGTCATGATAGACACTGAATTTGATCTACTGCAGGATGTCCCTCAATAAATACAATGAAAGACTATGGTTGGTGTCTGGAAGCTACCTGTACAAGAAAATATGGGGCTGCAGCTGTAGATGTGGAGGGTTTAGCTGTGGTGGTAGTGGGTGGAGAAGCTGATGATGTCGAAGCAGGATCTGAGGTCGTTATAGTGGTGGATGGTGGTGTGAGAATGGTAGGGTCCACTAAAGTTATGGATGGCTCTGAAGGTGCCACACTGGATGTGATAGTGGCAATACTAGATCCCTCAGAAGCTGCAGATGTCTGGATGTTGCAACAGGTGGAGCAACTATCAATGAAGATGGAACCACGGTGGTAGCTGAACTGGAAGATGTAGAAGGTGTGGGTACCAGTAGAAGAGGTGGTATAATCACCAAGGATGGCGGTTGAGAGACTAGTAAAATCTTGACCACAAAAGGTGTCATCATCCTCCAAAGTCGAATCTGACGAGGTCACTCTCCAATAGTAGCTACCACAGTCTACTTTCCACTCAAGTGATCTCCATCTTTCATAACTGAAATAGAAGTAAAGGAATACAACAAAATAAAAGGAGATGAAAAATAAGGAAGAAAAGTGAGAATTTATAAAAATAAAAGTACACTGTGTGTAGATCCAGGGTAAACAGTTTGTAGTTTGATTGGGTTTGAAACTCATGTACTCTGGATAAATATTCCAAGTGGGCATGTGTTCAGAAAATATACTATAAATGGAATGTAGTAAAGTGTACATGTCATGTGTGAGAACATGGAGTGGTTTCCATTTACGTTCCCATACACGGACCTTCCCTTCGAGGGGTTATACAATATTATACATGTCATTTGTAAGAACTACATGGAATGTATAAGAACCTAGATTTCAATACATATACACCCTTTATACGGATTACTCTTGATGAATAGGGTACACAACGTGCACCAAACATACACACCATGTGTGGATACAAGGGATTGGGGTCATGTGGCCTCGGTACATGGGTTTCTCCTAAAGGTCTGACTATTGCACTGTACATGGAATGTACTGAATGTACATGAAATTTCTTTTTGAAATTTCAAACTCATAGTATGTGGTTGTGTACTTAGGGTACATGATGTGTGTTCTTTGTTGAACCTGTGTACTACAGGTTTGTCAGAATTCCTACCTCAATCTAGAAATCAACTTAAATGTTTATAGAACATTTAAATAAGGGTCGTAGAATGGCGTACCTTGTTCAGGGATCAAAATTAGATAGATTTCATGGAATTAAATGAATAGAATCTATGGATTTAAAGTGGGGAGGTGAATTAGCATACAGGAGAAGCTGAAGGGGAAGGAAAATTAGAGGGGGGGCTTGACACAGGTTCTTCCCAGTTAGGGCATCTCGGCTTTTATATCCAAACTACATGGAATGTATAGAAGTGTACACGTTGTGTAGATATTTCACTTTTTTTAGAATTCAATAGAATTATAATTAAAATAGTAAACTATATAATAATTATAATTTATAATCTAAAAATAAATATATAAGAAATATATAGTATTTACAAACAAAAAATAAACCTACACATGTAATGTATCGAAGAAATACATGTTGTGATTTCCAAAATTTGAAAAAGAGAACTACAACCTTTAGTCTGGTGCTTGAGGCATGATTTAAATCGGTGACCGACCAATCCCAATACAATCCCTCAACCACTGAAGTGAAGTTTCTTGTAATTCAAGGTTTTATTAGCTTAATTTATTTAACCTATAGTTATAACACTATATGGGTAAAAGGAAAACACATGGCATGTGGTTCTAATTTTTGAAAATTGGGATGATGTTGGGAGATTATCTGAAGTCAAGCCCATGTATTTTAAACCCTGGTCCAAGACTCTACCAATCATCCCAAACCACCTCTGGGTGATTTCTTTTTTTAAAAACATTTTAATTATCATGAAAAAATTTCACACGCTATTTAATCAAAACATAGATTAAAAAATAATGAGCTTTGTACTAAAGGAAGGTGTGGAGTGATTCGAACCAGCGATGGCTCAGATACATTCCAATGACCTTTCCATCGATACATACATCATCCCTATTTATTAACTCAATAAATATTTATTTATACTAAAATTTATACAATCATATACACTAAAAAGATAAGTACACACTGTGTTATAATTTATACACATCTTGTAGTCTCATTTTGTTCTTATTTCTACTATGGAAGGGTAAATTCGTGGTTCATGACTTGTGGATGGAAAATAAACTATGTGTGTTTATTAAATTTATAAATGAAAGAAAGAAATAAAATATGATTTATTGGTTTGACTTCTAGGAATAACCTTTGTTTTAGGTCTTTGGATCGACCTGAGTTAGGATTACTTAACAATAATATGAAGGTAGATGTGGCTTTGATAGTGTGAACCACCACATGTGTCTAGAACCCCCATTCTGTTTCTATGATTATTTACCTTCAGGTGGTCTGGGCGGCGACTTGTAGTAGCCCTACTCCATGGATAATAGATGCTGAAGGTGGATTTTTTTAATGGTTTGATCAAGTACATCCTCCACCTCCTGAGGTTCCTCTTTGAAATGATGAATACCTAAAACTAATCATAGGATTCCTCTGGAACAAGTATGTAATCAACTAAGGGTTCTGAAATAAATGTGTGATCAAATATAGTTTGAACATGACATGATGTGTCCCCATATTCAAAATTTGGGTTTTGAAAATTAATTTATGAAATTTTTAATAAATGATAGGTGGGACACACTTCATAACATGTATCCTAAGTTGAAACAAAATTAGAACACCCATACTCAAACTCAACCAGAGTATCCATATTGGAAATTATATCAAAGAGATTTTATACCATATTTCTAAGTCTACCCAACCTTTTGGTTTGGTCCAACTGCCATGTGGTAAATTCCTCCATCATCGATAAAAACCTTTCAATATTACCTAAAAATGGTTACGGAGGAGAAGAAGAGAAGGGTGGGGTGAAGGATGTACATGGGTTTTCCTTGTATTGGAACCCATCATCCATGTATGGATAGTATTCTTCCAGGTATGGGTATGATATATTTGGATCATATGGATAAAAATCCTCTCCAGGTTGATCATACCAACTTTCAGTTGAATAAAGATCCATAGAGAAGTGGGTTGAGGTTACCAAGAATCAAGAAGAGAAAAAGGTAAATAACACCCTAGGTAAACCAACCTTGACTCAACTCACACTGTTTCTTTCTATTGATGTCCCTATAAATAGAGCTAGAATTTTGGGATGAACCCATCGCAAGGTGAAGCTCAAAATATAATTTATGTTTCCCTTCTAAACCAACTAACTTGGTAGCTAGTGACAGTCAGGGTCAATCCCATGGGGATAATGGAAAAGAAATGTCTAGTGCAAGTTGGAAGAGTTTCAATTGGTTATATATATTGAAAGATCGTTAAGGGAATAATCAACAAAGTGAAACTATTTGTGAAAATAATTAAAAGTAAAATAAAATAAGAACAGAATAGATAGAAGAAAAGTGTATCAGGGTTTCAATATAATTAGGTTTTATTGTGAATTTCATTCTTTAGTATATAGATTAATGAAGAAAATAGTTTACCATGGGGATTCAGTTCTATCACAATTTCATGGTCTGATAACTAGTGATTGTGTATTTAAAATCCAATTCCTTGGTCAGGTAATTGAACATTCAAATACACATTAATACCATACCCCTAAAATAGTAGAAATAGGTTCCCTCAATGTTCATGGGTTCATTCACTACAACTCCTTTAGTGTTATCCATTGGTGTCGTTCTTGGTCTAATAGGCACCAATGGTGATTTTGGAATTAAGTTTACTAAAGGAATTATAAAATATAATTCATAATAAAATTAACACTTTATAATTTAAATCACAACCAACCCAAATCTTATTACAACCCCAATACGAGGGAACCTAGCCTCTTATGACCATGGTAATAGTGTAGGGATTGAGATGAAACTCAATATCTACCATGGATATGAGAGGAAGATGGGGAAGGGGATAATTACTCTAAACATGAATTGAAAATGGTAAAAAAACTCAAAATGGATCTAAGGGGGGTCCG
Organism: Viscum album; assembly: GCA_963277665.1. Taxonomy (NCBI): domain Eukaryota; kingdom Viridiplantae; phylum Streptophyta; class Magnoliopsida; order Santalales; family Viscaceae; genus Viscum; species Viscum album. Next base: position 333,054,910 of record OY728134.1, read on the forward strand.
AACGGTAGAGCGGCAACACCTCCCCCTAGATTTCCAACCTCAAACATAAAGGGATGCCCCTTTATTTATAGAATTTTGAAATACACAGTGTGTACCATAAATTACATGACATGTTCTTAGGTCAACCATCTTTTCTTTGGTTTCTATGTTGGTAGGTGAGCCACTCAGATTCCCAATAACTTTCAATGTGTCAGTGGTCGGTTGGTGGGGGTACACGGCATATAGCACCTCCTCACATGGCATATAGATTTGACTTAAGCCACCAAATGCATCTATAAGGGAGGAAATGACATGTGAATGTAAAATACATGGTGTGTGATATCTGGTCAACTATATGGTTGTGTACTCAGTCTAGCTGAACCGTATCTCAGGAGAAGGTACATGGAGTGTTTTTATAAAGTACATGTCTTTTATATTTGAATTTATGTTCTAGTCATTCCTAATTTGTGACTTAGGCTGGAAAAATACATGAAAATCACTATAAACACCGATTTAATGAATTTTACCCAAAAAAACACTTCAGAATTTATATCACAACAAACCTGAATCTTATTACAACCTCAACATGAGGGAAACTAGCCTCTATTACCATGTTCCTAGTGTTCGGATTGAGCTGAAACTCAATACCTACCATGGATATGAGAGGAATATGGGGAAGGGAAAAATTATACTAAACAAAAATTGAAAACAGTAAAGAAAGATTCAAAATGGATTCGAGGGAGGTCCGAACGGCAGAGTGGCAGCACCTCCCCTGGATGTCCAACCTTGAACATGGAGGGATTCCCCTTTATTTATAGAATTTATAAATACAAATAATGTACCATAAATTACATAGTGTGCACTTAGGTCAACCATATTTTCATTGGTTTCTCCACTGGTAAGTGAGCCACCAAGCTGCCCAATGACTTTTAATGCATTGGCGGTCAGTTGGTGGGGGGTACACATTGTGTAGAGCCACCCCACATGGTGTATAGAGTCAACTTCATCCACAAACTACATCAAGAATGAAGGACATGTCATGTGAATGTAAAATACATGGCATGTGATATCTAGTAAGTTATATGGTTGTGTACTCAGTTTGGTGAAACCATGTCTGGGGAGAAGGTACATGGCATGTGTTTATAAATGACACACCATGTATATTTGAATTTTTGTTCTAGTCATTCCTGATTTGTTACTTAGGCAGGAAAAATACCTGAAAATTACCATGAACACCAATTTAAATAATTCTACCCAAAAAATAAGGTGTATTCGATGAAAACATATTTTTATACTCAATAGAAGGTATGAAAATGTATAAACAAATTAAGAACATCACCTTTTAACTCCACAAGGCACACCCAACCTAATCTAGAGAAAAAACAACATGGAGGGAAGAAGATAGGGTTCTCCCCACCACATGAAACCAACCAACACTGACTAATACCAGTATCAGGAACTCCCCACACAAACCAAGCCCCCAACACAGGGGGAAACCCATAGAAGGAAACCAACACAAACAATGAACTGAACCGACACTCATCTTTTCCATAAGACATGAAAATCTATAATGTGAGTATAATAGATAACCAAAACCAATTTTAGATAAGATTAATCACACACAAGGTAGAGAAATTCATCAAATACTCATCTTTAAAAGGGCACAACCACTAGAATTAAATGATGGTAATACCACTAAGGATCAAGGAAGATAATACCACAAATATTTTACAAAAAATAGGGTAATTTTAAAATCAAAGTAAACTTAAATAGGTGGACTTAAACTATATCGACTTTGATGGTGGAGATTAAATCTAGACCAAGGTTCCTCATACACCCAGGATATTATTGACTATGAGAAAATATTTACTCTAGGTCCTATGGATGGAGCCCTGATATCTTGAAACATCTACTACCCCATAGTAGAGAGATAAAATCTGTTGATAAGAAAATTATTTTCTAGAATCTCCACTTGAAAAAATTATCCAAGTGAACAAAATAGCCACACCATCAACAAGACTTTGGAGGATTATGACAAGAACGCTTCATATTTCCAAATAAACCACACTGAAAGCACACGATCTAATTATAAAATTAATGAGAATCTAGAATTGAAAAAGGATAATCCACATAAATATGTTCCTCTTTCATAAATCTCTTTGTATATTGTGAATATTTACAAGTGCTAAGAGACACTGGATTTCTAACTATGACTGATTGAACTTCGGGAACCAACTCATCTAGAAACACCTCATCCACCAACTTCCTAAACTGGACATTCATGGATGAAAGAACTCACTCTTTAATATTTGGGAGAAGACCCAAGATGAAGAGACGATATTTTAGGTGATCCTCTAATTCTATCTGGGGAGATAAAGAAATTAGTACTTCAAAGAGGTTAACATAGGCCTTAACCATCTGTTGACCATGATGAATACTCAAGAGCTCCTCCAATTTCCCCACATTAACCTACTTTGGTATGAAACATTGGATGAAAGTGGTCTTAAAGACTTCCCAAGACATCCCAACTTGCAATGATGGTGGTAAGATCACCTTACACTGATCCAAATATGGACCTTTAAACGAACACAAAAAAGCACGCACCCTCATAGATTCATGAGTTCCAAATGATGTGAAAATCCCTTCAACTTTATCATTCAATTATGAAGCATTTAATAGACCTCGATCACCACAAAAAAACAGAAAAAAAAATGAGAATAACTTTATTCTACCACTCTACTAGGAGTTTGGGGAGGGCCAATAACTGAAGGAGACAAGCTGGAAACCTTGGAGACCTTTTTGGGTGGCATACCCTAAATAGAAAAATTCACAAAACTAAAAGAAACACCCCAAAAAACATAACCAAGAAGAACCATCCAAGACAAAACACCAACTCATAAACCAGATCTCACAAAATTAAACCAAAATCCTCTTACAAAAACTACCATTTCCATTCCAATTTTAAAATCCACTTTTCACTAAGTCCACCTTCCAAAAACAAAAAAAAACGCTTCTAAATCCAATTTTCAAACACCAAATCCCACCTTCAAAACAAAACACATACCTCAAAAACATTTTCCTATTTAAAAACCATTTTCCCAAAAACATTTTTTTCATTTGAAAATCCACTTACACTAACTGAAGCCAAACCAAAACACAATTCACAACTAACTCCAGAAATGGTGAACTAGTGATTACACGTACCTCAATGAAATAGTTTAGTAGACTATTCCCCAATAAATCACCAACCACTAGAAGAATCTTGAACCATGTACTCGGGCTTCACATGGGTTGCTACTTCATGTAAGTTCACCATGTCACACCAGTTCACTTCCATTCCCATCCCCCAATCAAAAAACATAAAAAGAACCAAAACTAAAGACTCAAATCCTAGAATACCCATAGAAACTTGAGACTCAATATGAGTAAGAGTTCATGAATCTCTTTCCATACCTACCTCTTGAGTTCCAAAAGTCCTATTTTTGATCTACCAGACAACCCAAATAACAAAGGGCTACTCTGATACCATTTTTTCACAAACCAGGTCGGGCTTCCATCTGACCCAAAACCTGACATGATTTGCATAAAGTCATGAGAGGTGTTCTCAATCCTCTCACATTGGTGACTAGAACTAAGCATCAAAGATATCATAGTGGAAATTATTTGGATCAATAATAACAAGGATCAAATAAAAAAATCATGTAGCAGTATCCCATAATAGTTGAACATCAATAAATACTACTAGATCTCAAATACAACAATAGATGAAACAAAACTGGAACTACAAAATGAGACTAAAAGTAAACTAGAAACAACATGATCTCCATGTGACATCTTGGTCACTACTAATCCATAAGACCAACATGCACCAAGGGAAAACATGAACTTGAAAAATAGCTTAGTTTTATCGACACCTAGTGGCACAAGTAGGGTGTGAGCATACAAAAACTCAGTAGGTAAGCATCATAGAGCCTATACATTTCCTTTCATGAAATATTCCATAAACTCTAGTTTGAAATAAATATATAAAATATGGTTTTATAATTTAAATAACCTAAAAAAATCCCAAAAATTACATTTTTAAAATAGCATACACCACTTTCCATTTTTCAAAGACAAATTTCCATTTCAAAACCCAAATCAAAATCCTAACCAAAAATCAAAGGTGATACGCTGGAGAATAAATAAAATAGAACAAGCAAGGAAACTATTATCATAGTAGGTGATAAAGATAATATTTTCATCATATTTTTATGTAATTCAATGATTTTATCCCTAAAAATTGAACAAGTTGAGTTATTTTCATCAATTTTGGATTTATGATGTGTTTTGAGCTTAAATGTGAAAACTGCTTAATTTGGAAATATAGAGGGATTTTAATATATTTGGTAATAAGAGAATATATTTTAAAATATAAATCCAAATTATGTGAATCATTTTTTATTGGATTCTTATATTTATTTTCTTTATCTTTGTCTTCAATACTAGGATTTAATTCGGCCATCCAAGGGTTTTCAAAATTCAATCAAGTTGGAACATTATTATGGACGACTGAATTGACCTCACCTCAATGAATTAGTCATAAATAGGTAAAAACACATCAAATTCGGGTGATTCTAATTTTAATGGAAATATAAATAAATAGGGCTTTCGTATGTTGAATATTATAGAGATTTACCTTCATTAATGCTGACTATGGATGCTCAAATTTTGGGTTAGAAAAAAGGAAACATACATCCAGAATAAAATCTCATATTTAATTGGCCATATCTCATGATAAAGAGGGAGGATGAATATGAAATTTTGTGGGGAAATGTAAAAGATATTTTGGAAGATCTTTAAACAAGAAACTATTCCAAAATTAAGCTATTTAATTTTCCTACCATAGTCAAATATTCAGTGGAAAGATTCTTGCCGGAAATCTTAAAGAAAGATTTTGAATATCTTAAATTTGAAAACCAAAGGATGAAAACCCTTAGCCTATATAAATAGGAGTTCACCCATGATGAAGAAGAAGTTAAAAACCAACATTGGATAGGAGGCTAGGGACATGCTGATAACTTATGAATTTTCTTTTCTTTTCTTTTTATTTTAGTTTTCTTTTATATGTAACACATTCCTTTTTATATTAATGTGTTTCCCTTTCGTCTTCCACCCCTTTTCTCTTACAATATAAATATCATTCTCTATATTCCATATTTCCATTGTGATATCTATGCACTTATCCATGACAAGTGACTAACTCAAGGCTTGGACCTGGGGGACATTTCATGGTGTTATTCATTATTGCGATTCAAATTGAAATTTTTTTAAATCTATTTGTGGTAAAGGTGAGAATATTGCACGGGTGCAGTAGTTTTCCACCACGACACTATTTTCATATCCATTTATTTTCCTTGATTAATTAATTTTTCCTCCTTTCACTTAGGAAAACCCTTCATACGGTGGACTAGGGCTTTCCAAAAGGGTTGAAAGGGCATACACTGTAGTCGGGTCTTGTAGGAATAATATTCTCAGTTGAGGTGTTACCCTACTTACTACTAGAGGTGGTGTGGTTTGGTGTGTCAAACGCATGATAAAATTACACAATCAATAAATCAAGGGAAAGTAATTTTTTAATTAGGTTTCATAAAAAAATTATCAAATTGAATCTAAACAATAGATAAATAATGAATGAACTCGTGTTATCAACCCTAATACCAAGACCTTTCTTTATAATCTGCATTTTGTATGCATTTGCATTTAGATTTAAATTATGCATTGCATTATTTAAAATTTTCCAAAAACCCAAAAATATTTATATTATGTGATTTGGAATTTGTGATTGAACCAACTATGATGCTTCTCAAGAGATATGACACTGGTCCACCACTGCGCTGCACTAGGAAAACATAAGAATTTTTCTTTTTCTATGCCCCATGACAGGCGTGCGTCAAAACTGGCATCGTTGTTGGGGAGCTATATATTTATTTCAATCACTTTTTCAAATTTTACATTCTTTTGTAAATATTTTTCTTTTTTTTAATTAAATAAATATATATAAAAAACTTTTCCATGATGCATTCAAATTCAAATTATTATGCATGGGATGATTACTCACAGGTGCAATATCAAGAATCATAAGTGGATTATAGTGATCCAAATGCTCAGGTGGATAGGATTAGAAATACTCTGGATGAATTAGGGAGAAAAATTAAAATAACGTTTGAGTATTTTTTTAGCATAAATTGAGCAACCTGAGCCTAAATCGGAGCAAGAGCATAAGCAAGTTGTGGAAGAAATTTTCCCAATGTTTTTTGACGATTAAGAAGTTAAGAAGGTAAAAGAGGATGTTCCTGAAGATCAATTCCACCTCTCTCAACCATTACTGGAGGATATAAATGAAAGATCATTTTCTACTAATTTAAAACAGGGTGATCATGTGAATTTGGATAAATTTTGGAGTGAATGGGCGGAAATTAAAATGCAACATGATCTCCTAATTCCTTAAAAATTAGAAGAGAACCCACCTTTATACCTCTCTCTAGCCTTGGAATATGAAGAAGCCTCCCAAGTGGTATAATTCAAAGAAATAATAGACGAGCCTGACTACCTACCTCCATCAAGTGAAGATAAACTCCAAGAGTCACTTATCACTAAATAAGTGATTGAACCAGAAGCTACTCAAGGAGATGATCCTTTCTTGAACCATATCTTTTCTGATTTTAGTAAATTTAATTTGAGTATCACTCCTTATAATTTTGAATTTTCAGATTCGTTCAATCCTTGTATCACCTTGGAGGAAGATAAAGAAGGAGAAATTGAACTAGTTTAGGAACACATGGAGCTCCCTAAGAACATTGATCATATGATTGAGGAATCCTATAAAAAGATAACGGTGGATTTACCTGAAAAACCAAATCTACAAGATACCTACCTTAAAAGGGAAGATTTTAAAATTAATATTTCAAATTTAAATTTTGAATCTCCGTTCGATTATTCTTTTCATGCATTAGATCTATAGAAACCACTAGATTTTGAAGAATACGTTTCACAAGTAGCAACTAAATAGAAGGAGGTTTTATACTTCATCCTACCCCCACCATACAAGCTGTACCACATTGTGAAGGGGGAGGATCTGGTGTACTTTATCTATGGAGTCATCCTTGACAATAATAAAGAACTTTAATATGGGAAAATCAACACGTATTGGTTCATGTCCAAGAAGATACACCCACCATTGGATTATGGATAACAACTGGTACTTCCCTCTAGAGGTAGTAAAAGAAGAAAGGGCCCACTTGGGGGATCGTACCAAGACTTATATTTACCTTCTTTATAGGAATTTAGATTCTAATTTCTTTTCATATAAGTAGCTTAGAATTCATCCCCATACCTCCAATATTTTTGAGCTTTAATGACATGATCCTTTCAATTAATTGAGTAATTATCTTTTGTAGGTTCATGATGGTAGAAGGGAAACTCTAAATAGAAAAAAACTAAACATCATTTCAAAAGGGAGTTCACTTTTAATGTTTAACTATGAAACTCCTTATATATTTTTTGTGATTTAAATTTTAATTGAATTCCCACTCTTGAATTATGTTTTACTTGACATATCTAAGAGACATGAGTTTCTTAGGAATCCAGTTCTCCTTAAAAAAAGAGAAAAAAATGAAAATAAAGTTGTGCCTGTCTGAAGCTTAAAAAAGGGGAAAAATAAAGTTGTGCTATTTTGGAGATTTATAAAAAAAATAAAAAATAGGGGATAAGTGGGATGATATAATTATTTTTAATCATTTATTGACTCATGTCCCATGTCATAAAAAGGGGATGGTGTTGTGTTTCAAATTCTCAAGGGGATTTGAGTAAAGTTCATCCAATGTTTTCACTTGATTAATTGTAAATTATACTTAAGATTTAAACCTCATACTTCTAGCCTTAAATTATTTCAATCATTTACCCACCAACCCTAAGCCACATATTCATTTGAACCTTTATTGAAAGTCCTCATGATTTTATGTGATTTTTGTCTTTACAAGGTGGAGAAAGCAGTTCCTTTACAATACTGTGGATAAGGATCATGTTCTCATTATATGAGCATAAATACACTTTAATTGTATCATGAGTAATGAGAGAAAATATTCAAAATAGAGGTATATAATTATTTGGCATGTTTAATAATAATAAATTGAGAAGCTTGAATGAATGAAAGGAGAAGCTCCATTATTTTTCAAAGGAGAAAGTAAAATTCATGAATTGATTGATTCTTTGAAAAATGGGAAATTTAAATGATATTTTTTTATGTAACTTGAAATTTTTATTGGACATTGGTAATTATTTTATTTTATTGCATTGAAATTATAATATTGGTAACATTGGTCCCCTTTTAATTCCATGTTGATATTTTATGGTTGAGGAAAATCATAGTTTAATTGTGGGGGAATTGATAGAGATAATATTTTCATCATTTTTTATATGTAATTCAATGATTAAATACCTAAAAATTGAAAAGATTGAGTTATTTTCATCAATTTTGGATTTATGATGTGTTTTGAGCTTAAATGTGAAAACAGATTAATTTGAAAATATAGACATATTTTGATATCTTTGTTAATTAGAGAATATCTTTTAAAATATGAATCCAATTGATGATATTCATTTTTTATTGTATTATGATATTTATTTTATTTATCTTTGTCTTTTGAATTAGGATTTAATTCGGCCATCCAAAGGTCCGAAAATATTCAATCAAGTTGGAACATTATTATGGAAGACCACGTTGACACCACCTCAATGAATTGGTCATAAATTAGTAAAAACACATCAAATTGGGGTGATTCTAATTTAAATGGAAATATAATTAAATGGGGCGTTTGTATGTGGAATATTATGAATATTTCCCTTCATTAAGGTAGCCCATAGATGCTCAAATATTGGGGTAGAAAAAAGGAAACTTTCATCCAGAATAAAATCTCATATTTAATTGGTCATATCTCATGCTATACAAGAAGGATGAATATTAAATATTGTGGGAAAACGTAAAAGATATTTTGGAAGATCATTCAATAAAAAACTATTCCAAAATTCATCAATTTAATTAGCCTAACATGGTCAAACTTTCGGTGGAAAGAATCTACAGAAAATCTTAAATAGAGATTTTGAAGATCTTAAATTTGAAGACTGAAGGATGGAAACCCTTAGCCTATATAAATAAGATTTCACCCATGATTAATAAGGAGTTAAACACCAACATTGGAGAGGAGGCTTGGGACATGCATCTTACTTAGGAATTTTCTTTTTTTTTCTTTTTATTTTAGTTTTCTTTTATATGTAAAACATTCATTTTTATATTGAAGTGTTTCCCTTTCTTCTTCCACCCCTTTTCTATTCTAATATAAATCTCATTCTATATCTTCCATATTTCCACTGTGATCTCTATGAACTTCTCCATGGAAAGTGAATAACTCAAGGCTTGGACCTAGGGAAGGTTTCACGGTGTTATTCATTATTGCGCTTCAAATTGAAAATGTTTTAAATATATTTTTGGTGGAGTCTGTAATATTGCACGGGTGTGGTGGTTGTTCACCATGACACTATTTCCATATCCATTTATTTTCCTTGATTAATTAATTTTCCCTCCCTTCACTTAGGAAAACCCTTTATACAGTGGAGTAGGGGTTTCCACAAGGGTTAAAATGGCATACAGTGGAGCTGGGTCTTATAGGAATAACATTCTCGGTTGAGGTGTTACCCTACTTTACTACTGGAGGAGGTGTGGTTTGGTGTGCTGGATGCATGATAAAATCACATAATCAATAAATCAAGGGAAATTAATTTGTTAATAAGTTTTCATAAAACAAATTATCAAATTGAATCTAAGCAATAAAAAAATAATGAATTATCCCATATTATCAACCCTAGGACCAAGACCTTTCTTTATAATCTGAATTTTGTATACATTTTCATTTAGATTTAAATTATACATTTCATTATTCCAAATTTTCCAAAAACCCAAAAATATTTAGATTAGGTGAATTAGAATTTGTTTATAATCTGCATTTTATCTGCATTTGCATAGAAATTTGATTTTTCCACGCCCTATGATAGGTTTGTATCAGTAGGTAACCAATGAGAATAAGAATAAAAGCATAACACATAGATAGTAATCATGAGAATTTCCTAAACATATCTAGAATCAATCCCTGGACATACTCAGATCTAACTCACTACCGGCGTATGGTGTCGCTCCATAGTCAATAATCAACTAGCTTCTCTAAACTATCCAATCTAGTGGCACATCCCACTTGACCTCTCAAAAAATCCAGGGGTACCAACCCATCTAATTGAGGTCAATAATAAACAGTCACTTTAACCTCTAGATGATTCTCATGAATCCCATGATAATAGTACATGGTGAATAGGGAGGTCCTTACAGGAATGGCATAAAACAATAACCCACATCCCACCATTCTTGGCTATACCAAACACTGACACCACCTAGCAATGACCCTCTCCTCAAAGGATCTACCATAGATGTATCAATCACTAATCAATCTATATGCAAGTTCTAACCAGGCCTTCATATCACATGTGTTTTCAAAAACACTTTCCAAAATACCCAAATGTACCGAACATGCATTTAATATTTCCAAAACCAAACCCATATCCAAAAATATTCAAATTCCAAGGTATAAACATGATTTAACTTGAAAGGTTCTAAATGGGTAGTTATCTCATTTAGTTACCAAACCACCTTACAAAGTACCAAAAATTATAAGATTTGAAGTACACATTTGAAACCATGTTTTGAGAACATTTTGAAACCATTAAACCATTTATAACACATAGGTGTTTTTGAATAACCATTTGGAATGAGAATGGCTAAAGAATAAAAGAAAGAGAAAGGAATGGTTCTTTTGAAATATGGGGTTTAATGAGAATGTGTTTTAAAAAATACATTTTCATTTGTGAGTGTATCTTTATGTGTACCCCATGCACATAGGGATATTCCCACATTTAATGGTACAATTTTTATAAACTATTAAAGTATCCAAAAAACCAATTTTAATAGTTACCACTAACATCACTACAAATCACCATATCCCACACATGCTCTAAACCACCATAAGGAATTACAATCACACTTGAAAATCAATTTAGAATAAGAACCCAATAACCAAAATCCAACAAAAAAATTAAAAACAATCCAAAATTATTCAATTTTAGTTTTAAAAGACCAATTGACATTTTATTGAACACCTTTCATGAATATATATGGGAATACTTCAATAAAAATCCATTGAAAACCCATTTTCCACAAAATCTCCAACATGGAAACACCACTAAAATTCATAATAACACTTCGCAAGAATGATAAACACATTTATAAATTATTTAGAAAATACCAAGCATAAAATAGAATATTTTTGGAAAGGAAATAGATGGAAACACCTACCTCAATTGGAAGAATCATGTTGCCTTCAATGAAATCCACCAGAAAGACTCTCTTATCACAACTCACAACACTAAGAATAAGAAACACCAAATTCTGAACTACCCTAGGTATACAAATCATCCAAACATGGCCACTAGTGTTATAGGAGAAAGGGAAAATGTAATAACACCAAAGGAGAAAGAGAGGGGATCCCTAACCTTTCAATCTGGGTGAATAATCTCCAAGAAACCACCTTGAAGTTCACTTAGAGGAGCTCAGAGGTTTTAAAAATATCCATGGGATGCATCCAATTTCAGTGAATTCAAGTGGGTGGTTCATGGGAAGAATCCCCACTTAAAAAGAAGGAAAATAGACAAAAATACCCCTCTTTAGTTGGGTTGTATGGTTAAACAAATTGTGTGAAATCCGTTCAATTCCCCACTACCAAGAGTTTCACAAGCTACACACTTAAAATGTACACTTAGTTTATTCATGCTCAAATTGTGAAACCCCCTTCTGTCTATGTTTCAAACTTAGTATAACTGTGATCAAACCATGAATAGGCCCATATACCTTAAAAACTCTAAAAACTCAAAACATTTCATTAGGAACCCGACCCAAACCTCAAACAAAAGAACCAAAATAAAGAAAAGAATAAAATAAAAGGAAAACCAAATTTGGGGTTTGACATGAAAAAATCCTTCTCATGATCAAATTTATCCATTACATAGATCCAACAATGTGATGTTACCCTTATACAATGTTACCCTTACACTTAGAGAAGGATACCCTTATGCGAGGTTAAGGCAGTAGTTCATTTTACCTTACATATGATTCTCATTTTCTATACTTACGTGGGATCGATTTTAAAATCATCAAGTGCGGATCATCTTCTTCCTAGATCATAAATCAAACCTCAATGTCAACTTCAGATTTTTTTTCAGCTCATGATTTAGTGTCTTTTTGTAACGTCCTGACCCAGGTGCCACATGTCGATACCCCATGCTATTTGGTTACATGAACTTAGGTGTGCCTCCCCGTATACTAGATGATACCAACTAGAATCAAGAGTCTAATATAAACATAGGGAGATTATACACTCTTTATCAGAGTAATACAATAGTAGAAATAAAACAAGAATAGCCAAATGATATAAGTATAACCAGAATAATACCAGTATCACATGATAACCAAAATAGGAAATACAATATCCAAAACTAAGAATATAAATGTCATTCCAAATATGTTCCAAGATTCAATATGCAAAACCCAAAATAAATAAAGACAAAAAAACTCTCAAGTGGGTCCCGAAACCCATCTGGTTCCCTCATCCATGTTCCATCCCAGATTAGTCATCTAACATAGGGCCTTTTCCCTTATCCTATCCTACAAACATGAATACTATTTGGGTATTGATCAAGAATCCTGATTAGGGTGTGAGTACAACTTAGTAGGCCACCACCAATGGAATCTAAAACAATATCCAGTCAACAATAGTGTTTGAAATTTTATAAATAATAAAGTACAATGCATAAGTAAACAGTTATCACATTTTCAATTATTCGTTAATTAACCACATAAACCCATGGGTTCCCAAGGACACACAAACCATCAATACATGCTTTGGCCTATGTCAGATTCTGAACCATATCACATATTCAATTCAAAATTAATTATAACACATGGTCTTTTATTATCCATTTAATTTAAATTCATATTATGGATAATTGGAACCATGATCCAATCCCAACATTTTGGGACTAGATAGTCATGTCTAGCCCCTGTGGGTATTTGAAGTAGTAGCTCATGACCCACAACCCATCTATCAAACAATCACACAAGTGTGATTTTGAAGCAGCAGTCCATTTCCCATACTCATTTATCAAACAATCACACAAATGGTCTTTTAAAGCAGCAGTCTGTGTCCCACACTCATTTATCATTACAGGATTTTGATGCAGCATACTATATACCACAATCATTTATCACTATGGGATTTTGATGTATCAGATCATGTCCCACACACATATATCACATATATCACAATATCACTATATATCACATTAATAAATTTTTATCAATATTGACCCTCTTATCACTTTTCACATTATGAAATTCCATTTAAATTATAAAAATAAATAATGGTAAATTATTTAATCACATGGAAATAATATGAAAAATTACCATTATTCCATTTATCAATATTTAATCATATATCCCTTTAAACAATTAAGTTTATGCCAATCATCACATAATTCCCATAGTCAATTAATTCATAAACATATTAATTGACCAATTACACAAACCCATTAATTAAACAAATCAATATTCAATTAATCAATAAAGTATACAATCAAAACATTTCATTAATTAATTCACAAATTGATTAATCCAATTCAACAATTGTATAATCACAAAAATCCATTAATTAATTAACCAATTAATTAATCCAATTCCTCTAATTTCAATTTCCCAAATTTAACCCTAACCACATTCACATGTAAATTTAATTAAATCAAATAAATCATCAAAACAATTTCCCAATCATGGAAATTGAAATTTCATAATTACATTAACATAATTTAAATCAAGACTATGGGATTTTCAATGTATGTCACCTACCTCAAATCATTGAAAAGAGATCACCCAATAGAAATTCACCAAATTGAAACAGAATGGTCAAACCCATGATGAAGAATGAGATATTGAATAAAATACTGAAAAAAGATAAAATAGGTCATCAAACATCAAATCCTATATCTAACCCCTTTCCAACAATGGATAAAAAAGTTCCCCTTTTATCTAGAAAGAGAAGCATGATAGAAAGAAACCTAATCGTAAAGAAATCACATAACCAGGGCGGTGCAGGTCTATCAATCCAGCCTTTGATTAATCAAGAATGGTGTTTGAGGTCCATAAAGATTAATTAATAAGACTCCAAAAAATTATAGGAACAAGTTAGAGTTAATCCGGGTTTAAATAGGGTGAAGGTCAGGGGTTTGGGAATTTTTAAAACCAATTTTTGGATCGACTAATTCTGCGCTCACGGTTTCTTGTATGGGGTTCACGGTTTACCCTAAATGTGCTCCTTACCTAGGGGTGTCTCAAAGTTTCTCCTAAGAGGTAAAATGGTTTAAAAAACCATGAATAGTCTATGTGAATCCCCACTATTTGGGTTCACACATTTTTCAAGCCTGGGTGCAAGGGTTGGGAAAACCATGCGCCACACATGCACAACCCCTCCTCCTTCTAAAATTCTTTAAATTTCACCCAAAAAACCCCAATATTAAACCCAAAAAAAATATAATCAAAACAAATAAAAATATTCACTATAACCAATTTTTATAAAACTCTAAAAGAAGGTAGGTATCTTATAATCTCCCCAACCTTATAACAACCTGTCCTCGAGTTGTACTCCCAAGCATCTCTAAGATTCCAAGTTAAAATGATTAGGCCGCTAAATCCACATATCCTCTTATATCTCCCATGTTTTATCATAAACACATACATTTTTCCATAATCAAAAACTATTATCATGGTCTTTACCTACAACATTTTATCACTGTGATCTAACACACGTATCAGATGCTTCTCAAAGGATGCATCGGTCTCAAGCTCAACATCATCCACATCAATCACATGAGAAGGTTTGAGGTGATACCACCAATGTTATGACACATGAAAAATTTCATGAATAACACTATAACTCTATGAAAGATCCAATCAATACACCACCATCCCAATTATCTTCACAACATCAAATGGTCCAACAAACCTGGGCACCAACTTTCCATATCTCTATATCCTACAATGACCCAATCTAGGTGAAACCAAAAGGAATACATGATAACCCTCTGAAAAATCTATGGTTGATCAATGTCTATTATCATGTGAATTTTGTCTACTCTGAACTATATCCATATGTTTCTAAATTAGCTGAACCTGCTCCAACTTCTCCTGCACAAGACTCGATCCCAACAACTTTGACTCACCTACCTCCATCTAGTATAGAGGTGATATGAATGGCCTACCATAAATAACATCATATGGTTCCATTTGAATAGTTTCGTAATAAATTTGATTATATTATAACTCCAACAAATCTAGGTTCTTCTCCCAAGTCCCACCAAAGTCTAGGACACACACCCATAGCATATCCTCAAACACTTATATAGTACGTTCTAATTTTCCATCTGTCAGTGGGTGGAATGTCATACATAGTAAAAACTATGTTCCAAGAGACTTATATAAGCTCTACCAAAAGAGAGAAGTAAAATGTGAGTCATGTCCTGATAAAATAATCTATAGAACCCCATGCTAATGGACTATCTCTCAAGCATGCATTTCTCCCAACTGATCCACTGATAAAGTCCCCCGTACCAATAAGAAATGTTAAATCTTTGTAAAATGGACCAAAATCATCCAAATAACATCATTCTTCTAAGAAATACTTAGGAGACCCACCACAAATTCCATAGTAACATCATCCCACATCTATTTTGTAATGGGTAATGGATGTAGCAAACCTCTAGATTTTTGAGGCTTAGTCTTCACATGTTAATAGGTGTAGCATCGTTCCATGAACCCTTCTATCTTCTTTTTCATGTTAATTCACAAAAAATTTCAATGTAGGTCATAGTAAATTTTGTTCACACCTGGATTCACTGATCACTTCAAGGAATGAAATTTATACATCAGCTCCACCCGCATTCTTGTAGGAACAACAACCTAATTCTAGATGATATCATACTCATCTATGGTCCAATATGAAGGTGTCTCCCCACATTCAAGGCATTATCTCAAGGAAAAATATTCTATATCCTCATACTACCTTTCACTAATCCATATCAAGAGTGTAGACTATACTAAAACTAATATGATAGTCATCTACTCCTGACCCTCCTGAACCACAACATGCATTTCAACCAACAAAGTTATCATCTTCCACTCAGCACTAGACTCTTGAACTTCCTAAGTTTGAGTTTCCATGCTTAGAGAATCAGTAACACTATTTCCCTTCATGGGTGTATATTTTAGATCAAATTTGAATGATTTCACTTACTCAACCCACCTCTACTACTAGAGATTTAAATATTACTATGAACAGATATACTTTAAGCTTTTGTGATCAGTAAACACAGTAAACTTTTATCTTAATAGATAATTTCTCAAATTATTTAAATCATAAACCAATTTAGCTAACTCAAGGTATTATGTATGGTAATTATATCCATGAGGCTTCAACTACTAAGACCCATACACCACAATTATATCTCCCTGCATCAACACTACTCTAAGACTGGTCCTAGAAGCATAAAAAACACCGTATAATCCTCACCTAGCTTTAGTAGGATCAAGATTAGTTTAATTTTCAATAACTTATTCAACTCCTGTAAGAAATTATAGCATTCTCTAGACCATTTGAAATTTATTACCATCCTGTTAAATCATGAAAGTGGTGCTGAAAAACAGTAATAGTCCTGCATGAACCTCCAATAATAACCTCTTAGCCCCAAAAATAGAGGATTTTGAAAATGTTATTTGGATGATTCTAAGACACAACTGCCTAAACCTTCTCTAGGTCCACTAACACACCTTCTTCTGGGATTATTTTACCCAAGAAGTGTACATGATCAGTCCAGAATTGACACTTAGATAGCTTATTGTATAGATGATGCTCTCTTAGTGTACCAAGGATGATGTCAAGATGTTGGGAATGGTTATCATTGGTCTTAGAGTACACCAAGATTACATCCACAATTAATAACACAAACTAAACCAGTTATAGATGAATGGTTCAGTTCATCAAGTCTATAAACACTACAGGAGTGTTCATCAACCCAAACGACATCATGAAAAACTTATAAATGTCATACCTACTTCTGAAAGTAGTCATTGATATAACAAATGTTCAAAATCTAAACCGATGATACCTTAATCTCAAGTCAAACTTTGAGAAGACATAGGATCCCCTAAACAATTCAAATAGATCATCAATACATGAAATGGGATATCAGTTCTTCATATTCATCTGGTTCAACTTTTGGTAATCAATATACAAGCATAAGGTTCTATCATCCTTCATCGTAAACAATACTGGAGAACCCCAGGTGAAATACTCGGATAGATAAACCCATTATCCTCTAACTCTTATAGTTGAGTCTTAATATATTGAATCCCTATTGGTTCCACTATGTATGATGAAATAGTAACTAGATTAGCCCCCGGTAGGATTGAAATAGTAGATTCCACATCTCTATCATGTGGTAGCCTTGAGAAGTCTTTAGAAAACATATCCTAAAACCTATCCACTATGGATGGAATGACACCATGATTTACACTACCATCATCCAACAACAAACCTGCAACCTAGACGGTAAGCTCCCCATTTGCAGAACTATCCCTGCATAGCCCACCTGAATATCTCATTCTTTATGATGGATGTAATCATCCCCCTTTAGAGACATAAATTTCACTCTCCTAAGGTAAAAATATATGTTGTATCGGTATTCTAATAACCAGTCCATACCCAAAATTAGGCCAAATCCTAACATGTCAAGGATTTAAAGATCCCACAGAAAATGATACTCCCCAACCTTGAGAGAACACCCTTTACACAAACAGTTGTCTCTCAACCATACTCCCAAAGGTATATCTAACATCATAACCCCACTCAATAAATCCACCACCAGGTTTAAACCATTAAAAAGTTGTGTTGATGTAAAATAATGAGAAACATTATTATCAAATAAGACACTAGCTAGAGTAGAATATAAAAGAATAATACCTCTAACTATTGATGGTCCAACCTCGCTATCCACCAGTGTAGGTTGAATAGCATGTAACTATCCTTCCCCCATCCCTATGATGTAGTCTAAGTCCCCTAAGTTACACCACCCTATTGATATGGGAGATATTTCCTACAAGTACCATGTATACTGCCTCTACCTCCACAGCTAATAGCACTATAACTTCTAGACTGATGCAGTGTAGAAGAACCCCTTATCATACTCCAGTTATATCTAGATCCTCCATCAACACCCGTCTATCATGGGTTCTTATAGAACCTCTATAGGTGACCCATCCTTCTGTAGGATCAAAACTCAATCGGTGGTCAGGGGAACTATTTATGGAAGTGTCCCAACCTACCATACTAGTGACATATCACTCAATAATGGTCCTAAGTAACTTACCCTTACTCCGAGCCACTCTATTTTTCAGTCTTCCAGTTAACATTCTCATAAAAATGCTTCCTACTCTCATAATTCATACCTCATAACCATCTAGTAGAAAAAACTTATCCTCCACTGAAAGACTCCTTCAGGTTACCATAATATATGATATCCTACTTTACCACCTATAAAAACTTTTTTTGCCTGAAGATATTCACTCAGGACTTAATTTCACATTTAATCCCATCCTAAAACCATTTTTTGTATTCATCTCATCTCCTACCAATGTTAGAGGAAATCATTGTAAATTTGTTAAGTGTACAACATATTCCGTCACAGACATACTCCTCTGAGTTAATCTCATGAACTTGGGTTTCATATCCTACTTGAGCATCTCAGAATAAAAGTGCTCCAAGAACTTCTCATGAAATTACTTCCACTCTATATTCTCCATATGTCCCTCCTGAGTCTGAATGTCCCACTATTTCTTCAATTGACCACGTAACATGTAAGCATCCAATTTGACTCTATTTTCAGAAAGTGTATCCATGTGGTCAAGTATAATTTGGATAGAATCAATCCAGAACATAGATACCTGAGGTCTACCCTATCCGGTGAAAGTCAAAGGGTGATGAAATTAGAAATCCCATGTCAAATCAGATATTTTCTTCACAACCTTCTATGGGTATCTCTCCATAAAATTCATGAAGTGAGAAAAGTTTTCACAGAACTTTTCTATGACTCCTTCACCTGTCACCATTGGTGTATTAGGTTCCACTACTAGAGGATCATTTTTATCCCTATCCTCATGTTTTCCAATCAACAAACATCGTTGTGGAGGCATATCTCTATAATTCCAAATACACATGTCTTATGACACATTGTATAACATTAACACATTTAAAGGGATTCACATAAATTCATAAAAATTTATTCCCCCAAACCTCACCACATAGTAAAAAACAAGGCACTATCACTACCCTTAACCATACTACCTATAGATCATGGTTAATAAAGGGTAACCACATTCTAATTTTCAAGTATCAATAAAAACCCACATATTCACATTTTTCATCATTTTTAAATTTTTAAATTCCATACTAGGGACCAATTTTTTGTTCAATTACACAAGCAAGGAAAAAGAGTTCAATTTCAAAAATTTACCCCAAAACTACTTTTTAGTGTGTGCCTAAAAATAATTCATGTCACAATAATTACTAAGTTACTAAAATGATGCATGTATACTCAACTATTGTTCTATACTAGGCCATGAGACAAATCTCAAAAAATCTTAGAAACAATAATAACATCACACAACAAGTGAATCACCCAACATGAAATAACATCCAACTGTAACAATAAACATCAATAACAACAATCCCACCATGGGTACTTAGGTTTTCCCCCATACATGAGTTAACTAATCCCATACATGAGCTCATGTCTAAGGCTTAAATCTTCCTAGTCTCTTATATACCTTTCCCAAATAGTAGGACAATAGAAAATAAAATAAAAGGCTCTGATACTACTTTGTAACATCCTGACCTGCGTGCCACATGTCGATGCCCCGAACCAGTTGGTAACATGACTTCAAGAATGCCTCCTTGTATGCTATAGGCTTTTGACTAGCAGTGAGGGTCTAATATAAACATCAGGAGACTATACCCTCTTTACCAGAGTAATACAGTAGTAGAAATAAAATAATAATAACCCGATGAAATAACCATCACTAGAATAATACCAGTATCACATGATAACCAAAACAGGAAATTAAATATCCAAAACTAATAGTAGATATGTAATTCCAAATACATGTCATGTGTTAATAAGAAAAATCCAAAATAAATTGACAATAACAACTCCCATGTGAGTCCCAAATCCTATCTGGTTCCCTAATCCATCCTCCATCCCAACTCATCCATCTAACATATATCCTTTTCTCTTATCCTTTCCTGCAAACATGATGTCTATTTGGGTACCAATCAGTCAACATAAGTAGGTTGTGAGTACAAATCAGTAGGTTTCCACCAATGACGTCTAAAAAAATATCCAGTGAATAACATTGTATATAGTTGTATAAATAATATAGTATAATGAATAAGTAAATAATTACCACATTTTCAATTATTCTTTAATTAACCATATAAACCCATGGGTTCCAGCGGCCACCTGAAACATCAATACCTTCTTTGGAGTATGTCGGAGTCTAAACCATGTCATATATTTAATTAAAAATTCATTATAACACATGGTATTTCATTATCCGTTTCATTTCAATTCATATTATGGCTAATTGGAACCATGGTCCAATGCCAACATTTTGGGCCTAGATTTCCATGTATTGCACCCTGTGGCTATTTAAAGCTACATTCTATGACCCAAAACCCATCTATAAAACAATCAAACAAGTTGTATTTTGAAGTAGTCATCTGTGTCTCACACTCATTTATCAAACAATCACACAAGTGGTCTTTTGAAGCAGCAGACCGTGTCCCACACTCATTTATCACTATGGGATTTTAATGTAGTAGACCATGTCCTACACTCATTTATCACTATGAGATTTTTATGTAGCACACTGTGTACCACACACATATATCATATATATCAAAAATATCACACATATCACATCAATAAAGGTTAATCAACATTAATCTTCATATCACTTTTCACATCACGATATTCCATTTCAATTATCCAAACAAATAATGGTCCATTATTTAATCACATGGAAATAATAGGATAAATCACAATTATTCCATTTATTAAACTTTAATCATATATCACTTTATCCCATTAAGGTTGGGCCAATCATCACATAATTACCATAGTCATTTAATTTATAAACACATAAATTGACCAATTACACAAACCCATTAATTAACCAAATCAATATTCAATTAATAAATAAATTAAAAAATCACAACATTTCATTAATTAATTCACCAATTAATTAATACAATTCAACAAATTCATAAACACAACATTCCATTAATTAATTCACCAATAAATTAATATAATTCCTCCAGTTTCAATTGCCCAAATTTAACTATAATCATTATCACATGGAAATTAAATTAAATCAAATCAAATCATAGACACAATTTCCCAATAATGGAAACTAAAATTTTAAAATTATATACATGTAATTTAAATCAAGATAATGGGATTTTCAATTATGACCACCTACCTCAAATAATTAATGAGTGATCTCCCAAAAAAAATTCTCCAAATTGAAACAAAATGGTAAAACCCATGAAAAAGAATGAGATATTGAATCAAATCCTTGAAACAAGATCAAATAGGCCATAAAATATAAAACCATAGACCTAAACCATTTCCAACAGCATATTAAACAATACCCCTTTATCTAGAAAGAGTAATGAGAGAGAAATTAACCTAATCAGAAAGAAACAACATTCCCTGAGAGGTAAAAATCGTAAAAAATCCCCCTTTTATCTAGAAATAGTAATGAGAGAGAAATTAACCTAATAAAAAAACAACATACCCTGAGAGGTGAAAATCATTAATTTGGCCTTCAATTCCTCAAGAATGGTGTTTAAGAGCCCTAGGGAATCACCCAAAAGCCTCTAAAAATGAGAGAAATAATTTACGGTTAATCCAGGTTGAAGTAGGGCGAAGGTAGGGGTTAGGGAATTTTTAAAACCAATTTTCATGTCAATTAATTCAACATGCATGGTTTCTTGTACAGGGTGCACGATTTACCCTAACCATGCACCCTAACAATGCGCATCACCTAGGGGTGTCATAAAATTTCTCCTAAGAGGGTGCACAATTTGAAAAACCATGTGCCAGGCATGAGAATCCCCTATTTTTGGATTTTTATGCTTTTCTGGGCTAGGTACATAGTTTGGGAAAACCGTGCACCAACCATGCACAACCCCTCTTAAAATTCTCTAAATTTCACCCAAACACACCCAAGTTTAAACCCAAAAAATATACTCAAAACAAGGTAAGATAGTACTTGTATCCAATCTTGAGACAAATCTAGAAAAGTATAAGATCTTACACTTCTTCTTAGGTTCATCTAGGAAGATATTTAAGCTAGACATGAGTGGCTTGAGTGGAATCGAGAACACCTAGTTTGCAAATAGTGTTCTCTGATCGGTGACTCAGGATTAAAATTGAAAGATTTATAAATCTTCTACTAAAACTAGTTGATCTAGTTTTGGATTACTCCAAACCTCAATCCACCATCACCTTTGTCATGAGTTCATCAAAAATGGGATAAGATCATTGAGCAATCTCCCTCAATTTGACTCAACATTTAAGATTATTCAGGAGAGATTTGAAAATATGACTATATCTCTAGGCTCAAGATTCTTCTATGGTGTTCATACATCTTCACAATCTTTAGTTCAAGCTGGAACTGGTTATTCGTCTTCATCAATTCGTGAGGCTCTCTTGATCATTTCCATCGAATCTCATAAGGTCCTCCTCATTATCAATTTGGATTTATCTTATTCAAATCATTTAACTTCAGTTAGATTCTTTATTCAGTCGATGATGCCTCTTGTGTGATTTCAGGGTCAATATTAGTCTGGATTTAAGACATTCATGATGATGCATGGTCAATTTCAGAGTGATGGTAGTGTGAAAAAATCATCTTTAATTATTTTTTGGTGCATCTTCTCACTGGTTCATGTCTTGTCTCAATCCTATAATCTTCAATGAATATAAAACCTCCATCATTCTCCCACACAAGAGAGAACTCAAGTCTCAATTCAACCATGTGTAGGTGAGGCTCAGTTTTAGTGTTATTTTGGTTTCCAATTGACCAAGATTCATCCCTTATTTTTTATCCATTGTTGGTTCTAAATTCTCACGCAGTCGAAAAATCCCTTTTCCATATAATACTCATAATTGATAGAAATAACATGAAGTAAATTAATTTTTTCTCTCACTATTGATTTCTCATAGTCCATAGTCTCTTTCCTCATTTTCCAATTTTCAATAGCTTAGTCATGGTTGATTTTGAACTTTGATAATTTTTTTAAAATGAACTCTATTAGAAACACACATAGAAGGATCCATCCTTTTCCATATTTTAAACTTGGAACTGTCACAATAGAAAGGGTGCGGTCGATTCCAACCTTTACCAAAATTCATCACCCAAAAATCGACTACACCTAAAAATAAACTGATTAAATATTATAAATAAACTATTAAAAATCTAAAATTATATAATTAGAACAAATTTCATATACTTAAATTAACTATCAAATTGAAAGTTAAATAAAAAAATTAATGCAATAAAATAAAAAATAACTAATTAAATTCAAATTTCTTTAATAAATTAATTAATTAAAAAAATAATGATAAAAATTATTAAATAATTAAATTAAAAATTAATTTTAAAAATTAATAAATCATTAAATATAGAGATTGAAATTTAAATTATACTTTTATTAACTAATTAATTAAAAATAAAAAATAAGGAAATTAAAAATTAAATTAACAGAGCACAAAAATAAACAATAACACCAATAATAAATATTTTAAAAGAAACTTAAAAATTAAATAATAAACTCAAATTTTGACACATTTTATAATTTAAACAAAAAATCATAAATTAAAAATAAAATTCATTAATTTAACATTTTACTTAAAAATTAACTTTAACACAATAATTAACTAATATAGGGACATTTTTACATTAAAAACAAAGTTTAAACTATAGAAATGACATGTGAAAAGATATGAATCAAAGGACACATTAATTAATTTATTTATTTATTTAACCCCACTAAATTCATAAAACTAGTAAAATGGTGAGATATGTGTTGATTCCACATCGAAGGGTTAAGATGAGTATGTATAATCAAAATAAATAAAAATAAACAACCAAAAACTAAAACAATGAATGAGTATAGGTGATGGTGTTTGTGTGATGTGAAATGCAAATAGGAGTAAAAACAATAGAAAAAGTGGAGGGGAGTTTGAACAAGTGATGATATTAGGGTTATCATACTATTTTGAACTAATTAAAAATATTCTCCAACCCTACTCAAGCTAATTAAAATAATTTAATGCTAAGAAAACAAGTGAAGATTTACTAAGCTCTAAATTCAATGAAATTCCACTACTTGATGATCTTTCTTTAATTTTGACCTCTTAATCAAAACTTAAGAATTAATGTGTTCATTGTGGAGAGGATATACATCTTCCTTTTCTAATTTTTTGTTCTTATGATAATGGTCAATGGTTTAAATATTCACTTTCATTGTCTCCCAGTTCATAGAATAGTTTAAATTTAAAACTCACAATTGATCTAAAATAGAACTCAAAACTAAGTCCACACTGAACAATCCTATTAAAAAAATAATAATAGATTTTAAATTTTCAATTTATTACAACCATAATCCAATAAAAAAATTATTCAGTCATGCTCACAGAAACATAGATCCAAAAAGTGAGAATAAAGATAAGTGGAAACTCCTATGGAGCGATCGCCTCATTCCTTAAACTCGTGTACCAAATTTGGTTATGCTCTCAACTTAGTCATCTTCTCTCCTCTATTTGCTCCTAACCTCCCAATTGAATTGCTGGAGTATTTCGAAATTGGTTCAACGCACTTAGTGCCAAAGTAGAGTGCCCATGGGATTTTCGTGGAAGTTAGAGGAGTAAGATCTATGTCACACATTGGTGAACATAAAATGAGTTGAAGGAACAATCATGTGTTTCTACCAAGACAAGGTGTATATGAGATGATTGGTAACAAACTAGGAATAAATTTCAGGATATAATTTCAGAATAGGTGGATTGAATAATGATTAATCATTGAGATATCTTGAGTATATAGTGTAGAGAATATGACTGAGATAGAGTTAGAACCAGGTCTAGAGCTGGAGCTTGAGGAAGGAGGTCATCTCACTTGAGAATTTTCCTCTCCTCTTTCATTTTTCCTTTTGGATCTCTATTTATATAAAGATGAGTGAATAAATTTATTAGGGGATTCTGCCTATGATGAATTGAAAATTGAAAATTTGTTCTTCTTTTGTTAATACTATTTTTCATTGAAAATTTAGTTTGGATTTATATTTTAATTCAATCAAAAGTATCAAATTATACTATTCTAAGAAATGAGAGGTGAAGTTAGTGAATCTTTAAACAATTTATCATCAACTGAAGCACTAAAATTTGGAAAAGGAAGATATATCTATTCTCTATAATGAATAGATTAATTATTAAGTTTTGATCAGGAGATAAATATTAAAGAAAGATAATCTAGAATCGGAATCTCATTGAAGTGAGATCTTAGTGAATAATTACTTGTTTTCTTAGCATTGAATAATTTTAATTAGCTTGATTAGGATTGGATAATATTTTTAATTAGTTCAAAACAGTCTGAAAACCCTAATATCATTACTTTTTTAAACTCTCCTTCACTTTTTTTGTTGTTTATACTCATGTTTCCACTTCAATTTACACTTTCAATTTTAATCATGATTTAAATATTTTCTTTTTTGATTTGGTAGTTGTTTTTGATTTTTTATTATTTTTGGCCACAAATTCATTAATCACCAACCTTAAGGAATCACCACCCATACTCACCAACATATTGGTTATAAGTAATGTGTAGGGTTTCATAAGTAATTAATTTGAATTGGTTCTAGTCAATGACCTAGCATTCTATCATCAAATTTTAAAAATGTTTCTTGGGAGGTCACATGCATAAAAATCAAAAAAAACTTGTAAAGAGAAAAAAACACAAAAAGTCATATAAAAAATTAGAAAAAATTGTATATAAATAATATGTTAAAAAAATCTAAGTGTTGTTATGTGTTTCATTGAATTAATTGAATTTTAATTTGTATACATAGTCAAGAATAAAAGTTAAAAATTAAAACACCAATTACTGAAATCAATAATAATTGTTCTGAACATAGAAAATAAAATAAAATAAAAATGGATGATCAAGAAAATCTGGAACCAAAGAGAGTTGAAACCCAAAACCAGAACTTATTACCATCCCCTGATAGACCTTGACTTAGAATTTTTCAATTACCTTTTGTGTCAAGTAATCTATATTGCATAGGGTTGTCTCCTAGGATAAATAACTATGAGATCAATCAGTCTCATATCTCCATGATTTCATCATTCATTGGTTTTCCTGTAAAGGATTCATTAGAGTTTATGAGAGATTTTTATAGTTGTTTCCAACATCTACCTATTTAAGGCTTGAGTGAAGATTATTTTTTGTTTAGAGTTTTTACATTCTATCTTAAGAAGAGGGCTAGGTCATGATTCCATAACATTTATGAAGAAAATTTTGAAACCAGGGATGGGCTTTTAATTTCCTTTGTGTCCAATTTATATCCTAGGAACACCACTATTGAGGTTAGGCATAATATAAAATAGTTTTCCCAAAATAAATAAGAATTTTTTTATAAAGAATGAGATATTTTTATATCTATTATTAATAAAAGTACCAACCATTGGTTTTATCCTCATCTGATTATGGATACATTTTATAATTCCCTCCCACCATACAACCAGAACTTAGTTGATCAATCATGTGGTGGTTAATTCTCCAATATTACAGAAGATGATCTTAAGAAAATATTTTATAAATTATCCTAAAAACACATCACAAATTCACTAGGAAAATAGTTATCAATAGGGTGGAAAGAAGTACCCATGCTACTATAGTTAATGAAAGTTCACTTAGGGAGTAGTGATGTCACTGTAGTATGTTTGGTCATTCTTAGTGATTCTACCACAACATTAACCTCCTTTTCTAACCTAAGGATAGTGACCCATTTTTTATTATAGGGAAAGTAATAAAGGGATAAATCATACATTTAATATTCAGTATAATTATAGATATAAAAATCACCCCAACCTGACTAGGAAAGAATAAGGTATAATTAAATAATCTACTTTCCCAAATTTCCAATCACAACCCAGAACTTTTTATTCAAATAAATATGGGGTTGGATCTTAAAACTCTCAATGAGAAATTAAGGGTATGTTGTATTAAGTTTTATTGATACTGATTCTTTAAAAAAGACACAGGCTCTAGGGTTCATATCCTGGAATTACAAATGTGTCAAATAGTTAGGGACATAAATATAAATTTTACAACACCACTAAACCAAATTTGAGAGATAATGTAATGGTGGTTATAACCATTTTAGGTATAAAAACTCAAGAACCATATAGGTAATTGTTTAGGGAAATAAAATAGATAGTTATGTTGAAACTATAAATGAAAACCTTAAAATTTCCAAAATCATAAATTTAGAAATATTTGATCAAGTTAGAAAAAATGAATATTCATTACATGAAAAAACACAATAGAAAATGAAAATAAAATGGGAAATCATTAAAGAGGGTAAGAAGAAGCTGAGGATTATAATCAACCTCATTTAATAAATTATACTCCTCTCATTCCTTTTCTACAAAGGATTAAATAGAATAAAAAACATTATTATTGAAGTTTATTCAGATTTTTAGAAGTTTTAATTTCAATAAGTATTTTATGTAATATTCAAATAAATTACCATATTCTCTAAAATTTATTAAAAGATTTTTGGATAATAAAAGGGATTGGGGTGAGAGTTCAACAATAAATCTTAATGAGGAGTGTAGGTTCATTGTTCAAAAGAATATTCCTCCAAAACTTAAATACCCTGGTAGTTTCATCATTTCTTATAGAATTGGTGGGAGTGAAGAGATTGGATGCCTTTGTGACTTAGGTTCAATCATTAACCTTATGTCGTACTCCTTACTCAATGAATTGGATCTTAGGGACATAAAACTAACTTCTATTTCTCTGCAGCTAGCTGATAGGTCACTTCTCTATCCCCATAGGAGGTTGAATGAACTATTAGTTAATGTATAAATACTACCATTTCAAAAATACTTCCTTATTATTGAAATATAATTCAATAAAAAAAGTTCCAATCAATTTAGGTCAACCATTCTTAGCCACTTCTAGAGATTCCATTTATGTTTACAAGGGTAAACTCGCTCTTCAAGTTGGTGAGGACAAATAAGAGTTTCATGTTTTCAAAGAGTGTCCACTTATGGTGAGTTGAAAATTGATAGATATTACTTAGTAAGTTTTTAGATATGAGGTTAAGAAGTAAAATCATCATCCTTTTGATGAGTTTATCTCTAAATATATCACTCAACATTTTAATGTATGATTTGTAGAATCAGAATCTATATAGGAAATGAAAATATTTTGGATAATTTAGAGTCAAATTAATAAATACATTACATAGGACCATTAATTGGTCCTTACTAAACCAATTTATCTTGTTGATGACTTTTCTCAATTTTTTCAATGTTTATAGCCCTCATAATTTACCAACCCTGTTACCACTTCCAGTTCCTTACAACCTTTGAAATGTGAGTCTATCTTTGTTTCTTCTTCATATAGAGGTTAGTGTTTCAATTATTAGGTAAAGTATAAGGTTAATCCAATCCTAATTGAAGTTAAAAAAAACCCTTCCCAATCTAGTAAGAGTGGGATAAATGAGTTTTTCAATAGCATACCAAATGTGGACAACAGGTTTGTCCCCTATTTATTGAATTTCTTGGATGATGAGTTTTTTTATATGACTTTGAGAAGTTTCTAGATGAGTTAGAGGACCCTTACTCTCTTTCACACAAGTTATTTATCTCTAAGAGTAACTTTTTAGTTTATAGTTAGCTACCCGCTTTTATTATTGCATCTTTTTATGGACCTATGAATGTCTTGGGTGTTGGAGAAAGTATGAGGGGACAAGTTAAGAGTGATGTTGGTCATATTAGGAATTATTCTTAGATTTATTCTTATTTTATTGATTATTTGAATAAAAATTTGAGTCTTGAAGCCACTGGTGGATGGATGCTTAGTCCTAGAAATTTAGATTTTTTAGGTATAATTCTTCAGGCTATCGAGTAACTCGAAGTATTGATGAACTTGATAATTTTTGAAAATAGAATATTGACGTCATATACAATGAATCATACCCATTAAATGACCATGGATGGAAAATTTAGGGGTAAAGTCTGGTTGAGTATTATAAATTTAACATTGCATGGGAGTTAACCCATGGTGTTTCCATTATTGATTTCAATTTTTTGTTTGAATAAATACCTTTATTCTGATCAATTGTTTGATTCTCTCAACTTTTTCAAGAAAGTCCCACTTATTCTTGATCTTTCTTAATAGTTTCTATATGAATGAATTTAATTATAAATCCTTATTTATCCTTTTGTACTTTACTAGAAGTTTCCATGTGTGTTTCAATGTAAAAGGATGCATTTTTGTTCTCACGTTCAAGTTACTTATAGGATAGTGCATAGATAATTGTGGGATCTTCTTACCAGTAGTAAATTCATTTTGATTTTCAAGGAAAAAAGGAGATAAAACTAAATCTTCTTAATAGATAAAACTCTCATTAACTCTTATTCTAGGAAGATTAAAATACCATCTTTTCATAATCAAAGATTCGATAATACAGGGGAGTAATTGTTTTATTTTCTTTACTTTAATAATTCCCTTAATTTTATAAATGATGCTACTAGTTTTTTTGAATTATTAACATGCTATATTTTTTAATAACTTTTTCTTCATTTCTGAAAGTTCCTAGTCAGTGTATTATATAACAGAAAGGGGGAAGGGGTGAATCAGTGATACTATTATTCTTTTATGTTTCTTTTCAATTGAAAAACCCTTTGCCTCCTATTAAAGATTCAATTCCACACTGAAAACAATTCAACCCACACATCCATAGGAACACAAAGATTTACAAGGTTCACTATTTATTATAATAGTTATGTCCTTGGTATGGTTTGGAAATGATCAAATACCATACAATCCACTAGAAAAAAAATCCATGGATTGCAATGAGTAGGATATACCCTTACACTCATGTAGCACTATGAAACAATCCCACTAGTGTCTCTGTATCCTCTTAGAAAAATAGGGTAATACAATTGTTATGTAATAACTCATATTACCTGCACTTATTTGAAACTAAAAACAAATGTATTCAACTAAAATTAAATTCTTCACTTCTATACCCAAAAGAAATGTAAGAACTACCTGGACTTTGATAAAGTAATTCTGGGCGATAAGTTTGATTTTACCAGTCTGATTCCTTGGAGAACAATTCTTTTAAAATAATTCTTCAAATTTGATTTTCTAATAAAATAAAATAGAAATTAATTGGCACCACTTCAATACCTAAGTACGATTAAACTCAGTACAATTCTTCATCAGTCTAGAAATCCTCAGTGTGGTAAAACCTAGTATGAAAACCCCATTCTGATTAATTCTGCCCGATACCAAAATCATCTAAATATAATTGACAAGATGAATATGATGATATATTGAATATGATAAATCCTAAATACAATGATCATCTAAATACAATCACTGAGATATTTTATCTTCCCAGTTTAAATGTCTTTAATACAAAACAAAACAATATCACTTTCTCTCACTAAAAGCTCAGAGCTTCTCTCTCTACCACGGTGAATAGTACCTACATCATTAGTCAAGTACCATGTACTTTCCTCCTCTTATAGTTGATCCATGAGAGTTTTGGGTAGGATTCCAAAAATGTTTTCCACTCACAAATTCACCCACATTTCAATTTCTCCTGAAATCTCAAATGCATTTAGACTTCGTCGATGCTTATTGATTCTTCTTGATTCTTCTATAATATTCATCTATTCTCTTCTAGAATCCCATTTCAATTGTAGGTATGATTAAAATTGATGAAAAATACAAGGTTCTAACCATCGAAGTCTGATTGTTTTAAACCAATTGCTGAATAGGATTCATAGAACCGATTTGAATCAAAATCATTCATTTCAATATACAGCTCCCCCTTGGTAATTCATTCAGAAATATCCTTCTATTTTCTTTTCTCTTGAGTCACTTGAGATTCAAAACTTCATTCAAAATCCTTTTCTTGTATCATTATTTCTTTCAAGACTTTAAATTCATTTGAGAACATCTTTAGCATCGTCATACTTGGATTGAAAAGTATCGTAACTTTCCATTCATTCCAGCTTCTTTATTTTCTTCCCAACCCAAGTATGATCTTTTATGAATAAAATTGGTCTTGATACAGTAATTATATGTATTATCATTCTAGATATGATCATTTATGGTACAATCATTTTGGATACCATCATTTTGAGTATGATTTATCTAGATATGATTTTCATGAATATGATCTTTTCTGGGTATAATAATTCTAGGTACAATCATTCTGGATACGATTGTCCTGGATATGATTTTCCATAATATGATATTTTATGTGTATTATCATTCTAGGTATGATTATTCTGGAAAATAATCAGCACCATCTCTTACTCTTTTATTGGCACCACTTCAATCGGTATCGCCTCTTCAATCGGAAACACTTTTTAATCGACACCACTTTTCAATCAGCACCACATTTTAAAATAGAACCTTGTTTTAAAACAGCACCATGTTTTAAAAGAGTGCCACCTTTAAAAAGAGCATCTCATTTTAAAACAACACCATGTTTTAAAAAACACCACCTTTTAAAACAACACCATGTTTTAAAACAACACAACCTTTTAAAACAGCACCATCTTTTATTAGCACCACTCTTCATTGGAACCACCTTACTAATAGGTACCACCACCTTATTCAATCAATCACTTTTTCTCTTATTTCATCTGGATACAATTGTTTTGAAAAAAAAATCAATATCACTTCTTTCTCTCTGCCTCTTAGATATGATTAATATGAATATGATCCTTTTTGGATTAGTAGCAACTCTTTCAATCTCCCTTTCTTTCATTATGCTTTCATCATAAGTTCTCCATTAAAATCATGATTTATAATAAATAAAAATCATAAAATCATCATCGCATTTGAAACATCTTAGTCACGTTGACTCTGATTCTCCAATAAAACAAACACTTCTTTTTCATCGTATTCAGAGTTAATCTGATGACCATTAACTTCCAACAAGATGTTTTCACTTTCAATTAGATATGATATGAGTCCGATTAGAAAAACTTATTCCCATTATGATGGACTTTCAATGTGAGTCCAATTATTTTCAAAACAAACCTCAATATTATTTTTTCCAATAAAAATTGGTGTGATTTCCTTTCTTCAAAACATACCTTGAAAACAAAAGACAACACAAGACACCTTTATCATAATCTTGGTCCTAACAATATCCTCCTTTGGATTTTGTTTTCAACCAAGTTTCATAAATCACAGAACTTTGTATCCTCAAGTAATTTATTACATATAAATAATTATAATCCTACATGAGGTAACTCATTATAGGAAACAGGAATCATTGAAAGCAAATCCATGCTATCCAAAGGTAGTGATTATGACAACAACTTCATCATTATTCATAATTTCTTCTTTAACCTCCATGGAATACAAAAAAAATTACATCCTATAAGCATTCCAACAAATAGTTAGAATAGTTCACTCACAAAACAATTCAGAATTCACAGCTTACCCACAACTCTCTCTTTTATAAAATAGATTTATGAAACAATACAATTATCCCCATTGAAAATAAAATCCAAAGCTAAGATGATAAATAGGACAAAAACACATACCTCAGTCTTGAAAAGAAGGAGGTTGGACACCCATGTTCAACCTCAATTTTAAGAATGATTCCTTAGACAAAGTTTTTGTGAAAATGTCAACCACTTGTTCAGATGTTGGAACATACTCTAGATTTAATTCATTCTTATCCACATGATATTTGATAAAATGATATTTGATATCAATATTCTTTGAATGAGAAGGTTGAACTAGATTCCTGGTGATATTGATTGTGCTTTGATTGTCACAACCTAAGAGAAAGGGTGATTTCACTTCAATAAGTAAATCTTCTAATTGTGTTTTCATCCACATAAGTTTAGTACCATATTTAGTGACCAAAACATACTCAGCTTTATCCATACTGAGAGTTACTGAATTCTATTTCTTTGAATGCCAACTACCACAATTATTGTCCCTAAAGAATACTCCACCAGATGTTAATCTTCTATCATCAACATTTCCTACCCAATTTTCATCAGAATACCCAAAAAAATAAATACCATCTGAGTTGCAATACCTAATTCCAAATTTTTTTCTACCTTTGATGTATTTGGTAATTATTTTTCCTGTAATAAGATGTTATTCTTTTGGATCACTCTGAAATCTTGCACATAAGGTAACAACATAAACAATATCGGTTCTTAAGGTAGTAAAATACAATAGACTTCCAGTCAGCTTCTGATACTCTTTCTGATCCACTTCTTTTCCTTCTCCAACTTTACTCAACTTGGTTCCCACTAAAATAGGTGTGGAAACATGTTTTTATTTTTTCATGTTGAAACTCTTTGGAAGTTCTTTAGCATGCTTTTATTGGGATAGAAAAATGTATTCTTTCTTTTTCAAGATTTTTAACCCCAGAAAGTATTTCATTTCCCCCAGCATGGACATTACAAATACCTTCTTCATCTCGTTAGAAAATATTTCACAAAATATTTCATCATTCGAAGAAAAGATAATATCATCAACATAATCAATCACAATGAAGAAATACTCTCAACTTTATCTGATATATAGATTGTTATACACTCTTCCTTTATTGAAATTCATCTTTTTTAAGTAAGTATCAACTTTGGAATACCATGACCTTAGAGCCTATTTTATCCCATACAAGGATTTCTTCAATCTGTACAGATAACTCTCATCTTTCCCCAAAAAATCCACAAGGGTTTTCAATATAAACCTCCTTTTCAACATCACCATTCAAAAATATATATTTAACATACATTTGAAAGATCTTGTAGCCTCGTTGTTTAGAAATAGCAATAAAGATTCTAATTGTTTCCAATATAGCCACTAGAGAAAAGGTTTCATTGAAATAAATTAATTCAATCTATGAATACCCTTTGCAAACCAATATTTCTTTGTTTTTGATAACTTCACCTTCTTCATTCATCGTGTTCCTAAAAACCCATTTTTTACTAATGATGTTTTTGTTTTCAATATTGGGTATGATTTTCCATGTATTGCTATTTTTAATCTGATCTAATTATTCATTCATATATTGAACCCATTTTGGATGTTCAAAAGCTTATTTCACATCATTTGGTTCCACTTTTGAATACAGAGAAGTATGTGTGATTTCATTTATGTTCTTATTGTTTGGATCTTGTGATGTTGATCACCAATTATATTATGAGATTCCACTTGCTTCTTAAACCTTGTATGAAATTTTTGAGTGTCTTCCTCATCACTAAAAATAGCTAATTCTGATTCTTCTTCTTGAGTAAGAATACAATTATCTGCATCCTTATCAGAATTGTTTTCATTAACTTGCTTAAATTACTTGTCTGTATGAGTATGTTTATCATCCTCTACATTTTCAAATATTTTTATATAAACTGAATCAAAAATTATTTTTTGTTTATTTATTGAAGCAGTTGTATCCTCTTCTTTCCAGATCATATCCAATAAATATTCCATCTTCTCTTTTTTAATCTAACTTTCCAAGGTTTTTACCTTTATTATTTATAATATAAGGACTCCCTAAAACCAACAAGTGTTTCAAACATGGAGTTTATTCATAAAAAAATCATATGGAGTAATACTTAATTGAGCCATATAGAAAAAACAGTTCTGAATATAAACAATAGTACTCATGGCTTACCTTCAAAAGTAATGAGAAAGGTCATGTTCAAGTAACATGGTTCTTCTAATTTCTACCAAGATTTTGTTCTCTCTTTCTACAAACCCATTTTTTAGGAGTATATGGAGAACTATACTCATTCTAAATTATATGCTTCTCAATATAGTCTTCAAACTCTTCACTTCTATATTCCCCACCATTTTATGTTCTCAACTTCTTGATTGAATACTCACATTCCTTTTCTACTTTCCTTATGAAACTTTTAAAAAAATTTCAAAGCATATGATTTTTGTTTCATATACATAACACAAGTAATGTGAGTAAAATAATCAATGAAAGTAATGTAGTACTTATGTCCATTTGTTTATTGGCCCACATATATCATACTGTATCAGTTCTAGGGGTTTTTTTGAACGAATATCAACTTGTTTTTTTCAACATTTGTAATCATTCCTTTCTGGAAGATAGTACAACACTAATCTCTTCTTCTTGGAAAATCATGAATGCCTCGGACACTATCTATTTTAGAAAACTTGATCATATTTCTCTGACACATATTTCTAAGCCTTTTGTGACACAACTAATTCTCTTCCACTATGCTCATGTAACAAGAGTTTTGTGAATCTCCAACATGAAACAAATTGTGTTTCATATGTTGTAATCTTGTAACAATATTCCCATATTATTCACTCTTCATTAAAAACCCATTTTTCTTGAAGATAACTTCATTAACCTCATCACAAAATTGTGAAAAACTTAGCATATTGTGTTTCATCCCATCAACATACAATGTTTTCTTAGATTTTATCTTTTCTTTTCCAATGATGGCTAACCCAACACCTTTTATTTTCAATGATTCATCACTTCCAAATGTCATTGTGCCTTCTTTAAAATATATTACATTCTTCAATAATTTTAAGTCTCCTATCATGTGTGAGGAACACCCACTATCAAGTATCTAGGGTCATTCTCCTTTTGTGGGTTTCAATATTGTTTCAACAATAAGATCATTTTCTCCATTATTTTTTCTCTTTACCATCAGCTTCTAAGAATTAAGAATATTTTATTGAGACAGTTAAAAAACAAGACAACCTTTTTCAATATTTCCAGGTTTTTCATACCTTTCAAAAATATTTTCTAGGGGTTGGAACCTATTTTCAATATTTACTTCTTTATTTTTATATTTCTTCACAAAAACTATCTCATAATTCTTTATTTGAAGATATTGAATCCCCATAAATATCTGCCTTCCATATCTTGTGGGATAATAGAAATGTTGTTTTTTAAACCAAAATATACTTTCTATGTGTCCAAATCCCCTATAATACCAGTAATACCCATAGAAAGAGTATTTTCCTCTAAAACCACTATATATACCAGAATTGTAAATATGTTTCTCAGACACCTTATTTTCTTTATTTTCTGAGCCATCAACCTTTCCATTATAAATCAGATTCTACTTATTCTTTTCTTCTTTAATAGAATCATATGTATTTGAAACTTTTCTACATCTAGGTAAAACATTTTCAGAGTCAGGATGTTTTGTAACTTCTGAATTCTTCACTTTTGACAAATACATAACTTTCCTAACATTCTTTTTTCATAAACAATTTCATTCTTCTTTTTACCCTTTAAAGGTAACTTTTTTTTAACCTTCTTAGGTTTCTCATTACGAGAATATTCACCAAATTCAGTGATAGAGTTTTGGAAGCTTGTATTTCTCAACTAAATATTGGAAAGTTTTTGTTACACAAGTTCCAACTCTTCTTCTTTTGATTTCAACTTCACCTACACATGCTCATTACGATTATTTTCTTTATCAACAGACTTCTTCAAATTATCAATCTCTTTCACGATCTTTTATTTCTCATCAGCAAAATATTATTGATTTCTCATTAAAAAACATTCATCTTCCAACCTTTTGTTTTTTTTTCAATCCTTCTAATATTTCTTATACGTTATTTCAATTTTTCTTTCAAATGAATCTAATGTTGAGTTTCTTCTTCTTCAGAACTACTAATTTTTAATTCTTTATCATTCAATATTGTAATAAATTTATTCTCAATACCATACTCAACTAACTTTTCAGATTCACCCTCACTTCCTTCTTCTTCTTCATCTTTTGATAAGAAACTTCCTCTTTTGGATTTGGAGAATTTATTTTCTTTCCCCATAGAATACAACATACCTTTATCATCCTATTTCTTCCATGATCTTCTTGGATTTATTTATTCTTTGTCACTATCCACTTCATTCTTTCTCTGAGGATAGTTAGATACAAATTAACCAACTCCTCTACATTAAAAACATTTCAAGGGAATTTTCCCTTTGGATTTTCATGTACCTTTTTTCACATTTTTAGAAAAAAAGGATAATAAATCATTGAGATTTTTAAATACCTCATTTTTAGAGTCAGAATCACCATCTTCTTCTTTAATAATAATCTTCTTCAACTTTTCATTCTTCATAGCCTTAAAATAAATTCTCTGTAAACCTTTGTTTTTCTGTTCATAGATTTCTCTCTTCTCATTTTATAAGTGATAAGAGTGTTATGTAGATCATCAATAGATAATATCTCAAAATATATGTCTTATAATGAAGAAACTTTTTCATCAAATTTTT
Organism: Viscum album; assembly: GCA_963277665.1. NCBI lineage: Eukaryota > Viridiplantae > Streptophyta > Magnoliopsida > Santalales > Viscaceae > Viscum > Viscum album. The sequence continues at coordinate 333,092,760 of OY728134.1, forward strand.
CAAGTAGGATTCTCAAAATCTTTTCAACAACCATAGAGTCATCCATATTTTCACCAAGACATATAATTGTACTCATAATACCATTCACCATGGTAAAGAAATCTCCAATAGATTCATTCTCATCCATCTTCAATTATTCATACTTCAAACTACAAATTTGGAGTTTTTCCTTCTTGATTTCTGTATTGCCTTTATATATGTTTTTTAATTTTTTCCATATACCTTTGGATATGGAAACACCTTCCACTCTAAAGAATTCAATTTTATAAAGTGATGATAATATATCATTCTTTTCCCTTTCATCATTCTCAAGATTTTTCTTATCAATAGGTGTAAGTGGATATTTATCATCAATGGGTGGAAACCCAACTGTTGTAGCTTCAAGAACATCATAACTGATAGACATAAGATAAGGTAAGACTCTGCCTTTCCAAATATGATAATTCCTTCCATAAAATATTGTAATACCTTTACTATCCATAAAATTCAAATTCTCCATTAGTAGAGAATAAGAAAAAGGAATCTACCCTCTAATACCAATTGAAAGTGCCCAGTTATTTTATTGTATCATTGAGAGGGGAAGGGTAGAATCACTGATACTCTTTTTCTTTTATGTTTATTTTCAATTGAAACAACCTTCCCCTCCTGTTAAAGATTCAATTCCCTACTGAAAACAATTCAATCCACACATCCACAAGAACATAAATATTTACAGGGTTAACTATTCAATAATAATAGCTACATCCTTTGTATGGTTTGGAAATGATCCAATACCATAAAATCCACTATAAAAAAATCCTTGTATTACAACAAGTATGATATACCCTTACACTCATGTAGCACTATGAAACAATCCAACTAGTGCATGTGCACACTCTTAACACAAATAGGGTAATACAATTATTATGTAACAACTCATGTTGCATGTGCTTCTTTTCAATTAAAAACAAATATATTCAATTGAAACTCAATTCTTCACTTACTTACCCAGAAGAAAGGTAAGAACTACCTGGATATTGTTAAAGTAATCATCCAAAATGACAGGTCTGATTTTCCCAGTCTTATTCCTCTAAGTTGGATTCTTTCAAAAAAATTCTTCAAATCTTATTTTTTGATACAATACAATAGAAATGAATCAGCACCACTTAAATACCTAAGTACGATAAAACTCTGTACAATTCTTCTTAGTATAGAAATATTAAATATAATAAAACCTAGTACAAAAACCCCATTCAGATTAATTCAGCCTGATACCAAAATCATCTGAATACAATTGACAAGCTGAATATGATGATCCACTGAATGTGATAAATCTTGTATACAATCGCTGAAATCTTGTATCTTCCCCATTGAAATCTTTTTAATACAAAAAAATGGTATCACTTTCTCTCACTGAAAACTTATAGATTCTCTCTCTTCTGTGGTGAATAGTACATGTGTCCTTAGTCAAGTACAATGTAATTTTCGCATTTTATAGGTGACCAATGAGAGTTTTGGGAGGTAATACCAAAATGTTTCCCACTCACAAAAATTCACCCACATTTCAATTTCTCCTGAAATCTCGAATGCATTTTGACTTCATCAATACTTCTTTATTCTTCTTGAATCTTCTATAATATTTATCTCTTCTTTTCTAGACTACCATTTCAAATTTCATTATGAATACAATTAGTGATAAATACATTGGTCTGGTCATCCGAGTTTTACTATTTCAAACCAATTACTGAATATGATTCATAGAACAAATTAAAATCAAAGTATTTCATTGAATGTACAACCCCCCTGGAAATTCATTCAGAAATATCCTTATCTTTTATTTTCTCTTGACCCACTTGATATTGAAAAATTCATTCACAATCTTATTCTTGTATCATTACTTCCTTCATGACTTTAAATTCATTTTATAATAGCTTTAGAATCGTCAAAATTGGATTGAAAAGTATAGTAACTTTTCATTCATTCTAAATTCTTTCTTTTCTTCCCAACCCAAGTATGATCTTTTATGAATACAATTGGTCTGGATACAATCATCTTAGGTATGATTATTTTGGATATTATCATTTAGGGTATGATCATTCCGGATGTGATCATTCTGAGTATGATTTCCCTGGATACAATTTTCTAGAATACAATCTTTTCTGGGTATGATCATTCTGGGTACAATCATTATTAATATGATTGACATGTATATGATTTTCCAAAATAAGATCTTTTCTAAGAATGATACTTCCGGTTATAATCATTCTGTAAAACAATTGGAACCATCTCTTACTCTTTTATCGGCACTGATTCTTCAATTAGCACTGCCTCTTCAATCAATGCCACCTTTTCAATCAACATCGCTTTTCAATTGGCACCACCTTTTCAATCATCACCACTTTTAAATCGAAACCACCTTTTAAAACAACACCTTGTTTTAAAATAGCACCATGTTTTAAAACAAGACCTATTTTTAAAATAATACCTCCTTTTAAAACAACGCTATGTTTTAAAATAATACCACCTTTTAAAATAACACCATGTTTTAAAACAACACCACTTTTTAAAACAACACCATCTTTTATCAGCACCACTCTTCATCAACACCACCTTACCAATAGGTACCAACACCTTATTCATTCAATCACTTTTTCTATTCTTTCAACTAGATACGACTATTTTGAAAAACAACCGGTATCATTTATTTCTCACTGTCACCCGAATATGATAAATCTTAATGCAATCGTTTTTTGGATTGGAATAATCTCTTTCAATCTCCCTTGCTTGCATTAATATTACATCATAAATTATCCATTTTACTAATGATTTTTAATAAATACAAATTGGAAAAGCATCGTCGCATTTGGAATATCGTAGTCACACTGACTTTGATTCTCTAACAAAACAAACACTTCTTTCTCATTGTATTCAGAGTGAATCTAATGACCATTAACTTTTAGCAATATTTTTCCACATTAAATTGGACCTGAGATGATTCCGATCAAAAACACTTCTTCCCATTACGATGGACTTTCACTGTGAGTTATATTATTTTTAAAACAAACCTAAATAATAATTTTTTCAATACAAAGTGAGGTGATTTACTTTATTCAAAAAATATATTTACAACATAAGACCACACAAAACTTCTTCATAATCAGCTTGGTCATAACAATAGATTATTTTAAAATTTCTTTATGTGCTCTAAAACATGGTTGTGTATATTAGTTTATACTCATATTGAAAATTATTATTGTGTTCACTTAATACATGAAACCTTATGGAAAATAATTTTTTATCCTTAATCCCCTAGTAGTGGTTGGTAAGGATTTGAGTGTATGTTCTATATTGTGTGTTTGTTATGTGCAAAAAAATTTATAAACATTCTTTTCACCACTTTTAACTGGATTTCTTTGTGTTGTATTTTTAAATCTATTTGAATCAAACTGTCTGTCTTATTTCCCCCACCTAAGATCCAGTATTGGGGAAAATTCTAGGTTTTAGGTGTGGTGGATGGGTCTTGATTTATTCGAACTGTAATTCACTATTAACCAATCAAAAACCCCTATTTTTTCAAAATTGTGGTTTTTTAAGCATCACATATGCATTTTTAGTGGGTGATAATTTTTCTCAAATATGAGGGTTGGGATACCACTTTGAAGATATTAATTTTTAATACCTTATGGATTTATTTGGGTAAATAATATTTTCTTTACCTCTTAAAAAACATCTTTTGGTAATTTTTTTGTGAAAATGTTATACAATAATCATTCGCTTTGAATCTTTTTAATTTTAGTTTAACTCATAAGATATGAATCCAAATGAATTATGAAATCAAAATTCTAATCCAAGTTGAGCTCCTTATTCTTTTAACTCTTATTTATTTATTAATTTTCTATTGTATGAGTCATTTAACCCATCAATAAATTATGAAATCACCATATTCAACAATGTGTCTATTAATTCTGGATTCTTAAATTATGTGAGTCCGTTCTCCTGGAGGTAAAGTGTAAAACCCCAAGGTTTTACAAATTAATTTATTATAGAATGAATTAAAATATGAGTCTATTCAAAACAAACACTTTTAAATTTATAAGAGATTGAAATAACCTAGCCAGTAAATATAATTTTTCCACCTCTACGATTTGAATTCCTCAAAACTGACATACATAGTTGCGTTTTGTAAGATATTTTGAGTATGATAAGGAAAACTTAATTTTAGGTGAATAGTAACATACCCTTATGAATAGTAATATGAAACTTATTAATATTAAATGATATTATTATTTAATTGTCTTAATTTTATCAGATAATGAGATCTAGATTAATTTTGCAAGGTGATAAAAATTAATTATAGTTTTAAAATTGTCATTTTTTGAATAAATTATGATTTTATTTAAAAAATAAATTATTCATATTTTAAAATTTATTTTCAAAAAATGTATTTCATTTTTTAATTCATTACATTGATATTATTTTACACTAAATTTATGATAATTTTATAAAATACTTTAGTTTTTCATGGATAGTAAAAATTCAATTTTGAGTTTTCTATATGTTTAATGACATCATAATGATGTAATAATTAATATAAAAATATAGTCAAAATTTTTACATTAATATATGATATTAGGTGTCCCAAGTGGCCAATATCATGGGAAAACACCTTGGGAAAGCCCATGGTTTTTCAAATACAACTAATGAAGCATCAAACAACTACCTCTCATTTACTATAAATACCCACCCATTCCTTTCTTTCATTAAAAATTAAAAATCATTGAATATATGGTAGTTTTACCTCCCTAGGAGTCCTCTAAAGGTTTCCTCAAGCCCATAAGGTCCCAATAATCATGTTTTAGGAGTTACTCTACAAGGTAAGGGAATCTACCACCCTTCTCCTTTTCAAGGACTATTTTTATGTTATTCTCTTTTAGTTTCAATTGGATTGAGTTGGGATATGTCATTACATACCCCCTTAATATCCATATTATGTAATACTAATGAGATACCCTGTTTTCTATTATCAAAATGTTTTTTGAATTTTTAAGCGACGTCGTTAGGATGCCGAATTTTTGTAAGGGATTTCTCAACTTCTCTTTTCTGTGAAGTTCATTTCTTTTCTTTTTCTTTACTCACACCATTTCATACAAATTTTATGATAAATACAGTAAATTAAATGAGATATAATATTTTTATAATAAATTAATAATTCATCATCAACTCTTCTTTCCCATTCTTTTATACAAAAAATGAAAACACCGTCTGAGATGTGTTAATTTATCGCATTCAAGGATGACAAGTTTTCAATTTCTATTACCGCATTCATGGCTGGTCATGAAACCATTTTTATGATTTAAAAAGACTATAATATGTGTATTATAACCTATTCAATGTTCTATAACTAGTATATATACATATTAATAATTCCTACGACAAACTAGTTTGTAACAATCGAGATATTGCCAAAATAATTTAAATGGTTATCACTAATGTTCTATTTAATAAATCATCCTCATACCATGTAACCAAGTGATATATATAACCATTTAAAATTATTTATATTCATAAATAATATATAAGTTCAATTATAGATAATTATATCCATTCCACATAAACTCCATTACATATAATTAAACAAACCAATCATGAAATCAAGGAAACAAACACTCCAGAACGATGGAATTCAATCTTATAACTTGTCAATAAGAACATAAATGAACTTAATACAAATTTAATGAATAAAATATTTGTATATAAGATTATTAATTATTTAATTAATGTATTTAATTTGATTATCTGGGACATTAAGGTCATGTGTAGAATATTTTTGGGCAAAAGGTAAGAGTTTTCTACCTGAACCTCCATTTTCATTCGGGTCACTCTTATTCTCTACTTACCTAAATTAAATTATTATTTATTCATATTTACTCCTCATATTTTTTTAATGTTATATATATGTGTACCAACCAGAATCCTACTTTCATTTATGGGGAGTAATATGTTTTAAAAGGATCTTTCAAAAATTCTTCCCGAAATACAAGCCCGGTTCATGGGAATTTCTCAAATTAATACCTATTTCCAAGGGCACTCTATAATCAATTTTTAGAAACCATTATCTTTATAAATCACTATTTTTATTATTTAAATTATATATTACTTAACTTATGGTTTTATATAAATATTTTTTCAAAATAAATCTTCTTTTCAAAGTAAAATATTATTTATCTCAAGAATTACTCGATGATTTTATAAGATTATATTCATCTATTTCAACAATATTATTGATTATTATGTATTATTAGGATTAATATTTTATGATATCATCTACCATATTTAATTTAATGGTTTATTTTTAGTTTGACTGTGATTGTTCTGTCTTAAAATCATTCACCAATTTACTCTGAATGGTTAGTATTTATGTCTAATGTTTGGGGAAAGTTATTTACGTTTCATATGTTAGTTTCATTATGAATGTATATGTTTTTATGTTAATATCCATTCATATGAGGAATTAATTGGACTTAGTAAGTGTCAGGTGGGACTCTCTATATCCCCTTGGTGTATCGGTAAGTCTCATGAGACAAACTAATGTCTTAGAGCAAGGCCTTGACGGTATGGTTATTATGGTCTTGGTGTGAGGCCTTGACAGTATGGTTATGATGTCCCAAATTATGAACTCACTCATTATGAATCTAGTATTTGATAGTTAATTTTATTATTAGACTAGTATAATATCCATGGTTATGTTTTATGAAATTATTTAATCAGTTTTTATTCATGCCATATTATGCTCAAGTATATTTTTAAAGGCATTAATTTTTAGTTGCTCATCATGCCTAGTATTTATGTTTATATTTTATTCCACTATATTATTTACCCTTAATGGTCATTTGATCTCACACCTTTAACATGTTTTATTTTCCACAGGTTATGAGTAAGTATATTATGAATGAATTGCAAGGATAATTTAGATATTATGTGTGTTTCAAAGGAAGTTGATATGTTGTTTTTTCCTTTCAAGATGTAATGTTGAACTTATGTATGTATTTGGTTTTCAAAAACTACTAAACTATTCGTTTCTTTGTGATATGACCTTCTTGTAATCATGCCAATGTATTAAAATAAGGAACCGGCTCTGAGAAACTGGGGTCGGGTCCTTAAGTTGGTATTAGAGAAAGTTTAGTAGAAAACTTGGAAACTAGATTTAGAAAATGTAGATCAGGGAACAAAACCCTAAGATAGTATTGAGGATAAATATACAATAACATCTTTTAATTTTGGTATGTAATATATTATGTGGATCTTTCTATCAGATACATCCATGTCTGGATACTACAAGTGGACATGGTTCTGGCATAGATGTACCTAAGAGTAATAACTTCGATAAGTAGTTTCAAGATTGACCCAAGGTATCTTGGTACTCGACAATGGGTCTTACTACGCACCTAGTTTGACACTCCCAGGGGATATTGTTAGGAAAATTAACATTTTATTTACAAACCATTATAAAAAAATTAAATGTAAATTTTTCCTCAAAGAAAACATGTTTATGATTATGATATTAGATATGAATAGGATTTCAATTTATGATAAATATTTTTCTAATTTTATATTATAAATTTTGATTCATAACCTAATATAGTGTATGACATTATTTAGAAATGGTGCCTAGTGGAATGAATGGAAACCGCATGAACGCGCATGTACCATGTAGATATTTTCCTCTAATACAAGATAATGATGTTGGCTCTGGAGATGCGACTGGTGCTGAGCAACTTATAAATATACCGAGATAGTTGACTCAGGTTATGATCAATAACCTTACCCATATTGAGCATCCATATCCACAACATGGAGGATATATTTTATACTTATTTATGCGATAACAACCTCCATCATTCAATGGGACTACAAACCCATTTGTAGCTGAGTAGTGGATAAGTTCCCTAGAGAAGATATTTCCTACTTCGGGATGTAACGAAAGAGAGAAGGTTGTCATGGAAGTTTATCATCTATCAGAATATTTGGATTAGTGGTGGTCGTTAATCCAAAACAAAAAGGACGAGGAAGAAATATAAGATATGGAATGGAGGGATTTTAATCAAATTTTCCTAGAAAATTACTTCCCTTGTGAAGCGAGCAGATATGGAAATGTAGTTTATGAATTCGAAAAAAAAAGACGATGAGAATGTTGAAAATTATGAAGCTAAATTCACAAAGTTAGAAAGGCCTGCCACAGACTACATACGTAATCCAAGGAGCAAGATTTATCAATTTTTTATGGTTTAAAACAATTCCTATGAAGGGAACTAGTCTCCCAGAAATTTCTCATCATATGAAGATATAGTCTCATGTGCTATTAAGACCAAAAAAAATAATTGTCTAAGTATTATGACTTTAAAGGAAATCAAGAGAAGAAGAGGGATACTAAAAACTTTGGAAAATTAAATAAGGAAATGGGGAAGAAGGGAGGATTTGACCCTCTACCCTATTGTAATTTTAGGAAGAAACACCATGGCATTTACCTGAAGGGAATGAGAGTCTGTTACAAGTGTGGAGAAAAAGGACACAAATCTTGTTATTGCAAGGAGAAAAAAGAAAAAAAATGTTAAATGTTATAGTTGTAAAGAGATTAAACATTATTCACCTGAATGTCCTAAGCATCATGGAAATGTTTCCCCATAGAAGCAAATGGGAGAAAGGCCAAGCTTATACGGTCATAACTACTGAGGTTAAAGTTTCTAACAATTTAGTGGTAGGTAATTTAATTATTTACTCAATATTATACAATTCTTTATTTTATTTTGGATCATCACATTCTTTTATATTTTCCTAGTTTTCCAAGAAAATTAGACATGTCCAATTTGATTTAATAAAAGGGTTGCAAGTCAAAACTCTTAGGGGATATATCATTATAGAAAATATGTGTCGATCAATCCCCCTAATGATACATAAATGTGATTTAGTTTCTAACCGTATCATCATAACCCTGATTGAATTTGATATAATCCTTGGTATGAGTTGGATTTCACGTTATGATTCAGAGATCTATTACAAGAAGAGGGATGTTTCAGTTTTTGAGAATGGAATCCCTTATCTTTAGAGAAGAAACCACTCTAGTTTATTCTTATCTAGATCCAACACCAGTAGCTCTACTAAATTCAATTATTGTGGAGGAAGGGAATAAAATATATATATGGGTGGTGAAAGTAATCTTCTAATAGAGGACGTACCTATTATGAAAGAATATGTTGATGTGTTTCCAGAGGATTTACCTAGACATCCTCCAGAGTGGGAAATTGAGTTTTCCATCAACTTAATTCCTATTTCAAGGCCCATATCAAATACCCTTATAGAATGGCCACTGTGGAATTAGTATAATTTAAGAAACAACTAGAGGAATGTAGTGATAAATGATTTATTTTCCCTAGTGTTTCTTCATGGGGACCCCTGTTCTTTTCATTAAAAAGAAATATGGATCAATGAGGTTGTGCATTGACTATAGAGAGATCAATGCTATAACAATAAAGAATAAGTATCCTCAACCTCACTTGATGATTTATTTGATTAAATTCATAGAGGCCAATATTTTTCAAAGATTGGCCTTTGATCTGGATATCATCAGTTGCTTGTTAGAAATGAAGATATTCCAAAGATAGCATTTCAAACTTGGTATGGGCATTATGATTTTATAGTAATTCCTTTTGGACTGACTAATGCACCCTTTATTTTCATGGATCTAATGAATAGGGGTTTCAATAAATATCTAGTTGACTTTGATGTGGTATTTATTGATGATATCATGGTATACTACAAAAGCTTTGAATATCATAACAATCACTTGCACACTATTCTAAAGACTCTTTGAAGAAATGAATTATATGATAAGTTTATCAAGTGTGAATTTTGGCTACAATTAGTTTCTTTTCTTGGACATATTGTCTCTAAGGATGGAATATTAGTTGACCTTGTAAAGAAAAAGGAAGTTTAGGAATAGCCTAATGCAACAAACATAACTGAGGTATGTAGTTTTATTTGTTTAGCAGGTTATTATTGTAGGATATAAATAGTGTATGTAGATGCTCAATTACCAGAGGGGTTGAATTGTAAGTTTAAAAACTTTTGTTTTTAACCTTAAGGAAAACTATGTTTAACAAAGTTAAATAAGGTAAATTCACAAAGCCTCTTTAAGTTCTTAATTATGAAATAAACTTGCTTAGGGTCCAGAAATATGAATCTGGAAAAGACACTTAAGAATAATTTTCTTAGAGAAAGATTATACCTTAAAGTGTATATAATCTTATTTATTAGATTAAGTAAATTACAAGAAATTATAAGAAAGTTATAATTTCTTTATTTAACAAAATATAGCAGAAATAAAACTTAAAACAAAAACAAGTAATAAGTAGGAAATATTTTAACCCAAAGAGTATGGTATCCAACAACCTTGAATAAAGGTACCTTGATTTATAATTTCAAGAAAGTCTATCTTACCCACACTAGGGTAATCCCTCAATAAGAATATCATAATTTGTCTTGTTATCCTCGCAAGCCCTTGATCTTTAAGGTAGTCGGCACCTCTGTACTCAGTAACAATCAAAGTCACAAGAAGCAAGCTGAATAAGATGTTCATGAAACACAAAAAGCATGAGAGTATTTATCTCTCTAGAAATAACTTCACAGCATCACAACATGTAATCCCTAGGACGAACAACCTCACAGGGACAATTTGAATAAGCTTCTATTTATAGGAAAAAATTCAATGGTCAGCTCCCTCCTCCAATGGTCATATTTGTCCTTGAATCTTAGAGGGACCTGTACACATGTCACTCAACCAATGGTTAGTTAGATACAAATTGTATGACATAATTTTATTGTTACAAAAGCATGTGTAAGAAAAATTAAATAGCTTAAGTAAATCTGAATATCTAGAATCTAAGTAAAAAAATAGAATTCAGAGTCTAAATGTATAAACAATCAGATTCTAGAAAGCATGGATATTCAGATTCTGTCTTACAAAGAATTCAGAGTCTAAATTCTAAATATTTCGGAGTCTGAATTCTGAGGAACTCAAAGTATGAATTTTGAGGTATTCAGATTCTAAATTGTGAGGAATTCAGAGTCTGAATTTTGAGGAATTCATAGTCTGAATTATGAGGAATTCAGAGTCTGAATTTCAAAAAATTCAGAATCTGAATTTCATAGAATTCAAAGGCTGAATTTTGGAGAATTCAGGGTATGAATTTCAGAGAATTCAGACTCTCAATTTCAAAGAATTCAGAGTCTGAATATCAGATAATTCGGAGTATGAAAATAGAATACTCTATATCCAGGGAACTATAAGATTTTGAGGATTTAGATAAGAATATTAATTTTTGACATAGTAATAAGATGATTTTGGTTTTAAGAGGTTATCAAATGAGGCAATGAAAACTAGGGTAAGGATAAAAATTTCTTTAGAGATGGGAAATTTTCCTGAAGAAAATAATCCTTAGAGAAAGATATTTTGTCATAAGATAAAGTGTTTGTGATTTTCAAAACATAGAGGAATGGAAAAGTCATAAGAAAACCTTATTGACTCAACAATTATCAACTTTTCATTTTAAAATTCACCCATTTAGGCAACTCATTGACCAATATTACTCATAGAGAGGTTCAATTCATATGGACAAAAGAATGTGAAGAAATTTTTGAATATTTGTAGAGGAGATTAGTGAATGCTCTGATCCTAACTCTACCATCGGGAAATGGTGTATTTTTTATCTATAGTGATGCATCAAATAAAGGACTTGGATATTTCTATATATAGACTGATAGAGTTATTGACTATGCATCAAGGCAGATAAAAATTCATGAACAAAACTATCCTACTCATAATATTGAGTTATCAGCTGTAATATTTTCTTTGAAGATATAGAGACACTATCTCTATAGATAAATATGTGAGATGTATATGGATCAAAAGAGTTTAAAATATATCTTCTCAAAAAAAAAATCCAACATGAGAAAAAGATGATGGCTTGAGCTACACAAGAATTATGATTGTTTCATACACTACCACCCAAGGAAGGCAAATAAGGTAGTTGATGCGTTGAGCAGAAAGGATTTTGAAGTTTTAAAAAAATGAGGATTGAAAGGGATCATGTATTTATGAATCTAGTAAATATGGACATGGGAATTATCAAAGAAGGTGAAACATAATTAATTTTTCAATTGGTTTCCCAACCATCTCTATTGGAAAGAATTAAAAGTTCTCAGCCTGATGACTAGAATCTTCAAAAGAAAATTAATGTCATGAATGATGGGAAGTTGGAAGAATTCATATGTGAAGATGGAGCTTTGAAATTTTGGAAGAGGCTATGTGTTTCCTCTATACTAGAGATGAAAATGGAGTTGTTGGATGATTCTCATAGCTCTAATTTCTATATACACCTTGGTATCACTAAAATGTATAGATATTTGAAGGAACATTTCTGGAGGGACAACATGAATTGGGAAATTGATTATTATGTATCAAGATGATTAGTTTGTCAATAAGTGAAGATCAAATGACAACATCCTAGAGGATTCATGAAACCTCTACCTATTCCTGCATGGAAATGGGATGACATCACCATGGATTTTTTCACTGGATTACCCAAAACTCTAATAAAGAATGATGCAATATGGGTAATCATTTATATAATTACAAAATATGCACATTTCCTTGCTATAAGAGTTGATTTTCTACTAGAGTGGATTTCACGACTCTATATAAATGAAGTTTTAAGACTTCGTGGAGAACCTATTTCAATAGTGTATGATCATGAACCTAGATTTACATAAAAATTCTGGAAAAATCTTCAGAAATCATTGGACACTGAGCTTCGTTTGAGTACTTCTTATCAACCTCAAACTAATGGTCAGTCGGAAAGGATGATCGAAACTTTAGAAGACATGTTGAGATCATGATTTCTTGACTTTCAAGGTATGTGGGATCAATATTTACCCTTGGTGGAATTTTCCTACAATAATAGTTTCCATTGTAGTATTTAAATGTCACCATATGAAGCATTATATAAAAAGAGATATCATACATGAACATGTTGGGATGAAGTTGGTGAAAGGAAGCTTGTGGGCCCAGAGCTCATGGAGGAAACAAAAATGAAGGTAAAGACTATTCAAAACCATATCAAAGAAGCTCAAAGAAGACTAAAGATCTATGCTAATAATCAAAGGATTTGGAATTTCAAGTGAGAGATAATTTTTTCTTAAAAGTATCTCCATGGAAGGATGTTATAAGATTTGGAAAGAAATGGAAATTAAGCCCCAGGAACATAAGCCCTTTTGAAATTATGGAGAGAATTGGAGTCGTGGATTATCATTTGGCAATGTATCATATCCTTTATAAGGTACATAATGTGTTCCATGTATCATTATTGAGAAAGTACATGTCATACCCAACACATGTCCTCACTTTTGAAGGTATAGAATTGGAACAAGACTTATCTTACTGTGAAGATCCTGTCCAGATTCTGGACACTAAAGAACATGAGTTGAGGAATCGAATGAATTAGTTGGTAAAATTAATTTGGAAAAATCAAAAAATTGAAGAGGTGATGTGGGAGATTGAGGAACTTATGATGAAGACCTACCCAAATCTTTTTATGAGGTAAAATTCTGGTAATTTTGAGGACACGATTTTTTTAAGGGGAGAAGAATGTAACACCCCAAAGTTTTATAAATGAATTTATTATAGAATTAATTCAATGATGAGTCTATGAAAAACAAATACTTTGATATTTATAAGAGATATTTATAACCTAGCAAGTAAATATAATTTATCCACCTCTGTGATTTGAATTTTGAAAAACCGATAAACACTGTTGCGCTCAGTAAGATATTTAGAGTCTGATAAGACAAACTTATTTTTTGGTGAATAGTAACATACTATTATGAATAGTAATATGAACCTTATGAATAGTAAATTATATTATTATTTTATTATCTTAAGTTTATTAGATAATGAGATCTTAATTAATTTTTCAAGGTGATAAAAATGAATTATAGTTTTAAAATTGTTATTTTTTTAATAAATTATGATTTTATTTTAAAATTAAATTAATCGTATTTAGAAAATTATTTTCCAAAAATGGAGTTCATTTTTGAATTTAGAATGTTGATATTAGGTTATTCTTAATTTATGAGAATTTTATAAAATACTTTAGTTTTTTATGAATAATAAAAATACAATTTTGAGTTGCTGGTATATTCAATGAAATTATAATGATGTAATAATTAATATAAAAATCTAGTAGACTTGTGTACATTAAAATATTATATTATGTTTTCCAAGTAGGCAATATCATGTGAAAGCCCATGGTTTTTCAAATACCACTAATGAGGTGTCCTTGGAAATTAATAAAAAAACTCTCTCTCTTTTACTATAAATACTCACTCATTCCTTCATTTTATTTCATTCCAAATTAATCACCCTCAAATATCTAGAAGTTTTATCTCTATAAGAGTCCTCCCAAGTTTTTCTCAATACCCCAAGGTCCCAACCTTCAAGTTTTAGGAGGTACTCTACAAGGTAAATGATTCTACCACCCTTCTCTTTTTTAAGGACACTTTTTATGTTATTTTCTTTTAGTTTCAATTGGATTATATTGGGATATGTCATTAAATATCCCCTTACTATACCTATTATGTAATAATTATGAGAGACCCATTTTCTATAATCAAAATATTTTTTGAATTTTTAAGCGACATCGTTAGGCTGTCAAATTTTCGTAAGGGATTTCTCAACTTCTCTTTTATTTTAAGTTATTTTCTTTTATTTTTATTTCCTCACCACCTTTCATACAAATGTTATGATAACTCCAGTACCTTAAATATACTAGAATATTGTTATTATAAATGAATAATTCATCATCATCTCTCATTTCCCCTTCTTCTATACAAAAAATGAAAACATCATCCAAGATGTGTTAATTTATCGCATTCAAGGACGAAGAATTTTCAATTTATATTACCGTATTCTTGGTTGGTCATGAAATTATTTTTATAGTTGAAGAATAATATAATATGTGTATTATAACCTATTCAATTTTATGGAACTATTATATATACATAATACTAATTTATACGACAAACTAGTTTGTAATAATTGAGATATCGCCAAAATAATTTAAATGGTTATCACTAATGTTCTATATAATAAATCATCCTCATACAATGTAACCAAGTGATATATATAACCATTTACAATTATTTATGTTCATTAATAATATATGAGTTTAATTTTATATAATTATATCCATTCCACGTAAACTCCATTTCTTATAATCAAGTGAACCCATCATGAAATCAAGGAAACGAACACTCCCGAATGACAGAATTCAATCTTATAACTTATAAATAAGAATATATATTAACTTAATAAAACATTAATGAATAAAATATATGTATATAAGGTTATTAATTAGTTAATTAATGGATTTAATTTGATTACCCGGGACATTAAGGTCAAGTGCATAATACATTCGGGCATAAGGTAGGGGTTTTCTACTCGAACCTCCATTTTCATTCGGGTTACTCTTATTCTCTACTTACCTCAATTAAATTCTTATTTATTCATATGAAATCCTCATAAATTCTATTTTAATGTTATATGTATGTGTGCCAACCAAAATCCTACTTTAATTTATGGGGAGTTATATGTTTTAAAAGGATCTTTAAAAAAATCTTCTTGAAATACAAGTCCGATTCAAGGGAATTCCTCAAATTCTTACCTATTTCCAAGGGCACTATATAATATGTTTTTAGCAACCATTATCTTAATAAAATCACTCATTTTATTATGAAAATTATATCTTAATTCAATTCTAGTTTTATACAAATATTTTTCCAAAATAAATCTTCTTTTCAACGTAAAAGAGTATTTATCTCAAGAATTTCTTGATGATTTTATAAGAGTATCTTCATCTATTTCAACAATCTTGTTGATTATTATGTATTTTTGGGATTATTAATTTATGATATCATCTATAATATTTAATTTAATGGTTTATGATTAGTTTTACTATGGATGTTCTATCTTAAACCATTCACCAATTTACTTTGAATTGTTAGTATCTATGTTTAATATTTGGGGAAAGTTATTTACATTTCATATGTTAGTTTAAATATGAATGTATATGTTGTTTATGTTTATCCTCGTTCATATGAGGAATTCATTTGAATTATTAAGTGTCGGGTGGGGCTCACTGTATTCCCTCGGTGCATCGGTAGGTCTCATGAGACAAACTAGTGTCTTGGCACAAGGCCTTGACGGTATGGTTATTATGGTCTTGGCACGAGGCCTTGACAGTATGGTTATGATGTCCCGCATTATGCATTCTCTAATTATGAATCTAGTGTTTGATAGTTCATGTGATTATTTGACTAGTATAATATCCATGGTTATGTTCTATGGCATTATTTAATCAGTTTTATTTCTACCATATTATGCTCAAGTATATTTTTAAAGGCATGATTTTTTAGTTTTTCATCATGCCTAGCATTTATGTTTATATTTTCTTCCACTATATTATTTACCCTTACTGAGAATTTTAGGTCACCACCTTCACATGTTTTATTTTCCCTAGGTTGTGAATAATTATATTATGAATGACTTTCAAGGATAATCTAAAGATTATGTGTGTTTCAAAATAAGTTGATATGTTGTTTTTCCCTTTCAAGATGTAATGTTGAACTTATTCATGTATCTGGTTTTCCAAAATTGCTAAACTATTCATTTTTTCGGGATACTACCTTCTTGTAATCATGCCAATGTAATCAAATAAGGAACCAATTTTGGGAAACTAGGGTCAGGTCCTTTACATAAAGAGTTGTTTAGACTTCCAGTTGGTTGAAAATTGAATATTGCTAAATTCACTTTAAAATTTTCAATTTAGATTCATTTTTTTTTGTAAAAAAAGTAACCAAATTTGCATTAAATATATTTAATTTGTGAGGGAATTCACATTTTCTTGATTTAGATAATCCATGAGGGAAAATATTTTTGAAAATAAATTCATTGTGGCATTTCATTTTTTCGATTTTGGGATTCATTTTCTACCATTAAATTTGTATGAAGTGGTTGCTTGAGGACAAGCATCGTCTTAAGTGTGAGGGAATTTGATGTGACATTTAATTCATATTTTTTTCTCACATCACTTTTTTAGTTTAAATTATGTTTTTAATGTTAAAATATTCCTTAAACTAGTTAATTATTGTGTTGTGGTTAATTTTTAAGTAAAATGTTAAATGAATGGATTTTATGTTTAATTTATGCATTAATGTTTAGATTAGAACTTTTTTTCAAGCTTGAGTTTATTATTTAATTTTAGTCTCTTTAAAAATATTAATTTTTAGTGACATTGTTTATTTTTGTGTTCTATTAATTTAATTATTCATTTCATTGTTTTTTTTAATTAATTAATTAGTTAATAAAAGTTTAATTTAGTTTTTAATATCATGTCTAAAATGATTTAATAATTTGTAACATTAATTTATGGTTTAATTCTTTATTAATTTTTATCATCCTTTGTTTTTAATTAATTATTTAAACTTGAATTTAATTAATTGTATTTAATTTTATTAATTATTACATTTTTACATTTTAATTTATAATGTGTATTTTTATTTGAGTAGTAAAAAATATTTTACTATATATACTAATCTTGGCTTTCCAACTGCCACGTGTCAAACTCACGTTCTTCCACATCATTTTTCCCTTACGTGCCCTCCCTCCATTTCTCAACGTCACCCCTCTGCGCGGTATCTCTTCGTGTCCGTGCCTCCCTCTTTCGCTCTCGCTGAGTTCATCAAGCATTGTGACCTACACTCCCCTCAAACCCTCGATTCTGTCATCCTGGGTTTCTCGGTCAACCCGCACTTAGTCGACCAACATCTCTGACGTCCTCCATCTCCCGGTATCTACTCTACCCTCGGTCTACCTCGTACCTCCGACACTTAGGGAACCCAGTTTTCTTACACCCGCCATTCTTCGAGCGTTATAGGGTTTCACCTCCATCTTCTCATCCATTCCACCTTCGTCTCCTACACAGCTCCGCCCAACTACGAATCCTGGTTTCTTTCTTCCTCCACTACATTGAAATCTACCCAATCTCATATACCTTCAAAAATTCTATCTGTCTGTCCACTTCCAACCAGACCCCCATTATTTTTGGCTCCCAATTTCCTTGAACTCCTCCATGGTACCCTGCAAATCGACGCCCGCCTCCTGCTAAAGGTATTCGTTGTCTACTACTACAGTTGAACCCCAGCTTCCCCTAAGTTGTGGTATTACTCTAAAAACGCTTTGACACTGAATTTCCCTCCATACCACATCCTTTTCTCTGAATCCCTCATCTCCTATAAATATTCCCCACACTCATCCACTTCTACAAACTCTAGAAGACTCCTTACATCATTAGAAACTCCATTGAGGTGCACATTGGCGGCTACTCCATGGTCTACGATTTGTTGGTATCAATTGTTTTCTCATTGTCTATCCAATTTTCCTTTGTTTTCAATTTCTCTTTGCCTATATTTTATTTCAATTTCCTTTGGAAACAGTTTATTTGATTGCATTTATCAACCATTTTTCAAGAAATTAACATTCCTATTTAGTGTGTTCGATTTCAGGTTATGATTTTAGTCTTCCTGATGGTATGTTTTAATTTTTTTACTCATTATATTATTTTATCATTCTTATTATATATTGTTTTCTATTTTGGGATGAATTTATGTAATTTTCTCTGTGTTATTTTCTATTATATAAGTCTACTTATGTGACTGAGCTATTTTGTGCAGAAAATTATACATTAAAACCTATTCATACAAAGCATCCACAATGTAATGCAATATTACTGCTTTCATGTTTCAGTTATTGGGGCTCCACTAAGTTCGGTCTGCCACCGTAACTATACCACTACCTATATTTTTCGACACTATCTACGCAAATGGCATTCCATCCTCATTTCATGAAAAAATATACCTTATATTCATAAGTTAATATTTCCAGTTTTATTTCATTCATTTCTCTTTTTTTCTCAGTGTATGTGAATACATAAACATGAATTGGATATAGGTTTTATTACTAATATTCTAGTAGATTCCATTACAAATTTTTATACACTATCACTTCAACCAATTTTTTTTCATGATTACCTGAATCTGAAGTTCTTTGGGAGTCATATCTAAACCATTTAAACTTACATTTCATCATGCAACTAACATTGTAAATTTCACTACATCTTTGTAAATGGTTAATTTCATTGTACTGTTAAATTACTTGTCATTAGTTTCTAAATATATCATTTTACTTTAACATTATTCACTTATTTATGATTTTATAGGACATTATCGTTGAAATTGTCACCAAGAATTGACAAGAGTTTCAGTGGATGCTACCAAGGAAACAAATACAAATAGGCCGCTTGATACGTATTAATATTTACTTGATTTTTTTTGTTAATTTCATAGTATTGTTATTCCCTGAAGTGCATGTTATTATTTTCTAAATATACCATTTCAGTTTAATATTATTGACTTCTTTATGATCTTCCATGACTTTTTTGCTGAAAATTTCACTATAAATTGATAGGAGTGGAGATTACTAAGGAAAAAACTACAAACAGGTTTTCAGATATGTATTAATCATTATGTGATTTTGTTTTTTAAATTATGATTCATTCACTACCTTCCAAATGGGTTCTATAGAAATTAAGAAATCAGTGTTGGCAGTCACAAATCATAATTCTTCCCTTCCCAGTGTTGAAACTTCAATTCTTAACATAGTCACGGAGGCTGCAATAGATGGAAATCAGCATAGAGGTATTGTTTTCATAACACCGGCTTTATACCTCGGTGATTTATTCTTCTTTCATTTTGATATTTGATGGATTTCATTAGGGAGATCCTCTAATTTTTTTTAAAATATCATCTGTTAATTAATGTCCATGCTTGATAGTAATGTTATTCCCTGAAGTACATTTCAATATTTTCTAAATAAAACATTTCACATTAATATTATTGACTTCTTTATGATCTTCCAAGACTTTTTTTCTGAAAATTTCACCATAAATTGATAGCAGTGGAGATTAATAAGGAAAAAACTATAAACAGGTTTTCAGATATGTATTAATCATTATGTGATTTTGTTTTTTAAATTATGATTAATTCACTACCTTCCAAATGGGTTCTATAGAAATTAAGAAATCAGTGTTGGCAGTCACAAATCACAAATCTTCCATTCCCAATGTTGAAACTCCTATTCTTAACATAGTCACGAGGGCTGAAATAGATGGAGTTCAGCAGAGAGGTATTGTTTTCATAACACTGGATTTATCCCTTGGTGATTTATTCTTCTTTCATTTTGATATTTGAGGGATTTCAGCAGGGAGATCCTCTGATTATTTTTAAAATTTCATCTGTTAATTAATGTCCATGCTTGATATTTGACCTGATTACTCCACTATGAATTTGGTTCTTTTTAAGAATCAAATTTAGAATTGGTTTAATTTTCAACCAGAAATAATTTAATATGAAATTTGATGTGTTATAAATGAACTCATACCCATTTTCCTCATGTCATTGAACATTTGAGAAGAAGAGTGAGTGTTTAATTCACGGGTTTTTTTATTTGATGTAGGTACTATATTTATTTATGTGAGCCACGAAGTAGAAGAAGTAAAAGAGGCATTTCTTCAATGAAATTACAAGTTATGTTTCTTAATTTCACATCCTGTTTGTTGCAATTTATGAATTTTATTCACAACTAGGATGTTAACAAGGAAGCTGTGGACTTCTCTACATGTGATTCCTCCAGGTATTCAATTTCTGGTGAATTGAATTTGGTAGAGATGGTGATAATGAAATTTGATGCAAGGTATATGGTCATCATGGATAATGTAACTTATTTATTCTAATGTTTCATGCACAACAAGATTATTAATTTTCATGATCCCACTCGATCTATTAATTTGTTATGTTGCATTATGTTCAACATGCGATGTTCCAAAGGCTGTTAGAGGATCGGGTATTCAATCTAATACCAAGCATTCTTATCACAGTCAAAGGCTTCCTAGACATTTCTACAAGGTTTTTCTTACAAAACATTGTTTTCATGTTTATATCATGAAAATAACATATAAATGTTTTTATAATTTAGTAATTTATATGGTATGGTTGTATAATTTATTGAAAGTTCATATATCCAGTGTTAAATTCTAACCATCAGAAACACCAAGATATGTTTCAATCATCAACTTGTACTTGGAAAATAATTATTGTTGAGTTTTTCTTCTATGCACCATAACACAACAGTGAATCAAATTGAGCATATGTGTTAAATAATCATAGTGCATGGAATTTCTTGTAATTGATGGCAATCCTACCATTTTCAACCCTAAATATGTTAAGACTCTTTAAACAAAGTTTAAGGGGCTTATGCTCAATGTTACCAGTTCAACTGATACTTAAGGGATGCATTTATCATTTTTTTCAATATATTGGATTAACATAATGTTATATATTCTCTGCTTCTGAATTTTTTTCCTAGAACTCATCAGTAACATATTCATTGAATCACAATAACCTCAAGAACGTGCTACTATAATCGATCTTTACAGATGAAAAATAATCACTCCCCTACATTGATGTTCCAGAATCAATTATGTTTTGAAAAACATACATTATAAAAACACCCAGGATTGGGTCAAAAAACATACCTTAAGTGCACGAAACTGGTATGTTTTCTGTTATAATTTGTTTCGTATTACATTGACTTGTAAATCTAATTTTTTTGACTGTTTTTAGGGTATCCTAATTATTATAATGGAATTATCTAACAGGTTTCATTACTTTACCATGATCGGGTCTGCAACTGAATTAGTTAATGGCACGATACAAAAACCTCATTTCTATTCAGACTGATTGACAACTCACTTTAACAGGTTATGGAAGATTGAAGAATTATGTTCATAATGATTGAAAATTTCCGTTTTGACTGATTGAATTTTTTTGTTATTTGGGAAGTATGAACAGAACTGAGACATGTATGTTTCCCTATTGTTGTTACAAGGGTTCCAGATTTGACAGTTAAGGTAATGTTAAAACATGTAAGTTTCCCTTTAGTGCTTACAAAGGTTCTAGATTTGACATTTAAGTTGCTAAAACATGTCTATTTTTTTATATTCTTAGTTGTATTACAATTATTTGTCAATCAGTTTTTTTACCGGTTTTTGGGTTTCTAGTTAACTTTTACCACCTGGTAAACTTCTCCTTTCGCTTTTCCTCCTCTCCCTTCTGATGCTTCTCTTTTATATTATATTTATAATGTTCTCTTTATATGCATTTATATTTTTATCTAATTTTTCTAGGCTGCATCAAATTCCAGTTAATCCCAAATTACCTTCAATTGCATTGCATCCTAAAAAAATATACAAGAACATGCATTTTATTTTTTGTCTTGATGGTTATAATTCTTTTTTACTAATCAGGAACCAATTTCTTCAGGGGGTTGGAGAGGATAAACTCATAATATGCAGCTTTTTCATATTGATTTGGTTCCTACTGATGATCGGGTATACAATTTCCTTTAATTATACTCTTTATGAAGCCACCATAATGTTTTGACCATTTTATTGATTAATTATGAATCTGCTATATATATTAATCATGGCTTCTCCAACTGCCACGTGTCAATACCCTGTTCTTCCACGTCATTTCTTCCACATGCGTCGCTCCTCCATATCTCCATGTCGCGCCACCCCGTGATATCTCATTTTTTCCCACCTACCTCTCCCGCTCCCGCTGAGATTGTCGTGGGTCTTGACCTAGAGTGCCCTTGAACGCCCACCTCTTTCATCCTCCCTCTCCCAATCTACCAGCCATCTGTAACCCTTTGTCTCTTACCAGCTTATTCTATTGGTTTCCACTATAGTCTTCGTGTTTTTCCTTTACCCAATCGCGGTCGGGATTAAGCTCTTCACGACCTAGGGTTCCTGCAAACTCCCCATGCCAGGATCATCCTCCTCCCGACTTTCTTGTATTCCGTCGTGCTTAGACTGCCCTCCAAACCCTGCATCTGTCGTCCTCCCTCTGCCAGCCAGCCTGCCTTCGTCGTCCTACCTCTCAACTCCCTCCGCCGCACCGGCTATTCCGCCTCCGCCTACTCACTGTCGGGCTACTCCGCCTCCGCCTACTTCTGAAGTGCATTGTGTTGCATTTGTTGTCAATAAGGCATGAAGTTGTCGTGGAATGAATGGATTTCAAGGAGTCAAGATGTGAATGTCAAAGGATGTGATGGTGATGGTGATGAAAAGAGAATGGCCATAGTACTAAGAGGCATGTCTAAGTGACATAGGAGATGATGGTTGAAACATTCTCTAAGAACATCTGACGATTGCTGAGCTGCTCTATAAGTTCTAAGAACTTGTATCAACTGGATACGAAATCACAACAAAGTTAGAAGACCATGCATTGTATTGACAATGCATGAGAAGAGGAAGATGATCCATCCACACCTCCTAAGTGGATGAAGTAAGCTGAAGAAGTCCATGCACTATTACTTAGTGCATGAGAATTAGAAGAAGCCCCAATTGATCTCTGATTAGATCAATGAAGCACTTTGAATAATTTAAGTGATTCAGGAGTTCGGTTGAAGATGAAGAACCTTCAAGAATTTCCATTCCTAAGTGATGAACATTTGTTTAAGAAGTATGGAGGAATTCTAAGAAGAAGAAGAATAGAGATGGGAAGAAGATGGCTTGGAATTTTGGCTTGAACTTATGGAAGAACTTTGTATTTGACAAAGTATTATTCTTTGCCTTAGCCAAAAAATTGGCCACCAAGGAGGCCAGCCGAGGGTCATCACCCAAGGCACTTGTGGGACTCAAGGTCACCACGCCCATGGGGAACCCTCAAGGCCAGGGCAGCAACCTTGAGGCATGGGGCGCACCCAAGGACACCGCATGGGCGCCTGGGGCACGCCCGGAGGAGCGCAGGGGGCCGTGTATAAGCCCCCGAGGGCACGCGGTGGTGAAACCCGCGCGCCGGAGGAGCAGAGAGTGGGCGCAGAGCGCGCCCGCAGGAAGAACACGGTGCGGGGCGGCACCGTGGAGGGAGAGAATTCAACTGGCCGCTCATGGGAGCGCCAGGCTGATAAACCGCGGAAAAATTCCGCGGCGTTTTGATGTGGGACGCGCAAATTCCACCGGGAGCGAATCCCAGCCGCTCATCTGATCTCGCGGCCGATCCGAGCCGCTCATCTAATCCCGCGACGCCGCGATCTGATCCAGCCGTCCGATGTCTTTCGATCACCTGATCTGACGGCTGCCGCTTCGTCCTCAACCTCGAGCCATGCCGAAGCCTCCCCGCGACCGCCGCTGAACCAGGCGACTCCCGAAGATAGTTTTCGAGATTGCGGCCACCATTTTCGAAGCTGAGGTGTCCCTCGTGATCGTCTCTCCACACCGAACCGAACCATGCTTAAAAATGGGCTTGCATGCAACGAGAGGAAAATTCGATGTTCGGCCGAGGCAAGCAAAGCTGCCGAGGCCACGTGGTTCGTGGTTTGCATGGGATGAGCCTAAACAGAGGCCGTGCATGCGTTATAAATCGCATGCACGAGGAGGAAAGGAAAAATGAGATCCCGCGGTGAAACAGAGGAGAAAATCAAGATTCATAAAATCTTGAAGATCCGAAGATCTCGGGTGTTTGAAGTTATTGCACGCGGATAATCTGAGGCAGTCTCTGCCTATAAAAATGAGGCCGAGCCCTCTGTGCCGCTTGCTGATGTGCTGAAAGTTTGAAGAGAGTCCCGCGAAGCCTCTGCCTCGCGAAGTTGAAGCCCCGCGCATCCCACTTGCGCGGTTGTTGTTCTCGGTGCCACTTGAGGCCCGAAGGAGCCCCCTGCGCGCTATCCTTTGTGCGACAGGAAGGAGGAAGGGTAGCGCGACCTTGCGCACCCCCTCTGTGCACCGTGCCCCCTTGCACGGTTTGCACCGGCGTGCCCGCGGTGCCTTGCACCCGTGGCTTGCGCGGCCCTTGTGGCTTGAGCCTTGCACGGCAGTGTTGAGGAAGAGAGGCCGCGCCTCATACCTTGTGCTTTGTTGAAGAAGAGGAGGCCGCGGCTCATCAAGCACCTTGCGCGCCCGAAGGCTAGGTGAAGACCGAGGCCTTGCCTCGTGTGTGTGCTAAGATGAGAAGAAGAACCCGAGGCCTTTCCTCGTGTGTGTGCCAATTGGAGAGGAGAAGCCGAGGCATAGCCTTGTGTGTGCAAAGTGAAGACTCTACGGCCTGTGTGTGCAAAAACAGAAGAGGAGCCGTGGGCAGTGTGTGTGCAAATAGTGGAGGAAGGCCGAGCCCTTGCACCCTTTGAGTGCCAAGTGGAGAAGAAGAACCCGAGGCCAAGGCTTTGAGCCTTGTGTGCAAAAAGAATAAGAAGAGGCCGTAGCCCTTGTTGGGTGTCCACACTTGAAGGTTAAAAGAGAAAGAACAAATTGTGTGTGCAAAGAAGGGAAGGAAAGGCCTTTGTGCCTTTGTGTGCAAAAAGAACAACAAGTGGCCGTAGCCCTTGAGTGTGTGCCAAATTGAGGAACACATCTTGTGTGTGCTAAGTACCCTAAGGGCAGTGGGTGTGAGCAAGACAAGGCCATACTTTGTGTGAAAAAAGAACAAGAGAAGGCCGTAGCCCTTGTGTGTGAAAAATGAAGAACCAAGTGTGTGCATAAGTGAAGTGCACACTTTGAAGAAGATTAAAAGAACAAGGAAGTGAGTGTGCTTTGCAAGTGAAGTAGGCCAAGCTCAAGTGTTTGCCAAAGTGAAGAAGTTTTGTGTGCAATGAGATAAGGAGGCCGAACCTAGTGTGTGTACACTAAGTGAAGTGAACACACTTAGAAGAAGGAAGAAAGAGGAGACCCTCACACTAAAGTAAAACACACTTCTGAGTGTGTGAGCAATTTGAATATAGTGTGTGAAGATTGTGAAGGAGGTGTGTGCTATAGTTGACTACACCCTCTAAGGGTTTACTGCACCAAGAAGAGAAGAAGGGGAGTGCATGCATGCAAGCATGCACGTGCGCACGTGAACAAAGCTAAATCAGGTTGTGTGCATTTGAGATGACCAAGTCCAGAAGATCTTGAAGATATTGTGATGCCATGCACTCAGTGCATGATGTTGAAGTGAACTGAGACTGAGCCAGACTGAAGTTAAAGAAATTAGTTGTCTGAGTTTTCAGTAGATTGAGAAGATCCTGATCATCACAAGTGATCAGAGGTACAGAGCAAGGCCAGCAGTCTTTATCCCAGACTGCTGAAGATACTTGAAGACCTTAAAGTGAAGAAGAGCTACTCGTGCGACTCGAGGAGCCAAGAGAAGACCCTGTGGGACTCAGGGAGAAGAAGTCTTCAGTGGGATTCTGGAGCAGGCCAGTGGGACTCTGGTAACACTGTGGGACGCAGTATAAAGACCCTCCTGTGGGACTCAGGAGAGATACAGTGGGACTCTGTATCGACCATTGTAATACTAACCGATTGTAATGGGAGAATCCATGCTGAGAGAGCATGGCAAGGATATAGGCCTTTGGTGCCGAACCTTGTAAATCCTTGTGTCCTGTGCCTTTTCATTACTGCATTATCCGGGAAAGGTTGAGAGATACAAGAAGAGTGGATCGAGGCTTTAACCAGCCATAGAGGTTTAATTGATTAAGAATCAATTAGTAAAAAGTTTTAAAGGATCACTGATTCACCCCCTCCCCCTCTCAGTGATTCACACTGATCTGGGCACTTCAATTGGTATCAGAGGGAGGTTACCTCTAAAAGATCCAAGGGAGTCTATATGGAGTGCAGATTTGAGGAAATGAAAGAACAGCCTCAAATGGAGATATCTGCCAAGACTCAGAAAAACAGAATGAAGAAACAGGCAAAGAAGATGAAGAAGAAGGCTGGTGCAATCAGAGAAACTCCTTCTATGGAAAGAAATGTGAAAGTCACATCAGATGACAATTCCTTTTATCATTCTTCTGATGAAGCCTGCTCTAGCTGTGATGAAGATGAAAGAAACAATGATCTTCTAAATGCAATCAAATATCTTCAGAAGAGAGTCCCCAAGGAAGTTGCAATGTGTATAGCTATAGGCCTCCTTGATCTTCAAGAAGAAAAATTACAGCTAGAAGATGAAGCCAATTCTCTGGAAGTCCAATTGGCTAAAAGGGTTGGCATAACCAACACTCTCAGAAAGCTGGTAAATGCCAAAGATGAAACAGTATCTCTTTGCAATGAAAGATATGAAGACACTGCTGAAGAATTGCAGAGAAGCCTTTCTGAGAAAGAATTCTTTAAGACCGTGGTCAAAGAAGTTTTCCATGCACTGGAAAAGAGGTACAAAGTGTCAATGATTGTCAAAGATGCTCAACTAGAAGACAAAGTCAAAAGGGTGAAGGAGCTGGACAATTCATTGCAAGAATTGAAGAAGGTGCATGAAGACCAGATGAAACAGCTGGAAGAGAAATGGGAAGGAAGGCTAAGAACAGTTGAGGATGAGAAGAACTCCCTCAACATGAAGTGTTTAGAATTAGAGGTGATATTGAACAATCAGCAATCACCCAAAGCCAAAGCTTCCCAGTCAGCTGAAAGGAGAAATGTTGCTACTCAAGTATGCATTGAGCAGGATGATTCTAAGAGAAAGACATCCTCTAGTGAAAGTGCAACAACTTCTAAAAAGAAGGTACCATCCATACCATCTTGTACTAATGCTTCTAATTGTGTTTCCACAAAAAGTGCAGGATGGAAGAATAATTCCAAACAAATATGGATGAAGACAGTAAAGAAGCAGAGCTCTCCTAAAACAGCACAACAAGTCAAGAAAAGTACCCAACAATCAGAAGGAATCAAAAAGTCAAGATTTGTGGGTCAATGTTGGTGTTGTAACAAGTATGGGCATTGTGCAAAAGATTGTTGGTACAATCCACTGAATGCCAAAGCACAGAGAAAGCCCATGCCTAGGGGGAGCAAGCCAGAAGAAAAGAAGCAGCATCCACAGGTCCAGAGACATCTGTTTACTGCAAATAGATTTGGATTACTTGATAACATCTGGGATGATTGCAAGAGTGGTCAAAAAGATACATGTCAGTCTCCAACTGTATCCAGAGCTCAAAAGAAGAAAAGATCACAGAACCTGGCTCGGAAAGAATCCTTGGGAAGCAATCATAAGAAAGATGAAAAAGCTCCCAAGAAGATGTTGAAAAAGGAAGAGAAGTCCTTGGAGTCTGAGTCCAAGAAGGGCGATGCATCCAGAAGGACCACCAAGAAGACATGCTTCTACTGTGGAAAGAAAGGACACATCATGGACCTTTGTAAAGAAGCCATGAAATTAAATAGAAGCAGACTGAACTCCAGAAGACAATCAATCCAGAAGAAGAAGGGATTGATTGAAAATAAGTTGCCTAAGAGAGGTAGCTTAGCAGCATCCAAAGAACCATGTGGAACTTCCAAAACTGAGGCCACTCTTCCAAATGATTTACTTGTCATATGGCCAAATCAGTTGCAACTTGCCAAAGATCTGCAGAGAGCTGAAGATGAAGTTCTGGCATTTGCTAAAGCAAAAGGGAAGAAAAAGATTTCACATGAAGATGGGTTGAGATCCACACCAGCACCAACATCATTGAAGATCAAATGTGCAAGTGTGAAGACTGGTGAAAATGAGACATCTTGGTTGAGAGAATCTTCTCAACCTTGTTGTTCACATTGATGAACCAAGGAGGTTCCATCTTATTCCCTTATACTCTTGGTATATACATGTGCTGACATTGCAGGGAATTGAAGATGATGATCATTCTCAGCTGGAGGATGGTTTGGACAGAATGGAGTGCACCCCTTGAGGGGGAGCCAATCTGGAGAAGATGATGTTCTGAGATTAATATCATCTTGAGAAAAGTAAAGGTATTCCAATCATACTTTCATCCCTTGATTCTTAATTGCATTCATCATGGCAATTAAGGGGGAGTATTGATTGAAGACAAATGAATGAAAGGGGGAGCTTTATCTTTGCACCTGAACTTTCTAATGAGTTTTGTGAAGTATGTGCAGGATTTAGCAATTCATTGGTATATCTGAAAAAAAAAATTCCAAACCCCTGAAGCATGATCTCACATGTACAGTGAATTTTGGACAGCTTTGAATTCCTTGGTCATATCACTCTTGTTTTCTACACCGGGTTAGCCCAAGTAGACTTAGAGCTGATTTACTAAAGGTTCTTTGCTAAAGAGAACATGTGACATCATCCCTCTCCTAGTGTTTTTCAAGAAGATACTTTTCAATGGGAGGAAGAGATTTTTGAAAGTGAACCACACCACACCTTTGCATTTGATTGCCAATAAGGGGGAGAAAAGATTGGGCACACATATTGACCCATTCATATGTGCTGAAGGAGTGTATTGACAACAAATACAAAGGGGGAGATTGAAGTGCATTGTGTTGCATTTGTTGTCAATAAGGCATGAAGTTGTCGTGGAATGAATGGATGTCAAGGAGTCAAGATGTGAATGTCAAAGGATGTGATGGTGATGGTGATGAAAAGAGAATGGCCATAGTACTAAGAGGCATGTCTAAGTGACATAGGAGATGATGGTTGAAACATTCTCTAAGAACATCTGACGATTGCTGAGCTGCTCTATAAGTTCTAAGAACTTGTATCAACTGGATACGAAGTCACAACAAAGTTAGAAGACCATGCATTGTATTGACAATGCATGAGAAGAGGAAGATGATCCATCCACACCTCCTAAGTGGATGAAGTAATCTGAAGAAGTCCATGCACTATTACTTAGTGCATGAGAATTAGAAGAAGCCCCAATTGATCTCTGATTAGATCAATGAAGCACTTTGAATAATTTAAGTGATTCAGGAGTTCGGTTGAAGATGAAGAACCTTCAAGAATTTCCATTCCTAAGTGATGAACATTTGTTTAAGAAGTATGGAGGAATTCTAAGAAGAAGAAGAATAGAGATGGGAAGAAGATGGCTTGGAATTTTGGCTTGAACTTATGGAAGAACTTTGTATTTGACAAAGTATTATTCTTTGCCTTAGCCAAAAAATTGGCCACCAAGGAGGCCAGCCGAGGGTCATCACCCAAGGCACTTGTGGGACTCAAGGTCACCACGCCCATGGGGAACCCTCAAGGCCAGGGCAGCAACCTTGAGGCATGGGGCGCACCCAAGGACACCGCATGGGCGCCTGGGGCACGCCCGGAGGAGCGCAGGGGGCCGTGTATAAGCCCCCGAGGGCACGCGGTGGTGAAACCCGCGCGCCGGAGGAGCAGAGAGTGGGCGCAGAGCGCGCCCGCAGGAAGAACACGGTGCGGGGCGGCACCGTGGAGGGAGAGAATTCAACTGGCCGCTCATGGGAGCGCCAGGCTGATAAACCGCGGAAAAATCCCGCGGCGTTTCGATGTGGGACGCGCAAATTCCACCGGGAGCGAATCCCAGCCGCTCATCTGATCTCGCGGCCGATCCGAGCCGCTCATCTAATCCCGCGACGCCGCGATCTGATCCAGCCGTCCGATGTCTTTCGATCACCTGATCTGACGGCTGCCGCTTCGTCCTCAACCTCGAGCCATGCCGAAGCCTCCCCGCGACCGCCGCTGAACCAGGCGACTCCCGAAGATAGTTTTCGAGATTGCGGCCACCATTTTCGAAGCTGAGGTGTCCCTCGTGATCGTCTCTCCACACCGAACCGAACCATGCTTAAAAATGGGCTTGCATGCAACGAGAGGAAAATTCGATGTTCGGCCGAGGCAAGCAAAGCTGCCGAGGCCACGTGGTTCGTGGTTTGCATGGGATGAGCCTAAACAGAGGCCGTGCATGCGTTATAAATCGCATGCACGAGGAGGAAAGGAAAAATGAGATCCCGCGGTGAAACAGAGGAGAAAATCAAGATTCATAAAATCTTGAAGATCCGAAGATCTCGGGTGTTTGAAGTTATTGCACGCGGATAATCTGAGGCAGTCTCTGCCTATAAAAATGAGGCCGAGCCCTCTGTGCCGCTTGCTGATGTGCTGAAAGTTTGAAGAGAGTCCCGCGAAGCCTCTGCCTCGCGAAGTTGAAGCCCCGCGCATCCCACTTGCGCGGCTGTTGTTCTCGGTGCCACTTGAGGCCCGAAGGAGCCCCCTGCGCGCTATCCTTTGCGCGACAGGAAGGAGGAAGGGTAGCGCGACCTTGCGCACCCCCTCTGTGCACCGTGCCCCCTTGCACGGTTTGCACCGGCGTGCCCGCGGTGCCTTGCACCCGTGGCTTGCGCGGCCCTTGTGGCTTGAGCCTTGCGCGGCAGTGTTGAGGAAGAGAGGCCGCGCCTCATACCTTGTGCTTTGTTGAAGAAGATGAGGCCGCGGCTCATCAAGCACCTTGCGCGCCCGAAGGCTAGGTGAAGACCGAGGCCTTGCCTCGTGTGTGTGCTAAGAGGAGAAGAAGAACCCGAGGCCTTTCCTCGTGTGTGTGCCAATTGGAGAGGAGAAGCCGAGGCATAGCCTTGTGTGTGCAAAGTGAAGACTCTACGGCCTGTGTGTGCAAAAACAGAAGAGGAGCCGTGGGCAGTGTGTGTGCAAATAGTGGAGGAAGGCCGAGCCCTTGCACCCTTTGAGTGCCAAGTGGAGAAGAAGAACCCGAGGCCAAGGCTTTGAGCCTTGTGTGCAAAAAGAATAAGAAGAGGCCGTAGCCCTTGTTGGGTGTGCACACTTGAAGGTTAAAAGAGAAAGAACAAATTGTGTGTGCAAAGAAGGGAAGGAAAGGCCTTTGTGCCTTTGTGTGCAAAAAGAACAACAAGTGGCCGTAGCCCTTGAGTGTGTGCCAAATTGAGGAACACATCTTGTGTGTGCTAAGTAC
Organism: Viscum album; assembly: GCA_963277665.1. NCBI lineage: Eukaryota > Viridiplantae > Streptophyta > Magnoliopsida > Santalales > Viscaceae > Viscum > Viscum album. The sequence goes on from OY728134.1 coordinate 333,124,645, forward strand.
CCTAAGGGCAGTGGGTGTGAGCAAGACAAGGCCATACTTTGTGTGCAAAAAGAACAAGAGAAGGCCGTAGCCCTTGTGTGTGAAACATGAAGAACCAAGTGTGTGCATAAGTGAAGTGCACACTTTGAAGAAGATTAAAAGAACAAGGAAGTGAGTGTGCTTTGCAAGTGAAGTAGGCCAAGCTCAAGTGTTTGCCAAAGTGAAGAAGTTTTGTGTGCAATGAGATAAGGAGGCCGAACCTAGTGTGTGTACACTAAGTGAAGTGAACACACTTAGAAGAAGGAAGAAAGAGGAGACCCTCACACTAAAGTAAAACACACTTCTGAGTGTGTGAGCAATTTGAATATAGTGTGTGAAGATTGTGAAGGAGGTGTGTGCTATAGTTGACTACACCCTCTAAGGGTTTACTGCACCAAGAAGAGAAGAAGGGGAGTGCATGCATGCAAGCATGCACGTGCGCACGTGAACAAAGCTAAATCAGGTTGTGTGCATTTGAGCTGACCAAGTCCAGAAGATCTTGAAGATATTGTGATGCCATGCACTCAGTGCATGATGTTGAAGTGAACTGAGACTGAGCCAGACTGAAGTTAAAGAAATTAGTTGTCTGAGTTTTCAGTAGATTGAGAAGATCCTGATCATCACAAGTGATCAGAGGTACAGAGCAAGGCCAGCAGTCTTTATCCCAGACTGCTGAAGATACTTGAAGACCTTAAAGTGAAGAAGAGCTACTCGTGCGACTCGAGGAGCCAAGAGAAGACCCTGTGGGACTCAGGGAGAAGAAGTCTTCAGTGGGATTCTGGAGCAGGCCAGTGGGACTCTGGTAACACTGTGGGACACAGTATAAAGACCCTCCTGTGGGACTCAGGAGAGATACAGTGGGACTCTGTATCGACCATTGTAATACTAACCGATTGTAATGGGAGAATCCATGCTGAGAGAGCATGGCAAGGATGTAGGCCTTTGGTGCTGAACCTTGTAAATCCTTGTGTCCTGTGCCTTTTCATTACTGCATTATCCGGGAAAGGTTGAGAGATACAAGAAGAGTGGATCGAGGCTTTAACCAGCCATAGAGGTTTAATTGATTAAGAATCAATTAGTAAAAAGTTTTAAAGGATCACTGATTCACCCCTCCCCCTCTCAGTGATTCACACTGATCTGGGCACTTCAACTTCCTATCGGGCTACTCCGCCTGCTCAGAATGTATTATTTATGTTCAAAAATCACTTCAGGTATGCATTATTTATGCTCACACATCACTTTAGTTAAGGTGGTCTTTATCATACATACAATGAAGAGTAAAGGATGGATCACACCTCACTTCAGGTATGCATTATTCATGTTCTTCATTTCTATTGTTTAAAATATGTAATCATTTAGACATAAACCCATTTTGGATTTATAAGTTACATTTTCCATTACCATTGTTGATAATTCAGTTGATTTTATGTTTGATTGTATTAATCCATATCTATCGCTCAACTATGAATGGAAGACAGGCAACAAGGCTTCAACAATGGTGAGATTGGGGAGTTTCAGTGCGGTGAGGGATATAGGGTTGTGATTCATTTTCAAGTATTAGTGAGATTGGGGAGTTTTAGTGCGGTGAGGGATCTAATTTCATTCATCATTATCATGATTAACCAGGCATAGATGACAAGAGGTGATAATTGGATGTCTCCCTACGGATCCAACCCCTTCTCCAACTCCTGTGCTTGTGCAGCAACCATATGATGATGTCCATCCCTTACTCCAGCCCCTGTGTTTGTGCATCTTCCATATGATGATGTCCAACCCATGCTCCAACTCTTGTGTTTGTGCAACATCCATTTGAGGATGTCCAGCCCCTGTTCCAGCTCCTGTGTTTGTGCAGCAGCCATATGATGATGTCCAGCGCCTACTCCAGTTTCTGTGTTTGTGTAGTAGTCATATCATCATCATCTTCAACAAGGCAAATATGGTGGTGGGTACCAGGGGTAGCAGTTTCATGGGGGTTATCAGCAAGGAGGCAACAAGTACTTGAGCTTGGACATTGGAGCGAGCGGGGAAACCGCCTCTGCCAGATCATGGGCATCTCTACTAGAGTTATATTTATTTATTTAGTTTCCACACTTTCCTCACTCAATCACCATGGATTTGTTATGTAACAATCGCTTCATCTGTATTTTATCCCATTGTTTTTTTAATATTGTTATTTGGAAGTGGGCAATGTTCATTGAGTGATATTTTTCGAGCATCCTGTGAGCATTTATTCAATTTCATCTTCTGTTTTATCTTTGTCTTTGATCTCTACATTCGTTATTCCATATTGTTCCATATACATGATGAATAGTTTCACTCTGTTTTCTTTTTTTCCGAACATCTCACTCATTCAAATTATTATTATTTCATTTATTTTCACATTTCTCATTTTTATTATTACAACCACTATCTTATAGAAGATTTATCTTTCAGTTTTTATTTCAGTGCCCGCATTACAGTTATTGTGATCGAAATTGAAAATGAAATAAAATATTCTTCCTCAAAATTTAAAAATTCTTATACTTTTACTCTTATCTTTTTTCTTTGGCAACTATTCGAATGGTGTCTTCATATTCTATGCACTTTTATTCCATTATCATATACTATTACTTTCTAATTAAAATTTATTCAACATTACTGTTTCTTCTCAACTTTTATAAATATTAATCACTTATTAAAAGAAAAACCAGTAATCGAATATAACGAGTACTAGTTTATATAACTTTAAATGTTTAAAAGTTTATTTTATGTGTGTATTTTTAATAATCGACATCAAGTGATTTTTCTATCAAGGGAGAAGTTCTTACATGAGATCGAGGGTAAAGAAGCCTGAATCGTTTCTGAATGAGGAAGATGACGATTCTTGGTGGACTGTGGAAGAAGCCCGGTCCTGGGGATGTAATCGGATTTCCGAAGCTTGCTGAAGAAGCTTCGATGCCGAGTCGAACCGAGGGATCTTGGACAACGATCTTTATCGCTACGTTCGACGAACCCAAGCCAAAGGCGATGACAGATTGAGATTTGAAGTAATCTGAACCCAAGGCAACCTGTTTTAGCAGAAGGTTCCCCAGCCTCGCGATTTGAAGCCCGAGGCACCAATCGGAGAAGACGATTCACGCACCAGGTGTTCTCAACGCCGCTCGAGCCACTGATGTCGAGTCTGTACTGCCAGAACCAGATGAATCCTTGTGAATATGATAACCGATGCGAGCCGTTGTTGAAGAATGATTGAAGGAGGCAAAAATTCTGTTATGAGGAAGATGAGGATGCCTGAACTGATGAGTGAAACCAAGCCGACAACGCTTTCGTTGATGAACTTGTTGATGGAGGTTGAATCCGGATCTGAGGGGAACGTTGATTGAGTGAGGTCAAATGAAACCAAATCGAACGGAAGACGAGATGAAGGGATCCAGATTTTTTGAGCTTGAAGGTGTTTCAGGGAGGCCGAGTTTAACACTGTTCTGAGTTGCAGTCGAGGGTTCCAAATTGGGGAAGATAAACTGTGGCTTTTGAGCAGCGAGCGATTAACCTTGATGAATGCATAAAGCTTGAGGAAATTTTCAATGAAACCGAGGAATTGGATCTCGACCGTGTGATTTATTGTAGAGAAATGCCGGGGTTGCATTAAATCACCTTCGCAGTCATAAAATTTACAGAAGGGTAAGCCTGCATAACTTCACAAGGGTAAGCTTGTGTAAGGGTAAGCCTGTGTAAGGGTAACAATATTTGATCTGAAGTCTATGTAAGGGTGCTCCAATGCATTCTGGGCTACGTCAAAGTTGATCCACTGCTGTTTCAACTTGAGTAAGGGTAATTTTGAGTGATTGGAGTTTTGTGAGGATTTTAATCTACAGCACCCTAAAAAATTCTCTGGGAATCATAACCAAATTCTAGCAGAGTGCCCATGGGGTTGTCGCGACATTTAGAGGAGTAAAAGTTTTGTCACATATTAGTGAACATAGTAGTAGCCTAAGGACCAATCATGTGGTGTAACCTATTGGTTTCGTGCATAAGAGTGTGAAGGTGGACGATATATTTGTAGGGTCTTGAAAACTTTGCAAAGGGATGAAAAATACTCCCACAATCATTTTGTAAGAATGAAGAAAGTATTCTTACAGGTCCAGTAAAACGAATAGATGAAAATTGAGTTGCAAACTTCGGAAGAAACTTGAAGAAATTGAATTTTTCAGAGTTATAAGTGATCCGCATACCATCATCGGGAAGAGTTTGGAGAAAGCATGAATTGCGGACCACCAGTATACGGAAGGGCCCACGAGGCGCTGGCCCGCAGAGCTATGGTCAGTGAACCCAGGAACCCGAGAACCACATCATTAGCAGAATCAAGCGCGCGAAGGCCACCCGCAAACCACCTCACGAACTCAGCAGTTCACGAACGAAGCAAATTGGCAGGGTTCTGCGAACCATGACTCGTGAACCGCAACCTCCGCAAACCCCGGTTGACCGAGTCTTATGCAAATTGAGATATCTCTTCACGGGCTTCCTCAAATTGTGTCACATGCCCATAGATATGATTCCCCCCAATGCTCTATAAAAGGATCACAAAAGGAAGAAAAAGGGGACGAATGGAGCAAACACTTTGGAGACCCTAAAGGTTGGAAGAAAGAATTCAGAGGGGATTCCAACTTCGGTTTTGAATCATCAATGAAGTTCTAATCGTGAACCACGTTTCCTCAAATATAACCAGCCACAAACCATAAAAAGAAGGAACTTAATAATAATGGAAAAACCGTGAATCTAATTGGGGTCATCGCGAACCAAAAATTCCTCACAGATGAACTCCTCGCGAACGACAGGTTCCAGGACCATCCTTCAATACGGCGTCCCGCATAGTGTATCGCTATGTGGATTGAACCCCACGCCGCGTACTGCATCAGTATGCAGATAGAACCTGAAGTGGCATGGCAGACCACATCCAGGACCACGTACCACTGTGGTGCGTAGTGGTCCATGCCCAAGCCCGTGTACTACTTCAGTACGTGGACGACCCCTCTACCCGCATACCACTATAGTATGTGGATCTCCCCCCATCTCGCATGAGAAAACAATATGCGAAATGGGGCGTCTTTAGGTGTCCTTCCCTCCAGCTCCAATCTCGCCCCTCTGTTACCATCCAGTCCTCCCTAGTTCCTCCATGAATCAGTGCCCCGACATCAGGATGAAACATCCTCCAAAGCCACGAGACCCGTATGATCAGATTATTGGGCGCATCAGCGTGCCCCATTGAGTCTACATACCCATGGTAAGCGGAGTCACGAAAGCTCTCCCCACAATGGTTTGGACTCTCGGGATGTCTGTAAGTCTACATTCCCATGGTAACCTGGAGTCTAACCTTGGGATGCTGACATGAACTTCCCTATTCTAGGGATTAAGGGTGATCATTTGCTTTTTCATTCAATGAGGAACGATGATCAGCCGAAGAAATCTTGTTCGCTCCTCCTTTTGACGAGAGGCGGCATTCCTCCCCTTTCCCAGAGCGCATTTTGGGGCACTCCCACTGAGTTAAGTCCCTAATATTCTGAGAGCCGAGATGCATGACCTCCAATGTCATCCCACACTGAAAGGTTCATCGCTCTGTGCCCTCGTCCACTGTCGCCTCTACCACTTTCGTCGTAGGCTTGCCCTCTCCCATCAGCAGGAAAGAAGGTGTGTGATTAGTTGGATCTCTCACATCCTCTTGTTTCTCACACCGAGTATGACTCATGTGGGCTTAGAGATTTGTGATGATCACAACATCCACACAACCAACCCATCATAAACTACGAGAACTCTGATTCCTAGTCAAACCAGGATACACACGACGCTTTCTTGAAGGCCCGAGCTCAAAAGGGTGTCCTTTCAAAAGGGTTCACCCAATCATGCCCCCTCAAATGGGCAGCTCCCATGCGTAAGACCCAAGCTTACCAAACTACATGGGCTCTGATTCCTCTCTCGAGGATACACAGGAAGCCCATATCATGGGTTCGATCCCAACATATATCCATCTTCCACCCCCCGGATGACGATAAACTCAAGAGCACCTTATTGCCTGGCATAAGTCAGCATTGTCTCTGTAGCATCAAATCCATGTATGCCTATGATGATCCTGGAAACCAGGGGTATCCCATGGATACACTCTTCAGAAATGAGTCAGGGATTCACGAATATATGAACACGACTTAAATCTATAAGAGAGTCCCAGAATAGGAAATAATTCCCCCCAAAAGGGTGCGATGAGCCCTACCTCCCATCCTCCTGACAAATAGAGTCCTTAAGTGTCATTGGCCAAATCATCATCCAACGAGCGCCTGCCTTTGGAAAGCAGGTACATGAATCATAGATACCAGGACTATTGGGTGTTTCTGGCTCCACGAATAAACCCGTTGGAGACCATCTGAGGAAGTCATATCCTAAGAGGATCGATTTCACAAATACTTAACCCCATGTAATCGCCCACTGTAACCATTTGAATGTGGCACCTCCTAAGTAATATAGAAGTGATAAACTACCCAGTCACTACGGGTTCAATCCAATCCCCCCTAAAAGGATAACAATGTGGATCGGGTTGAAACAAAGATGGTGATAATAAAGTCTCTATTATAACAGACAAATTCTCGTCACCTGTTAGACCATTCTTTTCAATTTTCCCAAACCCGTAAACACGCTGCCTCGGAGGGCGAAACAAAAATGGTGAACCCGACGTGAATCCTTAACCAAGGTGGTGGTTTTACCCCACTCAATCCCCATCGCCTTAGAACAAAAAAAGGAAGTGGGCCAAGCTGAATCGTCAAATATGCACATGATCAAGAGATGCTACTTTGACAGGGTTTTTTTGTTTGTATATGTCATATATATATGTTGCAGGTTTCCGCATAGCAACCTTCGATTCAAATAACACCCCGAAAACCAGTGAAGACATGCGCCTTAGTGATCCGGCAGGCAGCCAGGGCCCCAATGAAGAGTAGGACCCCCTCGCCAACCCAATGTCTTCAACGCTAGGTATCCAATATGTTAATCAAAGAGTACCACTGAAATGGTACTCTCCCCAAAGTGGAGGCTGCAAGACAAGCCTTCTAGTCTGCAAAATCTCGCCAACCGCCTCCTCAGCCACAACTGGCGCCTCAATATAAGGTGTCCCCAATGGTCATCTTGAATCGTTTTGAGAACCTTTCCCTTGAGCATGACAGTGAGTACCTCCCTTACCTTAGGAAGGAAGATGAAGTCGATGCTGAAGACTTCATCTCAACTACACACGGGTCCTACTTATGGGCCCCTGCCAGAGAGCATCGCCACCAACACCGGGTGACCAAGTCTCTTCACTCTAAATAGGATCTTATTCCGAGGGCACCTCCTTAAGTCTAGAAGACCCGAGCCCATAGGGATGCCTGCCAAGGGCAGAAAATATATAATTAGAAACAGGCTATCACCCTGGTTCCTATGGAGAAACTTCACCATAAAAATTCAGCAGCATTCAACGGGAAGACATACAACTCTTCCCCTCCACTAAAGCCCACCACATAAATGGGGTGACACAATACAAGCACGTGTATGTTCTTATTAGTGATCGATGGTCCCACCATGCAGATAGAGCGAAATATTACAGGCAGATGCATATATTTGTCGATGCGTAAGAAGTCTGTCATCCAAATAGGATGACAACTAGCTATAGGCAACTAGATATACCTGCCGATGCGTATCAATGTCCCCCATCCAAATAGGGCAGTAAGAAAATATGAGCAGATTCAAATTCTTGCGGATGCATACAAATCCTGTGAGAAACATACAACGACAAATGAAAAGATGAAAATTCTCACTCGTGAATATGAATCCCACCAGTCAAATATGGTGGAAACCAGAGAAGAAAACCAACAGAAAACTCATTCCTCTATCCTAACACAGGAGAACTGCCAGTATCTACTGGCAACCTATGGAGGACTAGAGCAAGCACAAACTCTTGCTCTGACATCAAAATAGGTCTTCATACCTATTCCTACCAAAGATGTATCACATCAAATCCTAGAAATGATGGAATATTTGACATCGATTCCAGACCATATCTTCCAAACATTCCAAGATATCATTGTATCGACAACAAGGGCGAGGAACTAGGCCCACAACCCGGTTTCCTCAAACAGAATGACTTACTCACAAAAAATATTAGTCACTCCAGAGCAGTTATGCATCTCTGCTCCAGTCTAGGAGGATCAACGAAAATATCCTGCGATACATGGACAACCGGATCGGGAAAAAATACCTGTTCCAACTGGGGGATGCCGGTCCAACGTGGTGGCTACTTCAGGGCAGACATATATCTCTGAAAAAACTCAAGATGTCCATCGGTGTATCCTGACGACATCACAAGAACTAACAATATGTGGAACCATATATAAAGGCCATTACCAAAAGCAGGCGACCCCAGTTACCCACAAGAGAGCTCCCAAAAAAGAAATGCACCAAAGGAAACCCGAAAATGAAGAGCACATACATGATTCTTATATACTGGAAGTTATAGTTCTTGAATCACTCGAACATATATCAATAAAGGGTCAGGAACCTATCAGTCTATTACCAAATTATGGAAATGGAAGTAGCAATTGAGAAGACCCTCCCCGCAATGTTGCTAATAGTAGCTCTGAAGGTCCTCCTCAGAGCACCCATGAGGGATTAATACATGGTCCCAGAGTGATCGATCACGAGAGACTATATTCTAATGTGTGTCAGGGTATTCCTCCCCTTGACCTAAAGATCAGACAACAAGAAGGTCCTCCCCTTACTGTTGTCCGCCCTGATGGTCCTCCCCGGGGTATACGCTGCAGATATGATTCTCCCTATAGTCAGACATCGAGTCATGATGATAGTCCTCACCATGATGGCAACCATTTCAAAGGCCCTCCACGCAATGACAGTTTCTGTGAAGACCCTCCCCATAATAACATCAAGCAACCAAAAGGACCTCCTCTCATTACAGTACATCATGAAGGCCCTCCCCAGGATGTACATGATATAAATTCTCCATGTAGTCAGATATTAAGCTATGATAGTAGTCCTCTCCATCATAACAGTCATCGAGAAGGTCCTCCCTTCAATGACATCAAGCATCAAGAAGGTCCTCCCCTCATAGTAGCCCACCCCAAAGGTCCTCCCCAAGGTATACACCGTAGGGACATTCCTCGCGGTTGAGCATCAAGTTTAAATAATATCCCTTTCCATTGTAGCACCAATTATGAAGGTCCTCCCCACAATCAAAATTCATACTGAAAAAAGGCCCTCCCCTTGTTGGAAAAAATGTGAGAAAGCCCTTATATGTTGGGGCACTCAGAAAAATGGATCCAGACATATCAGACACCCTGTCTGTGATGAGTGATATCCTTTCTCAACTATAGGATGGTTTGGGGACACACTCATCTTATGATCCACCCCCACGCCGTTCACATACCAATGGGGCTCCCACCAACTCAGTTGCTTGGAACAAAATTATTAGGAAGTAGTCAAGATGGGCATATCAAGTAGAGGATTACCTAGAAGAACAACAACATGATATGTTGACTTTAATAAGAAGACTAGCTAAGGATAATATACCAGTGATGTATTATCCTACAACCATTTCTCACTTTGATATACCAAGGGAGTTGTCTGAGGAATGTATGCTTTACATTCGCCTCAATATCTAGATGAATATTTGCCAGATAAAAGAAAATTTCATTCTTTATGAAGGGTATGCAGACCATGTTAGCATATTAGTGGAGCTTTTCTGTATAATAGACCTGGAAGCCCTCTCATCTACACAACAACCATGGTTAAAAAGGTGAAAGAAAAACCTTGAACTAGTATGTCTCTACGCACTGCACAAGTTGTGTTGCCTCATTGGAGATGCCCCATTTGGAGTTCATATTTGGGGATGTGGAGAACATGGATCTCTATACTTCACCCCACGTCCCATCCAACAAACCTAATTGGAAATCATATATTGCAATGTCATTTTCCAAAGGAAGAAATCAAATGAAATCCCTACTCAGGAAAGATGGAATACTCAACAAAAACCTGACCAGAGTAAGTCTCAAAAGTGGAAGGCCTGACGGGATCAAGCCATCAAAAAGTTTTTGAGCGAGGCGATCAATAACATCCACCAGTATTTCTACCTAAGGGAATCCAACCAGTAAGTAGTGATAATGTCTTTAAAATCCCATAAATCTCATGTGGGTCCATTTCCATAATCGGCTCACATCCGCACGAGGGTGCATGAAATTAAAAAGGTGAAAATAGCGGCGGATACCGCCGCAATGTGTGAATATCCCCAACCCACAGGACCAGGGGAATTTTTACTCAAAATTCCCCCATAAGACCAAAAAATCCAGGCTGTAGTGCATCAACGAAAGAATGGGAGCAACCCCATCCCACGGGGCTGGGGGCATTTTTACCTCAAGTTCCCACAAAACGGATTTCTGTATTCTCCCATATGGAAAGAATGATGAGTAGAGAGGTCACTCGTTCCACCCCATCTCATGGTTCATACCCTCCAAGATGAAGGCACATTACGATGTTAGATTAGGGCTCCCTTCGGGTCAATTTTTGCCAAGAAACCTGAAAAATACCGTAGAATGGAAGGAAAAAGTCCAACAAAGTACACATAAAGCTTTCCTACCATTCGAAACTAGGTACACCACCCCCAATGCAGTATGCATCAGTGAATGTGGTAAACTTGAACCCCATGGATCTCACAATAAATGATAAAAAGGGAGGGGATACAAGAGAATATGGTTCCCTCTCAGAGGCATCCCACATTGAACCTGATGGTGTGCATACCCAGAACCAGAGAGTGGTCATATATTTGGGTTCCCCCTTAGTTAATCCATCATTACCTCCATCACAAAACCCCAATAAGGAGAAGAAAAAATCTTAGGTCATCTATGACCCACCTCCTCCTCCCCCCTGAGAATTTTTCCCTCAGTCTTGAGGAAAGATTCGCCAAGCAGGAGGGCGAAATGAAAGAGATTTGGAAAATTTATGTCAAGATACATTGAGGGAGATATCTTACCAGATGTGTTCCCCCTATAGAACTTCAATAGGTGTTCCCAGAAGAGGTTCCCCTACCATAGGCACTCATCCCGGTAAATTAAGTCAAGATTGGATGCCCATACAATCTAGCATCAGGACCATCAACCTACTTAAATATGGCCTCAAAAGGACATCAAGAATTCCCTCCACTGGAAACCCATTCAGAGTATATTTAGGCAAACCCACAAAGGATACCTCTAGCTAGGTATCCACCCCAAATTCTAGCAACACTGGCACGTCCAGCTTTGTCCTCCATTACACCTGCCCAAGCTCAAGTTTGGCATGATATGCATCAAGGTCTATTGAATACCATCACACAACTAATAGCTCGACTAGAATTCATGGAAGGGAAACACGATTCTATACAACTAGAGCGCAAACCCTAACTCGATTGGGTGAGAAATGTTCCACCACAACCAAACTTCAACAACCCCATATTCCTATTGCTCAATGGTTTGGGAGACCCAAAACACCATATAATTCACTATGCCTCTTACTATGATCCCATGATGGGCACTCTAAAGCATCAATAAGTAGTAAAAATTAGGTTCTTCATGAAAACCCTACAGGTTTCAACCTTTATATGGTATACTAGCTTTCTAGCTAACTCAATCACATTCTGGGAGGACCTCCACTGAAATTTTCTCTTCCAATTCAGTTTGACATTTCCTATGAAAATGGTCAGTGATCTCATGAACTGCAAGCAACAAGAGAATGAAAGAGTTTCATATTTCATTGTCAAATTGAAAGTTCTAACTTATTCCCTGAACTAGTCACTCCCCTAGGGTAAAATGATTTCTATGTGCATCAATAACCTCTGTGATGAATTGCGAACACCGCTCATCCCACTGAATTACACAAGTTGTTTTTGAGATTTCTTTATCATTTACCAAAGGATAGAAAACTTCTTACAGTGGACTAATATGAAGTCCTAGGTGGTCCCATCATCCACAAGAAAAATAATGGGAAAAGATGAAGCGGATTCTCTCACGCTTAAGCCACCCCCAACACCAGCTCCAGTTCCGAGGCCTCCACCAAACTGTACAGGACCCCCTAGACGCCAACATCCACCCCCACCTTAGCAAGATGAGTGAATGGGTGATAAAATAAATTAGTTCTAGGAATGAAGAAATAAGTTCTACTCATTTTGAGGTGACCAAGTTTGTGGATAATTTATAGCCTCCATGAATTGTAACTTACTTTGGCTACCAGGGCCAAAGCAAGCCAATGAAGTGGGTCTCGATGACCATCCAAATTATTTTCCCTATCACTGGATATTAGGGCACACCATCCAAGAGTGCTTCATATTTAAGGATCTCTTTCAAATGATGGTGTATTCCAAGAAAGTCATGTTGGGTCCGCCACCAGCACAAGTGGCATATGTCTCCACCTTAGACCCAAGAGAGGAATAGAAATGGAAATAAGTCATTAGAAAAAAGGGAAAAAAATTTGATAGTTGGATGACCTATAAAATAGTCAGCCGAGCTCATAACATCCTCCAGGCATAGTTGAAGAAACCAACCGTGCCCCTAATAGCTTCTGATGCAACACAACCATCACATTCATCCCTACAGTCCTCTGAGGGCTAGAAGGCCAGAAAGCAGGAGCAAACAGATGAGCTAGAACCAAATCCAAAGAGAATCTTGATACTTTTGGACTTTATGCCAATAGACTTAGTACAATGAGAACTGCCCCACCAAACGGTACAATGGGCGCTGCCCTACCAAACGATTCCATTAGAAGAAGACAATTAGACAAAATAATTATCAGATCAAGAACCGGTCTTTGGATCCATTAATGTCATCCACTTGATGGACCCCTTCTCTGATGGAGACTATGGACACAAACCCGAATTCCCTAAATCCAACCAGAGGTTTGGAGGAAGAGGCCGCAGAGGCTGAGGGTTTCTTAGAAGGCATGATCATGGTAGGAGTCAAATTCCCATCCACACCTTAGCTCAAACCATTAATATTGCAAAAACTCACAGAAGAAACCTCCAATAGACACAATAAGAACTTGAATGTTTCTCTACCCCTGCCAGAAGAGATCCAATCCCAATCATCTTGGAGTATACATTATAGAAGGAACATATATCCAATCTCCCAAGGTTTACATACAGACGAGTTCATCCAAACTCGAAAAGTACTGCAATGCCACTAGCTTCTGTCATAGAGGCCGAAACTTCTACGTCCAAAGCTCAAGACCCTTAAAGAGCCCATGAAAGAGCATCCTTGATCCAATAAGTGTCAAAATTTAGAGAATAAATATGATATTATGAAGCATCTAGCCTCAGTATTATCAAAGCTATCAATCTTGGATGCCTTGAGTATATCCGCAGACCTTATGGAGGCACTCATTAAAGCCTTACTAAGTACCTAGTATTTTGAGGCCGAAGTAGTAGAAGCCAAAGTCTATCAAATAGAGAAAAATCCAGAATAATTCCACACCATCATCTCCTTCATAGAAAAGGATGGAGATACCATCATGCAAGGGAACATAAAACCCTTATATGTGTCCAACAAGATATGCAACATTGATGTTCGAAAAATTTTCATCGACAACGGCTCTAGAGTCAACCTCCTCCCAGTTCAGACACTTCATCAATTAGGCTATGATGAGGATAGTTTAACACCCTACACCACAACTCTTATGGAACATGACAAAAGCAAGAAGAAGTTGTTGGGATAAATAAAGCTTAAATCTTGCCTTGGAGACCTCGTGTCTGATTCTATGTTTCTAGTAGTGCAACAAAGTACAACCTTCAATGTCCTGTTAGGGAGGCCCTGGATGTATCAACATGATGCAATTCCGTCATCACACCATCAGTGTGTCAAATATTGCATTAATGGAAAAAATGGGACATTGAACACTGATAAATTCCCATTCGAATCCTATGAGTCACATTACATCGATGCAGGGTTATATGAACCGAAATAGAAGCAGTATTTAACAAACGATGTTGACTGGATCACTGCACTAAATAGATTGGAAATGGCTCCTATTAATCCCCTCCAAAAACTTGGGGAAGATTATGTATTATCCATAAAACAAGTTTATTGCATAAGTTCAAGCTCAGATATTGAATTAGTCATCTTCATGATTTCCATTATGGCCGCCAATTCCAAAGAAAATGAAGAGCATGTCATCTCCTATGACATCAGGGAAATCCTAAAAAAAGATACTCCCAGCCCATCCTTAGGACCCTAGACCATTCCACCCTTACTCACTAAGGAAGAAGATAATTTATATCCCAACACCGGAGTGTTCATCTCGATAATCCTCTCTCCATTATAAGAGGAAGAAGATGATGAAGAATAAGAAGAAAAGACCTCTAAGATGCCCCTCCCACATTTGAAGAAGGTGTCTCCACCACAATCAATGAACTTAGGGAGATAAACTTGGGCACTAAAGACGAACCACGACCCACTCTGATTAGTATGGCTATGCCTTTCAAGGAGAAAGAGGAATATACCTCCTTTATAAAGAATAATCAAGATGTGTTTTCCTGGAACTACACAAAAATGTTAGGCCTTAATACTGAGGTCGCCACTCATCATTTGGGTATGCCAAAAGACCATCGTGGTTCTAAGTAGGAAGCCAGAAGGACCCACCTAATACATGCTGCCAAAATAAATTCTAAAGTTGACAAGATAATCAAAGATAACTTCATCTAGGAAGTCCAATATCCAATCTGGCTAAAAAACATAGTCCCTATCAAAATGAAGAATAAATAGATTATAGTCTCCATTGAATTCAGGGACTTCAATTGGAATTTCCCGAAAGATGATTTTCCAGGCCTGATCATAGAATTTTTGATCGACACAACCACCAGATATGAGGCCCTGTCTTTCATGGACGACTATTTTGGATACATCCAGATCCGAATAGCCCAAGGAGATGAAGAATATATTGATTTTAGGTCCCCTCAAGAAGTTTTCTGTTATAAGGTGATGAACTTTGGTATAAAAAATGCCAATGATACATATCACTATGCCATGAATCACATTTTTAAGCCCTTCCTGGGAAAATTTTTTGAGTACTACGTCGATGATCTGGTGGTTAAATCATGACAGCGCTCAAACCACATGACATATCTTGAAATTGTCTTTAAAAAACCATGACAACACAATTTAAAGATGAATCCCCTAAAGTGTGCCTTCAATGTTACCTCTGGGAAATTACTAGGCTTCATTGTATGCCATACAGGCATCAAAGTCGACCCTGAGAAGACAAAAACCATCATTGACATGTCTCCACATCACAACCTCACCGATTTGAGGGGTCTCTAGGGGCACCTAGCCTATGTTTGGTGCTTCATAGCCATCCTTGCAGGTAAATGTTTACCTTTCACTAGGTTAATGAAGAAAGGGGTTATGTATGAGTTAGATAATTATTATCAATAAAAACTCAACAATCTCAAAAGATATCTCCAAAGACCACTGGTACTGATGCCACCAGTTGAGGGGATACCACTCATTTTGTACGTAACCACCTTATAATGGTCATTAGGTGCTTTCCGCGCGTAGAAGAATGATGATGGAAGTGAGAACAACCTCTATTACCTTAGATGAACAATAATTTATGATGAGACTCAATATTCCAGAATTTAAAATAGCTTCCTAATCCTAATATTCATTGTTTAGAAATTTAGGCATTACCTGTATCACCATGAGGTCCATCTAGTCTCCCGCTGCAACTCGCTCAAGTATATCCTAAACCGTCCCATGCTAAATGGATTCATGTCACAATGGGAAGTCATACTACAATATTTTGACATACGATACATGCCACCAAAATCCATCAAAGGCCAAGCATTATCAGAATTCTGGGTGGAGCACCCCTTAGAAGAAACAACCTCATTGGATACTGAACTTCTGGATGAAGAAGTGTTCTCCATACAAGAATGCCCCTAGGCATGAGAAATGTACTTCAATGGTACTTATAGAATCTTAACAGTGAAAATTATTGAGGATCCAAATCTTAACAAAGTAGGTCTGGGAGTTATACTCATATCTCCTGAGAAGACCATCTTACCTTACTCCTTCCTACTTTCAGAGGGATGCACAAATAATGAAGCTGAGTACCAGGCCCTCATCGCAGGCCTAGATATGACACTTCTTTCATGATCCAAACACCTGAAGATAAAAGGTTATTCAGAGTTGGTTATTAAGTAGGTCAATAATGAATATTACATTAAGAAAGAAATATTGGTACCTTTGATGAACCATGTTCGAGAACTGATGGAATAATTCCCATCAGAACTGACACTAACCTATGTCTCTCGGTCATAAAATGCTCAATCTAATGCATTGGAAAATGCAGCTACAACCTCATCTGATCCAGACCGTGTTGAAACAATTATTATCATTTACCACCATCAGATGGTCTTGCCATTTATTCATAATAATACGGAGGAAATCGACAAGATTATCCTAATTTCTAAGCCTTATGGTCACAACACCGATTGGATGACTCCCATTGAAAATTACCACTGAAGGGGGGAACTCCCACCAGATAGGGATGGAAGAGAATATATTTGGAGGTGGGTAGTCAACTTTGTCTTGTACAATGGCGTAAACCTAGAAAATGTTCTCTAAAAACAAGGTCTTGACAGAGTCCTTCATAGGTGCATCGATGGATAAGAGACTGCTTCTGTCAGGAAGGAAGTGCATGTTGAAGATTGTGGAGCACACCAATCAGCAAGAAAGCTCTCCCATAAAATTCGAAGGCTTGGATACTATTGGATCACTATGATATAGGATTATGCCATATTCACAAAGAAGTGTCATTCCTTCTTAGTTCATACCAATTTTATTCAACGAACCCCAGAGCTACTTCACACAACTAAGTACTCTTGGCCATTTCTGCCTGGGGGATTGATGTTTTGGGACCATATCCACCTGCTACAGCCAGACAATTCAAGTTCATTCTCACAAAAACTAAATTATTTTCCAAATGTGCTGAAGCCATTCCCCTTAAATAGGTTGGGGTGAAAAGCATTGCTAGATTTGTGAAGGCCATCATCATTACCAGATTTGGTGTCCCTCATACAATACTTGAAAGATAATGGCACCAACGTCTGCTCTGTTGAGTTGGAAAAGTTATACTAGGAGTATGGAATCAGAGACAACCGTTCATCCCACTACCATGTAGCATCCAATGGGAAGATATAGTCTTTTAATAAGACTATGTCCAACATAATCTAGAAGATGGTAGATAAGGATAAGAAATTATGGCCAGACAAGCTCCTTCATGCTTTATGGGATTATCGGACCACGACATGCATTGCCACCTAGGCAACCCCATACTCACTAGTATATATGGAAGAGGATGTTTTTCCTATTAAAATTCAAATTCCATCTATCCATGTGGAAATTTTTTATCAATTGTCCATGGATGAGCAATCCCAGAGACAGTTTGATGAGTTGGAGTAGCTGGATGAGAAAAGTATGCACACTTTGCACCATTTCGAAGTCTACCAAAATCGTATTGCACGATCCTTCAAAAAAAGGTTCTCCTTCAGCATTTCCTTTAAGGAGAGATGATGTTGGACCTCAGAACCCTGATGATTCTCAAGAAGAATCCCCCAAATCTTGAGTCAAAATGGGAGGGACCATATGTCATACATAGGGTATATTCCAATGGAGCATACACCTTGATATGAATGGATGGATAACTCATCACATATCCCCAAAATGTAAGGTTTATAAAGAAGTAATTCACATAAAAGTGATGTATGTGGTCCAAAATCTATGACCCTAAACTATGAGTCATCATCCTGACCACATGACATTAAACTATATGGTATTAGTCCCTATAACATGACAGTAAACTGTGATGCCAATGTCCTTACTACATGTCTCTAAACTGAACAACATAGAATCCTAGCTACAAGACATTAAACCACATAACATAAATCATCCTAATCACATGACGATAAACTGCATGGTCCCTAAAACCTTCATAAGAATTGATTCTTATTCATCATTGGGATACATAGTGACACCTCAACCCTCAATCATGGCCTAAGCCCCACAAAATAGATGCCTCTATCAGATCCTCTATCTCCCCATATTATGAAGGAAATCCTTATCATTCATTGTTTCTCACATCGAGTATAACTCATGTGAGAATATGATTGGTGGTAAGGATTCCATTATGTAAACAAACTATAGAGGAATATGATAGACCTGACACCCGTAGCAGATGAAACCAAAATTTCCCTGACCCTACGTCCGAGTCAAATCGGTATAGGGAACATTTAGAACTATGTATGTCTTGATTCCTACCCTTACAGGATACACAGTGACACCTGGATTTAACATCTAGGCCCAACCACAAAAAATGACCTCTCATTTCCCTACATGTGGACCAAACCTTTGTAGCGAACATTCAGAACTACGTGTAGCTTGATTCATATTTATTAGTGAGATACGTAGTTATGCCCATATCTTTTATCCCGGTCCAACCACCCAAACAAAAAAAACATTAACCCTTACTCCGTGCATAGGCTGGACATGTACAGGGGGATCCATTAAAGGTCCAAACTAAAGGATGCTAAATTGAAAGGGTCCATAAGAGTCATGTGCAGCCTGATTATCAGCGTTATGAGATCCCGAACATGACTCCAATTTCCTGAACAACAAATTTAAAGAGACGGAAGAAATTATAAATTTGAATTCCGATACTCATAAGGAATCATAATATCATGATCCTCCTATATATGAGTCAGATCTATATAGAAGATCTAGTAGTTCATGGCTGATCACAGTCTGGATATTTCTTACATTCCCAGAAACATCTAACCCATTTGTCAAACTCCATACTCTGGGAAATATTGGATCTCTATAATCATTCATGGCCATCAGAGATGGAAGTCCAATGTCCTACAGAAACCTTTGTTTGAATATTCACATCATTCCCCAATTACTCTACATATTTTTCCTACAAAACGACTATTAACCAAGGGTAAATTCATCCTCAGGAGAGTCCTCTCCTACTTCAGTATACCCAATGGATTCCAAGTCCCATATCATTCCTCCTAATACTAGTTTCCAATGGGACTATGGTTTACACCTTCTATCATCACTCATGTATAAGGAATGCTAGAATATCCTGACCACGATTAACTGAAATCTATTTATGGTCTTCGTGGCATAATTTCCCCACTGCATGAATCTAAACTACACATTATAATTTCCTCACTACATGACTCTAAACTATACAACATAATGTACTTGATGCATGAATCTAAATTTCACAACATAATGTCCTCATTGCATGACTCTAAAATACATAACATAATGACCTCACTGCATGACTCTAAATTGCACAACATAATTTTTTTATTGCATGACTCTAAACTGCACACCATAATGTCCTCGCTGCATGACTCTAAACTACACAGCATAATGTCCTCACTGCATGAATCTAAACTGCACAACATAATGTCCTCACTCCATGAATCTAAACTAAAAAACATAATTTCCTCGCTGTATGACTTTAAACTGCAAAACATAATGTCCTCGTTGTATGAATCTAAACTTCATAACACAATGTTCTCATTGCATGACTCTAAACTGCACATCAGAATGTCCTCGCAACATGACTCTAAACAACATAAAAAAATGTCCTTACTACACAATGCTAAACTGCAAGTCTAGAAGTGTCCTGGACATACGAGGTTAAACTACAGGGTACTCTAAAGATAGGATGAATGCCTCACCCTGTGTATGATCCAGATCTAAGTAGGGGATTACCTAATCCCATGAGTGAATCATATCCTCAATGTTTCTAATGTATCTTGATACAATCCTTCCATACATCAAACTCTGTTCTTTGAGTAATCCTGAATCTCTATAATCTTCCATGGCCATCAGAGATGGAAGGCCAGTGTCCTACAAACACCTTTGTTTAACTATGCACATCATGCCACGGTGGCTCTACATATGTCACCTAAAAAACAACTATCAACCAAAGGAAAATTCAACCTTAGGAGAGTACTCTCCTACCTCAGTATGCCTGATGGCTTTCAAGCCTTGTTACACCCCTCCTAATTCAAGAACCCTTAGATTCATGGTTTACACCCTCTTTCTTACCCACGTCCAGGATATATTAGAATATCCTGGCCTGATTCACCTATGGTCTTTCTTGTGGATTCTATAAAAATAAGGATACCCTATCTACAAGCATGAAGTTGATTCAAATATGAAAAAAATTCCCCCACTTATTTATGGGTTTCCCAAAAAATTTCATCCAAAGAAATGTTCCCTTTCATGCTTAGGAACACCCCTTTTTAGAGGCCATATATCGTGTTCAGAAAGGTCCCAATCTCCATAATCCTTCATGGTCATCAGAGATGGAAGGACTGTAACCCACAGATACCTTTGTTTGACTATGCACATCATGCCCTAGTGGATCTGCAAATGTTGCCTATAAAACGACCATTAATCAAAGGCAAATTCATCCTCCGGAGAGTCCTTTCTAGTTTCTGTAGGCTCATATGACATTTATGTCCCGTCTCACTCCCCAAATTTGAAAAAACCTTAGATAACGACTTACATATGTTTCATATTTAAAATTCTCAGATATGAAAGACATTTCTAATTTGACTTATAAATAATTTAATCTCCTTTGGTTAAAGAAAAATGATCTTTCATAATAGGTGTCAAGTCTCCTGGTTGTATGACATTAAACTATACCATTCAAAATACCTCCCTTACACAATTAAAATTTACATAGGAGTGGTTTTCCATTCAAAACCAACACAAATGCCCCTAATAATTTCTGAAATAATTCCTCAAACAGGCCATCCGCTGTGGCCCCCAACCTCAGAAAAAAACCTTAAATGTTATAAATTCTCCTAGGATATCAGAGATGGAAGGTCAATTTCCTACGGATACCTTTGTTTGACTATACACATCATGACTCGGTGGCTATGCATATGTCACCTACAAAACGTCTATCAACCAAGGGTAAATTTATCCCCAGGAGAGTCCTCTCCTACCTCCGTACGCCTAGAATTGCTCTCAAGCCTCATATACATCCAAACCTCAAAAAGTTAGGGTCAAGAAAGATCCCTCATTCAGGTATTAAAGTTATTAGGAAATTCTCATTTGATGAATCACAAATTGAGGCTCTTGACCTATTAATTTTGGTCAAATATGTTCGACCAAAAACATCAGTAATAAGTCTGATTGACAGAACTATAAACTGCCAGTGGAAAATACGCAATTCTCGTCAAAGTGAAAACCCACAAAGGAAATCCCATGATAAAATTCAAGTATTAGAACGTGAAACCTATAATATGTATAGTTTTGAAAAAAAATGTTGAGCTATAAAATACTCAAAAAATATATAAAGCTTGTTAGGTTGAAAACCTACAAAGGGAAGCCTAGGAAAAATTCATGTTATACCTGCTAAGCTCGTATCAAACGATCTTAGGAAAAAATAGGGTGATAATGAAAAAGACACAAAAGTTTGTGAGATTTTCCATGAAACCCTAGAAATAGTCAAACTATGCTCACTGAGTCCCTCATCTTAGGAAAAGATTAGAGAATTATCTGATAATTTATATCTAGACCGCTTCTATATTATAATAGTATCCTATTTTTTCTGAACGGACCTCATTCCAATAGGGGGTATTTGTAGGGTCCTAAAAACTTTGCAAAGGGAAGAAAATACCCCAACAATCACTTTGCAGAAGGAAGAAAGCATTTCTACAGGTCCAGTAAAGCAAATGGATGAAAATTGAGTTGCAAACATTGGAAGAAAACTTAAAGAAATTGAATTTATTAAATATTTTTAATTGACCTACGTACCATCACCAGGATGGGTTCGCAGAATGTATGAACCGTGAACCACAAATACACAGAAGGGCCCATGAGGAAATGACCTATAGAGTGATGAAAAAGGAACCCATGAACCCACGAACCACATCATTAGTGGAATCAAGTGTGAGAAGTCTATACGCATACCATCTCATGAACTCAGTAGTTCACAGATGAAGAAAATCAGCAGGGTTCTGCGTACCATGACCCGTGAACCACAACCTCTATAAACCCCAGTTGATGAAGTCTTCTATAAATTGAGATATCTCTTCATGGGCTTCCTAAAATGGTGCATCATCCCCATAGATATTATTTTTCCTAATAATCTATAAAAAGAGCATAAGAGGAAGAAAAATGGGATAGATGCAAAAATCACAAAGGAGACCCTAGCGGTTGGAAGTAAGAATTCAGAGAGGATTCCGGTTTTGGTTTCAAATCGTCGACAAAGTTCAAATCATGAACCAAATTTATAAAAGTATAACCAGCCACGAACCATAAAAATAAGTAAATTAATAATAATGGGAAAAATACAAACCTAATTGGTGTCATCGCAAACCAAAAATTCCTCGCAGATAAACTCCCCGCGAACGACAGGTTCCGAGACCCTCCTTCAAAATGGTGTTTCACATAGTGTATCACTATGCAGATTGAACCCCGTACTGCATACTACATCAGTATGTAGATGGAAACCAAAAAATCATGGCGAACCTCATCCTGAATCGTGTACCACTGTGGTTCACGGTGGTCCATGCCCAAGCCCGCGTACTTCTTCAGTACGCGGATGACCCCTATACCCGAATACCACTGTGGTATGCAGATCTTCCCCATCCTGCATGAGAAAACAATATGTAGAATAGGGCATCTTTGGGTTTCCTTCCTTCCAGCTCCAATCTCTCCCCTTCATTACTGTCCAGTCCTCCATAGTTCCTCTATGAACTAGTCCCCCGACATCAGGATGAAGCCTCCACCAAATCCACCAGACCCGTATGATTAGATCATCGGGCGCATCAGCGCGCCCCACAATGGTTTGGACTCCCGAGATTTCTGTAAGTCTACATTCCCATGGTAACCTGGAGTCCAACCTTGGGACACTGACATGAACTTCCCTATTTTAGGGATTAAGGGCAATCACTTGATTTTCCATTCAATGAGTAATGGTGACCAGTCAAAAGAATCATGTCCACTCCTCCTTTTGATGAGATGTGACATTCCTCCCCTTTCCCAGAGTGCATTCTGGGGCACTCCCACTAAGGTAAGTCCCTAATCTTTTGAGAGCCGAGCTGCATGACCTCCAATGTCATCCCACATTGAAAGGTTCATTGCTCCACACCCTCTCCCACCATCTCCTTGGCTTCTTCTGCCATAGGCCCTACCTATCCCATTAGCAGGAGAAAAGGTGTGTGATTAGTTGGATCTCTCACATACTCTTGTTTCTCACACCGAGTATGACTCACGTGGACTTAGAGATTTGTGATGATCACAACATCCACACAATTAACCCATCCTAAACAATGATAACTCTGATTCCTGGTCAACCCAGGATATATAAGATTCCATTTTGAATTCCCAAGATAAAAAAGGGCACCCTTCCAAAAGGGTTCACCCAATCATGTCCCCACAAATGGGCATCTCCCATGTGTAAGACCCAAGCTTACCGAACAATGTGGACTCTGATTCTTCTCTTTAGGATATGTAGTAAGCCCATATTATGGATCCAATCCAAAAATATAGCCATCTTCCACCCTCTAGATGATGATAAACTCTATAGCGCTTTATTTCATGGCTTAAATCAACATTTCTTCCGTAGCATCAAATCTATGTTTGCTTATGATGATCCTACAAACCAGGGGTAGCCCATGGATACACTCTTTAGGAATGAACCAAAGATTCATGAACATATGAACATAACTTAAATCTATAAGAGAGTACCAAAATAGGAAATAATTCCCCCCAAAAGGGTATGATGAGCTCAACCTCCCATCCTCTTGACCAATGGATACCTTAAGTTATGTTGGCTAAATAGTCATCGAACGAGCACATACCTTTGGAAAGTAGGTCCATGAATCAAAGATACCAGGGCCGTTGGGTGTTTTTGGCTCCACAAATAAACCTGCTAGAGACCATCCAAGGAAGTCATATCCTAAGAGGATCGATTTCATAAATATTTAACCCCATGTAATAGCCCACTAAGACCATTTGATTATGCAACCTTATTCGTAATGCAGAAGGGATAAACTGCATAGTCCCTAAGGGTTCAATCCAATCCCCCCTTAAAGGATAATGACATAGATCGGGTCAAAACAAAGATGGCAAAAAGAAAGTCTCTATAATAACAGATGAATGATCGTCACCCATCAGACCATTCTTTGAATTTTTCCCAAACCTGTAAATGCGTCGCCTCGGAGGGAGAAACAACATTAAAATTTCTTTTAATAATCATTGCCCAAAACCAAGAGAAATGATCTTTCAAGTCAAATTTATAATTAATTTATTTAATATTTGAAAAAAATAAATACCTAGTCTTATAAACATTCTTCATTGTTGAATGCTAATTGTCTGAAAAGACCCTTTCATATTACCTTATTTTACTTGTGAGGATCCAAGGATATAATCCCTCTAGCGGCGATCTACACACGCTCCTATGATCTCTAAGAAACACCACTCGATCTCCAGGTTCTAGCACGACGAGTCAAATGTCTTATGTTGTTTGTTCTTGATTAATCATTCTTCAGTCTTGAAGAAATATCTCTTGCACATCCCAGAGGGAAAGAAAACGAGGAGTTGAGAGAGAATTCATTGTGCACAACAATTCTCAATTCCCAATTTTTAGATTCTCTATATAATATACAAAGCCTTCTATTTATAGAGTTGAGATTTAATTTAAAATATTATTTAATTTCATAATTGTCATTAAATATCATTTATTACCTTTATTAAACCTCATGCCATATAATAATAATTATATAATTATTATTTTTTGGTGCACATCAACTTACGCAATAAAAAATATTATATAATGGTCATGTAAATATTTATCGCCGAAATTTATCTTTCTCTGTTTGAAATCCTCTAGAATTTATTGAACAAACCAATAAATATTTTATTCACAAATAAATATTTTATTCACAACCCATTGAATAAATATTTATTTAAAATATTAAATAAATAAATCAAATATTTTATTCACAAGTTGACAAATAAATATTTATTTAATTTATGAAATCAATATAATTTGAATAAAATTATTCATCAAATTTGAGAATAATATTTATTCCATTAATTAAACTCAAATATAATTTAATTGAGATCAATGAAAAATCTCAGTGTGTGACCCTTTAGGATTCTTTCTCATTGGAACTAGTTAGAATGGCATAAAGTCCAAGATTATTATCTAGCAATGAGCTAATGAACCAAAGGGAAACAACTTAATGTCAAAACATCGACAACCACATGAGAACACTCACTGTGTAATATAATCCCTTTATCACAATATCTTATCAAGAAGGTTACATATCCGTGTCACTAACCTATATGCTTGATATGTCTTTTTTTGACTATCTGAAATAAAAACGTCATTACACCATGACCATGGAATTTAATGTGATAGTTCTATTCCTATAAATGAGTCGAGATATCATATTCCATTAAGATGGAAGGGAAAATAATTACTTGACTTATTCATTAATGACATGTCACCCATGACCCACCCAATGTATCTAGATTCACCATGAACTGTTATCATCATGGTTTATGAAATACATCTAAGTACATGAGTTGAAACAAGAATTAATAATAATATTAAAATATAAGGACCATCACACACACTCGTAGATATGAATATCTGATGACACAAATATATGTGGAATTCCTACAAGCGGGTCTATTATCATAATCTCTCAACTTAGAGATTACCAAATGCGAACTTCATGAGAAGAAGACTTATCTGCTTATCAGTACTCACACTTGACAATCTATATAATATGTGTCCCATCATAGTACATTATCCAACCACAAAACATTATTTTAGAATATCATCAGAGCACATCAAGGTTCTCATCATAGCGGGGAACTGCTATGACCATATCAATGCAATGTATATTTGAGGACATTATTACATTCAATTCATGAAGAACAATAAAAAATATGTAATGATAAGTTTTATTAATATTAAATACATCAAATATGAATGTAATCAAAGTACTAATAGTTGGTCATAAGACACTAACTCCAACAAAATACCACTTGTAATAGATAAAACTTCCTAAGACATTCAATCCTCTAGACCTCACATGATAGTCATGTTTCTACTAAGTCAAGTATTTAGTCAAGGGGAACATCATGTTGTCTTATGTGGAAATATTTCTCACTAAAACTTCACATCTCTAATAAAAATCCCTCAAGATAAGATACTTTTGAAGTATGTGCTTCATCCATTGATGTGACCTTGACTCTTTTACAAGATCCACCATTGTTGTATTATCACAATAGAGTATGATAGGATCTTTACTGATAGATACCACATCATGATCTTGGAAAAAGTTATGAATCCATACTTCTTCTTTAGCTGCCTCAGAATCCATAATATACTCAGACTATACTGTAGAATCTATAACTACAACCTACTTTGTGCTCTTCAAGCTCACAACACCCCCATTCAAAGTGAATATATACCCTATTTGTGAATTCATGTCATCTTGATCAGTTTAGAAACTAGAATTTGTATATCCTTTGATGAAAAGTTACTCTTATATTCCATAAACCATGAACATGTCCATAGTGCACCTCAAATAATTAAGGATAATCTTGACTATCATCCAATAACGATCACCTGGATCATCTTGATATATTCTTACTACACTTAATGTGTATGCGACATATATCCTAGTATATAGAATAACATACATAACTGTCCTAATCCCCAATGCGTATGGAATACTTGTCATTCTATTTCATTCCACATGTGTCTAAGGACACATTTTCCTAAAATGATGAATTCCATGTGATGTTGGAAACAATCCCCTCATGGACTGCTCCATACTGAATCTCTTCAGTATATTTTCAATGTATGTACTTTGAATTAGGCTAAGAAACCACTTGGATCTATCATGATGAATCCTGATCCCATGAATATATTTTACCTCACCCTATCCTTCATAGAGAATCATTTATTCAACCATTCCTTAAAAGACTATAAGACTGGTATTTCATTTCCAATGTGTAATATTTCATCAATATATATTATTAAGAAAATGACTTCACTCCCACTAAAAAATCTATATAAACATGACTCACATTAAATCATTATGAAAACAAATTCCATTATGACCTCATTGAAATGAATGTTCCATGAACTGAATGCTTTCTTTAACACTACTACAAAATAGGCCTTTAACAGCACTAAAAATGTACTTTATCAGTGCTAGAGAAGTGCTGAACACCAGAAAAAGATTAAAGACCCTTGTATATTATCAACACCAAAAAAGAACTGATAAAGGAACATTTATCAACGCTTTTGAAAAGTTATTATAAGGACCCATTTATCAGTTCTTTCAAAAGCTCTAATAAAGGAGCATACTGTAGAGTGTTGTAACAACACAATACAACACCAGTGTAATGTTCTGTAACAATACACCGAAGACCAGAAAGACCACCTTTCAGAAAAATCAAGTACCAATATCGAATTTAAATTAAATGAAATTTAAAACATAAATACAAGAAAAAAACTATTTTATAGACATTTCGAGCATTAGTTTATATAATTACATAAGTATAAATTATTACATACATTCAAAAACATCAATGTTCCTTTGTCTTTTCATCCTAACCCTGACTCATGCCATTACCAAAAAAACCACCCCTAATCAAGAAAAAAAACACCTATATAATAAAACAATTATTATGTTAGTAATAATATAAATAAATAAATTAACAAAAGGTGTTAATTTTAAACTAAACTTTGAGTCATACCAGGAACACTATGTATCAGATTGAGTTTTGGCTGATTCTTCCATGTCACACCATTTCTTGTTCATATTCAAGAATTATATCTGTGAAAATTAATTAAATAAGTATAAGAAAAGGATCAAACTCAATTGATTAGTTTTTAGCGAGTGACACTTTTTGAACTAATATATCGATTTTAAACCGATAATAAACACTTTGAGTCATACCAGCCACATCATGTATCGGATTGAGGTACGGCTGATTTCTAAACATCAAAAATTACTAAAGGATCTTTTTCTCAATGTATAAAATCAATCTAAATGTGTTTTCTTGGTTTTGAGTAGTTCATTTGCCCATTTTACTAAAATTAATGTCAATTTTAAGTAAAAAAGATGCACATTGAGTCATAATGGTCACACCATGCACCAGATTCTAATGTGACTGATTCCTACACACCCCAAATGATTTATGAATAATTTTACTAAAGTATCAAAACAATATGAATGTGTTTATTTAGTTTTGAGTACCCCACTTGTATTTTTTACTAAAATGTCATTTTAAACTAGAAACACACACTTTGATTTATTATGATCACATCATGTATATGTTTGAAGTGAAACTGATTCCTACACATCAAAATTTTCTTATTAATAATTTTCATAAATTATCAATAAAATCCTAGTGTGTTAGATTGGTTTTTAGTGAGTGACACTTTTTGACCAAAAATGTCGATTTTAAACTGATAACAAACACTTTGAGTCATACAGGGCACATCGTGTATTGGAATGAGGTGGAGATGATTCTTAAACATTGAAAATTAATTATGGATAATTTTCATAAGGTATAAAAACAATCTGAATGCATTTTCTTAGTTTTGAGTAGGTATGCTGTCAATTTTACTAAAATTGATGTCAATTTTAAGTAAAAAGAAACACATTGAGTCATACTGGTCACACCATGCATTAGATTGAGGTTTGGATGATTACTACACATCTCAAATTACTTAAGGATCATTTTACTAAATCATTAAAATAATCTAAATGCATTTTCTTGGTTTTGAGTATGTCACTTGATTTTTTTTACCAAAATATCATTTTAAACTGGGAACACGCAATTTGAATAATTTTGATCACATAATGCATCAGTTTTACATGAAAATAATTATTACATTTCAAAAAATTACTTATGAATCATTTTACTAAATTATAAAAAAAATACGAGTGCGTTTGATCAGTTTTTAGTGGGTGACACTTTTTGAACTAAAATATCGATTTTAAACTGATAATGGACACTTTGATTCATACCGAGAACATATTTTATTGGATTGAGGTGAGACAAATTCTTACATGTCAAAAATGACTTATTGATCATTTTCTTGATGTATCAAAACAATTTGAATGCTTTTTCCCAGTTTTTAGTAGGCTAGTTGTCTATTTTACTAAAATTGATGTCAATTTCAAGTAAAAAGACACACATTGAGTCATACCAGTCACATAATGTGTCATATGGATGTTAGGATGAATCTTACACATCTAAAATGAATTATGGATCATTTTAATAAAGTATAAAAACAATATGAATGTGTTTTATTAGTTTTGAGTATGTCACTTTTAATTTTTACTAAAATGTCATTTTAAACTAGAAACATGAACTTTGACTCATTATGATCACATATTGTATTATTTTGATGTTAAAATGATTCCTACACTTCAAAAAATTAATTATGAATCATTTTCCTCAATTATCAGGAAAATAGAAGCACGTTTGATCAGTTTTTAGTGAGTGAAACTTTTTGAACTAAAATGTCAATTTTAACTGATAATGGATACTTTAAGTCATACCGGGCACCTAGTGTAT
Source organism: Viscum album (assembly GCA_963277665.1). Classification (NCBI taxonomy): domain Eukaryota; kingdom Viridiplantae; phylum Streptophyta; class Magnoliopsida; order Santalales; family Viscaceae; genus Viscum; species Viscum album. Next base: position 333,154,344 of record OY728134.1, read on the forward strand.
CAGATTGAGGTGAGTATAATTATTAAACATAAAAAATGACTTATGTATTATTTTTTAAAAGTATAAAAATAATCCAAATTCATTTTCTCAGTTTTGAGTAGGGACTTTTTCATTTTACTAAAATTGATGTCAATTTTATGCAAAAAGATGCACATTGAGGCATAGCGGTCACACCGTGCATCGAATTAAGGTGAAGATGATTCATATATGTCTCAAATTAATTATGTATATTTTTATTAAATTATAAAAACAATATGAATATGTTTTCTCAGTTTTCAGTACGTCACTTTTATTTTTTACGAAAATATCATTTTAAATAGGGAACACACACTTTGACTCATTTTGATCAGATAATGTACTAGTTTTATGTGAAGCCAATTCATATATTTGAAAAATTACTTATGAATATATTTTATAATTTTTTTAAAAAATACGAGCATGCTTGATCGGTTTTCAGTGAGTGACACTATTTGAACTAAAATATCGATTTAAACCGACAATGGACACTTTGAGTTATACCAGGAACATCATGCATCGTATTGAGATTAATATTATTCCAACAAATAAAAAATGACTTATGGAAAATTTTAATAAAGTATAAAAATAATCTGAATGCATTTTCTCAGTTTAGAGTAGGTCAGTTGTCAATTTTACTAAAATTGATGTTAATTTTAAGTAAAAAGACTCACATTGATTCATACCGGTCACACCGTACATAGAATTGAGGTGAGGGTAATTATTACACATCTAAAATGAATTATTGATATATTTATTAAGTTATAAAAACAATATAAATGTTTTTCTTGGGTTTGCGTACGTCACTTGTATTTTTTACTAAAATATCATTTTAAACTGGAAACACATACTTTGAATCATTCTGATCACATAGTGTATCAGTTTTATGTGAAACTAATTACTACACATCAAAAATTAATTATAAATCATTTTACTAAATTATCAATAAAATTCGAGTGCATTTGATTGGTTTTTAGTGAGTGACACTTTTTGACCAAAAATATCAATTTTAAAGTGATAACAGACACTTTGAGTCATACCGGGTACATAGTGTATTGAGTTTATGTGAAAATGATTCCTAAACATAAAAAATGACATATTTTTTTTACTAAAGTATCAAAACAATCATAATGCACTTTCATGGTTTAGTGTAGGTCAGTTGTCCATTTTACTTAAATTGATGTCAATTTTAAGAAAAAAGATGCACTTTGAGTCATACCGGTCACACCATACGTCATATTGAGGTGAAGATAATTCTTACACGTATCAAATGACATATGGATCATTTTTCTAATATATAAAAACAATATAAATGCATTTGCTTAGTTTTTAGTATTTCTCTTGTATTTTTTACTAAAATTTCATTTTAAACTTGAAACAAACACATTGACTCATTCTAATCACATCGTGTATCAGTTTGATGTGAAAATGGTTCCTACACATCAATAATGATATATGAATAATTTTATTAAATTATTAGAAAAATATGAGCATGTTTGATTGATTTTCAGTGAGTGACACTTTTTGAACTAAAATATTGATTTTAAACTAATAACAGACACTTTGAGTCATACTAAGAAAATTGTGTATTAGATTGAGGTGTAGTTGATTCTTACATGTTAAAAATGACTTATAAATCATTTTTATAAAGTATCAAAACAATACAAATGCGTTTTCTTGGTTTTAAGTATGTAAAATTTATTTTTTACTAAAATTCATGTCAATTTTTAATAAAAATAAGCACTTGGAGTCATTCTACTAGTCACACCATGTGTCATATTGAGGAAAAGAAGACTACTAAACATCATAAAGTCTCAAAAAAATTATAACTTTCAAATTTAAAATGATTTCCATTACATTTATTTGTAGAACTATCAACACTATATATTGAATTAATGTTCTTAGTACAAAAGCCTTTCTCATTGTTCAAAGTCAAAAGAGTTGAGGAAGACCATGTGCCCATTATATCACATGAAGTCACCATAATGAACACATGAGATTCCTGTACTCTTTTAGATTTCAACAAGAAATGGTTTTCTATTAAGAACATCAAATCTATATGACTTCCCAAAATATCTTTGACAAAATCTAAATACGTATTAGATAAAAATGATAAATAAATTAAGTTATAAATAGTAGATAAAATGATGAAAAAATTAATTAAATAATTAGCAGGGATTCACATTTTCATGATGGTTGTATTCATTCTTGACATAGTTCCTTGTTATCATTATCCCAGTTTTAGGATCAAAGTCCAATCTCCCACGAGCATGGTCAACTTAGAACAAAACACCCCAACTTAAACAATAGAATTCAACTATATAAGAAAAAAATCATTATGTGAGTAATATTAAAAAGAAATAAATTAAACATATAAATTAAAAAATACATTAATTCTATGTATTATGATTTTACTATGAAAACATCAATAATACCTCTGTGATTGAGCAGAGACATCATCATTTCCCTTCCTGCAAAGGCATGAAGGATGGAAAAAAATCTTCTAAAATAAATAAAACTTTCCAAGAATAATGAAAATTAAATCAACATTCCATTATATATATATTTGGGTAAAATAGAGAAAATATATCATAACATTAACTTTTCATCTTCTTAAAGGGTTTCATTCATTATAGTTTGTTCTTCTGAGGGATTCCTAACATCTTCATGTATAGAAGAAATTGTCTTCATAGTAGTCAAAATTTTAATTTAGATTATGATAATACGGTAGAGAACATATAGTATTATGAGAAAAATATAAAATATTAAAAAACACCTTTACCTTATCATTTAATTCGATTTCTTTTTAAAGGTTTTAGGGATTTATTTTCTCTATTGAGAATTAAAATCCCCTCCTTTTGGTCCCCTATAATGTATATGACATTTTCAAAATTGGGACCGACATGATCTGATTGTGATCTCCCAATGAAAGGGTCATGCTTGATTGAATTTTAATCTGACCCGACATTTGTTTTAGTCTCCAACAGGATAATCAAAAAATTCCTATTTGTTGGATCTGAGACATAAAATACTTTCACTACTTGTGATTCCATTATGAAAAACTCATCTTTTTCTCATTCCACACTAAAATTCACCTTTATGAAGCCCATTTTATCAACTTTCACTACACTCATATTTTCAACCCATTTGCGATGGAAAATTGGAACTTAAAATGTTATATAATCCAACTTTTATATCTATTCGATAATTCCAAAATATGACATATTTGAATAAATTGGATTTCTTTCCTTGGAACCAAATATATTCATTGCTTTAGCAACAAGTGTAACACCACTGTTTTGAATCATACCGCAGTCATCACGTTCTTTTATATAGAACATATAATCATTTATTACAAAACTATCATAAGATATAACATTTTCATTCGGTCCCATAACTAGCCATTAAAGTCATTTGTAAATTGAATTTGGATTTTTAGATAACTCCTTATAAATTTGATCTTGGAACCATCTTATAAACTTTTGATTGTGTGTATTTGATATCCATCCTTCATTCCTTGATGGATTCAAATATCTAATAATTTCTTTGTGAGATTCAATGTATGGATCAACATATTCAGTATTATTTAAAATATAAAGCTACCCTTGATTCCCTATGTCAATGTAATTATGAAAACATCTCTTTTGGAAATCCCTTTGTCCATAAGGCATTCACTATGACCAGACTTTGGGAGACTGATGTTGTCAACATCTAATAGACAATCAGTAGAGAATTTAATAGCTTCTTCAAAAATACATCATTCTATAATACAACCTTCTAGAAGAATTCTATTCTTGACATACCACTTCAAAATCATCATATACTGTTCAATGGGGTACATCTATCTATAGTGGACATGGCTTCATAATTGAACCTATCTAACCCAATGAACCATCAGGTGGACCATTATAACAAAAAATGATGGTGGGAAGAACATATTGAATTCATATAATATGACTACAACCTCCTTATTAATGATTGGAACATTCACCAAGTCTATAACTTCACTATATATGGATTTGAAAAAGAAGAAGAGTCTGGTTAACATATTCCATACATTTTGAAGAAAAATGCAATGAAAATAAACCAACATAAAATATTGAATAAAAACCTGACATTTGTATGATTTTATTCCTTATAACTTCAAATTAGTCATTGACATGAAATTCTAGATATTTGATGAATATCCTTGTGGATATTTCACACTATTAAGGAAAAACAAAAATTGAAAATTTTCTTATCTGGATAGAGTGTAAGTTGTCAGAGGAAGAAAAGTCTGCCTACCCTTCCCCAATGCCAAATATTAACTTATCCCTATTTCAATCAAGTACAACTTAGCCTTGATGCCATATTTTTTAGGAACATTTAGTAATGTTCCAATAAAAATATCAAATAAATTTTTTCAATATGCATGACATCAAGAAATATTTTGACATATAAACAATTCCAATATAACAATTCAATGAAAATTGATCTCTTTTTCCAACCTGATTTTGTAACGTTTTTTGAAAATGGTTTACCAAAAAAATGTCAATATCTTTTCTTTATCAAATAGTTGATCTCCTGTTATTAGAGATGGTGTTGCACCTTATTCGATATTTTCATCAAATACTATCATCCATGGTTGGTATTTATGTCATCGAGGTTAAAATTTATGATGTCCTAAAACCATAGTCTTCGAGGAACATTTCAACCGAACTGAGTATGTGTGTTTTTCACAAATGAGACTCCCCAACATTCCTTTAATGCTATAGCCTGATAAATTTCCATAAATGGGGAAGTCATTTATCATCCTATAAAACATGGACCTAAATGTGAATTCTTTACTTCTATGAGCATCATACATTATAACACCTATATCCCACATAAATTTCATATATTTGATCAATGGATTCAAATAGACATCAATATCATTACCATGTTTCTTTGGTCCAAATATATGTATAGACAACATAACGTATTAGAGTTTCATTCATAACCATGGAGGCAAGTTATAATTTACCAACATGAAGGGCCATGTACTATGAGTAGTAATCTTTACACTTAAAGGATTTATTCCATTTATAGATAATGAAAGACAAAAGTTTCTCAGATCATTTCCAAATTTAGGATACTCGTAATCAATCTTCTTCTACTGAGGAGAATATAATGGATGACATAGGTTCCCATATTTAATTCATGTACTTTCATGCCATGTCAATTGTCTCACAATTTCCTAACAACCATATAGTTTCCTAAACCATGGAATGATAGTAAATTACCAAACATATTTCTAAGGACATGATTCATTTTTCTTGTATCTATCCTCACCACACTTAGTGCATTTTATAAATGATTCATGGTCCTTGAGAAACAACATGAAATCATTTGTACAAGCATGTATTTCTTTATTGATCATGAACATTGAACATAGCCTTCATTTAGTGTCATATGTTCGACATGTCAATTCATTTTATTTTGGTATCATATCCTTCAAGAGACCATGTAGTTTTGCAAAGATGATGTCACTCCATCTACTGCCAACTTTCAAATTATAAAACTTCAATACAGCTGACAATACTGTGTATTTAGTACAATCAGTATACAATAGTCTCTTGGCATAACTATTTTACTTCTCAAACAAATTTGGAAAATCCGTAAGGTAATATTTAATTACCATTGTCATTTCTTCCATGTGATTTCCATCATCATTTATATTGGTATTCATATCAAATGATTCATAAACTACAACATCATCCCAATCGATGTGAACATTCAATTTTTCCCCATTTTTAGTCCTATATTTATAGCTCTGATATATTTCATGAAAAATAAAATGTTATTCCAACTCTTCCATACTAATTTTTCTTGAATAACAATAACAACGTAAACATAGATAAAATATTGGAGAAGGGTTTTATGCATGATCTCTTGAAAACTTGATGAACTCTTTAACTCTATCTTCATACTCTATTATCAAATGATTAGTGTGTATCAATTTTCATTTCATATTCATCATATTGGATTCATAAAATATTTTTTTCCAATAAATAAATAAATACACTTAAGATATTCATTACCAAAGGTGAAAGTTATAGACAATTCTAATAAGGGAAACCCAACATTTGATTGTTTCAAAGAATTTGGGAAATCATAACCAAATTCTAGCAGAGTGCACATGGAATTATCATGATAGCTAGAGGAGTAAAAGTTTTTTCAAATATTATTGAACATAGTAGGAGCTAAAGGACCAATCATGTGGTGTCACTTGTTGGTTCTGTATGAAAGTATGTGAATGTAGACAATACATTAAAATTATTTTAATAATCATTATTCAAAACCAAGAGTGAGGGTATTGCATATAAAAATTTATAATGAATTTATTTAATATTTGAAAAAATAAATACTTGGTCTTATGAATTTTTTTTGATGAATGTTGATCATCTGAAAAGACTATTTTAGATTACCTTCATTGCACTATGAGGATCCAAGGATTGTATCCATCTAGCGGTGACCATCACATGCTCCTATGATCTCTAAGAAACACCACTCGATCTTCGGGTGATAGCACGGTGAGTTGAATGTCTTGTATTTTTCAATCTTGATCACTCGTTCTTCAGTCTTGAAGAAATATCTCCTCCACTTCTCAAAGGGAGAGAGAAGAAGGAGTTGAGATAGAATTCATTGTGCACAACAACTCTCTATTCTCTATTTTTGTATGCTCTACAAAATATACATAACTTCCTATTTATAGAGTTTAGATTTAATTTAAATTATTATTTAATTGCATACTTTCCATTATATAACATTTATGACCTTTATTAAACCTCATGCCACATAATAATAATTATATAATTATTATTTTATGGTGCACGCCAACTTGAGCAATAACAAATATAATATAATGTCCATGTTAATTAATATCTATCACCAGACTTGGTCTTGATATGTTCTAATTCCTCTATCATTTATTGAACAAACGAATAGATATTTTATTTATAAATAAATATTTTATTCAAAATCTATCGAATAAAAATTTATTTAAAATATTCAATAAATAAAACAAATATTTTATTCACAAGATGATGAATAGATGTTTATTTAATTTATGCGATCAATATACCTTGAATAAAATTATTCATCAGACTTGAAAATCATATTTATTCAATTCATTAAACTCAAATATAATTTAATTAATATCAATAGAAACACTTTGTGTGTGACCCTATTGGACTCTTTCTTGTTGGCATTAGGCAGAATTTCCTAAAGTCCAGAATTAATGTCTATAAATAGGTCAAGGAACTCAAAATAAAGAACTTGATTTTGCAACATCAAAAACCATATAAGAACACTTGCTATGTAATAAAATACACTTTTCATAATATCTCATAAAGTATGCTGCACATCCATGTTACCAACATATATGCTCGATATGTCTTTCTCGGACTATCTGAAATAAACACATCATTACACCATGAATATGAAATTTAATGTGATAGTTCTATTCCAATCAAAGGGATGAGATATAGAATTCCATTAAAATGTAAAGGAAAAATCCTCCCTCAACTTATTCATTAATGACATGTCACTCATGATGCACCCAATGTATCCAACTTCTCCATGAACTCTTATCATCCTGGTTTATGAAATACATTTAAGTATGTGAGTTGTAACATGAATTAAAAATAATATTAAAGTCTAAGGCCCATGACACATGCTCATAGATAGGAATATATGATGACACCAAAACATATAGAATTCCTACTGGTGAGTCTATTCTCATAATCTCCCATCTTGGAAATTACCAAATCAAAACTTCATGAGAAAAAGAATAATATGATTATGAATACTCTCACCTAAAATTCTATATAACATGTGTCCTATCATAGTATGTTATCCAACCACATAACATTATTGGAGAATATCATCATAGCACATCAAGGTTATCATCATAGAGGAAAACTGCTATGACCTTATAAATGCGACGTATACTCTAGGAAATTATTACATTAGATTCATGCAGAACAACAAACAATATATAATTATAAGTTTTATTAATATTCAATAAATCAAATATTTATGCAATCAAAGTAAAAATAGTTGGCAATAAGACAAAAACTCCAAAAAACTCCCCTTGGACTAGAGCTAACTGCCTATGACCTACAGTCTTCTAGACATCACATGATAGTCATGTTTCTGCTAAGTCAAGGCTTTATTCAAGGGGTATGTCACATTGTATTCCATGGAAATACTACTTACTAAAACTTCAAATCTCTAAGATAAATCCCTCAAGAGATAATACTTTTGAAGTATGTGCATTATCCTTTGATGTGATCTTGGCTCATTTGCAAGAGCCACCATTGCAGTATTACCACAATAGAGTGTGGTAGGATCTTTACTACTAAATAGAACATTAATATCTTGAAAGAATTTTTGCATCTATAATTATTCTTTAGCTTTCTTAAAAGCTGTAATATACTCAGAATCTACAGTAGAATCTGCAACCACAACATTCTTTGAGGTCTTCTATATCACAACACCTCCATTCAAAGTGAAGATATATCCTATTTATGACTTCATGTCATCTTGATCAATTTGGAAACTTGCATCTGTATATCCTATGATGGGAAGTTCCTTATATCTTAAAAAAACATGAACATATCCTTAGTACACCTTAGATACTTAAGGATATCCTTTAATATCATCCAATGGAAGTCACCTATATCATCTTGATATCTTATTACCATAATTAATTTTTATGTGACATCTAGCCTAGTAAATAGAATAATATACATGGATGACTTAATCCCTGATATGTATGGAATACTTGTCATTCTATTTCATTTTTCATGTGTCTGAGGACACATTTTCCTAAAAAGATTAATGCCATATGACTTTGGAAACAATCCCCTCTTAGAAAACTCCTTACTGAATATCTTCAGTATATTTTCAATGTATGTACTTTGTCTTAGGCTGAGAAACATCTTGGATTTATCACAATAGATCTTGATCCCAAGAATATTTGCTACCTCACCCAAGTCCTTCATAGAGAATAATTTATTCCACAATGCCTTAACAAATTATAAGACTGGTATTTCATTTCCAATGTGTAATATGTCATCAACATATACTATTAAGAAAACAACTACACTCCCATTAAACTGTCTATAGACACATAACTCACATTCATTATTTATGAAACCAAATTCTATTATGACCTCATCAAAATAAATGTTCCCTAACCTGGATGGTTTCTTTAACACTACTATAAAATAGGTCTTTAACGACACTAAAAATGGCCTTTATCATCCCTAGAGAAGCACTGAAAACTAGAGCGAGATTAAAGGACCTTTTATTTTATCAATTCCAAAAAATCACTAATAAAGGACCATTTAATAGTGTTTTCAAAAGCATTGATATGTTCCCAATAATTTTAAAATCACTGACAAAGGGGCATACTACAATGTGCTGTAACTATACACTCCAACACTAGTGCAATGTGCTATAAAAACTCAATGCAGACTAGAAACACAACCATATCAACAAAATCAAGTACCAATACAGAATTTAAATTAGATGAAATTTAAAACAAAAATACAAGAAAAAAACTACATTATAGATATTTCAAAATTTGGTTTATAAAAATACATAAGTACAAATTATTACATACATTAAAAAACATCGATGTTTCTTTGCCTTTTGATCCTGCCCCTGAATCATACCATTTCTGAACAAACCACCCCTAATCAAGAAAAGAACACACATGTATAAGAAAAAAATTCTTATGTTAGAAATAATATAAAGAAATAAATTAACAAAAAGTTTTAATTTTAAACTAAACTTTATGTTATACCAGGAACACTATGTATCAGATTGAGTTGTGATTTATTCTTCCATGCCACACCATTTCTTGTTTGTATTCAAGAATTATCTCTATGAAAATTAATTAAATAAGTATAAGATAAATCCCAAGCATGATTGATCAGTTTTCGGTGAGTGACACTTTTTGAACTAAAATATCAATTTTAAACTGATAACGGTCACTTTGAGTCATACTAACCACATCATGTATCAAGTTGATGTGAAGATGATTCCTAAACATCAAAAACGACTTAAGGATCTTTTTTATATAGTATAAAAACAATCCAAATGCATTTTATTAGTTTTGAGTAGGCCAGTTGTCCATTTTACTAAAATTGATGTCAATTTTAAGTAAAAAAAAACCATATTGAGTCATATTGGTCACACCATGCATTGGATTCTGGTGTGGCTAATTCCTACACATCCCAAATGACTTATAGATAATTTTAATGAAGTATAAAAACAATATTAATGCATATACTCAGTTTTGAGTATGTAAATTGTATTTTTTACTAAAATGTCATTTTATATAAGAAACACTCACTTTGACTCATTATGATCACATAATGTATTTTTTTGATGTGAAAATGATTCCTAAACATCAAAAAATCACTCATTAATAATTTTACTAAATTATCAAAAAAATCAATGTGCGTTTGATCATTTTTCAGTGAGTGATAATTTTTGAAAAAAATGTCAATTTTAAACTGATAACAAACACTTTGAGTCATACTAGGCACATAATGTATCATATTTAGGTGTGAATAATTCTTAATCATCTCAAATGACTTATGGATAATTTTCATAAAGTATCAAAATAATCCAAATGCATATTCTTAGTTTTGAGTAGGTATGTTTTCAATTTTACTAAAATTGATGTCAATTTCAAGTAAAAAGTTTCACATTGAGTTATACCAGTCACACTATGCATCATATTAAGGTGTGGATGATTCATAAACATATCAAATGACATATGGATATTTTTACTAAAGTATTAAAATAATACTAATGTGTTTTCTTTGTTTTAAGTATGTCACTTGTATTTTTTTACCAAAATTACATTTTAAACCGGAAGCACACACTTTGAATCATTTTAATCACATCATGTATCAGATTTTCATGAAACTTATTATTAAACATCAAAAAATTACTTATGAACCATTTTAAAAAATTATAAAAAAATCCAAGCGCATTTGATCGGTTTTTAGTGAGTGACACTTTTTGAACTGAAATATCAATTTTAAACTGATAACGGACACTTTGAGTCATACCGACCACATCTTATATCATATTGAGGTGGGGCTGGTTCCTAAACATCAAAAATGAATTATGGATAATTTTTTTAAATTATCAAAACAATTAGAATGATTTTTATTGGTTTTTAGTAGGCCAATTGTCCATTTTACTAAAATTGATGTCAATTTTAAGTCAAATGACACACATTGAGTCATACTGGTCACACTATGTGTCAGATTGAGGTTTGGATGATTCATACACATGTAAAATGACTTATGGATCATTTTACTAAAGTATAAAAACAATATAAATGCGTTTTCTCAATTTTTAGTACATCACTTTTAATTTTTACTAAAATTTCATTTTAAACTAAAAACACTCACTTTGAATTATTTTGCTCACATCGTGTATTAGTTTGATGTGAAAAAAATTATTAAATATAAAAAATGATTTATGAATCATTTTCATAAATTATCAAGAAAATATGAGTGTGTTTGATCTGTTTTTACTGAGTGAAACTTTTTAAACTAAAATGTCAATTTTAAACTGATAATGGACACTTTGAGTCATACTAGGCACATCATCTATCAGATTGAGGTGAGGATAATTAATACATGTCAAAAATGACTTAGGTATTGTTTTTATAAAGTATAAAAACAATTAGAATTCGTTTTCCTAGTTTTGAGTATGGAGTTTTAAATTTTATTAAAATTGATGTTAATTTTATGTAAAAAGATGCACATTGAGTCACAATGGTCACAAATTGCATCAGATTGAGGTGTGGCTGATTTCTACACGTTTCAAATGAATTATGGTTAGTTTTAATAAATTATAAAAATTATACTAATTCTTTTTCTTAGTTTTTAGTACATCACTTTTATGTTTTACAAAAATATCATTTTAAACTAGAACCACACACTTTGACTCATTCTGATTAGACCATATATCAGTTTTATGTGAAGAAAATTACTATATATAAAAAATGAATTATTAATTATTTTTCTAAATTATCAATAAAATCTGAGTGTGTTTGATCAGTTTTTAGTGAGTGAAACTTTTGAACAAAAATATCAATTTTAAACTAACAACAGACACTTTGAGTCATACCGTGCGCATCGTGTATTTTATTGAGGTCAATATGATTACAACAAATAAAAAATAACTTATGAATCATTTTAATAAATTATAAAAACAATATGAATGCATTTTCTTGGTTTTGATTGGGTCAGTTGTCAATTTTACAAAAATTGATGTCAATTTTAAGTAAAAAAGACGCACATTTGTGTCATTCCAGTCACACCGTGTGTTGTATTGAGATGAGGATAATTATACACATCTAAAACGAATTATCTATATTTATACTAAATTATAAAAACAAAAAATGTGGTTTCTCAGTTTTGAGTACATCACTTGTATTTTATACTAAAATGTCATTTTAAACTAGAAACATGTACTTTGAATGTTTCAGTTTGATGTGAAACCAATTAATACACGTCAAATATGAATTGTTAATAGTTTTAATTAATTATAAATAAAATCCAAGTGTGTTTGACCATTTTTCAGTGAGTGACACTTTTTGAACTAAACTTTCAATTTTAAAGTGATAATGGACACTTTGAGTCATACCAGGCACATCATGTATCAATATTAGGTGCGGATAATTCTAAGACATAAAAAATGACTTATGGAAAAGTATAAAAAAATAAAAATGTTCTTTCTTGGTATTTTGTAGGTTAGTTTTCCATTTTACTAAAATTGATGTCAATTTTAAGTAAAAATATGCACATTGAGTCATATCGGTCATACTGTATGTTAGATTGAGGCGAGGATAATTCTTAAATGTCTTAAATGACATATAGATCATTTTTATAAAATATAAAAACAATATGAATGCATTTTTTCAACTTTGAGTATGTCACTTGTATTTTTTTACTAAAATTTCATTTTAAACTTGAAACATGCACTTTGACTCATTATGATCACATCACATGTTAGTTTTATTTAAAACTAATTCATACACATAAGAAATTACTTATGAATAATTTTCTTAAATTATCAATAAAATTTAAGTGCATTTGATCGGTTTTCAGTGAGTGATACTTTTTGAACTAAAATGTTTATTTTAAACTAACAACAGACACTTTTAGTCAAATGAGGAAAATCATGTATCATATTAAGTTTCAATTGATTCCTACATGTTAAAAATTACTTATGGATCATTTTCATAAAGTATCAAAACAATCTAAATGAATTTTCATGGTTTTGTGTATGTAATTTGTCTTTTTTAATAAAATTCATGTCAATTTTAAATAAAAAGATGCATTTAGAGTCATACCAGTCACACCATGTGTCAGATTGAGGTGAAGATGTTTTCTAAACATCCTAATGTCTCAAAAAAATCATAACTTCCAATGTTACAGTGACTCCCATTTTATTTCTTTATCAAAATATCAACACTATATATTGACTCAATGATCTTAGCAGAAAAATCTTTCTCATAGTTGAAAGTTAGAAGATTAGAGTAAGCTCATGTACCTATTATATCACATGAAGTCACCATAATTACCAAATGATATTCTTGTACTCTTTTGGATTTCAAAAAGAAAGGTTTTTCTACTAAGAACAACAAATCAATATGACTTCCCAAAATATCAGTGAAAAAAACTAAATAATTATTAGATAAAAATGATAGGGAAATTACGTTACAAATAGTAGTTAAAATGATGAAAAAATTAATTAACTAATTAGTAGAGATTCACATTTTCATGATGGTTGTATGAATTCTTGACAAATTTACTTATTGGCAATATCCCAATTGCATGCTCGAAGTCTAATCTCTCGCGATCATGGGAAACTTTGAAAAAACCACCCCAACTCGAAAAAAAGAATTCACCAATAAAGACAAAAATTATTATGTGAGTAATACTAAAAATAAATAAATTAAACATAGAATTAAAACAATAAATTAATTATATGGAAAATGATTTTACTATGAAAACATCAATATTACCTCTGTGATTGAGTAGAGACAACATCATTTCTTCTCCTATAAAGGCACGAAAGATGGATATAAATATTATAAAATATTTTTTTTCAAGGAATACGAAAATTAAATCAACATTCCATTATATAATTTTTTTTTCATAAAATAGAGAAATTATATCATAACATTATATTTACATCTTTAAAATGGGTTTCCTTTAGTATAGTTTGCTCTTTTGAGGGATTGGTAACATCATCATGTGCAGAAGACATTGTCTGCATAGTATTCAAACATTTAATTTAGATTATGATAATTTAGTAGAGAATATATAATATTACTAAGAAAACATAGTATATTAAAAAACACTTTTACCTTATCATTTAATTATATTTCTTTTTTTAAAGGTTTTAGGGATTTGATTCCTCTATTGAGAATACAAATTCCATCTCTGTGGCCCCCTCTAACATACATGACATTGTCAAAATTGGGACTGACATGAACTGATTGTGATATCCCAATGAAAGGGTCATCCTCGATTGAATTCTCATCTAACCCAATATTTTTTTAGTGGCGAGAAGGAAAATTGAACAATTATTGTTTGTTGGATCTAAGATATAAAATACTTTCACTGCTTATGATTCCATTAGGAATGGATCATCCTTTTCTCCATCTACACTAAAATTCACCTTCACAAAGCCCATTTTATCAACTTTCACTGCACTCATATTGTCAACCCATTTGCAATGGAAAACCAGCACTTGAAATGTTGTATAATCAAACTTGAATATCTATTCAATAATGAAAAAATATGACATATTTTCATAAATGGTATTTCTATTCTTGGAACCAGATATGTGCATCGCATCATCCACAAGGATAACACCAATATTTTTCATCGTACCGTAGTCATCATGTTCTTTTGTATAGAATATATAACCATTGATTACAAAACCAGTGTAAGATATAACATTTTCATTCAGTCTCATGGCTATCTATTGAATCCGTTCGACAATTGAATTCATATTTTTAGATAATTTATTATAAATTTGATCTTGGAACCATCCTATAAACTATTTATTATGTGTATTTGATATCCATCCTTCAACCCTTGATGAATTCAAATCTCTAATAATTTCATTGTGGTATTCAATTTATGGATCAACATCTTCACTATTATGTAAAAAATAACTATTAACTTCCTTCCTTTTATCAAGGTAATTATAACAACATATCTTCCATAAATATATTCATCCATAAGGCATTTTCTATGACGAGACTTTGTGAGACCTATGCTGTCAACATCTGATAGGTAATCAGTACAGAATTTAATAGCTTCTTCAAAAATATATTGTTTTACAATACAACCTTATAAATGAATTCAATTATTAACATATCCTTTTAAAATCATCATATATCGTTCAATGGGGTACATCCATCTATAGTGGACTAGACCACAAAATTGAACCTCTATAACCAAGTGAACCATTAGGTGGACCATTATATCAAAGAATAATGGTGGGAAGAAAATATCCAATTCACATAATATGGATGCAACCTCCTTATTCATGATTGGAAACCTCACCATGTCTATAACTTTACTACACATGGATTTTAAAAATAAGAAGAGTCTAGTTAATTTATTTCATACATTTTGAGGCAGAATGCAATGAAAATAAACTGATATCAAATCTTGCATCAAAACAAGATGGTCGTATGATTTTAGTCCTCGTAACTTCAAATTAGTCATTGAAATTAAATTCTTGATATTTAATGAATACCTCTATGGAACTTTCACACTATTAATAAAAAGAAAAAATTACAAATTTTCCTATCTTTATAGAGTGTAAGTTGCTGGAAGAAGTAAATTCTACCTTTTACCCTTAACCAGTGCCAAATATTCCCTTATCCCCTTTTCAATCAAGTCCAACCTAGCCTTGATACCATATTTAATTTTTATAGGAACATTTATTAATGTGCCAATAACACTATCAATTTTTTTTCTAAATGTCGGAAATCAAGAAAATTTGTGACATAAAAAAAATTCCAATATAATAATTGAAAGAAAATTAATCTCTTCAACCTGATTTCGTATGGTTTTTTGAAAATGATTTACCAAAAATAGTGTCAATATATTTTACTTTATCAAATAGTTGAACACCTATTATTTTAGAAGGTGTTGTACCGTGTTCGATATTCACATCGAATGCTGTCATCCAGGATCAGTATTTATGTCATCGAGGTAAAAATTTCTGATTTCCTAAAAACATAGTCTTTGAAGAAATTTTCAACTGAACTGAGTATGTGTGTTTTTTACAAATAGAATACCCAAACATTCCTTTAATAATATATCCCAATAAATTTATATAAGCAAGGAAGTAATTTATTATCCCATACAACATGGCTCTAAATTTGAATTCTTCACTTCTATGAGAATCATACATTATAACACCTATATCCCACATCAATTTCAAATCTTCGATCAATGGATCCAAATAGACATCAATATCATTATCGGGTTTTTTTGGTAAAGATATATGTAAAGAAAACATAATGTATTTTAGTTTCCTGCATAACCATGGAGACAAGTTATAATTTACCAACATGACAATCCATGTACTGTGAGTACTACTCTTTACACAAAAAAGATTTATTCCATTTATAGATAACAAAATACTAATGTCTATCTAATCATTTCCAAATCTAGGATACTTGTAATAAATATTCTTCCACTGAGAATAATATGCTATATTAGATAGGTTCCCATATTTAATTCATGTATTTTCATGCTATGTCAATTGTATCATGATTTCTTATCATCCATATAGTTTTCTAACCCATGGAATGATAGGAAAGTACCATACATATTTCAAATGACTTGATTAATTTTTCTTGTATCTATCTATTCCACACTTATTGTATTTTATTATTGATTCATGATCATTGTGAGACAACATGAAATCATTTGGACAATCATGTATTTTTTTTAGAGATCATTCCCATTGAACGCAGCATTTTTTTAACATCATATGTTTGACATGGTAATTCATTCTCTTCTAGTATCATATCATTCAAGAGACTAAGTAGTTTTGTAAATATGGTATCACTCCATCCACTGACAACTTTGAAATTATACAAATTCTATATAAATGCCAATGTTATGTATTTAGTACAACCATTATACAATGGTCACTTGGGAAAACTATTTAACTGCTCAAACAGATTTGTACAATCACTAAGGTCATCTTAAATAACCATTTTAATTTCTTCCATGTGTCTCCATCATCATTTATAATGGTATTCATATCGAATGATTCATAAACTATAGTATCATCCCAATCGGTGTGGACATTCAATTTTCCCCATGTTTAGTCCTACATTTAAAGCTCCGATCTATTATGTGATAAATAAAATGTTCTTCAAACTCTTCTAGACTAATTTTCCTCAAATAACAACAACATAAACACAGATAAAATATTTGAGAAGGATCGTATGCATGCTCTCTTGAAAACTTGATGAACTCTTTAACTCCATCTTCATACTCTTTTTTCAAAAAATTATAGTGCATCTATTTTTGTTTCATAATCATCCTATTTGATTCATAAAATATTATTTTTTAAATAAATAATTAAATACATATAAGATATTCATTATCAAAGGTGAAAGTTATAGAAAATTCTAATAAGAGAAACCCAAAATTTTATTGTTTCAAATAATTTTAGTATTCTTTGAAGAAAAGGGGTAATTGAATTTAATAAAATAATTACTCCAATATGGTAGGTGTTATCCTCTGAATTCATTTGAAGATTAATATTATATATGACTTTCATGTTTATCAAATCATCGCCCAAACATTTATCATTGAATTTTGTTGTTTGAAACACATCCTTTATCTCTTGTGGACATGCACCTATGTTTCTTAAAATACTCTAAGAGTTTTTAATACATGAGATAGATACTTCTCAGAGCAGTATATTAAACATAAAAAATATGGTGGATGAGTCTAAAGAAAAAAATGCAATAACTATTCGGGAGATGCAACTGATGAGAATGCCAGTTGTCTATAAAAGGATGGGGGGTGAGTCTCAAGAAAAAAATTACAATAATAACTGTTGTTTGACACACATAAAGGATTTCTTAAATACCCTAAACAAATAAAAATATAATATAGGAAATTAAGAAGTAATAGGAAACACAAATATTATAAATAAGAATAATAAACTCTCATTCAATTAGCTAGATGATATAAAAATGTATTGAAAAAACATTATAATAAATAAAGAGTTAGTTCGTATACTTGGATGGTAATCAGAGATTTCGAGGGGTGGAACCAATACATGTAGACCTAATATGATGAATAACTAAAAATAATTTCTAATATATATAATTTTAAAATCTCTATTCTATTTTTTGGAACAAGTGGTATAACAACCTAAAGAATTATTACATTTAATATTCGTGGTATATCAAATATTTGAAAACATCTAAAGACTCTGGGATGTAATATCACAACACCTACCCATCCCAAGGATTATAAGAAGGTGATCAGATTATATCTACCCATATGAAGGATTCCAAAGAGGCTATATAATATACATTGACCAATCCTTCAGATTATAGGAAGGTCTATAAATAAGTTAGCATAAAGAAATAATAAACATCAACAAGATATATCACAAACAAGGGAGAAAAACACACCAACCCTTGTGAAATCTATCCAATACACACTATCCTCTACTAAGACAAAATGAAAAACATGTGGTCACATTTTTTAAGTGGACTACCCTTACCTTACTCAGAAATATAAGTTGAATAAAAAAATTAACAGATCTATAAAACATCACTCCCTATATAAAGTTTCCACTACAAAATATGAAAATAACTAGTCATTTTAATACACCATGAAGCAGTCTCATTGGCTACCCAACCACCATCATGGAAATTGATACATACAAAATTATATAGACGATGTAAAATGGTATGGGACTTCAACCATATGGTTAATTCCAATATTTATCCAATGAAAATAAAGCATGATTCATCTAGAATTTCAGATAAATAAAATAGTATCTCACAAATCCCCTACATTAATTCCAAAATCCCTTAACAAGTTTCCAAAAGCATGGATATTTTACCTCCTGAGTTCCCCAGGAGAATATTGAGAAAAACTTATGTTCGAGAGAATGTATAGAAAGGAATATGTTTAAGCCTTGGACTTGTTTGATCCTTGAATATTTCAAGTCTTGGATTTGTTTGAGGATTGATTCATGCTTCGATTCACAAAGGAGGAGCATCAGCAGAGGGTTTCTTCCACAAAAAGTGTCAGATATCACGATGGGTTTGCGACTGGTTAGAGTTTTTTAAATAGACCGCAACACTTTTATCAGTGCTTATTACTTAAGCACTGATAAATAATTTATAAATATAATTATAAATAAAATATTGTGTATATATATATATATATATATTTAAAAAAAATATATAAATATAAATATAGAAAATATATTCTTTATTTAAATAAATTTATTATAATTTTATAATTATTTAAATATATAATTATTTATTTATAAGTATATAAATATTTTTTAAAATATTTATATCATTATATATATTTATATAATTATATATATAATAAATATTTATAAATACAAATATAGTATTTATAATCATTATTTGAATAAATTTATTATAAATTCAATAATTATATAAATATATATAATTTTTTATTTATAATTATTTAAATATATATAATTATAAAAATAGTAAGTGTACATTTGTAAATATTTGTATTTATAAATATTTTTTTAAAATATATTTTGACATTTTTAATGTATATTTTATCTTAAGTGCTTGCATGTTAAAAATGAGTGAAATTTAATAAATTAAAAATTAGTACACTTTGAATAAATGGACCTGTTTTGTGTGTGTGATTTGTATATAAAAATGCATTAATTACGTATATGAGAAATCAATATAACACACGTTTGATCTATGTTAAATTGAAAAATAAAATGACATTCAATTAGGTCTATTACTCTATGCCTAAAGTAATATTTTCATTATATAAATCATATTCATATGCATTCATATATATATATATAAATTTAATATATAATATTTTTTAACATCATTAATAATTATCTAATTAATAAAATTTTTAATATTTTTCTCAATTTAATTTTTTTTAATTTTTATTTGTTTAATTTTCATTCTACATATTTCTATATACTTAATATGTGATATTTATTAGTATTTATAATTTTTATATAGTATAATAAATTTAGTAATTTTTATCAATAATTATTTAATTAATATATATTATTTAATTTATTTAATAAACTCATTTTTTAATTTTACTTTATTTAATTATTTCATTTTATTCATACCTTTATCAATGATAATAAATCAAAAATAAAGAATACCTTTATGAGTGATAAAAATAAAGTGATGATAAAGAGTACCATTTATCAACGCTAAAAATAAAGTGCTGATAAAGTGTACCCTTTATCAATGCTAAAAATAAATCACTGATAAATGGTACCTTTTATCAGCACTAAAAATAAAGAACTAATAAAGGGTGCCTTTATCAATGCTAAAAATAAAGTGCTGATAAAAGGAACCATTTATCAACACATTCTTTAGCACTTGTAATGATTCCCTTTTTTAGTGATTTTGTATAACGCTGATAAAGGCCAGCACTGTTAAAGGCCTGTTTTGTAGTAGTGTAATCCATAAATGGATCTTTGCAACTTTCATACCTTGTTGTAATACTTTGGAGTCACAAACCCTTTAGGTTATGTCATATAGACATATTCTTATAGGTTCTCATTAAGGAAGGATTTTTTGAGATCCATTTTCCAAATATCATAATCATGGAAAGCTATAATAACAAGTACAATTATAATAGATTTAAGCATTTAAACTGGTGAAAATGTTTCATCATAATCAATGCCTTAACAATGTTTAAACCCTTTTGTAACCAGTCATGCCTTATAGGTACTAACTCGTCCTTTCATGTCAAATTTCTTCTTGAATACACACTTGCAAACAATCGGATTTACATCTACTAGAGGGTCTATCAAAATCCATACTTGGTTTTGGTACATGGAATCCATTTTATAATTCATGTATTCTTACCACTTAGAAACATCTATGCCATTTAATTCTTCCTTGTAGGTTAGAGGATCATTATTATCAACTAATAGCGAGTCACCATCCACAGTGACTAGAAAACCATACTATTATGGTTCTCTAACATCTCTAATATTCCTACATAGTAATTATTCCTCTCAAACAATCCCTTCAACCATGGGGCTTTTTGGAATTTTTTCCTATTACAACTATTGTGTATCTTGAGCCTGGACATCATCAAAGTCTATCTTTCTCCTATTATCTCTTTTAGAGATAAGATCCTCCTCAAGAAATGTGGAACATCTGTCAACCAAAACGTTTTTTTCTAAAGGATTTTTAGGTAGTATCCATTTGTTTCTTTGGGATATCTTATAAAGATACACTTTTTTCCTCAGGGAGAATGCTTGTTGTTATAAGAGGCCTTAACAAATGCTTCACAACCCCACACATGTAAGTATTACAAAACTAGTTTCCTTCCATTCCATAATTAGTATGGTATATCATATTTTGTTTTAGTTGGAACTCAGTTTAGTATGTATGCTACTGTTTGTAATGCGTATCCATAAAAGGATAATGGAAGACTCACACAACTCATCATTGATCTCACCATGTCTAACAAGGTTCAGTTCCCCCTTTCACTTACACTATTAAATTAAGGCATATAAAGAAGATTGAGTTGATATAAAATTCCAAACTCCCATAAATAATCAATGAAGTATTGATTAAAATATTCTACACCATGGTCTGAGCGAAGTTTCTTAATCTTCTTACCAAACTAGTTCTCAACTTCATTCTTTCATTCCTTTAATTTTTCAAAAGAGCACGACTTATAACTCATCAAGTAGACATATCCATATCTACTAAAATCATTAGTAAAAGTTATGAAGTATGAGTACCCAACCCTTTCTTCAATAGGAAATGGTCTACACACATTGGTATGAACTAATTAAAGAATCTCTTTAGTCCCTTTACCTTTCCCACTAAATGAGGGTTTGGTTATTTTTTCTTGTAAACAAGTACGAGATACGCCAAGTGGTTTTATTTGGAAAGAATCTAAATATACATATTGTTGTAATTTAGTCAAGAACTTTTCATTTACATATCCTAGCCAGTGATGCCAAATTTGGGTTTGGTATGATTCAGGTGAAGTTACTTTGTTATCAATTTACATTATTTGGTTTGTTTAATCTAACATATAAATACTTTTATTTAAATGTGATTTACCATAAAAAATGTTTTCTTTATAAAATAAGCAACATTTATTCCAAAATTTGAATATAAATTCATCCACATCATGTCTGGATAGATAAATAATGTTTTTGGTCACTCAAGGCACATAATAAAAACACTTCAAAACCAAGATCCATCCGATTGGCAATGCGAGGGGTTTGTAACACCCTATAATTTCATAATACATTATCTCTTTAAAGTAATTCAATAGCTTGCATCACACGCAACACTACATTCGAGCGCACCAGAAATTACCAAACAAGCCGTAAAAAAAGCTGTTATGAATAGTGTTAACTGCATTCTGAATTTTATATACTCTATATAATTTTAACATTCACATATTATGTGTTTTTATACATAATATAAGAACAAATTCAATTTTTCTAATAAAAGAAGTATTTTTGAAAAAATGAAATTTTACCACCTTTTAATGGAGAACCCTTTTTAAATTCAACATTTGACAATTTTATATATTAAATTTTACAAAATAAACTTATTCTTTAGAGGCTGGACATAAAAATTTAGTTTGGATAAATTTTTGGTGTTTTTATGAAAACTTTCATATTTTGATAAATAGTGAAAAATACTAAATTTTAATTAAAAACAACTTTCTTAATTGAAATAATTTATGGTAAAAAATTATACATTTGAGTGGTTATAAATTATAATTATATTATATTTTTATCATTTAATATAATGTAGGTCATTGGATGTAATTTCACTTTTAAACTGTACATAAACATATGTCAATCTTTTGATAGTTTTACTTCTTAAAAACTCACTTTCTGGTTTTGACAACGTGAATTAGTTTTAAATAAATTAATGAAACATATATGTTTTTAATTTGATAAAATAGACATCATTTTTGAATTCAGAATATCAAAATTATCTTAGGGTGAATTTTTGGTATTTTTCTAAAAACATTCAATTTTTGATTAATAGTGAAAAATACTGCATAGTACATAAAAACTGACTTTTTCATTTAAATAATTATTTTTAATTGAAAATTTATCATAAAATAGACACATAATACATATATAAGTACAATGTAAGTCATTATATTCATTTTATAATAATATTAGATATATAAAATTTTATTGAACCATTTTAACGTTTTTTATCCACCTTCCAGGCACATTTGCAAATTTTCATAAAACATAATTTTTCTGATTCTGTGAATTGAATTACAAAAATCTGAGAGAAAAAATTGATATAAGTAATTAAAATGTTGTTTAATAGGATGAAAATAATTTTTGGTGAATCGTAACTTTTGAATTTTATTTACCACGGTTAAAAGTAAATAAGGTAATTAAAGGTAAAATAATATTAAAATTACCCCAAAACATGTATTAATTATATTGAATAAGTATATTTAGACCAAAATAAACCTTAGGAAAAAAATAATATCCTTTTTATCCATTTATGTTAGATTAGGAAATTTATTATATTTTATTTAAAGAAGTGTTAAAAGTGTTAAATTCAAAGTTTAATAAATAAACCATTTTTAATATAGGGTTAAACATAAGATAAATTAAACTATAAATAATAATTATAAAGATAAAAATATTTACAAAATTATGGTATTTTATTTATAATTTTTAGACATTAAATAATTAAATTTATTTATGACACAATGATGATGCAGTAATTACCTTATTAATGAATGATTAAAATAATAGATATTATAAATATAAAAATAAATGTAAATTGAGACTTTTGATTCCATCCATGAATTTTATAGGGGAATATAAAATGTTAGGGATGATTCAATGTATTTTATTTATAAGTTATAAAGTTGTTACAACCTTATGAAAAATCAATTACTAAATAGTGCCAAAATTGACATAAATGAGTTTTTAATACAAATACTATTTTATTAAATAATATAAAAATACTAAAAATATATAGTTCGTCCGAATGACTTATATTAGGTTATATATCTCATTAATGAACCACTTTATGTTCTCTTGGAATTTTATAGTAAGTTTATTAACCATGTGATATAAAAATACAAGAAGACATGGTAATTGTTAAACTATTTAATGAAGAGTTAAATCTAAAAGATAAGGTTAATATGGTGACATAAAATTTTATAAAACCTATTTTTTGAGATTATTTATACCCATACCCACCTTATCCTATAAATAAATTCATCTTGAGCTATTAGAAACTGAAAATGATTTTATAATAAATTAATATTTCAAAACTTTTCCAAAAGTTCCCCTCACCTCCCTTATAAAATGGTACATCTCCTTCTCTTAACGTCACACATCCAAATCCATTTATATCAGATAAACCCTGATCAAATATTCTCCCAACTACCCTAAATTTATCCTAGAGGCCTTAATTTTATCATAAATCCAACCTATGGATCCCTTTTGTTCAAATAAAAAGGAAGCACCCGAAGAAGAGGTAATTATTTCATCACCTCTTTTGAAGTTTTTTTTCTTCTTCCACTTCCTCTATATTTTTTATTTTCATAAAAAAATAACTCCTGTACCTTCTACATATTGAGATTTTATTATAAATATAGTAAAATCATATTCATTATTCTATCCATCCTATGAATGACAAAGTCACCACACGAGCATACGTACGGCTTACCATCTCCACGTCGTGGTGTAGTTTGTTATTCAACACTACATTATTTGGATGGGTAAAATAATGAGTATAATTGATTTAAATAATTAATATATCATGATAATATTTATGTATATATAATATAACATCCAATTAAACCTTTTTTACCATCGATAGAATGATATTGTCGCTCATGCGTACGTACGACTTACCATCTCCACGACACGATGAGATTCATCATAAACGATCACCATGCAAGAATTGTTATAAATATATATTGATTAATTAAGAGATATATGAAATAATATTGATATTGGAATAATATATATTTATGTAGATAAATATATTTCATTTACTTACTTCCATACTAAATGATAAGAAAACAGAAAAAATGTTCATGCATACGTACGGACTACCATCTCCAGGAAAGATGTTTTCATTTCATAAATATATCTATTATAAATATTTATTTTATGAATATATATGATATTTAAATCATGTTTTAAATTCTGTAAGTATTTAAATCATTATCTAAGTGATACAATCAAGAATAACAAGTTAAAACACGTACGATAAAAAAGTGATTATTACCCAAAATATTACTTTAACAAGGGAATTATTATTAAATGGGTAGTATAAAGTCATAAATAAATCATATATTATATCATAAATATTAATATGGTTATTTTATAATTTAATAACATACTATGGTCATTATAAAGGGGGCTAAACATACCCTTGACTAAAGGAAAGTGCATGGTAAGAGTTAATTCCTCAATCTCATTATTATATGAGATTATTTATGTGTAAGTTTTTACTGGGACATATTTATTATTCATGTCCATGTTTCATAAAATAGTTTTCAAAAGGATTATTTTTAAGGGAATATTTAACTAAAAAATCATTTTAAACAGTTTAAATATTTATTCATATAAATCATTCTCATTAATGTTCATGTTTTCTAAATGGTTTTAAGGACTTATTTATATAGACATGAATATTTTAAAATGTTAATTCATTTAAAAAGTTTCAAAGTGGTATGAGACACTTTGATTCAAAAATGTCTTTTAAATGTCTTCCTTTCTAAATTGTATGACTTTTAAATGATTTCATGAAAAATTGATACTTCTCTCAAATAGTTTTACTAATCATTTTCAACTATGTCAACATCCTTTACTGGATATTATTCCTGATTGAGGTTTATTTATTATAATACAATGTTTTATATTGTATTAAATGAATTATGATATGTTTGACTAAGGATGGGATGTTTTTATACCATTCATGGTTTACAGTTGAAGTATTGACATTTCGTATGCTAGTTTTAATACGAATTTTTATGTTATGTTTCACCCTTTTCATATGAGGAATACATTAGACTTAGTAAGTGATGGGTGGGGCCCGCTATAGCCCCTCGATGCATCGGTAGGTCTCATGAGACAAACTAGTTTCTTGGAATAAGGCTTTGAACAAATTTTTATTTGTAGTCCTGGCACGTGTCCTTGACTATGTGGTTATGATGTCTGACATTATGCATTCCCTTGTTATGAAATTAGTTTTTACATGTGATTATTCGACTAGTATAATATCTATGTGAATGTTTATATGGTAATGTTTGATTTATTTTTACAATATTATGTTCAAGTTTATGTTTAAAAGGATGTTGTTTATGTTACACATCTTTCCTTAAAAGTTTATAGCTTCTACTAAATTAATTACCCTTACTGAGGATCTAATGTCACCCCTTTCTTATGTTTTATTTTCCCAGGATTCCAAAAAGTGTATTAAGAATGATATACAGGGTTAATCAAGGGAATTAATGGAATTATCAAAGGATTATTTATGTTGTGTTTTATGTTAGATAGTGTAATGTAATTTTCATGTATGTAATCTATTTTCCAGGACTGCTAAATTGATCAGACCTTTGGTACTTGATTTTTTATAATCATGGCAATGTATTAAGATAATTCACCAGCTCCAGGATTCTAGGGTTGATGCATTATAGTTGGTATCAGAGGAATTTTAGCAACAACCTTGGAAATATATTTAGATAAAATATGATTATGAAACATTACCCTAAGATAGATTTTAAGGATTAGTATAGAATAACTTCCTAGAATTTTAGTAATGTAGAGATTTTGTGCTTTTTTCCAAGAAATACATTCCTGTTTGGATACGAGCAGGTAGAGGCGGATCTGGCACAGATGTATCTAGGGGTAAAACTCGAAAACACCACTTTGAGATCGAATCGAATGGGAACTGGTGCATGAAAACGGGCCTTGATACACTCTTGGTTACGACACTCTCTGAGGATATTCTTAGGATAATTCTCATTCTCTTTACAAACCATTATGAAATATTTATGAGTAAATATGTCAGCAAAGAAACCATTTTTATGATTATGATACTAGATGTGTGAAAATATTCAATTAATGTTGAGTATTTTTCTTGTTTTTGGATTATAAATTATGATATGATCTAACCTAGTGTATTTTTTCATTTAGAAATGGCGCCTAGTAGAAGGAATGAGAACTACAGCAATACACATGATCCAAAGAGTAAGAGAGATCATATCTTTCATGGTATTAAGCCAACATTTATAAGGGAAATAGTATCCCATGTATTCTCATCACATGAATAAATAGTATCATGTGTTAATAAGATAAGTAAATAATTCTCTAAGTCGTATGGCTTTGAAGGGAAGCCATAGTAGACGAGGATGGTAGTGTGAAAGATGGATAAAGGGAAGGAGGGAAATAAGGATTTTCTCATATGTGATAACTGTGGAAAGAATCACCCTGGGAAGTGCGTGAAGGGAATTGGAGTTTTTTATAAGTGTGGAGAAAAAGGACACCAACTTCGTGATTTCAAGGGTAAGAAAAAGATTTCAAATGTACAATGCTTCATCTGTAAGGAGTTGGGACACTATGAGAATCAATGTCCCAATCATCAGAGTATACCCCAAATGACACCATTGGATAATAATCAAGTTATGATATTACCGCGGATGAAGAGGAATGATTAGTGTTCTTAAGTTGTTATTAAATAAATGTTTAATTTGATTATTGTATTAATGATGTACAAGTTATAATAATTATAAAGTATATAAAGATTGTATTGTATTTCTATTTCATTGAGGATTTGAGATTGTATGGTACTAAGAAAAGTGACTCTATAAAAAGTTAATATTTTTGAAAAATACATGGATGAGGGAAATATAGACCTTAATATGGTCCTAATACCAAGGTAGTGATTTTGGAATAAGATATGATTAATTTGGATAAATTATATTGGATATTCTTGACTACCTTGAAACTAATTAATTGTTTGTTGTTCCATTATTGTTGGAGTTTACAACATTTTTGGATATAAGGAGTATATCCAGTATTCTCTAAGGAATAAGGTAGTATG
Source organism: Viscum album (assembly GCA_963277665.1). Classification (NCBI taxonomy): domain Eukaryota; kingdom Viridiplantae; phylum Streptophyta; class Magnoliopsida; order Santalales; family Viscaceae; genus Viscum; species Viscum album. Next base: position 333,182,767 of record OY728134.1, read on the forward strand.
AATGTAATCAATAAGGTTTTATGGTAATTAAGGGTGTTACAATGTTTTAAGATAATACATGATGAATTTATTCACATGTTATTAAATGAAAAAAGAGATCTTCAATATGTTTACCTTCCTTATAAATTTTTGGACTGTGAGTTTAGACAAAAGAATTTTGGATAAGTATAAAGGTTGGGATGAATTAAGTTGGAAAGTGGATACTATTGTTTAAGGTTAAAACATCTCTTAATATTATTTTTGTATTGTTATAAAAAGGACAACCCATAGGTCAGACAACAACCCGCCATGTTCAGCAAGGCCGAAAAACTTGAACCCGCAACCAAAGGGCGACAAGGCTGCATCACCTACCACTAGCCTACGTGATGTACTGGTTTGTATAATGTATTTTTTAAATGGTCTAATAGATAAATTATAAATTTATTTTTTGGAAGCCAATATGATTAGGATAAATATAATATTTTTTAGTTTTATTATCTTTTGGGGTGAAAGATGAGTTTTTTGTAGAAATTAGTTAAAGGATGGAACTCTACTTGTCAAATATTCTTTTTTTTCTTATTCTATGAAGAAATTAATTCTTAAACATTAGGGAAATGATCTTAAAACCAAAAATGTGTTGTCTTAATACCTTATGTTTTGTTGAACCAATGATATTTTAAATAATCATAGATTTATGTCTTTGAGGCCCTTAATTTTCCATTTATTGTTCACCTATTTGTGATTGATGACCTCAATAACTCCCTATATATACATTTATGTTTTCCTCTAATTATGTGTCTATAATTTCCACCAATTTTCTCCTATTCGAAACCCTAATTTTGTGGTGACATTTTTATTTCCCTTTCCCTCTTATTAAGACTAAATTTTAGTAACCCAATTTTTGATGTGGGTTTTCCACAAAGGTATTTTCTATTTTCAACATTTTATTATCAAAGAAAAATTTCAAATTATTAGGAAAAAATTTATTGAAGTAGGGGATAATGTAACACCCCAGTATTTCATAATAAATTATATCTTTAAATTAATTCAATAGCTTGCGTCACACGCAACACCGCGTTCGAGCACACCACGACTTACCAAACTAGCTGTAAAAAAGCAGTTATGAATAGCGTTAACTGCATTCTGAATTTTATATACTCTATACAATTTTAACATTCACATATTATGTTTTTTTATACATAATATAAGAAAAAATTCAAATTTTCTGATAAAATAAGTGTTTTTCAAAAAAATGAAAATTTACCACCTTTTAATGGAGAGCCCTTTTTAAATCTAACATTTGACACTTTTATATATTAAATTTGACAAAATAAACTTCTTATTTATAATAGAGACATAAAAATTTAGTTTGGATAAATTTTTGGTGTTTTTTTGATAACTTTCATATTTTGATGAATAGTGAAAAAAATAAATTTTAATTAAAAACAACTTTTTTAATCAAAATAATTTATAGTGTTAAATTATAAATTTGAGTGGTTTTAATGTATAATTAGATTATATTTTTATCATTTAAAATAATTTAGGTCATTTCATGTAATTTTACATTTAAATTGTACCTAAACACATGTCAATCTTTTGATAGTTTTTACTTCTTAAAAACCCACTTTCTGGTTTTAACCACGAGAATTAATTTTAAATTAATCAATGAAACATCAATGTTTTGAATTTGGTAAAATAGGAATAATTTTTGAATTAAGAATATAAAAATTATCTTAGGGTGAATTTTTTCAATTTTTCTGAAAACATTCAATTTTTGATGAATAGTGAAAAATTCTGTATAGTATATAAAAACCGACTTTTTCATTTACATAATTATTTTTAATTAAAAATTTATCTTAAACTAGATGCGTGATACATATATTAGTACAATTTAAGTAATTGTATTCATTTTACAATAATATTATATATATAAAAGTTTATTGAACCATTTTAACATCTTTTTACCCACCTTCTAGGCACATTTGCAAATTTTCATAAAACGTAATTTTTCCAATTCTATGAATTGAATTTCAAAAATCCGAAAGACATTATTGACATCATTAAGTAAAATGTGGTTCAATATGATTAAAATATTTTTTGGTGAATAATACCTTTTTAATTTTATTTACAACGGTTAAAAGTAAATAAGGCAATTAAAGGTAAAAATAATATTAAAAATACCCCATCACATGTATTAATTCTATTGGATAAGTGTATTTCAACCAAAATCAGCCTTAGGAAAAAATAAAATCCTTTTGATTCATTTGGTTTAGATGAGGAAATTTATTATATTTATTTAAAGAAGAGATAAAGTGTTAAATTTAAAGTTTAATAACTAAACCATTTTTAATATAGGGTTATACATAAGTTATGTAACACCCCAAGATTTCACGATACACTTCTCTTTCAATAATGCAATAGCTTGCATTGTACGCAAGTTTAGATTCTAACACACCACGACCAATCAAAATAGCCGTTATGAATAGTAATACCCAATTTTTCAAATTATATAAATTTTATATTTCAAAATGGACTTCATTTTTGGATTTGGAATATCAAAATTAGCCTATGATGAATTTCTGGTATTTTTCTGAGAACTTCCAATTTTTTATGAATAGTGAAAAATACTTAAAAACAACTTTTTTAATAAAAATAATTTATAGTGATAAATTATACTATTGAGTGGTTTTAAAGTTTAATTAGAATATATTTTTTACCATTTTATCTAATGGTGGTCATTAGAATTAATTTCACTTTGAAATTAGACATGAACAATTGTCGATCTTTTGATATATATTGTTTCTTAAAAACACGCTATTTGTTGTGACAATAGGAATTAATTATAAAATTAATTAATTAAACTTATATGTTTGGAATTTTTTAAAATAGATATCATTTTTGAATTTGGAATATCAATTATAGCTTAGGGTGAAATTTTTGCATTGTTCTAAAAAACTTCAATTTTTGGTGAATAGTGAAACCACTAAGTGGTAGTTAAAAAACTGATTTTTCGTTTAAATGAAAAATTACCACTTCTGTGTTTTAATTTTCAAAAATCTGACATAAATGGTTGTCATTAGGAAGTAAAATGTGGTTCAATGTTATAAAAATAATTTTTTGGTGAATAGTAACTTTTAAGTTTAATTAATCGCGATTAAAGGCAATTAGTGAAATTTAAGTTAAAAATGATATTATAAAAATATGAAAATACCTTTATGCTTTTCCTACCCCTATTGGATGAGTCCTGTCCGACCAAGACAATCCATGGGTCAACTTGGGGACCCCATGGAGCCACTTTGGTAGGAAAATGACATTAATTTTTTTTATTTAATGTTAAAATAAAAATGTCACAAACATGAGTTGTTTTACTAAAACAATTTTTAAATGGGGTTATACAAGTCATATTTTTGACTAAAAATATTCATTAGAAAGATAAAAATATTTCCTACATCATTATATTTGTTTTATAATTTTTATACATTAAATAAATTAAATTATTTATGACACCATGATGATGCAGTGATTACCTCATTAATTAACGATTTAAATAAAATGAAAAGATAATGTAACATCCAAGGCTTACACTTGTCAAAAACCTATTGTATGAGTATATTTAGAACCCTTATCACCTTATCCTCGAAATATATCATTGTGGTACCTTTAGAATCTGAAAAGTATTTCATAATAAAGTAACATTTGAATCTTTCCAAGAGTACCCCTTCTCTCCTCTTATAAAAGGCCCCACCACTACCACCTTATTCACACCGTAAAAGCCTTTGGATCGGCCAACCCCTGCCCATTTTGTCTCTCCACATAGCAATATTACTCCTAGAATCCTCACGTTGGGAATAATTCTTCCCAAGGAATCCTTTGGCTGAAATCAAAAAGAGTTACCCGATTTTAAGGTAATGTCTTCTTTTATGTTCTTTTGTTTTATTTTGCTTCTCCAACCCCCTAAAATATTTTATTCCTTTATTTTATAACAAAACCAGTATCTAAAATATACTAGGATTTTGTTATGATATGTATTTGATTTACACTTACACACACCTTCATATAATGGTTAAATAACATACTGTTTCTGTGGGTGGTGAAATACTGCCTCACGAAACAATAATTGTTCAATATTCTTTTAACACCTCTAATGGTGGCCATTATGATGTCACTATTTTTATATAAGATATATATTATGTTGTTTTCCCTTATGATTCTGTATTTTTCATTTATGGCATACCTTTATTATTTCCATTATGGGTAAACGCGATAATTACATTTTAGGAAGTGAGGATTACCGCCCCCTCAAAGTGATTTGAATCGTTAATGTCATATGTGGGATGTATAAATGATGGGGTAAATGGTATTATAAATTATATTATACTTTAATTATATTATTCCTTTATATAATTATAATTTTATTTCATTAAATACGAAATAGAAATGAAAGTAGCGTTCATGCGTACGTACGACTTACCGTCTCCATGAACGATGCATTTCATTTCTTACCTCTAAATGTTATGTAATATTATAAATGCATGTATATACTGGATATATATGATATATATGCTATCTACATCATGAATATAATTCTTTATATAATGGATATTTCACCACATGAACAACTTGTAATTTTAAGAAGTTTATTTTTGACTCAAGTACTAAAGATCGACAAAACGACCGTTATTAACATAAATAATTACATAATGTTAATAACATGGTAATAAGTGATATAAAAGGAATAATAACTTGAAAAAGGTTCTTAAGAAACTATAAATTAACTCTAGTTTATTATTCAGGAGGTTAAAGAACGGTCGAGTCATGTCGGACACGAGGTAAGAGAATTTCTTAACCCAATTTCCATTCTTTGGGTTAATCTCCTACTTTCAAATTATGTTATGATATTATTATGTACTATCTTGTATTTTTACTTTCTTTATGTGTACTTATATTTAATACACATAATAGATCTATTTTATTTAAAAAAATGATCTTGGTAAGGACTTCGTCTCAATCTTCTTTCATTAAGGCATATTTTGTTTTATACACAACTTTCTTTTATACGGTGTATAAACTCCCTTGAATTTTACGTTTATTCAAAAAGAATATTTTTTATACAAAGATTTTTACTAAACGACAAAAAGGAATGTTTTTCTTGCCATACATATGCAGTGACAACGACTTCTCTGCCGCCGTGACCATTATTTGAGTTTCGGCTTCCTCTACAAGCCATACCTTTTTTTAAATGAAAAATAAATACAAAGTTTTAATTTTCTTTTATTTTGGTATTGAAAATGGTTTTGAAAGTGTTTTTATTATATCAATGTGTTGTATTGATATCTTGTGATTGAAATGTGGACATTTTATGTTTCCTTTATGCAAGTTTTAAGTGATACGATTATGTTATGGTTTATGATATGTTTAAACCTGTTCATATGAGGAATGCATTGGACTTAGTAACTGACGGGTGGAGCCCGCTATAGATTCTCAATGCATCAGCAGGTCTCATGAGAAAAACTAGTGTCTTGGCACGAGGACTTGACAAAATATTATTTGTGGTCTTGGCACGAGGCCTTGACTACATGGTTATGATAGTCTGGCATTATGAATTCCATCATTATAAAAGTGGTTATTGATATTTCATGTGATTATTCGACTAGTAGAATATCCATGTGAGTAAGTAAATGGCATTATTTAATTTTATTTTTTCCATATTATGCTGAAGTTCAAGTTTAAAAAGGATTTTGTTTTAGTTATACATTGACTTAAATGTTAATGTTTATTTATGAAAGCTTCCGTAAAATTGTTATCCTTACTGAGCATCTGATCTCACCCCTTTCAATGTTTTAATATTTTATAGGATGTGAAGAAGTATTTTATGAAAGACTTTCAGGGATAGTAAGAAGAGGATATGAGTGTGGACTATGGAGACTTTGTTATTGTAGTTCTTCACTTTATGATGTAATGTAACATTTATGAATGTATCCAGTGTTTCCAAGGCTACTAAACTAATCGGTCTTTTGAGACTTGATCTTTTGTGATCATGCCAATGTGACAGAATAATGCACCGACTCTGGGTAACTTGGGTCAGGGCGTTACAGTTGGTATCAGAGGCAATTTAGTACTAACCTTGGAATCTAGATTTAGAGAAACTCTGATTAGAGCACATAGACCAAAAATAGACTTTGAGGATTAGTATAGAAGAACTTCCTAGAATTTTGGTATTATAGAGAATTTGTGAGTTTTCCGAGAAATACATCCCTGTCTGAACACGGGCAGGTAGAGGTGGCTCTGGCACAGATGTACCTAGGGGTAAAACCCGAAAACATTGCTTTGAGCTAGACTCGAACGAGAACTGGTGCACGACAATGGTCCTTGCTGTACTCTTGGTTACGACACTCCCATGGGATATGCCTAGGATAATTCTCATTTTCTTTACAAACCACTATGAAGGGTTATGAGTATATACTTACTCAAAGAAAACATTTTTATGATTATGGATTATATCCACAAATAGTTCTATTTATGTTAAGTATTTTACAAGTATGGAATTATGTATTTTGATTCATAAACTAATCTAGTTTATGACATTGTTTAGAAATGGCACCTAGTGGAAGGAATGGAAACCGTATCAATGCACGCACTCCGTGTAGGGATTTTTCTCCTGCTTAAGATAATTATTGTGTAGATGGAGATACAACTGGTGCTGATCAACTTATTACCATAATGGGACAACTCACTCAGGTTATGAATAATAACCTTACTCGTATAGAGAACCCTGATCCGCAACGTGGAGGGATCAATGTTAGACCACTTCATGAGGCAACAACCACCAACATTTAATGGGCGTACAAATCCATTAGTAGCTGAGCAATGTATAAACTCCTTAGAGAAAATATTCCACGCCATGGGGAGTAGTGAAAGGGAGAAGGTTATCGTGGCAGTTTACCACCTCACTAGATATGCCGATAAATGGTGGTCATTGATTCCAAATACAAAGGAAGATGAAGAAGAATCAAGTATGGAATGGAGATAGTTAAAAGATATTTTCTTAGAAAAATACTTTCCTTGTGACCATCGAGCAGATATGGAAAGGCAATTTCTGAGTCTGAGACAAAAGGAGGATGAGAATGTCACAAAGTATAAGGCCAACATTACAAGGTTAGCGAGGGATGCTGGAGATTATATATGTAAACCAAGAGATAATATTGATCGTTTCTTTGATGGGTTAAAACCATTTCTCCGTCGAGCTTTAGTATCACAATCCTTTTCATCGTATGAAGATATTGTCTCATGTGCTATCAAGATAGAAAAGGAATTCTCTAAGTCTTATGACAACAAAGTAAAGCAAGAGAAGAAGAGAACGATGGAACAAGAGACGGATAATGGGAAAAAGGGAAAGAAGGATTTTCCATTATGTGATAATTGTGGGAAGAATCACCCCGGTGCTTGCCTAAAAGGAATGAATGTTTGTTATAAATGTGGAGAAAAAGGTCACTAGGCTCGTGATTGCAAGGGAAATAAAGAGGCTATCATTGTTGAATGATACAATTGTAGGGAAATGGGGCATTATGCAAATGAATGTCCTAAGCGTCGGGGAAAATTACCTCAGAAAATTCCAAGGGATCAAGGAAAATCTTATTATGTTACTACAGTTGAAGTGGAATAATTAATATATTGGTGCTTTTGGACTCAAGGATTATATTCTGGTTTTAAGAATAATGTGATATATATAAGTATTGTACTACAGTACTTGTTGTTTTCATTAAGGATTTAATATGATGAAGGTAATCATATTTTTAGTATGTGACAATAAGAGAAACTTTACATTGTTTGGGGAATCTGATGTTACAATTGATTTTGGAATTTAGAGACCTTTTAGAGAAAGTCTGGATAGAGGTATTTTGGATAACTATAAAGGTTGGAATGAATTAAGTTGAACTTTGGATAGTATTGTTTAAGGTTAAAAAATTTCTGAAGATTATTTTTGGAATATTATAATACTATAGTTTTAGGAAAAGGACAACCTGTAGGGTGGGGCATAACCCGTCGCGTCGGACAAAGATGCAAGAATCGGACCCACAACCATAGTGCGACATGCCTTTATTAACTACCACTAGCCTACAGAAAGTCCCTGGTTATTAAAAAATAGTTTTCTTAATCTAAATGGTATTTGGTAATATTTAGAACCTTATAAAATTATGATAAATATAATATTTTTGAGTTCTGTTACCATTTGGAGTAAAATATGGGTTTGTGGTAAAAATTTATGAAAGTCTACATGACATGTAAGTATATTTCCTTACATTCTTAGTAAATCTCTTAAATAAATTCCTCAACTTTATGAAAGGTAACTTAAAACAGAAATGTTTCTGGTTAACTTTTCCAACTGGGGATTCAATGATTGTTTAACCAATCACAAGTTTGTGATTTTCTTATTGTTAAATTTCTCCTAATCATGTTTTCTACAACTCTCCATCAGACATTGCTGGTTTTTTTTCTTCCATATCCATATTTTCATAGAATTCTAGTATGGGCTATCCCGGGTGACCTTTGTACTTCTCTTCTTTCTTTTAATATTATATTTTTATTAACCCTATTTACGATGTGGGTTTTCCACAAAGGTATTTTCTATTTTCAACCTTTTATTTTCAAAGAAAAATTTCAAATTGCGAGGATGCAATTTATTGAAGGAGGGGAGAATGTAACACCCCAAGCTTTCATGATACGCTTCTCTTTCAATAATGTAATAGCTTGCATTGTACGCAAGTTTGAGATTCTAACACACCGCGACCAATCAAAATAGCCATTATGAATAGTAATAACCAATTTTTGAAATTATATAAATTTTATATTTCAAAATGGACTTCATTTTTGGATTTGTAATATTGAAATTAGCCTATGATGAATTTTTGGTATTTTTCTCAGAACTTCTAATTTTTTATGAATAGTGAAAAATACTTTAAAACAACTTTTTTAATCAAAATAATTTATAGTGATAAATTATACTATTTAGTGGTTTTAAAGTTTAATTAGAATATATTTTTACCATTTTATCTAATGGTGGTCATTATAATTAATTTCACTTTGAAATTAGACATGAACAATTGTCAATCTTTTGATATATATTGTTTCTTAAAAACACACTATTTGTTGTGACAACAGGAATTAACTATAAAATTAATTAATTAAACTTATATGTTTGGAATTTTGTAAAATATACATCATTTTTGAATTTGGAATATCAATTATAGCTTAGGGTGAAATTTTGGCATTGTTCTGAAAAACTTCAATTTTTGGTGAATAGTGAAACCACTAAGTGGTAGTTAAAAAACTGATTTTTCATTTAAATGAAACATTAACACTTCTGTGTTTTTATTTTCAAAAATCAGACATACATGGTTTTAATTAGGAAGTAAAATGTGGTTCAATGTGATAAAAATAATTTTTTGGTGAAAAGTAACTTTTAAGTTTAATTAATCGCGATTAAAGGTAATTAGTGAAATTTAAGGTAAAAATGATATTATAAAAATATGAAAATACCTTTACACTTGTCCTCACCCTATTGGATGAGTCATGGATGACCAATACAATCCATGGGTCAACTTGGGGACCCCATGGAGCCAGTTTGGTAGGAAAATGACATTAAAAACTTTTTATTTAATGTTAAAATAAAAATGTCACAAACATGAGTTGTTGTACCAAAACAATTTTTAAATGGGGTTATACAAGTCATATTTTTGACTATAAATATTAATTATAAATATAAAAATATTTCCTACATCATTATATTTGTTGTATAATTTTTAGACATTAAATAAATTAAATTATTTATGACACCATGATGATGCAGCGATTACCTCATTAATTAACGATTTAAATAAAATGAAACGATAATGTAAAATCCAAGGCTTAAACTTTTCAAAAACCTATTGGATGAGTAGAGTTCGAACCATTATCACCTTATCTTTGAAATATATCATTGTGGGACCTTTAGAATCCAAAAACAATTTCATAATAAAGTAAAATTTCAATCTTTCCAAGAGTGCCCCTTATCTCCTCTTATAAAAGGCCCCCACCACTACCACCTTATTCACACCTTAAAAGCCTTCGGCTCAGACAAACCCTACCAATTTTTTCTCTCCACATCCCACTATTACTCCTAGAAGCCTCACTTTGGGCATAATTCCTCCCAAGGAAGCCTTTGGATCAATTCAAAAAGAGTTACCCGATTTTAAGGTAATGTCTTCTTTTATGTTCTTTTGTTTTATTTTGCTTCTCCAACCCCCTAAAATCTTTTTATTACTTTATTTTATAAAAAAAACAGTATCTAAAATATACTAATATTTCTTTATGATAAGGATTTAATTTACACTTACACACACCTTCGTCTAATGGTTAAAGAACATACTGTTTCTGTGGGTGGTGAAATACTGCCTCACGAAACGATGATTGTTCAATATTCTTTTAACACCTCTAATGGTAGACATTATGATGAAAATATTTTTATATAAGATATATATTATGTTTTTTTTCCTTATGATTCTGTATTTTTCATTTATGGCATACCTTTATGATTTACATTATGGGTAAACGCGATAATTACATTTTAGGAAGTGCGGACTACCGCCCCCTCAAAGTGATTTGAATCATTAATGCCATATTTGGGATGTATAAAGGATGGAGTAAATGGTATTATACATTATATTATACTGTAATTATATTATTCCTTTATATAATTATAATTTCATTCCATTAAATATGAAATATAAATGAAATTAGCGTTCATGCGTACGTACGACTTACCGTCTCCAAGAACGGTGCATTTCATTTATTACCTCTAAATGTTATGTAATATTATAAATGCATGTATATAATGGATATATATGATATATATTCTATCTAAATCATGAATATAATGTTGGATATAATGGATATTTCACCACATGAACAACTTGTAATTTTAAGAAGTTTATTTTTGACTCAAGTACTAAAGATCGACAAAACGACCATTATTAACATAAATAATTAAATAATGTTCATAACATGGAAATAAGTGATATAAAAGGAATAATAAACTTGAAAAAGTTTCTTAAGCAACTATAAATTAACTCTAGTTTATTATTCAGGAGGTTAAAGAATGGTCGAGTCAATTCGGACACGAGGTAAGGGAATTTCTTAACCCAATTTCCATTCTTTGGGTTAATCTCCTACTTTCAAATTATGTTATGATATTATTATGTCTTGTCTTGTATTTGTAATTTATTTATGTGTACTTATATTGAATACAAATAATAGATCTATTTTATTTAAAAAAATGATCTTAGTAAGGACTTCGTCTCAATCTCCTTTCATTGAGGCATATTTTGTTTTATACACAACTTTCTTTTATACGGTGTATAAACCCCTTTGAATTTTACGTTTATTCAAAAGGAATCCTTTTTATACGAATTGTTTTAATAAACAACAAAAAGGAATGTTTTTCTTGCCATACATATGTGGCGACAATGACTTCTCCTCCACTGTGACCATTATTTGAGTTTCGGCTTTCTCTACAAGCCATACCTTTTTTTTAAATGAAAAATAAATACAAAGTTTTAATTTTCTTTTATTTTGGTATTGAAAATGGTTTTGAAAGTGTTTTTATTATATCAATGTGTTGTATTGATATCTTGTGATTGAAATGTGGAAATTTTATGTTTCCTTTATGCAAGTTTTATGTGATACGATTATGTTATGGTTTATGATATGTTTAAACCTGTTCATATGAGGAATGCATTGGAATTAATAAGTGACGGGTGGAGCCTGCTATAGCTCCTCGATGCATTGACAGGTCTCACGAGACAAACTAGTGTCTTGGAATGAGGCCTTGACAAAATCTATATGTGGTCTTGGCATGAGGCCTTGACTACGTGGTTATGATAGTCTGGCATTATGCATTACATCATTATGAAAGTGGTTATTGATATTGCATGTGATTATTCGACAAGTAGAATATCCATGTGAGTAAGTAAATGAAATTATTTAATTTTATTTTTTCCATATTATGCTAAAGTTCAAGTTTAAAAAGGCTTTTGTTTTAGTTATACATTGCCTTAAATGTTAATGTTTATTTATGAAAGCTTCCGCAATATTGTTATCCTTACTGAGCATCTGAGCTCACCCCTTTCAATGTTTTAATATTTTCCAGGATGTGAAGAAGTATTTTATGAATGACCTGCAGGGATAGTTAGAAGAGGATATGAGTGTGGACTATGGAGACTTTGTTATTTTATTTTTTTCACTTTATGATGTAATGTAACATTTATAAATGTATCTAGTGTTTCCAAGGCTACTAAACTAATCGGTCTTTCGAGACTTGATCTTTTGTGATCATGCCAATGTTACAGAATAATGCACCGACTCTGGGTAACTGGGGTCGGGGCGTTACAAGTTAAATTAGAATATAAATATTCATTAAAAAATTAAAAATATTTTCTAAAACATGGTATTTTATCTATAATTTTTCGATATTAAATAATTAAATTTATTTATGACACAATGATGATGTAGTAATTACCTTATTAATGAAAGATTAAAATAATTTATATTATAAATATCAACATAAATGTAAATTGAGACTTTTGATGCCATACACTAATTTCTAGGTGAATATAACATGTTAGGGATGATTCAATGTAATTTTTTATAAGTCATAACGTTTTCATGACTTTAAGAAAAATCAATTACTAAATAGTGTCAAGATTGACATAAATGAGTTTTTAAAACAAATACTATTTTATTAAATAATATAAAAATCCTAAAAATATATAGTTCATCAAAATGACTTAGATAAGGTTATATATGTCATTAATGAACCAATTTAGTTTCTCTTTTAATTTTATAGTATGTTTATTAACCATGTAATATAAAAATACAAGAAGACATGGTAAATGTTAAACTATTTAACGAAGAGTTAAATATAAAAGATATGATTAATAAGGCGACCTAAACTTTTCTAAAACCAATTTTTTCAGAGTATTTAGACCCATTCCTACCTTATCCTAGAAATAAATGCATTTTGAGATATTATAAACTGAAAATTAGTTTATAATAAATTAATATTTTAAACTTTTCCAAAAGTGCCCCTCACCTCCCTTATAAAAGGGTACCGCCCCTTCTCTTAACTTTACACCTCCAAATCCATTTTTATTGGCCAAAAACAACTCAAATATCCTCCAAACTACAGTCAATTTATCCTAAAGGCCTTAATTTGATCATAAATACAACCTAAGGATCCCTTTTATTCAAATCAAAAGGAAGCACCCAAAGAAGATGTTATTATTTCATCACCTCTTTTTAATGTTCTTTTTTTCTTCAACTTACTCTTTCTTTATTATTTCCATAATAAGATAATAAATACAGTACCTTCTAAATACTAAGATGTTATTATAAATATGGTAAAATCATATTAATTATTCTATCCATCCTATGAATGACAAAGTCACTATATATGTGTACGTACAGCTTAGCATCTCCACGTCGTGGTGTAGTTTGTTATTCAACACTAAATTATTTGTATGGTTATAATAATGAGTATAATTAATTTAAATAATGAATATAACATGGTAATTATTCTTTATATATAATATAACATCCAATTAAACACCTTTTTTACCCTTGATAGAATGATATTGTCGCTCGTGCGTACGTAGGGATTACTATTTCCACGACATGATGAGATTCATCTTCAATGATCACCATTCAAGAATTGTTATAAATATATATTGATTAAGTTTGAGATATATTAAATAATATTTCTACTAGAATAATATATATTTATTTAGATAAATATATGCCATTTACTTACTTCCATACTATACGATAAGAAAATAGAAAAAATGTTCATGCCTACGTACGGACTACCGTCTCCAGGAACAGTGTTTTCATTTCTTAAATATATCTATTATAAATATTTATATTCTAATTATATATGATATATAAATCATGTTTTATATTATGGAAGTTTGTAAATCATGATCTAAGTGATACGATCAAGAATAACAAGTTAAAACACACACGATAAAGAAAGCGATTATTACCTAAAAAGTTACTTTAACATGAAAATTATTATTAAATGGGAAGTATAAAGTCATAAATGAATCATATATGATATAATAAATATTAATATGGTTATGGTATAGTTTAATAACATATTATGGTCATTATATAGGAGGCTAGATGTACCCTCAGCTAAAGGAAAGTACAAGGTAAGGGTTAATTCATCAATCTCATTATTATCCAAGATTGTTTATGTGTAAGTTTTTACTGGGAAATATTTATTATACATGTACATGTTTCATAAAAGAGTTTTCAAAAGGATTATTTTTAATGTAATATTTAACTAAAACATCATTTTAAATGGTTTAAATATTTATTCTTCTAAATAATTCTCATTAATTTCCATGTATTCAAAATGGTTTTAAGGATTTATTTATATGGACATGAATATTTTAAAATGTTAATTCCTTTAAAAAGTTTCAAAGTGTTATGGGACACATTGATTCAAAAATGTCTTCCTTTCTAAATTGTGTGAATTTTAAATGATTTCATGAAAAGGGATACTTCTCTCAAAGAGTTTTACATAACATTTTTAACTATGTCAACATATTTTACTGGATATTAATCATGATTGAGGTTTTTTTGTTATAATACAATGTTCTATATTTTATTTAATGAATTATGATATGTTTGACTAAAGATGTGTTGTTTTTATACCATTCATGGTTTACTATTGAAGTATTGACATTTTGTATGCTAGTTTTAATACAAATGTTTATGTTATGATTCACCCTTTTCATATGAGGAATGTATTAGACTTATTAAGTGATGGGTGGGGCCCGCTATAGCCCCTCGATGCATCGGTAGGTCTCATGAGACAAACTAGTGTCTTATCACCAGGCCTTGACAAAATTTTTATTTGTAGTCCTGGCACGAGGCCTTGACTATATGGTTATGATGTCCAACATTATGCATTCCCTCGTTAAGAAATTAGTTATTACATATGATTATTCTTATAGTAGAATATCTATGTGCATGTGTATATGGTAATTTTTGATTTATTTTTTCTATATTATGTTCAAGTTTATGTTTAAAAGGCTGTTGTTTATATTACACATATTTCCTTAAAAGTTTATAGCATCTACTAAATTATTTACCCTTACTGAGCATCTGAGCTCACCCCTTTATTATGTTTTGTTTTCCTAGGATTCAAAGAAGTGTATTAAAACTATTATGTAGGGTTAAGTAAGGAAATTAATGGAATTATCAAATGATTTTTTATGTTGTGTTTTATGTTATAAAGTGTAATGTAAGGTTCATGTATGCAATCTATTTTCCAAGACTGCTAAACTGATCGATCCTTTGGGATATTATTCCTTGTAATCATGCCAATGTATTAAAATAATGCATCAAATCCAGGATTCTGGGGTCAGGTCATTACATGTTAGTCTCCAATAACTACAACAATATGTTTATCTCCATTAGATACTCTAAGATCTACCTCTCCTTGGTCAAACTTTATAAATCTAATTAGTTCCTATATTTGAATACATATGTAAGCACCACAAGATGTATCTAATACCTAGTTTGTAGAAATATATAAACTACACTTTATAACAAATGCACCTTAAGCTTACCCTTACTTATTTGGCTGGGTGTATTTTTTCTTCCAGTGACCCTTCTTGCAATATGAAAAATAGATAACATCTTATTACCTAGCTTGCCCCTTGATCTTACTCTTCTTAGAAGGGCATAAAGAATATTTGGGATTAAATATATTTTCTTTCCTTTTCCATTTTATCACCATAAGGATGAAGGTTTTTTCATGCTTCGTATCCTTATTTACTTGGAAGAGAAGAGTAAGAAGATCTAGCCGAAACTTATCAATTTTGTTCATATTAAAATCCACAATAAATCTGGAGAATCTTTGATTGAGTGATTCAAAAATGAGGTCAATGGACAGTTATTTGGGGAGTTTAAAACCTAGAAACTCTAAGCGCTCAATGTATCCAATGAGGTCAACTACATGAGGCCCATCTAGGGAACCCTCTCTAATATTTCTATGAAATATATCCATGGAAATCTCAAAACATTATTGTATAACTATCTATTATTAAAGACCATAGAGGTTATCAAGCATGCTATATGCATTTATGTTTTCATGAGAATTCATTAGTTCACTAGACATCAATGAAATAATCAATCATTTAATGTTAACTACATTGGTCAAATGATTTTCATATACAAGGAACTATTCATCACTTGCCTCTTTAGCAGGAAGATTAGGCTTTGAGGATTCTAAAACATAAGATTTTTATTTATGGTGTAGAACAACTTGAAAGTCATATAAACCACCCTTAGAAGTTACTTCTAGTTAAAAGGTTATCTTTATCCAATATTGATCATAGGTATAGTGTGGATGATGAAATTTTCATTTTATTCTTCCATTAAAAAGAGAAGATTATTAGTACTTTTCTTGATTATAAAATAAGTGAGATATAATAAATTAAATGTTTTTTATTTATTAAATCTCACACTATTTTATCAAGTATCAATAACCCTCAAAGTTATATTCATAATGTCTAGTTGCTTTAACATTCTAGTGGAAAGGATCCCCATTAATTTTATTAATGATCAAAACTTTGGCAATGAAAACCATAATAAAGTAATTAGGCGGGCAGTCTTGCCAACTATGGGATTATAACTCCTTGATCTATTGAGTGGATTCCCCTATCATAAAATCCTAAATTGGATTTCCTCTGCACTTTCCTCCAAATTTGTATTGAATAGACTTTTTCCATTAAAATCAATACAATTTTGGTTAAGTCAACCCATAACTCTCATGATAAATCCCCTATAAAAGTTAGTGTCTATACTTTGTCCATGTACTACACTTAGTTATATGGTTTCATTCCCAATCAAGTAATAGAAGGCTTAGTTGGAATTAATATTTAATTGATGGATTTTAATTTATTATGCGTAATTATTTTATCCTTTACACATCTTGTTAATATTAAGTGGATTTTACTTAATTAATTAACCGTGTTGAATAAAAAATTTATAGATAATTCATTTATTTAATTTTAGTATTTGCATAATAATTCATTTATTTTGTAGTTGCGAACTTGTATCCATAAAATAAATAATTTCATAGACATAAATAAATAATTAATTAAATAACTCATTCATGATCTTTATCTAATGGTTAATTTAATGAGAGGACATTAAATCAACCTTTGACATAGGGAAAATAACTACTATTGCAGGTTTGGCATGAGTTATAGCATTCCTCCTGTCCACTTATGTATCACATAGGTTGACATCATTATGGTTCTATCTTGAACCACTTCCACACACCTTAGGATTCTTCATTAATTACAAATATTTATTACTCACATGCAGGTGAGGGGAACCAAAGAATTTGTTAAAGGTAATTACATAAATATCCTGGGACACACAGGTCCCACATAATAATGGAGGAAGGGAGGAATCACACACCATTATTTAATTTAATATTAAATAATATAAAAATTCTGTAATAAATTAAATTAAAACATCCAACAGATACACAAGTCTTGGTCAATCTCATGAATGATCATACATGCAGTGAATACACAAAAGTAAACAGATATCATTCATTTCTCTATTAGTTATTTTATTATTTAAGATAAGCACAATTACATTAATTAATTAATTAATAATTTAATTAATTCCCATTCATATTAATAAAAATCCAATCTTATTTGGAGATAGCCATCATTAATGGTATTCATGGAAAATAAACAGCAAAACCAATATGATATATTAATTATAATTAATTAATTGAGCATTTAATATTATTTAAAACCATTATTAAATGGTAAAACACACAATGATGTGCCAATCAATAAAATAAGGTTTTAATGATACAATTTTCAAATTTAATTTAATTTTAATTTTCTTTATTAATGAGAGACTACACAGCATGTACATGCAGCTACACACCATGTACCTCCGTTTTCGTATATCCAAGTCACATGCCTGGGGATTTAGTGTGTTAACTCAGTTGGACTACACGGCGTGTACATGCTAGCTACACACTTGGTGTCTACTTTTTGTGTGCCATGTTGGCCCAGTCAACACACGGTGTGTAATAAAATCACCACGTATAATAAATTTCTTGATACATATAGATACGATAAAAATGGGCATACAACATGTGCTCCAGCTGCACTTCGTGTAACCTAATTTTACCGAAAAAAGATTTGGAACTTCTTGATGGAATATCCAGTCATTATTTATTTTTTGTTAATCCTTTAAGAAAATGAAACACTAGATGAATATGATTAATATGTCGATAATATGTTAATTGAAATCAGATTGAAGAACAAATAAATTGAAATGAAAATCTAACCATATTTATGCATGGATCAATAATAAAATAAATAATTATAAATTTATGTGTAACCGATCTGATACCACTTGTTGGTTCCAGGCATAGTAGAAGTGTGAGAATATAGGAAATACACTAAAATATTTTTTAATAATTGTCACCCAAAACCAATATCGAGGAGCATTCACATCAAATTTATAATTAATTTATTTAATATTTGATGAAATAAATACCTAGGCTTAGGAAATTTCTTTGTTGTTGAAAGTTGATTGTCCAAAAATACCCTTTTAGATTACCTTCACTACACTGTGAGGATCCAAGGATATAATCCTTTTAGGAATGATCCACACATGCTCCTATGATCTCTGAGCAACACCACTCAATCTCCAATTTCTAACACGATGATTCAAATGTATTGTGTTTTTTTATTGATTGATTGTTCTTTATCCTTACAGAAATATCTCTTTCACTTCTCATAGGGAGAGAGAATGAGTATTTGGGAGATAATTCATTATGATCAATAATTATCTATTCTCAATTTTTGGATGCTCCACACTATAGACACACCCACCTATTTATAGAGTTGGGATTTAAGTTGAAATATTATTTAATTACACACCAACCATTAAATAACAATCATTAACTTTATTAAATCCCATAACACATACTAATAATTATATAATTATTATTTTTTGGCATTTTCTAATATTCAAAATAAAATATATTTTATAATAATCTTGATAATTAATATTTATCACTGGACTCAGTCTTGGTCCATTTGAACCCCTCTAACATTTATTGAACAAATAAATAAATATTTTATTCATAAATAAATATTTTATTCACAATCTAGTGAATACATATTTATTTAAAATATTCAATAAATAAAATAAATATTTTATTCACAAGCAGAAAAATAAATATTTATTTAATTTATGCGATCAATATAACTTTTATAAAATTATTCTTCAGACTTGAGAATAATATTTATCCCATTAATTAAACTCAAAAAGAATTTAATTGAGATCAATGAAAAAACTTAGTGTGTGACCCTCTAGGATTTTTTCTCATTGGAATCAGGCAAGTTTTCCAAGAGTCCAAGATTACTATCAACCAACAAGTCAAGGAACCCAAGATAAAGAACTTAATGCCACAACTTCGACAACCACATATGAATGCTCACTGTGTAATACAATACTTTTTTCACAATATCTTATCAGGAAGGTTTCACATCCATGTCACCAACCTATGTGCATGATATGTATTTCTTTGAATATCTAATATAAACATGTCTTTACACCATGTCCATGAAATTTAATGTGATAGTTCTATTACAATCAATGGGACAAGATGTTAGCTTCCATTAATATGTAAGGGAAAAATTCTTCCTTAACTTATTAATTAAATAAATGTCACTCATGACGCACCCAACATATCCCAAATTCTCCATGAATTGTTATCATCAGGTTTTATGAAATAAATCTAGGTACACGAACTGTAACATGCATTAATAATAAAATTAAATTCTAAAGACCATCACACATGCTTGTAGATAGGAATATATAATGACACCAAAATATAAAAATTCCTACCGGTGGGTCTATTATCATAATCTATAGTTTTGGGGATTATTGTGTGAAAAATTAATGAGAAGAAGCCTCATCTACTTATAAGTACTTTCACCTGATAGTCAATGGGCTATTTGTTCCATCATAGTACGTTATCCAACCACAAAACATTATTTGAGAATATCATCATAGCACATCAAGGTTCTCATCGTAACTGAGAACTGCTATGACATTATCAATACGACGTATACTCTAGGAAATTATTTCTTTAGATTCATGTAGAACAACAAAAAATATGTAATAAGAATATTTTTTAATATTATATACATTGAATACGAATGTAATAAAAGTATAAATAGTTGGTCCTAGGACACCAAATCCAACACCACATGGACAAGGTGGCTGTGAGAATATTAACAACATCTCGTGACCAAATTTTCAAATATAATTTATGAAAACAAGGATTTAATGATTATTAATCATCAGGAGATCAGTATCTAATAATGTAGATTAGATGACTAAGCTAGGAGCATAACTTGATTTAGAGTTAGAGCTTGAGGAAGGTTGTCATATCACCAAATCAGTTTCCATTTATCTTTCTTATAACTCTTTGGATCTCTATTTCAGTGAACATGGGTAACTAAATTTCTCCAAGGAATTAGGATACAATGAATTGAAAATTTAAAATATTTTTTTTGTTAATATGATATTTAATGCATATTTAGATAAAATTTATCTTGTTGTTCAATTATTAGTATAAAATTACACTATTCTAAGAACCTAGAGGTGACGATAGTGAATCTTTAAACCATTTACCATCGATAAAAGTACCAAAATTTGGAAAAGAAATATGTATCTATTATCCATAATAAACAGATTAATTCCTAGGTTTTGATTAAGATATCAATATTAAAGAAAGATCACTGAGTAGTGGAGGTTCATTAAAGTGAGAGATGTGTGAATATTCACTTGTTTTCTTAGCACCAAATAATTGTAATTATCTTGGGTAGGATCAATAATATTTTTAACCAGGTCAAAAGAGTCCAATAACCTTAATATCATCACTTGATCAAACTCACCTTTATGTTTTTTGTTCTTTATACTCTTCTTTCAACTTCATTACACAGTTTTACTGCACATCATGATTTCACAATTTTCTTTTTTTATTTGTGAGTTTTTATTGTATTTGGTCACACACTCATAAATCACCTTCTTTATGGGATTGACAGCCCATTAACCATTTTACATGTTATAATTAGTTAATAGGGTTAAAAATATAAATAATTAATTTGACTCAGCACTAGTTAATGACCTAACATTCTATATTTAAATTTTCATGTGGCATTTAATTCATATCTTTATAAATACACACTTACTTTGTTCAAGATAACTCTCATATCTAGACCTTTTACTTTATTAACATTTTTACTCGTCCTTAATCCTCGTGAAAAGTAATTTGAAAACATGGGATGAAAAAAATCTTAGTAATTGACATAAAATAAAAGAAAACTTTTAGTCCATTTTCAAACCTAATAAATCCATAAGAAAGTTTGGATTTTTCTTAATGAACCTTTGATCTCAAAAATCTATATAATTTTCCATGAAAAAAGTCAATTGCATAATAGAATTCATAAAATGTTTCATATGTAATAATAAAGGAAAAATCATAATCATAAGGGTTTCTTTTAAAACATGAAAAACCATGAATACTTTTCCATTTAAAAAAATCCTTTCACCTTCATAAAATAAAAAGTGTCATAAAATTTCCTTAAAAGCATAAGCTCATTTACTTACCTTTTGAAATCAAATGATTTCATTTATAAAACATTGCAATAATATCATGTAGGTACCTTGGGACATTATCCATATATTCACCCTTATAAGAACTCTTATAATGGAATCACCTAATCTGATAATTCTCATACTTCTTAGGAGTAACATATAACTAGTAAACTCTATCACTTTACCTAATGTATTAGAGATCTACATAGGGCTCACCCGTCATCAAATCTATATTGGGCTCACATTTCATTCTTATAAAATGTTCAAGAACAATTAAATGAATAAAATACGTATAAATTTAAATTTAATTATAAAACCCATTTTATTTTTTATTCAAGACTATGAGAAAAAACACTTTTAGTTATCTAATAAAGATGATAAAAATTATATATTTCCATAGAAAAAATTTTTAAAACAAAAAATTACTAGAACATTTAGAGAAATATTTTATTGAAAATTAACCATGGAATATTGTATTTTAATCTTGATAATTAATAATTTATATTATGATGGGAAAAAATGGTCAAGCCAAATATGTTAAAAAATATTCATTTTTCACTTTGGTAAAAGAAATGTCAAAATAACCCATTTAAAAAAATGTTTAAAATATTATTATTTAAATTATTTAAAAGAAAGTAATAAGAAGTTGAAAATGAAATTTAATGAACTTTTAAGTATAAATGATAACATTTTTTAATCATATTAACTATTTTTTTCATGAAATAAAAATATTTGGAAGGAATAATTTAAAATAAGGTTTTAAAGAAAAACCGCATACCTTAAGTCACATATAGTTTCATACATTATTTAACTCCTGAATAATAAAATTATATTAGTTTTATACTTTATTAAGAACAATTTAAAAGTTCATTACATTATAATTATTCCTTTTATTTTATTTATTACCATGTTTTATTTAGTAACTAAAGTTCTTAAGTTCACATTAGACATTTTGGGGTTGTTTGGTTTATAACATCAAAACCACATCGGTACATTGACTATGGAGAAAGGGGTTATGGTTAAATTATATCAAAAATCTTATACATGTTATATTTATCATATTTATTCATTATATACACTTTTAAAATCATCCCTATAAGGAACTCATGAAAAATGAACCACATCGTTTTATGGTGATGATAGTTCGTTTGTACACATGAATAAGGTTTTCATTTTTCTAACAGGTGGAAATTAAATAAAGTAAATAATATTTTACTTTTATATAATCATAAATATATAATAAATGTCTTATTTCTTCATTATCTTCATCTTTCTAACCATAATTTTAAGGTGTATATGAAAAATGAATCACATCACTTCATGGAGGAAACATTCCACATGTACGCACGAACGAAGTTATAAATTTCCTACTAGTGAAAAGTGTAAGAAGGAAAGTAATATATTATCTTTATAGAATCATAATTATGTTATAATTATAATATATATTTATTTTTTCCATCATTTTAACCCGCTATATGATTCAGTGATGAAAAACAAAACACATCACTTTATGAAGGTGGTATTCTACACGTACACACAATAAATGTTTTCATTTATCATAGGATGGAAAAAGGAGATGAAAAGGGTTGTATCATAATAATAATAAAATTTTAGTATATATAAGATACTGATAATATTATTTCAGTGAAAATACCACAAACCTAGTAGCATAGATTTATTGGTTACTTTTTTTAATTGGCATAAGATACAAAGAATCACATCCTGAAGAAATGAATAGTTTATTAGTCTTAGTAAACTAGATAAATACTTGAATATCATATTAATATTAAAAACATAAAATAAAAAATAATACATTATTTTATTATAGCACTACTGGAAATCCAGCCTTTCCCAACAGTTCCAAACCGTTGGGAAAGGCTGCAGAACCGTGGGGAAGTAAGCCGTTGGGAAAGGCTTTTCCCAACGGTTTACACAGAACCGTTGGGTTATCTGAGAAAAAATCAGCCTTTCCCAACGGTTTGGCCCGTTGGGAAATCAGCTTAAATTTTCTTTCCCAACGGTTCATAGAACCATTGGTAAAAACAACTATTATATGGGTATTCCCAACGGTTCCTTGAACCATTGGTAAAAACAGCTCAATAGAGCCTATACCAACGGTTTTCAAACCGTTGGCATAGGCTTTGCTGTGCAAATCGCACAGCAGCCTGCAATTTGCACAGCAGGTCTCGTTTTTGGCCATTCACCCTCGGTTTCAATTCAATTTTCAATCCAATTATGCCATCGTTTTCAATTCATTTTTCAATCCAATTATTGTACCTGTAACACATATAATGCATACATAACAAACCAACACATACAAATAATGAAAACCAACCAACCAACACATATAATGCATCCTAAAAATATACTCATCCATAATTAAATTAGAATTCATAACATAATTATAAACATACATAATTCATTTAGAATTCATTTTAAAATTTAGATGACAATCATATGTGGAATCCGGAATTCAATTCATAATTTGATTGGTTTTTCATATACCATATATTTTTAATAGAAATGATATCCATTTTAAACAAAATACATACATCTGGAATGATACCGGTCACACCGTGCCTCAGATTGAGGCGAGGTTAACTCGTACACGTCACAAATGAATCATTGATCGTTGTCCTAAAGTATCAACATATTCCGAAATCGTTTGGTCGGTTTTGCGTATGTCAGTTGTTGTTTTCACTTAAAATGAAGTGTTTTTTAAATAAAAGAGAGACACTTTGAATGGTGTCGGCCACACCGAGTCTCGTATTGAGGCGGCGTTAACTCGTACACATCAAAAATGACCCATGGATTGTTGTGCTAAAATATAAACACAATCAGAATGCGTTTGGTTGGTTTTCCATATGAATTTAAAATGTAGTCCATTTTAAAGAAAAGAGATACACTTAGAGTGGTATCGGCCAAACCGCGACTCGGATTGAGGCGTGGTTGACTCGTACACGTAACATATGACCCATGAATCGTTGTCCTAAATTTTCAACAGATTCCGAATGCGTTTGGTCAGTTTTTCATATGTCAGTTGTTTATTTCATTTATAATCTTGTCCATTTTAAACAAAAGAGACACAGTCAGAGTGGTACCGGACACACCACGTCTCGGATTTAGAGGGGTTAACTCTTACACGTCTCAAATGACCCATGGATCATTTTCCTAACGTATCGACACAATCCGAATACGTTTGGTCGGTTTTCCGTATGCCAATTGATGTTTTTCACTTAAAATGACGTCCTTTTGAAACAAAAGACAGACACTATGAGTGGGGCCGACCACACTGCGTCTCCAATTGAGGCGGGGTTGATTCGTACACGTCACATATGACCCATGGATCATTCTCCTAAAGTTTAAATGGAAACCGAATGCGTTTGGTTGGTTTTCCGTATGTACTTAAAATGTTGTCCATTTTAAACAAAAGAGTGACACTTAGACTAATCCTGACCACACCGCGACTTAGATTCATCCCGGGTTTGCTCGTACATGTCACATATGACCCATGGATCATTGTGATAAATTATCAAAAGATTACGAATGCGTTTGGTCGGTTTTGCATATGTCAGTTGTTCTTTTCATTTATAATCATGTCCATTTTAAACAAAAGAGACAGAGTTAGAGCGGTGTCGGCCACACCACGTCTCGGATTAAGACGGGATTGACTTTTACATGTCACATATGACTCATGGATCGTTGTGCTAAAGTATCGATAGAATCCGAATGCGTTTGTTCGTTCTTCCGTATGTCAGTTGATGCCTTTCACTTAAAATGACGTCCTTTTGAAACAAAAGACGGACACTTTGAGTGGTGTCAACCGCACCGCATGTTGGATTGAAGAGGGGATTATTTGTACACATCACATATGACCCATGGATCGTTCTCCTAAAGTTTCAACGGAAACCGAATCCGTTTGGTCGTTTTTCCGTATGTACTTAAAATGGTGTCCATTTTAAACAAAAGAGAGTCACTTAGACTTATCCTGGCCACACCGCGACTTAGATTCATCCTAGGTTGGCTCGTACACATCACATATGACCCATGGATTGTTGGGATAAATTATCAACAGATTCGGAATGCGTTTGGTCGGTTTTCTGTATGTCAGTTGATGCTTTTCACCTAAAATGACGTCCTTTTGAAACAAAAGACGGACACTTTGAGTGGTGCCAGCCACACCACGTCTCCAGATTGAGCTGAAACCACCGTGAAACATTCTAATTATTATTCGTGACATGTACGCGCAGACGGCACGTCAATCAGACGTGCGGTTTGCGCGGTACGACTCAATATTCGTGTTTTAAGTGATGCGTGGGCTTCGTAAACGTGCGTGAGGGGGGTCCAAATGGGCGGAACGTAGTCTGAATGGCCTGAAATCAGACGAAAAATACTGGAGAGTGATTTATGAAGTGGTCGAGCAGACGGCACGTCAATCGGACGTGCCATGTGCCCGCGGTGACCGACAACGGAGTTCTGGTGTCAGAAACGGCCAAAACGGGCGTCCAACAGTCAAATTCATAGCGGACGACCTCAGATTGAGCTGAAACCACCGTAAAACATTCTAATTATTATTCGTGACGTGTACGCGCAGACGACACGTCAATCGGACGTGCGGTTTGCGCGGTACGACTAAATATTCGTATTTTAAGTGATGCACGCGCTTCGTAAACGCGCGTGAGGGGGGTCCAAATGGGCCGAACGAAGTCAGAATGGCCTGAAATCAGACGACAAATACGGGTGAGTGATTTCTGAAGTGGTCGAGCAGACGACACGTCAATCGGACGTGCTGTGTGCCCGCGGTGACCGACAACGTTGTCCTGGTGTCATAAACGGCCAAAACGGGCGTCCAACTGTCAAATTCATAGAGGACGACCTCAGATTGAGCTGAAACCACCGTGAAACATTCTAATTATTATTCGTGACGTGTACGCGCAGACGGCACATCAATCGGACGTGAGGTTTGTGCGGTACGGCTCAATATTCGTATTTTAAGTGATGCAAGCGCTTCGTAAACGCGCGTGAGGGGGGTCCAAGGGGGAGGGGGGGTTGTCCAGGGTCCAAGAATGAGGGGGGTTGTTCAGGGAGTTCACAAACACACAACCACTAAAAGACAACAACATCCATAAAAACAGACAATATATAAAAATAACTCAACTCCAATACTATACTACGAGTCTAGATAAAACCAACAACTAGAATAGATTAAACATCAAATCTCAAGTCAAAAATGTAACGGATCAATATGTCCCACATCAGCATCACCATCACCATCATCATCATCATAATCGCCCTCGTCATCATCCTCCTCATCGTCCTCACCCTCCACAGCGCCTTCCTCCTCGCCTTCGCCCTCCTCCTCGCCCTCCTCATCTCCCTCCTCTTCTGCATCAGACTGCTCGCCATCATCATCTTCAAGCTGGACATCGGCCTGACCACCACTGGAACTGCCACCTGGTGCACCATATATAGAATGTATCGACGACATGTATTCATCAATCGCTGGGCTGGCCTCTGCTGGAAGTGTTGGACGTAGAACTTCAATAAATTTCATAAATGCACTGTTTGCCCTAGCAGACTGTTCTGCCGTCTCTGTGGCCATTTTCTCAGCCTGTTCTACCTGTGCCCTAACTTTCTGCAGCTCGGTGGCACTACAACTCGTACCTGAGGCAGGCCAATACCTCGTCGGGGCTATCCTAGGTCGGCAGCATACTCTGCCAGAATGATCCTCTCCCAACACCTGATGTAAGTGATCAGATGGCCCAAAATTGTCTGCTTCTTGGGCATCGAGGGCCTCTAAAGCATCCTGTTAAAAATATAAATATATTATTACGTTACGAAATAGATATTAAAATATAAAATCAACAGATTAAAACTTACAATCTGCTGCTGAGTCGCTTCGTTGACAGCACTTCCATCCTTTTTTCGTCTACTCGAGAAAAACAGTTTTGCTCGAGGCACACGTCCTTCAATATTTTGTACTTGCCTCTACAATGACATTAAAAACAAAATTTATATAAAGACTTCAACAAATAATTAAATAATTGAGGAAACAAAAGAAAATGTAAGTCGTAAAGAAAACTTATAAACAATTGTCATACCTACTGCCTCTCATGATCCGACATCGTCGTGCGTCCTAGTGTATGGAGGTATTTTTTTGCATCAATGTTTTTTTTTATTTTTTCCAGATGATTCCTAAATAAAATTCAATAATTCAAAGGATAATATTAATGTAAAACTTGAAAGTTATTATTTAAATACCTCAAATGTAATTCATACCTTAAACTGGGTACTCGTCCAATGAGTAATCATCTGACGATACTGCTCTATAGGACAATCATCCATGACTGGTACCGCCTCTAACTCAGTGCCAACTCTAGCATGCCATCCAATATATAGCTCATGCTTGTAGGCTCTCCAAAGCTTTCCTAAATCCTTTAGATGTTCCAGTCGTGCACCCTCACCATCAGGAAAATTAAATCGAAGCTGAAATGAAAATATTAATTTATATAAATACAATAAAAATTCATGGCATTAAATACAACCGATTTTTTTACCCATATCTCTGCCCAAGCTCTATCTTTGACCTCATGTGGCAAATGTCTCCACGACAGCAGGCTGACGGGAATGATGTCGGAGTATTTGGAAAGCATCGCCATAAAACTCCGACATTGCTGCCCTGTTTTCTCAACCATCTGATTGTCTTCATTATATTCCACCATAACCTGTGTGCGACGGTTCCACATCGAACGCATGCGTGTACGGACCCGCCCCCGCCTCCTGTCAGTATATGTATCTGTCATGAAAGAAAAACAAATATTTTATCAAAACATGTTATAATGAAAATAAATATTTCTATAAAAATTTGTTAGGGTTTTATAAATATACCTGCGCTAGTCTGATCAATGAGTGGCGCCGGATCCACAAAACCTGATGGAACACCCTCTGGTAGAACAGGAGTCGAAGACGATGGAATATAAAAGCTCGGAGAGACAGAAGTAGAAGGAAAAGAAGATGGAACAGCTGTATGACCTGATGCTGACTGGGGAGTGGGAATCATCATGGGATGTGAAAATGATGGGGCAGAAGATGAAGAAGGTAGCGAAAACATGGGAGGTCTAAATATCCCGTGTGTCCCTAACGACACACCGGGATCAGAATGTGGGAAGGCTGAAATGTCAGTGGGAGGGGCAGGGTCTAGTCGGGCACGCACAACTCTACGTCCACCTCTGGTACGAACCCTCCTCGTACCACCGGCCTGAGTACTAGGACTAGTACTAGGCTCCTCGTCGAATAACTGTCGACGTAATGGTGGATCCTACAAAAAAGTTTACAAAAAAAATTAATCACATGACATTATATATTCTGTAAATATATATATATATATTTGAAATAAAGTACTCACTGTAGGCACTAATGGTGGAATGCCCATCTCCTCCATCCGACGATTGTTCTCCGCCATTTTTTTTTCTTTGTCTCTCTTCAATTGGCTTCATTTCCTGCATTGGAAAACAAATATGTAATTAATTAGAAAAAGAAAATTAATGTGTAAACCAAAAAACTAAATATATGAGGGAATGAGGGGATTAATTGGTAATTTAGCTATCAATTGTTTTAGAAGAGCTTGAATAAATTTAATAAAACATACAAGTTTTAATGTTCACCAAGTTAGAAATATTGTTTGATTTGGTTTGAATACAGTTCAATTCCAAATTAGAAAATGCAATTCAAATAAAACAACAACCAATAAACATTGAAAATTCACATAACGGTCAAGTCAGCTAAAACATATTTGTGATCAATACTAAATAAATATGAATATTACCAACCTTAACAACCCAACTCGAGGTAAACCGAAAGAATTGAGAACATGGATGAATGATTCTATATATTTCCAACCACAACTTCAGGTTCACAATTAACTCTGACAATTGAGCTATTGGAGTCATCAAAAGAAATAAATGGATTGGTTCCAATGGCAATAGGGACAGTGTAAATTCCATCATCAGCATCATCAAAAATATGTCTTGGAATTACTTCAACTATGACACCAAATTCAGGTTGAAGTTGATCTTTGACATAAAAAACTTGTTTAGCCATTGATACCAACACATATGGTTCTTCGGTTGCAAGAGTGCGGGTCATATTAATTACTCGAAATCCACAATCATCAATAAATGTGCCATGTCTCGTCATCGAATCAAACCAATGGCATTTCATCATTGTGACTCGTCCATGAGAGTAATAATCCAATATTATTATTTTCTCAATGACTCCATAATAACCCACATTTTCAAGTCGCGGTCTACTATCTGATGCACTGGCATAACAATCTGTTGTGGCAGTAACCATAATACCATCATGTTGTGTTCTCATGTTTTTGGCTCGTTCAGTGAAAATAAATTTGTACCCATTGATAACAATTGATTTACAGTCACGAACCACGGTATTAGGACCAAAAGCCAAAGCTCTTATTTCCTCAGAGACAGAGTCAGCAGACAAACTCAATACCTGCAATATAAATGACAGTTAAACTTAAGTAAATATTGAAATAATTAATTTAAACAGTAATATTTTTACCTTCAATTTTAACCAAGAAGAAAACTCTTTGCTATGAAAAGTCTCTCTCCTTCTCAAAGATAAAGAACGATGATTCCTATTTATCATTGTTTTATATTCCCTGTAGATAAAAAAATATGAATAGTTTAACAGATATATATGTAAGATATACATATTCAATTTTGTTACCTGATATAGTCATCGAACAAATCACAGTTGAACAAAACTATGTGATGTGCCATCTCCCGCTCTTCATGGCTTAATGTCTTCAATGTATATGATCCAGGAATTCCTCCTGTTTGAGGACGTGATGGAAAACTGGGTTCAATTTGCTCATATTTTTCTTCTTCATTTCTCATTGGTCTGTTCATTCCTGTAGTAAGATCAGACAAATACATTGAACAGAAATCCATACATTCTTGAGCTAAGTAACCGTTCACGATAGAACCTTCGGGATGATTCTTGTTTCTAACATAATACTTTAATGTGAACATATTTCTTTCAGTTGGATACATCCAACGAAAAGAAACAGGTCCTCTGAGAAGTATTTCAGTTGGAATATGGACAGTCAGATGCAGCATGCATGTGAAAAATGATGGGGGAAATATTTTCTCCAACTCACACAAAATTAATGGGGCATCTGTCAACATTTTTTGCAAGAAAGACTTGGACAACTTCTTAGCACAAATATCTCTAAACAAATGGAACAACCGAATAACACCCACCCTTACATTATTGGACAAAAGATGACGGATTGCTATTGGAAGCAACTCATGCAGTAGAACGTGATAATCATGAGTCTTCAAAGATTTTAGCTTCAACTCTCTTCTGTTGACCCGTTTAGATATGTTGCTTGAATAGCCATCAGGAACTCTAATAGTCTCTAATACTTCCAAAAATTGTTTTTTTTCAGTAGGTGTCTTCACATAAGAAGCACATGGAAGTTGCCATTTATTTTCATTGATACGCACAGGATGCAATTCTGGTCTGATGCCCCAATCCACCAAGTCACGTCGAGATCGTAAATCATCTTTTGTCTTCCCCTTGACATTTAGAAGAACTGAAAGCAACATTTCACATATATTCTTTTCAATATGCATTACGTCTAAGCAATGACGTAGCAAATTGGTTGACCAATAAGGCAAATCAAAAAAGATACTCCTCTTCCTCCAATTGTAACAGGTTTCTGTGGAAACATTCTTTCTCTTTCCAGATTTCATTTGACCCTTCCCGAACGAAAAACTGAAATCTTTCAATTCATTAAGCACATTAGTTCCAGACATACGCTGAGGTGGATCATCGGTCTCTATAGTATTATCAAATCTTCGACGATTCATTCTATATGGATGATCCTTTGGCAAAAATTGTCGATGTCCCATAAAACTGAAACTACAATGATGTTTCAGTCTTCTAGATCATGTATTCTTCATACAAACTGGACATGACAGTTTTCCCTTCGTGCTCCATCCAGACATCATTGCATAATCCGGAAAATCATTGATCGTCCACATAAGCGCAGCATGCATATGAAATATGTCTTTCGAACATGCATCGTATGTGAGCACACCCACATCCCAAAGAAGTTTCAACTCTTTTATTAAAGGTTGCATGTATACATCAATATCAATGCCGGGATCAGAAGGACCAGATATGAGTATACTCATGAAAGTGAAAGATTTTTTCATACACAACCATGGGGGAAGATTATAAATGTGTATAAAAACTGGCCATGTGCTGTGCGAAGTAAGCATCTGCCCAAACGGATTAAAACCGTCGCATGAAAGACCCAGCCTCACATTACACACGTCAGCTGCAAAATCAAGATGTCGAGCATCAAATCTCTGCCATGCAAATCCATCTGCAGGATAAACCAACTCATCATTAGTCTTCTTTCTCTCGGTATCATGCCATCTCATTTTTATTGATATGTCATCAGACATAAAAAGATTCTGGAGTCTGGGGATCAATGGAAAGTGCCACATTACATTCTGTGGAACGCGGGATGGTGTTCCATCAGATTTTGACTTCCAGCGGGATGTGCCACATTTTATACATTCATTTCGTTCAGCGGTTTCTTCCCAGAATAAACTGCAATCTTTCGGGCAAGCATGAATTTTGTTTCTGGAAAATCCAAGTTCTTCAACTAACTTCCATGCCATATAGTGGTTTGAGGGAATATCTGCATCATCTGGAAGTAAATCCTTCAAGAGGGTAAGAATGTAATCGATTGCTGTATTAGAAATCCCATACATAGTTTTTCCATGAAATAATCGGATTAAAAATTCCATCTTTTTCATTTTATCGCATTGTCGATATACTGGAGTCGTGGCAGCATCATTCAATTTTTTCACCCTATCAATATCATCATTTTCACTAGATGCATCAGTTGTCCTCATATCGATGTCTTCTTGAGTCGAAATCCTTTCTTTTTCATGATGAAGAATAAACGGAAACCGATCATCTAACAAATCCTCCATTCCAGTCCTTTCATTTCGATCATCACCAATTTGAGATTTCATTTTCTCCCCATTGTGATACCACACAAAGTAGTTTTCTTGAAAACCATTTTTGGTTATGTGGTAGCTGACTTCTTCATGACTCAACCAAGGTCTACCAACACAATTGGAACATGGGCAGTGTATGCGACCACTATCTGAAGCATTGTGAAATGAAAAATCTATAAATCTCTCCAAATTGTTTTGAAAATCGCTTGAGATACGATCAGTTTCATACATCCAACTTCTGTCCATTCTGTAAAAAAATTCATATAAATCATTTTGTCATAAACAATTCAATAGGATTGAACTTTAATAGAAAATACATTTAAGTAAATGATAAAGGAAGAAAATAATCATGGTATCAACTAGACATGTGAAAAAAACATACTAATGTGTTATTGAAAAAATGTAAAACTAACAAGAACTTAATGTGTTATCACATCAGAGCATGCCTCATCCCATAACCATATTAGTAGGGTACCCTCGTGGACAGCCCCGCCCACCCCCGTGGACAACCCACCCACCCCCGTGGACACCCCCTACCCCCTAGACAGCCCAACCACCCCCGTGGACAGCCCACCCACCCCCCTCGACACCCCTTCTCTCTATGGACAGCCCCCCACCCCCTTGGATAGCACGCCCACAACCCTGGACACCCCTACCCCCTGTGGTCAGTGTTGTACCCCTCTCTCTTGGATTTTAATGATCACAATCACTCTCATCGTGTTCTAACTTGTTTTCAAGTTTTTTTGATGATAGGAAAAAGGTTGCCAAAGAGTTGTCCCAAGAAGACTGGAAAAGC
Organism: Viscum album; assembly: GCA_963277665.1. Taxonomy (NCBI): domain Eukaryota; kingdom Viridiplantae; phylum Streptophyta; class Magnoliopsida; order Santalales; family Viscaceae; genus Viscum; species Viscum album. The sequence continues at coordinate 333,216,361 of OY728134.1, forward strand.
ACTCTCTGATTCCACCGGCCAACCGGTGGGTTTCCCCCGGCTAGCCGGTGGTCTCTGGTAGAAGCAATGCTCTCTGCCAGGTTCCACCGGCTAGCCGGTACCTGACCACCGGCCGACCGGTGGAACCAGACAGTAGGCCTTGCCCACTGCCAGGTGCCACTGGCCAACCGGTGTCTGAATCACCGGCCAGCCGGTGTCCCAGCACCGACCAGCCGGTGGAACCCAGACAGAAAGCTCTGCCTTCTGTCTGGAGCACCGGCCAGCCGGTGGCCAAGCACCGGTCAGCCGGTAAGCCCAGTCAAACTAGCCCTTGGGCTTTGACCAGACTTGCCCACTTGACCCCCAACAGCTCCTAAAGCCCTCCAACGGCCATATTGAAGTATTTGGGGATATTTCTCCTATAAATAGACGAGGATGGATGCCAGGAACAAACCCCCGATACATTGGAATGATATTTTGATCCCTTGAAGCTCTAACGACAAATCTCTAAGGCTACTTGTGATCCATTTCCATCCTTGAAGCTTGGGCTGCCTCTACATCAACTACTCTCACACTCTTGGCGCTCAAGGCTTCCTCTAGTTTGTTATAATTTATTTATTTCAATTGTTTAGTTCTTCATTGGGTTTGTATTAAAACAAACCATCCTCTTCTTCCTCACTTTCATTTTGGGTTTCTTGCTACATCCTATGGACAGCCCCCCACCCCCTTGGATAGCCCGCCCACCCCCCTAGACACCCCTACCCCCCGTGGCCAGCCCACCCACCCCCCCTGGACAGCCCGCCCACCCCTCCTTGACAGCCCGACCACCCCCGTGGATAGCCCGTCCACTCTTGTGGACAGCCCGGCCACCCCCGTACCCCCCTGGACACCCCGTACCCCCCTGGATAGCCCCGCCCACCCTCCCAAACAGCCCACACCCCCTCCCCTGCAACCCCACCACCACCACCTAGACATACCACCCCCCTGGACACCCCACACACCCCTCCCCCACCAGGACACCCCACCCAGACCCCCAGGACAGCCCACACCCCCTAGACAGCACCACCCACCCCGTGGACAGCCTTTCCTACCCCCGTGGACACCCCCACCCACCCCCGTGGACAACCCACCCACCCCCGTGGACACCCCCTACCCCCACAATCCATTATCCAAAACATATCAAATTGGTTTGAACACAATGCATAATTCCCACAATCCATTATCCAAAACATGTAAACGTCCCAAATCTGATTTACATGTGTTGAACACTCTCCTTCCAAACATAGAATACAAAAACATTAAAGAAGTTTTCACAAACACAAACAATATCCTATTTAGATATTAATTTCAATAATCAATTAAACCACCAACACCTAGAAAAATCTATTCATTAAAACAACTACAACAATATGGTTGAGATCAAATTTTACCTATTCGTATGGGGTGTACCTCTTGGGATGGGGGGGTGTTGGTGTTCGGATTCACGAGAGCACCTGAGCGAATAGATTAGGGCTCTGTCCGAATGGGGAGAGGAGATCTCGATCTGCAATTTGGGGGAAACCTTTGCCAACGGTTTATAAAAACCGTTGGCAAAGGCACACATTTCCCAACGGTTCACTGGAACCGTTGGGAAATGTGTGATTTCAGCACCCTTTCCCAATGGTTCCAGTGAACCGTTGGGAAAGGGTCCACCGAAATTCTCTTTGCCAACGGTTTTCTTAAACCGTTGGCAAAGGCTCACTATACCAACGGTTTAAGAAAACCGTTGGTATACTGCCGTTGGGAAAAGACTATATTCAAGTAGTGTACCATTATTCCATTTATCATATTTTTGTATATCAATCATAAAATAGTTCCTAACATCCTGAGGGAAGAAAACATAAGAAAGGGGTGAGCTCTAATGGCCAATAAAGTTATATGTAAAACAAAAGATTTCATAAATAAGCCATAATTAATATAATAAGGTAATAGTTTAAAAAAATTCCATTTAATAAATAACATGAAAATTAAGAATAATATGGAAAGAATAGATAATGATTGAACAATTACATATAAATAATCACATGATCTTGAAACATACACCATGGATATTCTAACTAATCGAATAATCACATGGAACATCAATGAATAATATTATAACTAATAAATTAATAATTATGGACATCATAACCATACTTTTAAGGACTCGTTCCAAGACATATTACATAAATGGGTATGTCCTCGGCTAAATACCCAAGCTAGTTTGTCTCATGAGACCTAACAATGCATTGGGGGGCTATAACGGGCTCTTCCCATAACTTACTAATTCCAATTCATTCCTCATATGAAAGGGGTCAAACATAATAAACATAAACATTCATATTGAAAAGATATCATATGAAATGTTAATACTTTCTTCAATCAATAAACATAATCATAAACCATTTAAATCATTATGGTAAATGATATCAAAATAGTACATCCCCAGTCAAAATCATCATAAAAAATTGAGAGAAATAATAAGTATGTTATCATTATAGAATTTTTACAGTGGATAATAAGTGAAGATAAGGTTTTTTTTCATTGATTAATATAAATACAAAAATAATTCATTAAAAACATTCTTGAAAAAAATATTTGTTTCACTTTGAAAACCACCATTTAAAACTAAAAGTTCATAATTTTTTTTGAAAACAAATATCCTTGAAAATAAACTTGAAAACTTTTAAAATAATCTTCAAGATATTGAGTGCTCATTATGGCATGTAATTTCATACATTCCATATAAGTTAAAAAACATTCCTTTCACACTATTGTAGAAAGGGTAAAAAGTACCTCATTCAGAAAATAACAAATAGATTCATTTCAAAAAACTTTGTAAAAAAATTAAAATATGGGTAAACTTTTATTTAATAAATAATTTTTTTAATTTGAAAAAAAATATTTTTTTAGAAAACAAGGGTTTGGATGAAAAATTATTTTCGAACAAAAAGAAAAATGAAGTTAACTTTTCTTAAAAATATTTTCTCAATAATTTTTAGTACCAAAGAAGAAAAACCGTAATATTACTTGAAAATATCACGAATAACCATATTAGAATAAAATATATTAGTTTTAAGATATAAATATCAAATAATTTCCCTAAGGGATACATCAACATAAATAATCTTAAATAATGATGAGATTATGAAATAAATCCTCACCACTTTGGTAAATTCTAAATCATAAGCCCCATAAAAGAAAAAAATACAATAAAAATTTAAATTACATGAATTTAAAGATATTTTTTATATAATATATCAAATTTTCATTATATACACCAAAAAAATAAATAATTATTGAATATGAAATATGTCTCACGGAAGTAAAAGTGAGTCGAGAAACCCTTACCTCAGGTTCGACTTCCTTAATAAGTTTATGAAACTACTATATAATAAATATATATTTATTATAAATATATTATATAACCATATTAATATATTTAATACCATATATTATTTACTTATATCCTTTTATGACCCATTTATTAACATTTCTTTGTTAAAATCATTGTTTCAAGTGATAATTGTTTCGTTTTTCAAATTTGTTTTGGTTCGGTAATTTTGGTCTTCAAATATTGATAATTTTTAAATCATATAAATAGTTTTAAAAATTATATGAATATCATATATATTAATCATATATTTATTTATCATAATATATAAAATTTAGAGATAGAAAATGGATTTCACCATTCACGGAGACAGTAGGTCGTACATACACATGAACATTGTTTCCATCTTTCTTGACGGATATAATGAAAGTAAAATAAATATTAATTAACCATTAAATAATAAATATTATTTCATATATATAATTTATATTAATCAAATACATCCTTGTTACCATCTATGTAAAAATAAAATGAAAAACATTTCACATCTTTATGTGGAGGCGGTAGTCGACACGTACGCACAAGTGATGTTATTGTTTTACAATGTATGGGAAGAATGGAATTTATATGTGATATTATATTTATATAATTATTTTTAGGTTATAAATATCACATATATTCATTAAATTTATCCTTAATAACTTCCATGAAAAGTTTATGTGAAAAATGAATCACATTACTTCATGAGGTAGTAGTCCACCGTACACATGAGTGATGTTATCACATCCCCCACAGAATATAAATTATGAAGGTATATGTGATATAATAATTATAATATTTTCCTAAATATATTATAAATATTTTAAATACATAATTATATCTAGTCTTGATCAGTGGTGTTGGAAGACAAACTACATCGATTCACAAGACAACAATCCACACACGATCAACAATTTCCTTTCCCACTTGATGGAAGAGAAGATGGATATAGGTCATGATATTATAATAATAAAATATATTCATTTGGGAGATAAATTTTTTATTTTATTACCATGATTGAATAATATTTTAAGGAGGTGGAAGAATAAATAAAATAAAAATGCTTGCTTAATAACATTACTTCTTCTTTGGGGAACTTCTTTAGGATTGCACCGGAAGTCTTTCTAGGTTGTATTTATTATCAAAAAATGACTATAGGATATTTATAGAAGATTAAGGAATATGTTTGGGTAGTTATTGGACAAATAAAATGGGTTTTAAGTTTTAATAGGACAGGATAGGGAATATCCTATTATAAGTGGGGGAGAGGACACACTTGGAATTTTTGAAAAGAAAAAGTGATACCCACATTTTTATCATATAAAAAGCATAAAAAATGGTCATTATATTATATTTGATGATATAGGGTCTTTATATGATCATAAAATGGGTTTTGAGAGATTTTATAGTCCATTTAAACCATATCTTCTTAGTTTAACCCCCGGTAAACCTGTTTTTACCTTAACTATGTTAATTAATTTTTAATGTTTTTACTTTTAATTATGGTCAAAATTAAGTTGAAATTATTAGATAATATTAATAATTATTTTTTAAAATATTTAATATATTTTTCCAAAATTAATTTATAGAAGTGTAATAATTTAATTTAAAATTAATTCTGCACACGTGATGAAAAAGCGGTTTTCAAGAAATGTATTTTTTAGGGAAAAGATGATCTTATATTAACCATATGAATAGTGATCATCATTATATAAAATACAAATAAAAATTTTATATTTATAATAAATAAATTTAATTTAATTATTTTCTCATTATGGGTTATTTTTATTAATGATAATGGGGAAACATTATGCACTTTAAAACAGTTTTCAGAAAAATGTTATTTTAAACCCAAAAATAGACTTATAAAAAAATATTGTACAAATGTAATTAAAAGGTATTTAATTGGTTTAAATATTAATAAATAATACTTATTTTAATTTAAATTATATTAAAATCTTAATCTTTCTTTTAAATTACTTAATTTATTGATAAATTTATAAGAATCAGTATTTTCATTATTCATTGAAAAATTAATATTTTTTTGAATAATCATAAAATTTAATCCAGATTAAATTATGATATGATAATTTGAAAAATGAAATGAAAATTTTAAAATATATTTTCTAAAATTGGTAAAATATAATTCTAAATTATGTGTGAAAAGGGTGACTTAGCAACCTTTTATAAAAATATACTTTTTTTTCAAAAAAACTATTCATTTTATTTAAAATGGATCTTATTTTACTTAAAATTAATAGATAATCATTGAATTTATTATATAAATGAATATAAAATATAATTTTATAATTTATTGATTCATATTCAAACCCACTAATTTAACGGCTAGGTTATAACGATATTCTATATTATGGTTCATTCAGGCTCGGGGTTGTGTGTTTCGCAAACTATCCAAGTAATTGAATTTGTTTAAAAAGAAATATATCACAATGTATCAGGGTGTTACATTCTCATATAATATCAGTGTTGTGTTTCATATATGCTATTGGAAATGAGGTTACTCTTTTAAAAACCCATTACATCTCTCCACCTTCAAAATAAAATGCATCCTCACAAATTAAATTTGATTTCAGTAATCAAGGGTTTGACATTTGGAAATACCATTGTTGAAAAACCCACACTATAAAATGGTTTATAAAACTTAATCTTGATAATATAGAAATGGAAATATAAATTTTATATGGAATAAAACATAAATAGGTTTCCAAATAATATTAAAATGGTGGGAGGTGAAGATATGAACATGGAGTAAAATCATAAATAATTATGGAGTGTCAAACCAGGTGCATATTAAGGCCTACTTTTGTGTAACAATTATCACTCGAGTCAAGAATGATGTGCCTCATTCAGATTTATTACCACTTGGTACAACTATTCCAGAACCAAATCTACTTGTAGTATCTAGATAAATATATATTGGAAGAAAAAAATATATAATATCTACCTTACCAAAACATTAGGATGTTGTTATATACTTATCCTCAATGTATATATGAGGGTTATATTCTATAATATAAGTTCTTATAAATCTAGTTTCCAAGGTTTCTACTAACCTTCATTTGATACCAACTATAAAGGCCTCAAACCTAGTTTACCAAAGTTATTGGTTAATTTATTACATTGGCATAAGCTATAAGGAATCATATCCTGAAGGACCAAATAGTTTAGCATTCTTGGTAAATTAGACACATAGTTTAATCTAATTTTTTATTGAAAACATAAAATAAAACATAGTATTTTCTTTTAGTACACCATTTTTTCCTTTATCATATCTATACATATTAATCATAAAACACTTCTTGACATTTTGGGGAAAGAAAACATATGAAGGGGTGAGATTAAATTCTTAGTAAGGGAATTCGTATTGCATAATATTTCATAAATAAATCATAATTAATATGGAAAGGTAATAGATGAAACAAATTTCATTTCATAAATAACTTGAACATGAATAATAATATGGTTGGAATAAATGATGATCAAATAATTCCATATAAATAATCACATGATCTTGAAACCTTACCATGGATATTATAAATAATTGAAAAATCAAATGGAAAATCAATGAATAATCTCATAATGATGAAATTCATAATTATGGACATCATAACCATACCATCAAGGCCTTATTCCAATACAAATTAAATAAATGGGTAAGACCTATTCAAAATACCCAAGATAGTTTGTCTAATGAGACATACTGATGCATCATTGGGATATAGCGAGCCCACCCATTAATTAATAAGTTTAATTCATTACTCATATGAATGGGGTGAAACATAATAAACATAAACATATGCATTGAAAAAATAACATATGAAATGTCAATACTTTCCTCAACCAATAAACATAATCATAAAACATTTAGAGTCATATAGAAAATGAAATCAAAATAGTACATCCCCAATCAAACTGATCATAAACCATAAAAAATAAGGATTTTATCATTACAACATATTCCTAATATATAATAAGTGAAAATAAGGGTTGTTTTTTTAGATGAATAGAAATATCATAAAAATATCATTAAAAAAATTCTTGAGGAAAATAACATTCTCATTTTGAAAATAATACTTTAAAACTAAAAGTTCATAATTATTTTTAAAATAAATTTATTTTAAAATAAACTTGGAAAATTGTAAAATAATACTTAAAACATTAACTGTTCATGATAGTGTGAAATTATTTATATGTCATATAAGTTTAAAAACATTCCTTTCACGCTGTTGTAAAAAGTGTAAAATGTACCTCATTTAGAAGATGACAAGATGATTCTTTTATAACATTTTTGAAATAAAAATTAATACATGGGTAAAAATTTCTTTAATAAATCATTTGGATAATGTAATTTTTTTAAATCATTTTAAAAAAACATGTTTTTACAAGATAAAAGTTTTTTGACTGAAGAGAAAAATAAAGTCAGCTTTTATTAAAAACATTTTCTCAATCATTTTAGGTACCAAAGAAAGGAAAAATGATAATATTAATTGAAAATATAATGAATAAATTTAGGAGAATAAAATATATTAATTTTAAGATAGAAATTTCAAATAATTCCCCCAAGGCAGACTTAAACAAAAACAATCCAAAATAATGATGGGATTGTGAAATAAACCCTTACCAATTTGGTAACTTCTGAATATTAAGACGCATTAAAGAAATAAAATACAATAAAACATTAAAAAACATGAATATATATATTAATGATATAAAATATCAAATGGGTAGTGTATACAACACACAAAATAAATAAGTGGTGAATATGATATATGTCTCATGGAAGTAAAAGTGAGATGATAAACACTTAACATAGGTTCAAATTCCATTATATGTGTCTAAAAATTATAAATAATAAATATAGGTTTATTATAAATATTTTATATAACAATATTAATATATTTCATACCATATTTTATTTAATTATAGTCTTTTATAACCCATTTATTAACAATTCTTTGTTAAAATTACTATTTCGAGTGATAATTGTTTTGTTTTTCATTTATGTTTTGGTTTGGTAATTTCAGTCCTTTTATATTGATCATGTTTACATAATATATATAATATTAAAAATTATATAAATTTCATATATATTAATTATATATGTATTTAGAGTAGTCTATAAAATCTAGAGATTAAAAATGGATTACAATGTTTATAGAGACGGTAAACAGTACATATGCATGAACGCTGTTTCTATTTTTATTTGATGGATTTAATGAAAGGAAAATAAATATTAATAAACCTTTCAAAAATAAAAATTATGTAATATATATCATTTATATTAATCAAATACATCCTTATTACTGTCAATGTAAAAATAAAATACAAAACATTTCACATTGCTATGTGGAGGCGGTAGTCCACACATATGCACAAGAAATGTTATTATTTTCCAATAGATAGGAAGGTAGAAAGTTATATGTGATATTATATTCCAGAATTATTTTTAGGTCATAAATCAAATATATATTCATTAAATTTAACTTTAATACCTTCTATGTAATGCGTAAGTGAAATTTGAATCACATCACTTCGTAAGGTGGTAGTCTATCATACATACAAGTGACATTATCGTACCCCCCACAGAATGGAAATTTAGAATTCATATGTAAAAATTTATAATAATTTCATATATATATAATAAAAATGTTAAATTATTCATTATATCAATCTATGAGAGGTGGTGTTGGAAAATGAACTACATCGGTTCATGAGACAGTAGTCCACCGTACAAATGATCGATGGTTTCATTTCCTACTTGATAGAAGAGAAGATGGATGTAAGTCATGAAATTAAAATAATAACATATCAGCATATGGTATATAATGGTTTAATTATATTATATATATTTAATAATAATTTAAGGAGGTGTAATAAGTAATAAAATAAAAATGCTCGTTTTAAAAACATTACCTCCTCTTCGATGAACTTCTTTAGGTTTGCACCAAAATCCTTTTTAGGGTGAATTTTGGATCAAAACAAGGAATATATAATGTTAATAGAGGATTAATAAACGTATTTGGGAAATTATTGGCTGAATTAAAGGGTTTTGGAATTATTAATATGATAGTATAAGGAGTGGCCTTTAATAAGTGGGGGAGAGGACACACTTAAAATTTTTGAAAATAAAAAGTGATAACCACATTTTTATCATGAAAAAATCATAAAAAATGGTTAATTATAAAACCCTAGATAAGATAAAGTCTAAATATGGTCATACAATGTTTTTTTAAAAGTTTCTAGGATATTTTAATCCTTATCTTATTAGTTTAACCCTTGATAAACCCATTTTTACCTTAACCGTGGTAATTACTTTATAGTATTTTTTCTCTTCATTATAGTCAAGAATTAAGTTGATCTTATTTGATAATATTAATTATTATTATTCAAAAAATTTAATACATTTTTCAAAATTCAAATCACATAATTGGGAGAATTTACTTAAAATTAATCCCAGAGACGCGATGAAAAAGCTGTTTTCAAGAAATGTATTTTTTAGGGAAAACATGAAATTATATTAACAATATATATAGTAATAATCATTATATGAATTTAAAATTTAATAATTATATGTATAATATATTAATTAATTTAAATTATTACACATTAGGGTTAATTTTGATTAATTAAAATGGGGAAACATTATGCACTTTAGAATAGTTTTAAGAAAAATGTGTTTTTAAACCCAAAAAATAGACTTATAATAAAATATAGAATAAAGGAGATTAATAGGTAATTAATTAGATTAAATATAAATAAATAGTACTTATATTTATTTAAATGAAATCATAATCATAATTTAACTTTTAAATTACTTAATTTATTGATAGTTTTACAAATATCAGTATTTTCACTATTCACTAAAAATCAATATTTTCTAAAAAAATAAAAAAAATTCATCCTTAGTAAATTTTGATATTATTATTTTGAAAACGAAGTTAATTTTTTAAATAGATTTTCTAAAATTATTAAAATTTAATTTTAAATTACGTGTGCAATGTGTGACTAAGAATCCTTTTAGAAAAATAAATTTTTTCAAAAAACACTTATTTTTATTTCAAATGGTTTTTATATTATTTATAATCAATAGATAACCATTGAATTAATTATATACATGTATATACCATATTATTTTATAATTTAGTTATTTCTATTCATACTCACCAACTTAATGGTTAGGCTATAACTATATTCTATATTATGGTTCATTCATACTCAGGGTTGCATGTTCCATAAGCTATCAAAGAGATTGTATTTATTTGAAAGGAAATATATCATAATGTATCATCATCAACATTAACATTTTTATTCAAAATTAAAGTAACATGGGAAATAGGGGTGAATAAGGCCTAGGAGTTCCTAAAGTATCGAAGACCAAGGGAATCCCCTCAAATCAGATTCACCCCCTCCGGTTTGAGGGAATAAATGTTATACAATCGCGGGACATTGGAGCCTTGATCTTCTAGAGAGGCCATGTGATCTGCTACATTGTTCCCCTCATGCCAAGTGTGATTGACCTCTACATTGTTGTTTAGAAGCAGCTTGCATTTTCTGATGATGTATGAAATGGACCAAGGTAAGGAACCTTTATCCTGTAAGGAGTCATAAATGACTGTGGGGTCTATTTCAACCTAGGATAGATGAATGATCTACCGATTGCAAAGAAGAATACTAGTGAGAATTGTTTTTTCCTTTTCTAGTATGAAGGTTCCATTTCCATAATACACTGTAAAAGCTAGCCACACACTGCCCATGAAATCCCACACAACTCCTCCATGACGCATGATCCCGGAGCTACAAGAACCATCTATGTTCATCTTATGGCCAGATTCTGGGAGAGACCACCACACCCAACGACCCAGAGGCCTGAGGAAATGAGGAAGAGACAAATGAAAAGAGGCCCGCAACACCCGAAGGGAGGGTGCTTCCTTCCAGTTGGTAATCAACAACACCATGTCCACCAGAAGATTCTTCACCCTCATAATGATGGACCTCCCTGGAGCAGGACACCCATCATACCGAGCCCTATTTTTGGCTTTCCATAAAAACCAACACCCATCACTGAGTATCATAGTTATAGCCATATTATTGAGGAAAAATTCCCCTATTCCTTTGTACCAAAATTCCAGGAAGGGAGTATTCCTCATCTCACTTGAGGTGTAAGCAGTAAGCTCACTGAAGGCCCTCCAGACATCCTGCGCCCAATCCTATTAAAAAAATGTGGTTCATCATCTCTTCCTTCCCATTCTTACAACAATGACAGCATGAAACAAGGCTGATCCCCATCCTATTAATGTTATCATCTGAAGGTAAGTCTTGGTTCCTAATCCTCCAAGTGAGAAAATTATACATTGTTGGAATTTTATTGCACCGAACCCAGGAGTTCCATTGATCGTGCTGAAGAAGAGTATAAGAAGACCTTTAGAAGTCCTTTGAATTGAACCTTCAAGAGTTGGAAGGGGTAAAGAAACATCTGTTAGGGTCATAGTTTATTGAAATGAGATCAAACACCCCTTTTTGATTCGAGTCTAGGACTATCCTTAAAAAATGGATGAAGGCATGCCTCCTTGAAAGAGATGGTGGGATCAGGGAATCCTGGGTAACCAACAATATTGCCACATAGTTATGATTTTATAAAATGATATTTATCTCCCTTATAATCCAGTGATAGTTCTTCTTGAGAGATAGAAGGAGGGTAACAATCTCAGATGATAGGTGAGATCTGGGGCCAGAAGAGTGATCCACATTACCACCCCAGACACCGGACATGGTTTTCCCCCACAATGTTCAACCCTCAATTGATTCCCATGAAAGTTTCGCATGCATGAATTGGATGGTCTCATCAAAGCTCTTGACGTTGATCCCTCCTTTGATAATGGGACTTTCCATTTTTCCCTAGGCAACCCAAGGGTGCTTCTCCTCTGAGAGCATGTCCCATATAAATCCTCCAAGCACTCTGTCAATGGCTTTGATAACAGATTTCAGTACCAAGGTGAAGGCTAGGGTATGGATCAACCTGGATGCAAGGACACTATTCACTAGAGCGATTCGGCCCCTGAAGAATAAGAAGTGGTTCTTCCAATTGAGTACGCATCCTGTGATCTTGATCACCACATGATTGAAGTCGCGAATAAAAAGTCTTCTTAAGGATATATGAGCACAAAGATTCTCAAGGGGAAAAAACCACGCTGCATGCCCAGTCTAATACTAATATTCACGACTCTATTTGCAGCACATCACTTCTAAATGAAGAAGTTAATCTTATCTTTTTTGATCATTTGGCCGCTCCAGTGACAATAGTCATCGAAAATCCTAGTGAGTTTACATAGAGACCTTTTTCTAGCATTCATGACGATGAATGTGTCGTCTGAAAACATTAAATGAGAGATGGAGGGTTGGTTCCATTTCCTTTGATATTTGATAATATCCTTATTAGACATGCCCCTATTAATCATGCAGCTGAGAGTGTCTTTTATTAAAATGAAGATACTGGGGGACAAAGGATCTCCTTGTTGCAACCCCTTTACTTCTTTAAAAAACCCATGAGAGTGCCCCATGAAGGATATTTCCAGCCAAGAAGAACTAAAACACCTAAATATGAGGTCACATGCCCATGCAGAGAATCCCTTTCTATTAAGAACCCTATTGATGAAACCCCATTAAACCCTGTCAAAATCCTTATTCATATCTAATTTTATGGCCACATTAGATCCATGGGACTGGGTGTTTAAATATCTCAGTATCTCCATAGAAAATGCAACCGCTCCTTGAATTGAGTAGCCTTTGATGAAACCATGCTACTCAAGGGATAACCAGTGGGGGAGATACTAGGATAGACGAGTATTGATAATTCTTACCAGGATGTTGTAGGGGAAATTGAACATACTCACCATTCGGTAGTGGAGGAGGGAGGAGGGGTATTGGATCTTTGGGATGAGAACTGGAGTCATTGAACATGTAGCTCACGACATGCTTCCCCCATAGAAGAAGTCCTGGATAAAAATGATAACATCTCCCTTAACCACTTACCATGATCCCCTGTAAAATGCGCCAGGGAAACCATCCAGGCCTGGTATACTCTCAGGGTTTAAGCTCATCATGGATGCATGAATCTCTGCCTCCTCTGGTATCACTTCAAATAGTGTATTATCATTTGTAGAAATAAGGAAAGGGATCACATTTCATATCTTATCTCCCCCTCTGGGTAACCATTTGGTAAAATCAAACTTGACCATGCCAGTAGGTCCTTGAAGAAGGTATGAGCCATGCCCCCAACCATCTCTCTGTAATCAGTGAACAATCCATCCTCCAGTACAATATTTTGTTTTATGGGGTAACAATTTTCCTTGATTAAAGCCTTAAAAATCGAGGTCTTTTTTCCGCTTCATGAATCCATTTTATCCTTGAGGCCTCCCTTGCCTTCTGTTCTTGAGAAGTAATCTGTTCCGACAATTTTTTCTTTTTTTTGGATAGATCATCAAAAACCAGTTCATCCCACATGGTCTCCAAGATGGTTTCCATCATCTCGATATCACGTTGGAGTTCAACTAGGTCCTGGTCATCTAGAGGGAGATCCCTAGACCAAGGTTAAAGACATTTCTTGAGGATTAAAATCTTGTTGTGGAGGTAAACCCAAGAGTGGCCTTGGGATGGTTCACCCCAATACTCTCTAATCGATTACTGATAGCCCTGATCACTTTTCCACTGACCAAAAAATTTGAAATTATCATGCATTTCCCATTGTGGAGACAAGGAGGGCAAAAGTGGAGAATTATCTGAGATGCTGCAAACCAAATGAGTCAACCTGGCATTGCGAAACATCGAAAGAGAATAGATGTTGAAAAGGAGATCAATGTGGCTTTAGAAATGTCTACTCCCTTTCTAGTTTTTGGACCATGTGAAGGGGTCCCCTGTATAACCCATGTCCAAGAGACCATTCCCCACTATGAATTTGACAAAATCCATGCTAGACTTGTGTGGGAATAACCCTCTTACTTTTTCTCTACAGGATCTATTATGGCATTGAAGTCACCCCCTATAATCCACATCATACCCCCTGGGTCGAATCCATTAAGTTTGTGCCACATAACTTCCCTTCTCTATGAGTCAAAACTACCATACACAAAGGTCATGTAGAGAGAACATGTACAAGAGGAGATATTAGTCATAATTTACTGACCACCCACCTATAACAAGTAGACCAAGATGGTCTTGGTCTAGAAAATCCATATATTCCTATTGATAGGCTCTATATGCATGGATGAATGCATCCTAAATTTGTGCATTAACTTGTTGATCCTTACGAGATCCTGTTTGTGCTCAATAACTACCACAATATGATCTTTGTGTTTCTAATATTCTGAGACTATGAAATTAGTTTTTACCCATGTGCCTCACCTGCGGGAGTTCCATATAAGGATGTGAATCATTGAAAAAAAGAAGGCCGAATTTGTCCACAAGCATCCTCATCTCATTCAGAAGGCGAGAAGAGCACTCATGGGATTTCAATAGTTTCAAATGATACCTTGTACACATGCTTGGGCTATTGTCTGGAGCCTCTGATTCTTGGAGGCGAAGACTAGAGAAATATTTGGTAGCTTCCCTCTTGCGGAGTTGGGTGGTGACTAGGCCATATTAGGGTGTAACATTCTTCTCTTATCTTAGTGTTGAGTTTCATATATGATATCCAACATGAGTTTAATCTTTAAAAATCTCAGGGTGTTACATTCTCCCTATCTTTAATAAATTTTTTCCTCACAATTTAAATTTGATCTTGGTAATCAATGGTTTCACATTTGAAAATACCATTGTTAAAAAACCCACATAATAAAATGGCTTATAATACATACTCAGGATAATAGAAAAATGGAAATATGAAGGTCATATGGAATAACACATAATTAGGTTTCCAAATAAGAGAATATTGGTGGAAAATGAAGAAATGGACATGGAAGAAAAGTATAAATAATCATGGAAGTGATAGAGATATTTGATCACAAGAAAGTTGGTTAAATAGAGAATGTTCAAGTAAGGTCTTAGGTGATATAGATAATGTTAATGAACAAAAAACCATAAATCTCTATAGGTTGGAAATACCACCGGTTCATCATAAATAATGGTACTAGGATAATATTTTTGTTTCAAGATCCTTTTCCTAGAGTTGATGAATTCATTTACTTTATAAACTAATAACATGAGGAAATATATTTACTTGACATGTATAATTTCATCATTTAATCAATTTACCTCAAAATCTCATATTTTTCTCTAAATAATGAGTATTTAAGTTTATTTTTTCATACCCAAAGCACTAAAATTAACTTTTAACAGGTCATAAGATCTCAAAAAGAATAAAAAGTCCTTCCTCCAATATTTTTCAAAACCAAAATGGTTTGAAATAATTATACAAAAAAACCAAATTTAAGCTTCATCCATTCCATAAATAGTTAAATTTAAGACCTTAAAAAATACGTCTAACCAAATTCAAATTCTGAAAATCTAGAAGGAAGGACACTAATTAACATAACATTATATTCCCCAAATAATATAAAGTATCTCTTAATGTCACATTCCAAATACGTGAATTCTGTGATCAACCTAAAACCTTAATGAGAAGATGAATTATTCCAAAAATTATTTTCTCCTTATTCCTTAAATAAAATATCCCATTATTAAATTTATTCCATAATTCTAAAAATGCATTAAACTTAAGTAGAGATAACATAAACCATCATATCACTAACCAATTTCAAGGTCACCAATACCATCATGTAAACATATTTTTACCATTATTTTATCAAAATAGAGATTGTATTAAGGGTTATAATTCCTTAATCATGTATTTTAAAAAAATATCAAATTTCCACTGAATCACTTTTCTTGGTTATCAGTACCATTCAATATATTTCATCAAATCCTTATAGAAAACTACTAAAGTACAATCCTTAAATGAGAATATCATTAATAATCTTATTTTACACTATAATTCTTTAATCCAAATACACAATCACTTTAATCATTCCACTTCGACCATAGTAATAGAATAATATTGACATTGATCCCTTAGAAAATATTGTGTTATACCCAAAATAAAAAAACAAATTCAACATATAGAGGTCATGGAAAAAAATTCCCAAAGTAGGGTTACACCTAGATCTTGAATCTGTAGAAGAATGAGAACCATCCTATTTACTACCTCCTTAAATTAATATTTGATGAAGGCACCATCAGAAGAGGTGCCTTCTTCATAAAGATTTTTAATAAGGCATTGTTTCAAACAACACATTCCCTATATTTTTAGTTTTTTTGTTATGTAGAGTTTATATATAAAAATATATAAAAATATATATAAATAAATAAATAAATATATATATATATAATATTTTTTTTAAAATAATAATAATAATGATGTATATAACTAAAATAATATAAATAAAATAATAATTATATTATTATCCAATAAAAAATATATAAAAGTAAAAATAATAAAAATATTATTATTAAATACAAATAATAATTTATTTATTAAAATAATTAATTTTTCCTTTTTATAGTCAAATAAATTACATTCATATTGTAATTAAATATTTTTATTACTAAATAATAATTATGCATATATAATAATTTCAACATAATGATTATTTATAATTAATAACAATATTAACTATATTATTATTCAATATTAATAAATATAAAAATAATTAGATTATATATAATATTTAAAATTATTTTTTATTTATTAGTTTAAATTTAAAAAATTAATTATACTACTCTTATGGTTATTATAAATGATTAATAATTGTATTATAAATTTTTAATAATAACATTATTATGAATAATTATATTTTCTATATTAAAAATTTAATTAATATTATATTAAATTATATTATTAACTAATTTAGTAGTTAGGTTAAGAATTATTTTAATTACATCATTATTCCTAATTATTGTTGTAATTCTTGTAAATGTTTTAAAATATTATTATTATTTATTAAAAATGTAATTATTAGTATTTAACAATAATAACATAATTATTAATTATTAATTATTATTTTTTATGTTCCTTTTATTGTCAATTAATTTTTATTTTCACAGTCAATGTTTTAAATTTCATATAGATTTCATATATACATTATTTTATATGCATAAACATTTTGAAGTATAAATGTTATGTTATAAATCAACAAGGTTTTTGTCATGAAAATTATTTTTGGATTGTTATATTTATTAATATTTTTTATATTCAACTATTTATTTTATGTTTAATCCATGTTTTAGGTTTCATTTAGATGGGACTTATAATTTATATTTTATAGGATTCCAAAGTCACCTACTTGAAATGTAATAATGTTTCATGTAGGTGGATTTGAAATTCTATAATATTTAAACTATAAGTCTAATCTAAGTGAAACATAAAACATGGATTAAAAATATAATAAATAGTAAAAAATAAAAAAAATTCATAAAAAATGTTGATGAAAATTAATTTCAGTGGCATAAAATATTTTTGTTTCAAAACATAACATTTGTATTTATAAATTATTTTTACAACAATAATTTTTTAGTAAATTGATTTTTTTGTTTATTATTTTTTAAATTTTATTTTATTTTGAATTATTTTTTATTCACACAGTCAATGTTTTATATTTTTCATAGATTTTATCTATACAATATTTTATGCAGATAAATTTTTTGAAGTGTAAATGTTTTGTTTTAAATTAATATAGTTTGTGTCATGTAAATAATTTTTGGTTTTTTATATTTCTTAACTTTTTTTTATTTTAAATAATTTATTATATGTTTAATCCATATTTTTAGTTTCATTTAGATTAGTATTATAGTTTATATTTTATAGGCTTCCAATGTCACCTACTTAAAATATAATAATATTTCAAGTAGGTGAATTTGAAAGACTATAACATATAGAATATAAGTATAATCTAAATTAAACTTAAAACATGGATTAAATATATAAGAAATAGTTGATAATAAAAAAATTGTAAAAAATGCTAAATTATTCTCCATATAAGGGGGTTCTACTCGGAAGTTCAGGACCCATACCCTAGTAGAAGGTGGTTCTGGTCTATTCATCAAGGACGCACATCCTAGTGTGTCAGGGGGTTCAACTCAGAAGTTATCTATAGAGGACCCACACCCATACTAATGGGGGGCTCCACTCTATAAAAAGCCTTTGGTGAACTTTTATGGTCACTGCCGATATCGTGTGTCACCTCAATAATAGTTTTGACCATAACATTTCTCATCATATCTATATAGACACAAACTAGGGAACCATCATGTTCTAAATGGATTTTTTTGGATAGGCTACTTGAAAAAAAATATGAGTTCAAACAAAGGAGATATGCAACCTTGAAGTTTCCTCATAAGAAACCAAATAGTACATGATATTTTATGGGACCCACAATGTGTGTGGTCCTGCTCCACCACCTAGCCATGTCCCTATCTTGTATATGTCTCCTAATCTATGTAGAAGTATACACCATGTAGTTAGACTACATGGTTTGTCCAAGCTATCTAGGACCAAGCCTTAGAATCAAACGAAGTATCAGTGCCTAGATCTGGAAATATATATAGAAATATTTCAAAGTCTTTCAAGTAAAAATTTGGGTTTCTACATAAATTTACATTTCTTCCAAAATTAATAACACATCCAAGAAGATACTTCCATAAAAACATGATTTCCAACCTCAAATGAGATATCATTCCTCCTAATATTTTCATAACTCTTCTGCCTTCTCTATGTTGCAGAATCGTCAGGTGTCACAATGAAAAAAAATGAGAAATTAAAGAAAATGCAGAAGAAAGGAAAGCAACAAGAACACAATGATTTACATGGTTTAGGAATAATCCCTACGTCCATGGAGAGGCAGAATATTCACTATGTCTGGAGCACAATTACAGAGTTTTTCATATTAGAAACCCTAGCCCGAAATAAGCTACATATGGAGAAGATGATCCAATATTTCGAATAGGAAGTATGCATCACTATAGTGAAATGCGACCACCTTTTTCAAAAGTGCTATAGTGGCTACTGACTGAAAGTCAAAAGTGCTACAGTATAGTTTCCTCTGAAGTCCACACTACTATAGTGTCTGTCGGTGTTGGTCAGTCAGCTCTGCTATAGTGTCAGAGATGCTACAACCCCAAAAACATTGGGCCAGGGGCCTTTGGCCGCCGGACCCCTATAGAAGGGTCACATTGCCCCTTTCAACCCTCAAAGAGCTCACCACAGATCTCGACTTGCAACAGTTGCAAGCCACAAGAATTCAGACAAAATGGATCGGGCTCTACCAATTCAACAATCTCCCACGTGGAACTTTTCCACTAGAATGTTATGCTTCGATGCAACTGATGAAGACAACTTACTTAATCTAAGTTCTTCCTCTTATTTACTCTCCAGTGGCATTATTTCCATTCAAAGCATCAATTTCAACCTAACGATCCATGAAATACAAGCTGTTTCCTATTATGATCCCATCATGTCCTCTATTATTCTGCCTCTCACCCTCTATTCATTAGTGGAGACCAAACAGAGGCACAACAATTCCTCAACTTCTATATCACCATAGTCTTTTTAAACATGTCTACCAGATTGTTGGTTCCACAAATCTTCTATAGTATCAGAAACCCATCCTATATCAAGCCTATGATGAAATGGTACTTCAAATGAATGTGCTTTGTCTGAGCATGAAATACTGGGTTCTTTGTAAGATGTATAACATTCTGACTGCCACAGTGAAATAAAATCTCCGATCACTTTTTTCCTAATTCATCCAAGAAGTTATTCAGCCAAACCTTATATTTTCCAGCTTCTGTTAAAAAATGTATTCTACCACTGTGGTGGATAAAGCTACCACCTTCTTCAACTGTGATATCCAACTTACCAAAATTTCTCCAAAGGTAAAGACATAACCCATGGTACTCCTCATGCTGTCAACATAGCCTCCAAGTTCAGCATCCACATACCCCTGTATTGAATTTCCTTTCCCAAAGCATAGAGATACCTCCTTGCTGCCCTTCAAATACCTCAGTATCCACTTCACAACTTCCCAATGTTTTTTCTAGGGTTAGCCATATACCTTCTCACAACTCCCATTGCATGAGCGATGTTAGGTCGAGTACAAACCACGACATACATTAGACGTCCAACAGCTGATGTGTCTGGAACTTTTTCCATGTACTCAACCTCTTCTTCCCTCTTTGGTGATTGCTCATTTGATAGTTTGAAATGGCTCACCAGTGGAATAATGACTTCCTTTTCTTAAGGTATAATAAATCTTTTCATAACCTTCCCAATGTAATAATCCTATGAAAACATCAACGTTCCAGCTGTGTGATCTCTTTTGATCTTCATCCCCAAAATCATGCCAGGTTCTCCAAGAACTTTCATTTCAAACTCCACAACCAACTTTCCTTTCATCTCATTAATCCTCTCCATACATGATCCTGTAATGAGCATGTCATCCATATATAGAAGAAATATAATTTATTCATCACCAAAGGACTTGATGTAGCAACATCAATCCATGACACATCATTTATATTAATTTTTATACATAAATGAATAAAATTTTTTGTTCTACTACCTGGGTGCCAACTTCAATCCATATAATCTCTCTGAAGTTTACACACTAGGTCTTCCTTACCAGACTCTACATATCCCTCTGGTTGCTGCATGTAGATTTCTTCCTCTAAATCTCCATTAAGGAAGGCAGTATTGACATCAAGATTCTCAAGATACAATTATTATGATGCCACGATGTTGAGAACCACTCGAATGGTGGTAAGTTTCACTACTGGTGAGAATATTTCAGTGAAATCCACTCCCTCCTTATATTGGAATCCTTTAACTACCAAACTTGCCTTGAACCTCCTCTTTCTATCATGTTATTCTTTGACTTTGTAGACCCACTTGTTCTACAATGCTTTATTTCCTTTTGTCAGAGGTGTCATCTCCCAAGTGTTATTATCATACAATGAGGAAATATCCTCCTTCATAGACAACTTCCACTTTCTCAACTCCTTCAGCTGCATTGCCTCTTTAAAACATTCTGGTTCTCCACCATCAGTCAATAACAGATAATGTAAGGATGGTGAATACCTATGCATGGGTATTCTCACCCTTTTTGATATCCTCAACTTCACTGGAGTAGTAGGTTCCACTGGTTCGGTTGTCTCATTCATGGATACACCTTTAATCTCCACTTGTTCTTTTCACTCTGATTCAATGTTCCCATTTGAATCTTCAGTTTCAAGATGATATTTGTACATGAAACCTTTATTGAATATAACATTTTGGATCTTGATGACCATCCTATTAAGAGCATCCCAAAAGTGATAACCAAACTCTTCAACACCATAACCAATATGAAAAAATCTTTTCAAATTTTCATCAAGCTTGTCCCTTGTAGCAGCATCAACATATAAATATACCAAACAACCAAATATTTGTAAATGTGAGAGTCTCACCTTCTTACTAGACCAGAGATCCTCAGGTATACATTCTTCCATTGGCACATATGGACTTCTATTAATGAGATTTGATGCTATGTTCACTGCATCAGCCCAGACGGTTTTGGGCAACCCTGAGTGTAACCTCATACTTCTAGAGCATTCATTCACGATATTATTCATCCTTTCAGCCACACCATTCTGTTGTGGTGTTCCTGGGATAGTCTTCTCCCACCAAATTCTATTATTAGAACATAATTCTATGAACTCGTAACTTCCAAAATCTTCAACATTGTTAGACCTCAAGCATTTCAACTTAGCTCCTAACTCATTATCTACCATGACCTTCCACTTCTAAAACATTTTAAACACATCAGATTTATTTTTCATAAAGTAAACCCATACCTTTCTTGTTGAGTCATCGATGAATGTCACATAGTATTGTGACTCTCCAAGAGAATGTACTAGTGTAATCCCCCAAATATCAGTGTGGACCAGGTCCAACTTCCTATCCTTTAGTGTTCTTCCTCCTTTTGCAAACAACACCTTATTTTTCATTTCAAAGATACAATCTTCACATAGGACAACTTCCACTAACTTCATCTCCAGTAGCATACCTTTTGTTTCCATCACCTTTATCCCCTTCTCACTCATGTGGCCTAACATGTTGTGCCACATTTGTGAATCTCCTACAGCTTTGAGTGAAACAACCATGTCTATGCAAGTTTCTATCATGTTGTATAGGGTATCATTCATTGCTCCCCGAGCTATGACCATAGATTCTTTGGTGATTTTCCATGCACCACTAGTGAAAGTGGTACTCAACCCTACATCATCATGATTTACAAAAGAAATAAGGTTTCTTCTTAAACAAGGAATGTACCTCATGTTTTCCAGAACTAGCAAGCTCCCACAGTTGGTCTTGATCCATTCATCTCCTTTCCCCACAATATGAAAGGGCTCATCATCAAGACTCCATTGGGCTATCCATGCTCAACAACAGCACGTCATCAGTTCCATCAATTGCTACATTTTCTCCACTGGTTTTATTTCCCTTCTGATTATCTCTGAACTCCTTTTTGACATGTCCTTTCTTCCCGCAAGTCCAGTAGGTAGGACCAGCCCCCTTTTCCTTGTCTTATCTTTTCCCTCTTGAACTTGATCGCCCTTTATGATTGTCTCGATGTTTGTAACTTCCTATTCCTTCAATGTTCAGAGCAGAACCAGAGAATATGACTGATTTTCTTCTTCACACATCCTCACTAAGAATTAGGTCCCGTATATCTTTTAGATTCAGTTTGGTATTCCCCAAAGTACTACTCACAGCTATTATAGTTGCTTCCCGACTGTCAGGTAAAGAAGATAGTAATACCAACACACATACCTCATCACCGAGATCAATTTTCACTGATTTTAGCTGACTTATGATGGTGTTGAATTTGTTGATGTGGTCTGCAACAATTCTCTCTTAAACCATTTTTGGTTGAACAATCATTGCATAAAATACTACTTGTTTTCTGTATAAGGCTTCTCATACATATTTGTGATGGATTTCATCAGATCCACCACTTCCTTCTCCTCTCTGATGTTGAACGCCACTTTTTTTCCAACATAAGGTGAAAAATGCTCAGAATCTACCGATCTAGCAACTCCCACTACGACTGCTCCATATCCATTGGATTAATAACAATAAGCGGCAAGTGAATCTTTTTTTATAAAGATAATACTTGATTTAAATCCTCCATAAACTAAATTCATTTCCATAGAAGAGATCGATATTCACTTTTTTGTCATCTAGAGCCATCGTTAGAGAATTCTAAACTAACCCTTTGATACCAGTTTTTACAGAATCATCGGGAGTCGCAATGATAGAAACGAGATACGAAAAAACATGAAAAAGAAAGGAAAGAAACAAGAACACAACAATTTACATGGTTTGAGAATAATCCCTATGTCCACAGAGAAGAAAAATATTCACTATGTTTGGATCACAACTAAAAAGTTTTTCATATTAAAAACCCTAGCCCGAAATGGGTTTAATATTGAGAAGAGGATCCAATGTTCCAAACAGGAAGTCTATGTCGCTATAGTGAAAGGCATTCACCTTTTTCAAAAGTGCTACAGTGGCTGCCAGCTAGAAGTCCAAAGGGCTACACCTCTGGAGTACAATTACACAGTTGTGGGCCACAAGCATTCAACCCAACCAGATCGGACAACACTAATCCAACACTCTATGATATCCTCATATGCTAAAAAATCTTATTTACCTTATCAACCATCTAATCTAAAAATCCTAGCTCTAATTACTTCATTTAACTAAATTCATCCCAATATGATGGATTTTTATGCTACATTCTATATATTTCCTCAAAAGGTTCCATCTATATACCTGAATGAAAAATATTATTATAAGAAAATTAAACTAAATACAAATACTAATTCCAAATTCCTTGATAATATAGTGGGAAATATCAAATCATATCTTCTAAATTATTAGTTGTCTGCTCCGATTTTACATTAGATTAAGGATGAAAAGATGTATTGAAATTTAATTCAACACCCATTGGCTTCTAAAGTCCTTTATAAGAATTTTATGTAAACCTGAGATCATGATCAAATAAATTAGAGATGAGAAATCCATGTAATCTGACTGTATCCTTAAGATAAATTATTGAAAGATGATTTAAAGGAATAATATCGCATATTGTTATAAATGTATATTTAGTAAAACAATAAAAAATAACACAAATCACATTATTAAATAAATATTTATTTCATAATCCCACCAAAAAATCCGGGGATATATTCTCCCATTTCTATTTAGGCATTGTAAAAGGATGATGTATCCCCTTTAGTAGTTGTTGCTAAGATTTAACCTATTGAAAATTCTAACATTTCAAGGTAAAATTGGAAATATCTTTATTTAAGCATTATAACCTAAAAAATTCCCAAATATTTTTGAACATCATAATACATCCAGGATAAATGAAAAATGAAGATCTACAAGATTCACTTAGCAATTCCTTATTCAAATGGGAGTCACTTGGAAAACATAAACTCTTTATAAATCTAAATACACATTGTGTAACAACATTAAACTTAAGAAACTTAACATTATTGAATACTTATAATTTTTCTTACAAACCATGATCTTAATTCTAAGCCTACTTAATTCTTCCTGACAAAGATGATAACACTGATTCCTTATCCTAAATAGAATAATTTTCTATATATATAATTTCCAGAACAAAATCTAAAAAATTATTAACTAAATGATCATGTTCCAACTGTAATATAGTGAATGATGCATTATATTTTTGAATCAAGGCATAAAATACCTTTTTTTATTTACATAGATGATATTTAATTGTGAAATTATAATCTTTAATCAGTTTTATCCATCTTTGATGCCTCATGTTAAACCCTTTTTGAATAAATATATCCTTTAATTTTTTATGATGAATTTATTTTTTACATTTCTACCCATATAAATGATGCCTATAGTTTTTTTCAGAAAAAACTATTACAGTTATCTCAAGGTCATGTGTTGGATAATTATACTCATGTGTTTTCAATTAATGAGATACAGGCATGATAACCTGATCATTCTACATTAATACACAATCAAGTCACTTAAGAATCACTATAAATAAAAAATTAACCATTTATTATTATCAAGGATAAAAATGTTTCATTAAGCAATCTTCTTTTCAACTCCTTAAATCATTCATCACATTTATTTTTCTAGATAAATTTAATGCCTCTTCAATTTAACATAGTTAGTGGGATAGATAACCAAGAAAACAAACCATCGATAGTAACCCTCTAATCTGAGAAAACTTAGGATTTGAGTGAAATTTGTAGGCTTTGTACACTCTTATACCACTTTAGTTTTAATTGGATCAATAGTTATTCTATATTTAGAAAAAATATTCCCATGAAAAATATTCTATTGCATCCAAAATTAATATCTACAAATTTTTTAATACAACTTATTTTCATTTAAAGTATAAAAAAAATCCTTTGGGCTTTATCCAGATCTTCATAACTTTTAGACTATAATATAATATTATAAACAAACACAACCATTAATTTATCCAAATACTCATGGAACACTCTATTCATTAAATCCATAAATACAATAGGTGAGTTTTCTAACCTGAATATCATAACAAAAAACTCATAATTACCATAGATAGTACGAAACACCGTCCTTGGAATTTCATCACAATAACCTGCATCAACATAGTTGAAAATACCCCAAACTGCTCCATTCCAACCACTCTAGGTTGCTAATTCAGAAGGTTATTATCCCCCTGATGTTTTTTTACCTCAGCTACCAGGTTTCCTCTATAGAAAATATTTATAAATACACAAGTATTTGATGAAGAAAAATAAAAATTTTCAAAATCTATCTCATGATAATATAACTTTAAATTAGAGTATCCATAAAGTATCTTTTACCATTCTTATAACCTCTAAAGGTATCTAAAATTTTTCTTTAATACCAACTATAACACCCCATACCTTAAATAACCCATAATTTCATGATTTATAATAAGGGTTTTACTATATTATATTTCCATGATATTTTCAATTAATAGTTTTAGGTAATTAGAAAAAACATTACATAACAAGGTGGAAATTTTTACAAAATGACAATTTTTTTCCATAAAACAAGTTATTCAAAAAGACACACCCACTTCATTCAAGATAACTCCCATATCTTGCACTCTAACTTTATTAACTTTTCTTATCATACTTAAGATCTGTGAAAAATAATTTGAAAATTTGGGATGAGAAAAAAAATATCAGTATGGGACATAAAATAAAATAAACATGTTAGACTATTTGTAAACCTGAAAAATACATAATTTCCCCCCTTTTCACAATAATGTTTTGATCTTTAAAATTCACATAATTTTTCATAAAATAACTCAATTTATTAATAGATTTTATAAAACATTTCATATGAAACAATAAATGAAAAAAAAATAATCAAAAGTGTTTCTTTGAAAACATGAAAAATCATCAATACATTTCTATAAAATAAATACTTTTACCATTATGAAAAAGGTCATAAAATTTCCTTAAAAACATAAACTTATTTTCTTAGATTTTTAAATAAAATGATTTACTTTATAAACCACTATAAGAATATCATATAGGTAAATTGGGATATTATCCCTATTTTCACCCTTATAAGAACCCTTACAACTGAATCAACTAATTAGGTAATTTCCATATCTATTTGGAACAACCTGTAACTAGTAAACTCCATAACTTTACCAAATGCATTGAAGGGATATATCAGGTTTACCCATCATTAGAGATATATCAAGCTCACCCATCATTCATTTAAAACATACAAGAACAATTTCATGGATAAAAAACATATAGATTCTATTTTAATCATAGAACCTATTTTATATATAATTTAATCCCATAAGAAAAAACACTTTCAGTTATCTCATAAAAATGGGAAAATTTCTGTTTCCTTAATTTTTTTTAAAACAAAAAAACCCAAGAATATTTAGAGAAATATTTTCTTTTAAAATAACTATGTAATATTGTAGAAGACAAATTATAATGAAAAATATTTATGATATTGGTAAAAATAATTCATCCCAAATATATTAAAATAAAATTCTTTTTCACTTTGATAAAAAAACATGAAAATGACTCATTTGGTAAATTTTTATAAGATTACTTTTTAAAATTTTAAAAATAAAGTGAAAATTATTTGGAAATAAAATTTAATAACATTTTAATTATAAATAATAATATCTTAAACATTTTAAATAACAAGTACTTGAATTTTTGTTCAATGATTACTTTTAAATAAGGTTTTAAAGAAAAATCTATTACCTTAAGTAAAGTATAGATTCATATGTTCTATAAATCCTAAATTATAAAATTATATGAGTTCTATATATGATTAATAAAAATTTTCTTGTTCATTCCATTAATATTATCACTTTTATTTCTTTTATTAACATGTTTTATTTAGTTACTAAAAGTTTATGTTAGATGTTTTGGGGTCGTTTGATTTATAACATAAAAACCACCTTAGCATGTATATCATGGTTAAAGAGGTTATAGTTCTATTATCTCAATAATATTACCAAATTTTTATTTTTCATATTTATTAACTATATACAATTTAAAAACCAATAAGGTAAGACATTCATTAAAAATGAACCATGTCATTTTATGGAGATGATATTCCATACATACACATGAATGAAGTTTTCATTTTTATTACATGTGAAAATAAATAAAGTAAATAATATTTTATTTTTAAATAATGATAAATATTATATAAATGTAATATTTACTCATTAGTTCCATACTTATAACCATCTTTGTAAGGTGTAGATGAAAAATTCACTACATCACTTCGTGGAGGTGGTATCCTATATATACGCAGAGCGTCATTATCAATTTCCAATAGAAGAAAAGAGTAAGAAGGTAAGTAGTATATTATATTAAAAAAGAATAATTATGTAATAAATTTCATATAAATTCATTTTATCCCTAATTTTAACCATCCATATGAATAGGTGATGAAAAAAACACATCACTTCATGGTGGTGGTAATCCACACAGATGCACTAACGATGTTTTCATTTCTCATAAGATGGAAAATAAAATGAAAAAGGGTTGTAAAAATAATCATAATAACATTTTTTTATTTGTAACATACTTATTTTATTATTTTATCAAGGTTAAAGAATATATTAAAAAAGGTAAAATAATAAAAAAAACTTGAAATATGTTGGTTAGGACCTATACCTTCTCCATATACATCCCCCGTTGTCTTACACATTATGCCATCTAGGATTGGTATTATGAGAATAAAAAGACCTCCAAGTCATGGGTAGGAATTATGGGGAGAGGTTTTTTTTGGGAATTTGATGAACTATAGTTCTAAAAATGTGTGCGGGAAGGAGCATATGAGGAGATATTTTATAAGTGAAGGGAGTAGAACACTTTTAATTTTTTCAAACTTTTAAATATTAAAAAGAATTAATCATGGGAAAGTGGATCCAAAACAATAAAATTCTAAATATAAGGTGACAAGGGTCGAAATAACATCATATTATAAGAATTATGATATTATTTTGTGGCATTAAAACTTATTTTACTTTAATTAACCCAATTTATCCTTTACTTTGGTTACACATTTTTACAATGGTTACTATTCATAATGATCATAGATGAAATTAGCCTCATTTTTAAATTTTAACATCATAATTGAAAATATTCTATCCATTTTTTAATATTAAATTTTTATAAGTTTTAAAAATTAGTTTTAATATAATTTTACTAAACATAATGAAAAATAGTTTTCAGAAAATTATGTTTTAAGCATAAAAATAAATTCACACCAAAATAAGATATAATGTTGATTTGTGTGGAATTATTTATATTATGTTTAAAAAAATTAATCTTATTTTACTTTAAAAACAAATCTAAAACATAATGATACTTTTAAATTACTTGATTTAACAAAAATAAATGACAGATTTTCAAAAATCAGTATTTTCACTATTCACTCAAAAATCAATATTTTCAGAAAAAATCACAAAAAAATTTCCAAAATTATATTTGATAATTTTATTCCAAAACTAAATTCATTTTAGTCAAATTAAATTTATGAAATCATAAAATTTATCTTTCAAATAAAACCATGTAATTTAAGGGAAAAAATTTAGTTAAATAAAACTATTCTTTTTCAACTAAAAACTTTTATAAAATTATTTATTAAAATATAATGAATAAAAATCCTTAAAAATAATACTTATAAATCATAATATTTATTTATTTAAATCATTACATGAAATTTTATCATCATTAAATAATAAAAAATCATTAGAATTATTATAAACTTGATTTGATATCATTAAAATAAGGAGTTTCTAGATAAAGCCAACATAGTCAATATATGAACTTGGTTGTAAAAATAAATATTCATTTGAAAAAAAAAATATTACCTACATACATACATATAATATATGAATAATAATTATTTCTTGATGAAAATTGAACAAAACCAGAATGTAATATTTTTTTATAATGTTATAATGAATAATTATAATTTATATGAATAACATGTTTGTTGGGATTAATTTGATTATATATATGGAATTACCCTAGTAAAAAAGAAAAATTAACACTTAATAAAATATGGAAGAAACATATATTTCAAGGGATATTTTAGAAAGAGGGTGGTGACAGTGGAAGATGTTAAGATTATGTATGTAATTATTTTTTGGATTGATATAGGCATGCCTATACATGAAAATAATGATGGATCTAAAACGACACAATCACATTCGTTGAATTAAAGTTACATGTCATAAATAATACCTTATACTTCATGAATTTTCAATTTCAATATTTACTGTTTACATACAAAAAATTATAAAATAATAAACTTGAAAATGAAATAATCAATAAAAAACAAGGTATTCCTAGAACCCGAACCCAAATATTAGAGTATTACATGTAATACTTAAACATGACCTCAACCCAGTTTAATCATCCCATGTATGTAGTTTATGAATCCCTAGTGTCAATACTTTAAAATTTTATATTAAAATCATTAAAAATAATAAATTAATTACATTAAAGATATTTATTTATAAAATATGTAAATGAGAACCTTTATAACACTAAAACATAGAATAATTGTTTTTCCAATTATTTTTTATACCAAATATAATAAAAATATATAAAAAATAATATTATATATAATAAAAAAACAAAACAAAACAAATATTATATTATTTTTTATTCAGAAACACATTTCATTTTAAAAATAAATTAAATAATATAGAATAATTTTATTCCTTTTATTTTTTTATTAAAACTATACTAAAACTATAAAAAATAAAAATATGAATGCAAAAAAACCAATAAAAAGACACAATAAGTATTATATATTTTATTTTATTGAAATAATAACTTTGATTTTTAAAAGGCCAATAAAATAGTACAAAATATATTTTTTATAATATATTTTTTATAAAATAAAACATATAATTTTTTAATGTTTAATAAGTGGTCATAAATCAATTGATATGATCTTATTTTCAATTAGAATATATAATGAAAATTGAGAAAATATTATGTTTTGTATTATAAATATCATGTCCCAACATACCAATAAGTGAACTTCCCTAAATCACCTCCGATAGGCCAGTGGCTTATGACCAATTCTGAGGTTTCCATAGAAAATAATGGGAGATAACTCATTTAATAACCTATCACTTTCTGTCATGAAATGTATTATACAATAATAAAACTGAATAAAAAACCATTTAATAAAATACAAGTATATATAATAACATGTCTATACTAATATGTAGGGAGATTAAAATAATCATCACATACAAGTAACACAACCCAAATAGATGTAAGACCAGATTCATGAAAAAAAGAGAGAACAATGCACAAATACACATGAAAGGGTAAGTAATAATACTCGGTATAGTGATTTAAAGAAGTGAGTTGAACTCATAAACATCTAGTGCTTATGTGATTCATCAATAAACAATGTTTAGAATAAACTAGTATTAAAAAAATCATCATCAATCATAAAAACAACAGGATAAATTATTTTCAAGCTACATATAGCTCACTTTTATCAAACTCACCAAACAACAATGTTTACATTTGTATGTATATTATACACATGATTCTTTATATATAATAATACTAAATACACCCTATGAACTATGTCATATTCAGGAAATATTATAAACTCATAGATCTATATAGTATTCCTACCAATAGAGAAATGATCTAGGTTGTAACACTCTATCCATCAATTCTACCAATATCCCAAATGTTATAAATCCTCCACCCTACATGCAGATAGTGTCTATGAAATAGAAATAAATTATCAGAAATAATAATATCCTCTCACACCCCTTCATAGTTTTATTTCCCAACTATTCACCATAGATTCACCACCATGAAATACTAGGTAATACCTCTATAATAATATGATTACTAATCTGAAACTACATGTCACAATCCGATACCCAAGCTACAACTGTATATTTGATTTGTATCAATATAACAACCCACATCTAAACAAGCCACACATATGAGTTTAATAGAAAGGATTTAATTTTTTTACATTCTTATGATATTTTATGTTTAGATTTTTAAAGAATTGGAAAAAATCATTACATAAAGTATTTTACACTTCCACACTATATACTGACTGACTGAAATTTGTTTTTTATTATGAAAACACTTTTGAGGAAAAAGTGAGAAACCATACATGACTTCAACATTACACCACTTCACCATTTCACCACTTTCCCACAAAAGTCAATACAAGCCTTCACAAAGCACATCATTTATGAACAATGGATGAACAGTCCATTCAAGAATTTCAATGAACAAACCTTCATAGCTGGAGATGACACCGTCAAGACAAGGTTGAGGTACCACGAACCAAGAAACACGAAAATCCGAAGAACTAGACAAACCATAGAACCGGTCTCCTCGTGCGCCCACTGGTGCGACCGTCGACACCAGCCCAAATCCACAAACCAGCCGGCGGACTCTATTCGTAGTTCGCCCAACCCTACAGCGAAGTGAGATTACCCAAGGGACATCCACAAAGGGTGATGAAGAAACTAGAATGAGGAAGAACATGCCATCCGGACGCCGCACCCTACTCCGCAGACACCGCAGTGCAACCATGAGCCAGTCTACCACACCGCATACCAAAATCAAATCAACCACACAAAAAACCATCGATAGCCACATATCCACAGCCAGAGAATGAAGTTTATAAAGCCAAAACCCAACTTCCGTGATACCAACAATGCCACCAAACCAAAACCAGAACACCTTCAAAGGCATGACCTACAGATCAGCACACCCGACCGCCGATACCTCCAAAAACCCAACCAGAGAGCAGCCAATACCACCAAATTGACAGCCATTCAATCATAAACACAAAATCACCAAATCAGAACCTGAAAACAGATTACAAAGCATGAAAATGACCATCCTCCCCCCTCTAAGCCACTAGACCGATCCCAGGAACACCGGATCACCGACATCCAGTAGTGACGAAGCCTAGAAAGAAAACTGGAGCCAGATTCGCCATTGAAGAACACGCCGACACCAAGTACACCGCAACCGCGACGAAAGCCACCCGATGAGGGCACATGGCCGATGACGAACCGAAGCTGCGAATAGCAAGCCCCAGAATGAGTCGTCATCGAGCCACTCAGAACCGAAGCTGCGATGAGATCCTGACGCTAGACCACTCAGAGTCGCACGAAGATGACAATCTGAGATCTCGCATCCAAGAGCACCGAGGCCGTCGAGAGTCGTGGCAAGAACCTGAAGTAGACAAGATTCCACCGAGCCCATAGCGAATCCAGAACTAGAAGATCCAACACCCGATGACGCCGAGCTAAGAGAAGATAACCGCCGCCAAGGCCGGGCCATGCCGGAGGAGGGGAGGAGAC
Organism: Viscum album; assembly: GCA_963277665.1. Classification (NCBI taxonomy): domain Eukaryota; kingdom Viridiplantae; phylum Streptophyta; class Magnoliopsida; order Santalales; family Viscaceae; genus Viscum; species Viscum album. The sequence goes on from OY728134.1 coordinate 333,249,727, forward strand.
GCCTTGAAGTGGAAACCCTAGGCGCGTGAGGGAGAGGGGGTAAGCTGCCTGTCAGAGGCAATTTGAAGCTTACCATCTAACCACACTCATCCAAAATTCCTTCCACACTATATACATTTTTCCAAAAAATGGATTTAAGTTGACACCCCTTTTTAATTCAAGACACTTTTTATTCTTTTAAGATGAGTCCAAATAGAAAATTTTGACCTTGTTATAGTTATCACTCATCCTTAGATCCCATGAAAAACATCTGAAAACGTGGGATGAGCATAATAATCTCAATACAGGATATAAAATAAAATAAATCCATTAATACAACGAAAAAGTAAAAAACCTATTAAAATGTTTATCTTTTTCCATAATAAAACTTTGTTCACATAAATAAACATATTCACATGATAATATCAATATTTTCTCAAATAAAACCTTCAAAACCACTTAGAAGGCATAGGAAAACCATAAATTAATCTTTAAAAACATGATAACTCATGAAAATATTTCTTGAAAAATAAACATTTCACCTTTAAAAGTGTATATTCTTTCCTTTCCCTATAAAATAAAAATATTTCCGTATCAAACCTTAATAAATATGAAATAGGTATCTTGTAGAATCATATTTATAATCAGTTTCCACTTGTTTTTAACCCGTATCAAAATAACGGATGCCTAGTTAATTATATAGTTGTAACCTACATGGTTATCTTCCTCATTTTCACCTTATAATCTTAATTCATTACAAAATTCATTATTTATCTATATTGGGATCACCCATATTAATGAACTATATAGGGCTCAACCTTCATCATATCTAATGCTCATGTACCATATCATGGACAAAAAATTTGTAAGATTTCACTTTTTCAACATAACCCATTAAACCAAACATTTGAATCCATAATCAAAAGTACTTTACATTTTCATATAAAATTATGGAGAAATATCCCTTCCATTTGAAAAATCATAATGTAAAAAATTCTTAGATGAATGAGAATAAATTCTTCTTTGAAAAACCATGAAAAATTATTTATGAATCTTAATAATGAATAACTAATATGATCAAGGGAATATTTTATTATTTTTCATGTCTTTTATATTATCATTATTCATTTTATTTAATATATTAACATATTTTATTTATTTACTAAATTAGTTAAATTTTAAATGGATGTTTTGATGTTGTTCGGTCTTTACTTTTTTAGAAATCCTTTATAGGTTGACCATGGCATATGGTTCATGGTTTAAGAATCTTATTCATGAATGGTGTTTGATTCGTGATGTTTTTGGATTCTATATTTTTGGGTTTTCGATTTTCTCACTAGAAATGGTTGTTTTTGGTGTGTTTTTGTTTGATGATGTTTGAATGAAGTTGTGGCTAGTCTTCACACACACATGCGATGTTTTCATTTTTCTAAGAGATGGAAAGAAAATAAAATAGATAAATTTTTACCTTGACATTATCATATTTGTTTATAAGTATCATATTCATTCATTAATTTCATCCTTATGACCATCCATGTGAGGTAGTAATGAAAAACGAACCACATCACTTCATGGAGGTGGTTTTCCACACAAATGCACGAGTAATGTTATCATTTTCTAATGGATGGAAGGGTAAGAATATAGATAACATATTATATTTAAATAATCATAATAATTGAATAAATATCATAAATATTTGATATATTCATCATAATAACCATCCATGTGAGACAATGATGAAAAACAAAACACATCGCTTTATAGACGTGGTAGTCCACACAAAAGCACGAGTAATGTTTTCATTTCCCATAAGATGGAAATTTAGATGAAAATACTTGTAACATAAATATAATAAAATTTAATTATATTTAAGATATTAATTTCATGTTTATGGTATATTTTAAGGATGTAGGATAAGAAATAAATAGGGAAGAACTCAGTTAAGAGTTATACCAATTCTTTGGAAAACATCATTTAGATTACATCATAAGACCTCTAGGATGGTATTTTATAGAGGATAAAACCTTTATGAAAATTTATGGAGAGTTTATAAGGTGTTTTTTAGATCTTTTATGAGCTATGGTGGTCAAATTTGTAAATAAATGATGATAAGAGGTTCCCTTTTATAAGTTAGGAGAGTGACACTCTTGTAATTATTATTAACTTGTAAATATTATAACTGTCTTACTCATGGTAAAGTATTACTAAAAAATAAAATTTATAATATAATTTTATAAGGTTTGAAATTATATTAGCCAATAATATTTATTTTTTGACCTTATCACAATGTTTTAACCCTAATAAATCCATTTTATCCTTTACCGTAGTGATAAAAATTCATCATAGACACTATTCATGATGAAATAAATGAAATTGAACTCATTAATAAATTAGAAAATCCTAATTAAAAATATTAAATAAAATTTTAATTTTTTAATCTATACTATCCTAAAAAATTAATTTTAATATAATAATGAAAAAAACAATGAAAACCCGTTTTTTAGAAAAATGCATTTTTATGATGAAAAATGAATTTATACCAAAATAAAGTATAATTTTGATTATAAAGTAATTATTTCGATTATTTTTACTAAAATTTAATTAATTTTACTTCAAAACCAATCCAAAAAAATTTGGGACTTTATAAATACTTGAAAAATTACAATTTTAATAAAAATTGGTATTTTTCACTATTTACTCAAAAATTGATCTTTTTAAAAAAATCCCAAAAATTCACCCTAAGATAAATTAAATATGTTAAATCCCAAAAAAATATTTTTCATCAAATTAAAATTATAAAATATATCAATTTATATTTTAAATAAAACCATGTAATACATGAAAAAATTGTTTAGTTTAAAATAATAACTATTCACTTTTCGATTGAAATATTTATTACATTGGTTGTCACATACTTCCCCATTCATGATATTATGTCCCCATAATTTTATTCATTACTTAAACATATGAGGTCATTATTACCTAATATATCTTTCATATTTCCATGTTTCTTCTTTCATCATATTATTATTATATAAAACCTTAATCAAATGTTAACCTTATTCTGGAAAACCTACTATCTGTGATATAAAATTTGAACAAGATTTTATTCATAATAAATTTTTTTGACAAACTATTCCACCTCAAGGATCAAAAAATTATAGGAATTAATTACATATTTCCTTAATAATGAAATATGAAACGCATCATATACCTTGGATAATATTAGAGGTAAGACTACTTGGTAATCAACTGATCCAACTTTCTCTAAAATTTCGAATGATTCAATAAACCATTAATTTAACTGTCCATTTTTTACCAAAATGAATAATACATTTCCTTGTAAATATTTTAATAAAGACATAAACACCTACTAAAAATATAATATCTTTCCTATGGTTTTATAGATAACTCTTATGCCAACATTAATATACTGTTATGTGTTTCCAAATCATATTTACCATCTCAGCCATTTCTTATACCAGTTTTGGTCCCAAAAACTTCCTATCACCAATTTTTTCATAACATTATAGAGTTCAAAACAACTTCCATATAATTCCTTAATGGGTTCCATCTAGGTACTATAATGAAATCTATTATTATAAGAAAACTCAACTAATGAAATATGTAGATTCTAACTTCTCTCGTAATCCATTGAGTAATCTTGAAGCATATCTTGAAAATTCTAAATAATTTTATCCTAATATCAATCTGATTAAGGATGAAAATTTGTACTAAAATTTAATCCATTACCCATTTACTTTTTAAGTCCTTTCAAGAAAACTAATGATAAATCCAAGATCACCGTCAGATACAGTACAAAGTGGAACTCTAGGTAAAATGATGATATCTTTAAGATAGATTATATATGGTGATCCAAAGATATAATATCTTGAATAGGAAGAAAATGTGAATACTTAGTCAATCGATCAATAATAACCCAAAAATAATTATTACATCAATATGTCTGGTAATCCTACCATGAAGTCCCTGGATATATTCTTCCATTTCTATTTAGGTATAAAAAAGTCTAATTTATCCCCTCTGGTAGTCGTTTCTCAACATTAAAATATTGAAAAGTAAAACACTTCATGGTAAAATCATTAATATATTTCTTCACTCCATCCAATAAATAATATCCCCAAAGGTATCTATCTATCTTAGTGCTTTCCATATGAACATAAAATAGAGATCAATGATCTTCACTCAATAATTTAATCTTTAATTGGGAATCACTTGGCACACACAACCTCTTTCCAAATATTATAACACCTTTTCTAATAATGTAAAATTCAGGAAACTTAACATTCTTAATAAAATATAATATTTTTTACAAACCATGATCTTACATTGAGAAAACATAATTCTATCTAATAATGAATACTACACTGACACCTAAACAAAAAAGATGGAGTTTCTACTTGCATAATTTCTAGGACAACATCAATTAAATCATTTAACAGAAGATCATGTTCTGAACATAGCATAGTTAATGATGCATTATATTTTTGATTCAAGGCATCAAATACATTTTTTTATTAACCTATATAATATTTGACCATGTAATCATAATCCTTTATTAGTTCTAACCATATTCTCTGCATCATGTTCAACTTTTTTGAGTCAATATAAACTTCAAATTTTATGGTTAGTATATAGTTCAAATTTCACTTAATATAAATTATTTTACTATATTTTTAAAGAGGGACCTACAAAATTTAGTTCAATTTCATGAATAGAATAATTAAAATATTGAAGTTTCAATAGAAAATATGCATACAAAATCCCTCAATCATTTTGCATCAAAAAACAACCAATTCCATTCAATAAAACATCACTATAAAATGATAAATTTACCATTTATTATTATAAAATATAAAAATAGATAATTAACTAGTATTATTTTTTAATACCTATAAATATTAATCACATTCCTTCATCTTGATGAATTTAACTCATTTTCAAGTTAACCTGGTTAGTGGGCATGATAAATGAGAAAGGTTTTCAATAAACTATTAATAGTAACCCATTCATCTAAGAAAACATTCAATCTAAGTGAAATTTGTAGGAATTGGAAACTATTCAATCACATTAGTTTTAATAGAATCAATAGTTATGTATTATTTAGAAATAATATTCCTAAGGAATGAAATCTTTTGTTACTAAAATTAATATTTTCTAAATTTTCCTTATAACTTATTTTCTTTTAAAGTTCATAGAATAATAATTATATATCTTTAATGATCCTTTTAAATTTAATAATAATACAAAGCATAATTAATTAATACCACTAAAAATGTATCAAAATATCCACGGAAAACTATTTTCATAAGATCCACAAATACATCAGGTGAATTCATCAAATCAAAAAAATAACCACATACTCTTAAAGGACATGTACAAAGATACATTATTAAAATTTCTTTCTCTTTAACTTGAAGCTGATGATTTGTGGAATTGAGATCAACATTAAAAAAATACTGAGCTCCCTATAGTTGATCAATCATGTCATCAATATGAGAAAACTAATACTTATTCTTAATAGTGATGTTATTGAGTGATCTATAATCAATTTGAATACTCATGGAAACTTCATTATATTATACAAAAAAATAGGATCACCCTAAGGAAAAATGCTAGGTTGAATGAAACCCTTAACACGAGGCTCTTATAATACTTTTTAAATATTTAATTTTCTAATGGTGTCATACAATAAGGGGGTTTTTAATTGTATTTTCATTAAGAACTAAGTCAATAGTAAATTCAACCACCTGATAAGGAATAACACCATGAAAATCACCAGTAATTAGTTACATATATTAATCTACTTTTGTTGTATCACTAATTAGAACAACTTATTTATTTTCAACAACATGTGAAAGATAAATTTCACTCCCATATTTAATCAATTTTTAGATTCTTAATATGTTATAAAAGGAATGAATTTATTCTTATATACAAACTAAAAATCATTTTGAAAAATAACATATTTATCTATAAAATCAATCTTAACATGATAAACCAAAATCCAATCCATACCCATAATAAAATCAAACTCTACAATGGTAAATATAATAAGATTTTTATAAAAAATAATTACACATGATAAAATGAATATCCTTATAAATCCTTGTTTGTTTACTCCCCTATAAGTTTTTAAAAAAAAATTTTGACTTCATTTATTAAGATGGAATTTCCATTTTACACAAAAATTTCCCAAAAATAAAAGAATTCGTAGATCCTGAATCAAAAAATATATTGGAAAAAATAAATAAATAATTAATGTATTGTTCACCACATTATTTGAATATGAAGCACCAACCATAGTAGTTGTGACACCCTGAACCCGTGCTCCTGAGTCTGATTCCATAAAAACATACTTTACATACTAGCTTCAATACCAACTAAAACTTTTCAAACATAAATATCCCATAATTACTTGATTTAAATCAAATATTTCATTACATATATTCTCAATACCTTTTTGGTTTATATATTTAGATAATTAATAAAAAAATAAACAAATAAATCTCATGTCTTTATCAACTGATGGATATTTTTTCCATTATATAAGAAACTACTTAATATATAACGAGTCTTCAATATCTGCACAAAATTATCAAAAAAATCTATCCTCTTATACATATCATGTGTAATTGTTTTCTTCATAACCTAGATAAATGAGAACATAAGAAGGGGTGAGCTCAAACTCTCAATGAGGTAAAAATATAACTAAAGTTGTCAAAAATATAAGTATGATATACATAATATTATAGGAATAAATAATATAATTAATACCATAATAAACTAAAACTAAGATCACGATATATCCATGATAACAATGAAAACATGTATATCAATAATACTAATCTCATACTGGTTGAATACATAATGTCATACATAAAAAAGTTGTTATCAGGGCCTTATACCAAGAAACTATACTGATATAGGGAGAGGTATACACAAAAACCCAAACTAATTTGTCTCATGTGAAATATCAATGTGTCTATGGGATATATAATTCTAGGACCCACCCATCACATAATTAAGTACAATGAATTCACTATAAAAGTCAACAATACGTCTCATATCATTCCCTAAGGAACCTTTGATTGAATAAAAACACTATTATCTATATAATGAATAATATAAAATATCAATACATGATAAACATACATTATTAGTAAATAATAATCAAGAATGTAAATACATTTTCCCATGTCAATAAAAGTTATAACATGATTATAACCCATCTTGAGAAAGAATATGGATGGTCAAGAAGTACATTGTCAACTTTCTAATAATCATTCATATTGCAATAAAAATATACTACATGTGAATAATTTTACCCATGGTAATAAAAGGGATAAAATGATCATAAACTATCCAAATAAATAAGGTGGATAGTTCTAAAAGAACATAACACTAGTGTAACAAAGGAAACATAAAAGGATGTTGACATAGATGAAACACATCCTTTCAAGAAAATTCTTAAATTATACCACCCAAGAAGAGATCAAGAATTGATTTTTTTTGGTACCATGAGTTTGTTCCAAAAAAATATAAATATATATTGTAATATAAATAGTAAAACATAAACCCTATTAGGCTAAATATTTTTTAAAATGAAAGGGAAATGAAAGTGAAAACATAAAATATATTTCAAATTTTTTTTTAAATATTGACATGAAAATTGATGTTAAGGGTCACATACAAAATAATTTTTCATAATGTGAATAAAAAGTCTTTAAAATCTATTATTTTTTTTAAAAATCTTCAATAATAGGACTTGAAAATAGATAAGGTTTATCTTGGATAAATGTACAAAAAAAGATAAAACAAAATAAATTGAAAGGTAAAACCCCTTTTTATTATTTTCAAATCACCTTTTTTTAAAACTCACATTTTAAGAAGAGTAGAAAACATTAATTTCTATCAAAACATAATTTTTCCAAATGGGATTATGAAATATTATAGTGGGAGAACCCAGGAATAAAAGTAAAAGTTCAATATAAAACATTATAACTGAAATAAAAAAATACTTGAGTTATCAATATCTCTTATGGGAAATAAATTCCATGAAATATGAAACATTTGAAAATGGGTCTATGTGGAAAAAATTTAAAAAATTTGATAATAACACATGATAAAATAAAAGGGAATAATTTACCCAACTTATATGAAATAAGTTTAATAGGATAATCATAACTCAATGAATGAAAGTAGAGTTACAAAAATCCTTACTGATGGGGAAACAATTGAATTAATAGACACTTGAATAAGATAATATTATTTGGGTTTTAAATCTCATGAAATATAAATAGTATGATAAAAATATATCTATGGGAAGTGAATACACTATTCAAATAAAACATAGTGCACAAAATGTATTATATCTCAAAGAATCATAATTGAGACCAAGAAAATCCTTAATTTTTTTTTAATCTTTTGTATTAGAACCACTTAAAATATTGGTAATTTAATATAAATTAAAATAATATGATTAAAATATAATTAATTATATGATATATAAAAATTTTAGTATATACACCACATAAATAAAATTAGGTACATAGTACCAATGATGTTCTAAAGAGATGAATTTGAGATGAAAAACCTTACCTTATTCCCTTTCCTAGTTGATGAGACTCTAGACTCATGTAAAATAGAAATAGATACCTTCATAATCTATTTCATAACCTTATTCATATATATTACCTTTTATATCCCTTATTTATAATTATTTATAATGGGTATATCGGTTAGTTATAACTTATTTCAACATTGGATGATAATAACATTCACCGTTTTTGCACGTTATATAATATTGATATCATTATCAAATATTTGATACCAAGTTCTTAATTAATATATAATTTAATATATACCAAAAGATTCTGAGTATAGTTTGGCAAGCCAACACATACCAACCAATTTTATTTGAAAAAACGAAAGTATAACAGAAAGGGTGACTGAGTAAAACAAAGGGAAACCCTCATCCATAAAAGAAACTACATAATAGGAAACTTAGGATCATCGGTGTCAGCATAATCAAAAGTTTCACAATAGAATTATTTATTAAAGAGTGCTAAATATTTCTCTCTGATCTTTTTCTATTCTAGAGTGAGCTTCTGTGTGGAATCACTATTCCCATCCCAACCACACCCTCATTGATTTTAGCGAACAAAGATGATACTTTAATAATGCATTAAATACATAACATAACATTTAAAAAACCCTAAAAAATAATTATTTTATTATTATATTATAATAATATTAGTATTTATATTCCCATAATCATCCATGGTTGAGTTTTATTGCTTTGTTCATGTAGGGGTTAAAACGACCCAAACTCTTACACACTTTAACTTTATGGGTGAGTATGGTTAAAGAGGTGTTTATTTTGACATAGTATAATTATAATATAATAATAATTATATTATTTTTATTATTTATATTATTTTTAACTAGATTTTAAGATGTTTGGATAAATAATTAAAAGCTATATGGAAAATGAAAAATGGTTCTTCTTGGAGGCATTATTCTATGCACATGCATAATTGACGTTCGTTTTTTTATGAGTGAATGGAAATTAATAATTAATGTTTATAAAATTAATATAATAACAAATAATTATAATAATTATACTGAATTCATCATATTATTATGGTTATAATATATTTTAAAGAGTAATATTAAGAATAAAAACTTATGAAGGAGGAAATACTTACATTAGAGACTTGATATTTCCTTGGAATACTCCTTTGAATTAAAGGTCTTAGGATAAATTAGTGTGAACAAGGGATTTATGAAGTGTGAGTGTAATATATTAGGAGAAAAATGTAATAGTTTCAATTAGTAATTATAAGTTCTAGTGTAGCTTCATAAGGGTGGAAGTTGTATCCTACTATAAGTTAACAAAAAACCAGTTTTGAAAAAACATATCATTTTTATATAATGTCATGACACTATTCAAGGTAAAATATCACAAAAGTGGAAAAATATGGGGAATGAAAAAATATGAGGTCAAAAAATAATCTCATATATTCATTTTGAGACAATTTAATAGTGATTTAAGGCTTTTATTTTTTTTACTTTAAAACTTTTACCCAAATTAACTTTTACTATGGTAACTAGTTTATAACTATATAATTTTATATATAATTAAATATATATGGTAATTCCTATTACCTAATTTTTAAATTATAAACCTATATATTATCACCATTTATTCTAATTAAATTTATTAATGATATGAAATTAAATTTTAAATTAAAATAGGTTATATATACGAAATTTGTTTTTTGTTGGACGAGGTTGTTTTTACCATTAAGTGATCTTAATATTATATAGTATTTATTAATAATTAATTTATTATTAATATATATATGTATATATTATTAAAAATATTATTATATTCTTAATTTAAAATATATTAATATAATTTATTATATAAAACGTCTGCGCTGTCATTAAAACAATTCGAAAGTAACATTTTCATTTTTAACGTGGCAATTGGCATTAATAATGGAAATATAATTTTTATGAATAAAAATGAAATTGTAATTATTAAATAATATTAACAAGATTATATAAAATATTACACCTATTTTATAAAATTAAATTTCAACAAGTAGGTAAATTAATTTTAATGTTAGCACATATAATGTGTAAAAACCCATTTTTTGAAAAAATGTATTTTTTAGAATATAAATTATGCACAAAAACAATTATCAACATAATTAATTATAATTATATTAATAATATTAATATGGTTCAAATAAGATTATGTGACGTTAAAATAAATCCAAAACCTAATTTCTCCATGCTTAGATTTAACTAAAGAAACAAATGAAAAAAACTTTTTCATAAAATATTACTTGCTTTTCAAAAATGATATTCATGGGTTTTATAAATTGAAAATAATATTTTTAAATTATTTATTTTAATATATATATATATATATATAATTTTATATAATTTTTTTTCAAAAACATATAATACATATAAAAGTGATGATATTAGTAAATCATTATTTTTCACTATTCACCTAAAAAACAATTATTTCATTAAAATACAAAAAATTAATTTTAAGATAGTGTTATTACTATAAAAAAAGCTCATTTTTTTTAAATTCAAATAAAAAAATTTATAAATTCAAATTTTTAATAAAATCATACAATATAATGAAAAACATCTTTATTGGAAAATAAAAATTTCAAATATTAACTATTATTATTATTATTTCATATCATTTACCAAATAAATTGGTGTTAAACAAATATTAAAATCAACCATAATTTATCATCATTAATGACATGTTTCTTGAAATATAAATTCACATCAAATATAAGGCAATTTTATAGAATAATACTTTTCTAAACAATAAATGATATTATTATCCATTTTAGGTAAACTAATTGAATTTCATTCATATCAAAAGTAAACTTTATTTTCTCCATACATATATTTTATAAAGTGATTACTTCTATTCAATCCTTATAATTTAATGTCTAGGTTTTATGGGCCATACTTAAATATTTATATTTTATCTAAATATATTGCTCTTTCATTTAAGTTTGGTGTTGTGTGTGGTGAAAGATGTTAAACACATTTAATTATTTAAAAGTAATCATATTTTAAGATATCTAGGTGTTACATTAACCTTGCTAAATAAATTTCATCTTCTCAATTTTAATTATTACACATTGATGAAATTAGGTGACGATATTCTTAACATATTCATCATTTGTGGCATAACCTCTAATATGTAATCCACCATACTCTCTTAGGCTATATCAAGTTACATATATTTATTCAATTTTTTTATCCATTAATAAAATAATATACCCAATTATTTATACATATTAATCATATATCCTCAAAACATACCTCTCCCAAAACCACTTGAAAACCAAAGATGTTAAAACATATTGAAACCATATACTGTTCCAAAAATTAATAGCATCTTTAAACCTAAAATGATAGTATCCACTACTTAATAATGTCAAAAACCATTATATATATATAATAATCCAAAATATGAGATATACCTCCCCAAAAATATCATGAATCACCTTTTCATTAAATAAATAATCAATTACAAGGCTATCAATACTATATAACTCAATTTTCTCAAAATCAATCAACCATTTATTACCTAAAAATCATGCATATTTTAAACTTAAGAGTTATCCAGTCCTCAATCATGTGTTATTAAATAGTTATCTCCCACAAATATCCTTTACAAAAAAATCATTTCTCAAGGAAATTAATACCATTTAATATATGATTTAAAACTATTAATAAAAAAATACTAAAGAAAAATCTTTCGATGTTTCACATAATCGTCAATAACATTAGAATATACCAAAATGTCGTCGATAAATATCACTTCACTAATTAAAATAGATAAGAGTATCTATAATTAATTTCTATTATGATATTAATGTCATTACTATAGGTAAGACTAGGAAACTCACCTTTTCCATCATAATAAGAATATACTAAAATTATTATACATTTAGATATACTTCCTTAGTTTTTGTAAGACATAGTGAATCCTAAATACATACCTTTCTTAGCTTCATATTTATGGTCCCATATAACATCCCGACCTAGGTGCCACTAAATTGGTGCTTATAATTGGTGTGCTATATGACCTTAAGTGTGCTTCCCTGTACTATTGAGGATGCTGACCAGTAGTGAGGGTCTAATGAGGCACATGGGAAACTATACCCTCTTTAACAGAGTAATAAAATAGTGGAAAACAAAATAAATAATAACCAAGTGATAATGATAAAGAAACATGAATCATATTAGTAATTTCCTAAAACTAGTAAATTCCCATAACTATACAAATAAACATGCCATGTCATAGTAGTGTCAAGTGCTAAAGAAAACCAAAATAAGAAACTAAGAAAATCCCTAAAACAGGTCCTAACATTTTTTCTTGTCCCATCATCCATGCTCTATCCTGAACCCCATATCCACTATCTAACATAGGGCATTTACCCTTATTTTTATGTAGAACCATGAAATATGCTCGGGTACTCAAACAAGGCACGAGTAGGGAATGAGTACAACTCATCAATCCACCAAAAAATAGTGTCTACAATAGTATCCAATCTAATAAAATTTGATGAAGAAGTACAATAAATAATAAAAAAGAATTAAATAAAGCATATTTCATTATTTAACAATATTTTAATTAACCACTTTTATTATCAGTTCCACGTGATACCCATAGACATCAATACTGTATTGACCCACGTTAGTCATTTGAATCATATGTCATATGAGTCAAAGGATAACATACAAGGAAAATCATTACAAGAATCCAACTGGGATTTAGAGAATCATGTTCAACCATACCAACCATGATATATAATTCCATGTCCATACCCTTGAATTTAGAAGCATTAGTCTATATTCTGAAACTTACTATGAATAAGGGCAGCTAAAGAATTCATCTGGGCCACCCAAGGGAGAGGATCATCAGTCCAACATCCTACCAACCATTAGTAACATTACTAGAGGCCAACATTAGTGACCTTTTTATAAAATAATAACAACTATGATTCACCATTTCATTTTATCACGTTTCCATTATTCATTAAATTAATCATGTTCTCAATTCCCATAGTAATTCCATTTCACAATTTAAGAACATTATAACCACATGGACATGTATCTTTTATCATTCATCATATTAACCCATTTAAAATCCATAACCCACTAAAATCATCCAAGTTAATCCAAAACCCTATTTATTCCAAGGTAACATTCTAATCATAATTATAATTCATTTAATCTCATAAACCCTTCAATTTATCATCTAACATCCAAATTCCCATGTTTAAGGAAGTGATGCCCATATGCCCAATCCAATCATCCTAAATGAATCCAAAGGGGATCGTGAGTGGTTTGACACATCCTTTAAACAAAAAAATTATTATTTTTTAACAAGGAATCAAATTATAATCACAAAAACACAAAATAAAAACCACATACATATAAACAAACATCAATACTATGGGATATACTTATAGACCACTTACCACAAGCTTATAGAATAGTGATTTTTAAAATATGACCCTCGATTCAATACCAAAAAACCCCCAATTCACAACCTAATAATAATTTGAAAAAATAAGGGTTTAAGGATTTGGAATGAGAGAAAATGTTCCATAATTATTCTCTTATAAAAAATAATAAAGGGGAGTTATATAATTACCTGGAGATTCAATCCTAAACCAATGATCCTTTGAAAAACCAAGGATCAAAGGAGAATCAACCTTGAGATTCTTGGGATGAAATGGTTTATATACCTTACTTCTATAGGTGGAAATGTGGAAGAAATTGGGTAATAATTATAAAATATTGGGGGGGGGGGGTAAAATGGGAAATTCCTCCACTTTAAATGAGGTTCTTATTTTGGCCACATGGTGAGCCAAACCATGCTCTAGCCATGCATCCAATTTTGTCTAAATAGAGGCATGGGTATCATAGTTTTATTTAGAGCCCACATGGTTAGGAAAATCATAATAAGGCTATTTATTTTTCAATATCTAAGGATGTATGGTTTCTAGGCCCCCCTTGCATAGTTTTCAACCATGCACCATACCCCTATAGGCAACAAAGTTATGGTGAATGGTTCGTACCAACCATGTACCAAATATACTCCCTATATAGCGTGGACTATTTTCGTCATATTTTATGTCCTTAACCTCTAAAAGACCCCAAAGACCTATTATATTATTGGGAAACCTTCCATTAAGCATTTTAATGGGAGTGGAATAAAAAATTTAAATAAGAACATACCTCCTTAAAAGGTTTGGATCTTACAACCTCACCACCTTATAACTGATCATCCTTGAGATACACTCCTAAGAATTTTTAAGCATCCAAGGTTAAATGATCAGGACACCAATCCTGCATATCTTATTCATACTCCAAAATTTACTATTAAATGTTACCATGCTTCCATGAAACTCATACTAAAGGCAAAATATTACCCCACAAAAATTTCTTAGTATGACCTATAATAAGAACTAGATAATCCTCAAAGGATGCATCAACCTCAATATACACATAATCTATGTCAATCACATGATACAGGTTGGGGTGATACATCCAAAGATGTGACACATGAAAAAAATCATGCATACCACTATACCACTGTAGAAAATCTAATTGGTAAGATACTGATCAGATACTCTCCACAACCTCAAATGACCCCACATATCTTGGTTCCAAATTGACCTATCTCTAAATCTAATGGTGAAAAAATAATGATGACACCTGAAGGAACACACAGTTACCCATTTAAAACTCCAGAGATCAAATATGTCAATCAACGTATGAATTACATCTACTATAGTCCATATCCATATGCTTATAAACCAACTAAATCAACTATGAAATATCCTATATGAGACTTAGTCCCAAAAACACCAATTCCATTTCTTCCATCCAATATATGGGATATCTACATGGCCTACCATAGAGAACCTTGTATAGTACCATCTAAATAGTCATATGATAACTATTTTTATAGGTGAACTCTATGAGAACTATGCGTTTCTCCCAAGATCCACCAAAGTCTTGGATACATTCCCTCAACATGTCCTCTAACACCCAAATAATATGTTTTAATTTTACATCCATATTCAGGTGTAAATATGTACTCAAAATAACATGAGTACCTTGCACCTTCTACAAACCTTATAAGAAGAATGAAGTAAAACATAGATAACAATTTGAAACAATACTCTAAGGTACCTCATGGAAACATACTATCTTATAGATATACATGTCACCAAACTACTCAATGGTGAAGGTCTCCCATATCCGTAATAAATGATCTACATTTTTTAACCAATCCAAAATCACCCAAATTTCATCATTATTATGAGGGATAATAGGAATTTCCACAAAAATATCTATGGAAACATCATCCCACTTTCATTGTAGAATGATAAATGGGTGTAAAAGTCCAAAAATACATTGATTCATAGCCTTCAACTATGTACAAGTTTATAATTTCATTATAAAACTTGTCATATCCTTTTTCATTCATGACCACCAATAATGTCTACAAATATCATAGTACATTTTGGTTAAACTAGGACAAACTGCCCACTTTAAGGCCTGAAACTCATGTATTGGCTCTACCCACATACAAGAAGGTATAAAAACATGATCATGAATGTTAATAATATTATCCTCATAAATAATTTAATTGAAAAGTGGATCCCTAACTTCAAAACTATCCCTCAAAACTAAACATTCAGAATCATCCTACTGCATCATATTAACATGGTTTGAAAGAGAGTTATCCAAGGAAAATGACCTATGTGTCATCAGATCATGCTTCTCTTAGACACATATATACATATCTATAAGAAAAACTATCATATTCAACGCATAACTAAACTTTTAAACTACCTGAGTCAATTTATTATGACTAAATTCATTTGTAATAGTATTTACCTTCCCTGACATATAAGCTAGATCAAAGTCAAAAGACAACATATTATCAACCCATATTTAGTATCAAAGGTTTAAATCACATTGGGTAAACATTTGCTTAAGGCTCTTATGATCGGTTTAAGAAACAAACTTCTCACCCAATATATAGTGCCACCAACATTTCAACGCACAAACAACTATGTTCAACTCAAGATCTTATATAGGGTAGTTCCATTCTGGAAGAATCAAATATTGTGATCCATAAACAGGAACTGATATCCCTACAATAACACTACCTCAAGTTTGACCTCAGATGAATAATGAAACAAGGTGTACTCCTTACTAGGATCGGGTAAGATCAGGATTAGTGTAGTGATCAAATTCTTATTCAGATCCTTGGAAGCATTATCACATGCTTCATCCCACTCAAAATTTATTCCCTTATTATTCACGTCAAAAAATGGTGCTTCAAAGTGAGAAAAGTCTTTGATGAACCTAAACTAGTAACCTGATAAGCCCAAAAATATTCAGATATCAATTTTTTTTGGGATTCTTCTAAGATACAACTACTTGAACCTCCTCTAAGTTCAATGAAACACATTCCTTTGAGATGATGTGACCCAATAAATGCACCTTGTTGATCTAGAAATGAAACTTTTATAGATTTTCATATAGATTATACTTTCTAAGTGTACTCAATATGATGTTAAGATGTTAGAAACAATCATTACGAGTCTAGAAGTACACCAATATTTCATCCACAAAACAATTACAAAATGATCATGGTACAAGTCTAATATCCAATTCATCAAATCCATAAACATAGTAGAAGAATTCATTAGCCTAAAAGGAATCACAATGAACTCATATAAATCATACCCACTTTTGATATAATTCCATGATATATCATAATGTATCACCCTCAATTAATGGTAACGTAATCTCAAATCAATATTTGAGAACACACAAACATCCTCTAGTTGGTCAAGAATATCATTAATATACATAAGTGGATATGAATTATTAATATTCATATGGTTATACTTCTGATAATCAATACATAAACATAAATTTGTTTCTTCCTTAGAAAAAAACACTAGATATCCCAATGTGATACACTTAAATAGATGAATCCATTATCCTCTAATTCTTCTAACTGGGTTTTAATCTCTGGTAGTTTTTGGATTCCATTATGTAGGTAATAATAGCATCAAGAATTATCTCAATCATAAACTCAACCTCTATCTTAAAGGGTATCCCTAAAAATTCCTCAATAAACATGTAGAAAAACTAGTCCACTATAGGAGGTAAGACATCACGATCCAATCCACCATCATCCTGCATAAGACTTTCCACCTGGGCTGTGAGATCACAAAATTTATGATGAATTGTCCCTACATGACCTACATTAATATTAAATTCCCTATGATGGACATATGTGTCACCCTCAGGAGACTTGAAATTCATTCTCCTCTAGTAATAGTCAATTTGATCTTGCTATGTAACCAAAAGTTCCACACCCAATCATACCTCTAATGGAATAACGATATTCATTAACACAAAAAATACTTCACAGCCACACCCAAAACGTTCACCAACCCCACTGATATAAAATTGTGAGAAGAACATGTATTAAAAAAATGAATTATAATGTGTGAAAGATACAAGAATCACACCTTGAACAACCAATAGAACAACCTCGTCATCGATGGGTGAAAGATGAACTGCATGCAACTGGACTGTCCCTCTACCCTATATTCCTATATGAGTCTCTTGGGTTAGACTACCTTGTTGATGTGGATACTCCTATCCTGAATTACCATTCCCTCCTCCCTGATCGGTATAGCTGGTAGAACTACAAATACCTGACCAATAAGAGGTATCTGACCCCTGCTAGTTATCTACATAATCCTTGGTCCCCCCATTTCTACCCATTTATTGTGGGTTTCTATAAAATCTATGTATGTGACTCATACTCCAACAATCATGGGATTCCACAAGTGTTCGTGGAAACTAACCACACATGTGGTCTAATATTACATACTGATAGTAGATCATTTGATCACTTCCTTGTGAAACTGATCCTTTACCTTGGTTACTCTATCCACCACTACCCTAGTATATGTTCTCATAATGATGCTTCATACTATTTGAATATGTACCACCAGTTCACCCAAATGAAGCCGTCTTCCCAACACTAGAAACCTCTTTCAGGTTCCCCTATAAAATGAGAGACTAATCAACTACCTCATCAAACATCTTCAAATGAAATATATATACTTGGGACATGATCTCATATCTAATTCCATCCTAAAAATTTCTTGTCATAACTGCCTCATATCCTCTCAATATTGGAGAAAAAAAAACTACAAATCAATGAAGAAACTATCATAACCCATCATTGAAAAATTTTCCCAGGTCATTCACATGAACTCTTTAGATTTTATTTTCATTAGTGTATTGAGGTAAAATTTCTCTAGGAAATTCTATTGGAATTACTTCCATGTATTCCCTCCAACTACACATATCAATCCTAAATACCCCCAACACTTCATTAGTCCTTATAACATGTAAGCTTCTAGCATAACTCTCTTATTAGGAGGAGTCTCTAAATGATACAATATTTTTTGATAGACTCAATACAGAACACAACTACCTCAAGTATACCGTATATGAAAAACATCAAAGGGTTTTCTAGATAAAAATATTTCTTAAAATCAAACATACTCAATTCTACCTACCTTGGGTATATCTTTATAAATTTTATAAAATAGGAAAATCTCCCATGAAATGGATTATCCTACCTATAACCTGAGACCAACAGTGTTTCAGGTCCCATTACTAGAGGAGCATTCTCAGCAATATCCTATGGTCACCCAATTAGTGAACATTATCGTGGTTGAATCTATTTACAATTCCAAAACACACATATCAAAACATGTAACATATAATTTCTACAGTTAACAAAAAATAGGGCTCACTACTAGCCATACACAACAAATTTTTCATACCTTATCCCAATGGATATAATCTCATGTCTATCAATACCCTCGACTATTCATATTGTAGTCCATGGATAAAACGAGTAATACAAACATACATAATTACATGCCTGTCATTAAACAAAATTTTAACCATTTCAATTTATCAACTTTCAACTTAAATAATTTTACGATTCTTTGTTTGGAACTATTTTATTAAAATTGATAGAAAATCATAAATAATATTCATTTTCCATAACCTAAATTTCCATGATTTCCCAACATGATGCATGTCACAAAAATACCAAAATTCCTAAAATTATTCATGAATATACAAACTTCATACCATTCCAGACCATGAATAAAACCTCAAAAAAAAATAACATCACACCACATATGTATTACCCAATGTGAAATAACATCCAACTATAACAAGCGAACATCAATAATAATGATCCCACCCTAGGTACTTTGGTTTTTCCCTACACATGGGTTAGATAATCCCATACATGAGATCATTTAAAAGGCCTAAAACATCCTAACATCCTATTGAACTTCAAAAAAAGTAATACAATAGAAAATAAAATGTTTTGATACCACTTTCTAATGTCCCAACATAAGTTCCACTAAATCAGTACCTCGAGCCAGTTCACCACATAACCTCAAGAAATCCTCCCAAGAAGTGAGGGTGTAATGACGTACATATGGATACTGGACACTATTTACTAGAGAAAGACAACAATAGAAAACAAAATAAATAATAAAAAAGTAATAATGATAAAAAATTATACATCATATAATCAATTCCCCAAAATGGGTAAATTCACACACTACTAAAAAATGGGGCAAGGGAAGCGCTACCCCTTGAACAATGCTAGTGAAAAAGCATTGATAAAGGGGTACCTTTATCAGTGCTAAGAAAAGAACTGATAAAGGGTTAATTTTAACTGCACTAAAAAAGCACTGAGAAAAGTGCCCCTTTATCAGCGTTTTTTAGTGCAGATAAAGGTACCCCTTTATCATTGCTTTTTTACAAGCACTATTAAAGGTGACCCCCCTTATTAGCGCTTTTATAAATGCTCTAATAAAGGGTAAAGTTCAAAAAAACAAACATTAAAAATCATATATTAATATATAAATCTATTTTATATTGATATAAATATAATATATATATTTTAAATATATTTTAGATAAGGATAAATGGAAATCTAAAATTAATATATAAAATATTTAGTAAAAAAGGCTTATAAAATATTTTAAAAAATGTTTTTAATTAATAATTTTTTAATTATCATTGAGTAATAGTAACTTAATAACTATTTAAAGACATAAAAAATATAGAAATTAATAAAAGATTTAAAATAAGTTGAAAATGTAACTCAAACTTCAATTAGCCATAAATTTGGATTCGAGTGTCCCTTTGAGCTCTACAACATATCAAATAGAATCCTGTGATGATAACTATGTGTTAATGATCCAAGGGAACCTTTTGTCACATTTTTTGAGGCCAAAAAAGGCCCAAAAGGGCTCCAAAACTGAGTTTTTAGTCAGGATACCCCGATTTTTAACATTCAAATAGCTATAACTTCTGATCCAAATGTCTTTTACGACTATACCACGTATAATATCGAAGACTGTTTCATGTTCTTGAAATTTACTAGTTTTAGAGTTGAAACAGACTTCTGGATTAGAAGTTATGGTCATTTTAACATTCTATTTTTTTAGATACACATATATATGTATTTATTCGTATATATATATGTATATCTGTGTGTGTGTTGTATATATGTATGTATGTATGTATGATTTATTTATTTATAAACACACATAAGAAAACATATTTTAGAAATGTATTTAAAACTAATATTATAAATATATATTAATATACAAATAAATATACAGATACAAAATTATAACTAAAAATATATAAAAATATATTAATATATGAATATATATATATATATTAATATAACTAAATATACTTATATTAATACGAGTCTATATTAATATATGAATAAATATAACTATATATATATATAAATAGATATATCATTAAATGAAAAAAAACTAAATGGATTAGTGGTAAAGGTGTAGGCATGCAAGGGGGGAGGTCTGGGGTTTGTGTTCTAGTGGAAGTAGGGTTGTGAGCGGGTGGGGGATAGCGCTATTAAAGGATGAATGTTGCATGGGAAAACTGGAGCATGTAATGAGAGGGAGGGGGCTTCGCCTAGCGCTAATAAAAAGGGGGAAAGCACTGATAAAAGCAGGGGTCAAGTGCTATTAAAAGATCCCCAGATTATATATATATATATATATATATTAATTTTTTTGACTTTTATCAGCGTTTTTTTAGTGCTGATAAAAGAATCCTTTTATCAGTGCTTTTGTTTAGTACTGATAAAGTGTACCTTTATCAGCACTTTTTGTAGCACTATTAAAGGGGACCCCCATTTATCTTCGTTGTGATTAACAACGCTTTTCTAGTGCTATTAAAAGTGGTTTCTAGTGCTGATAAAACCCTGTTTTGTAGTAGTGCCACTACCATATAAACAGAAAATCTCATAGTAGTGTTAGGTTCCAAAGGAAAAAAATACACTAATAAAATCCCCAAAATGGGTCCCAAAATCATGTCCTATCCCCTCATCAATGCTTCACCCAACCCCCATAATGACCATTTAACATTGAGACTTTTTCCTTATCCTGACCCACAACCCTGAAATTTTCTCAGGTACCCATCAATGACCTGAGTAGGGTGTGAGTAAAACTTAGTGGGCCACCACTAATGGTGTCTATAATAGTGTCTAGTCTAATAATAGTGTATTTATAAGTACAATAAACAATACAAAATAAATAAATAAAACTTATTTCATTATTTAACAATATATCAATTAACCACTTTTATTCTCAGTTCCACGTGATATCCATACACATTAAACCAATTTTGGCCTGTGCCAATCATCTAAACCATATGTCATAGGGGTCGTAGGTCGATATACAAGGAGCATCAGTCCAAGTATCCAACTGGGATTTGGAAATCCATGCCCAACCATCCCAACCATGATATGGAATTCCAAGTCAATACACTTGGAGTAAGAAAAATTAGTCCTTCCTCTGCAAGTCACTATAAATAGCTCCACCTAGAGTATCTATCTAGCCCACCTAAGTAAGAGGAGCTTCATCCCAACATCCCACCAACCATTAATTACATTATTGGAGGTCAACATCAATGACCTTTTTTTATCAATCAATAAAAACCATGATGCACCATTTCATTTTATCATATTTCTATGGTTCATTACATTAGTCATGTTCTGAATTCCCATAACAATCCCATTTCACCATTTAAGTACATTAAAACCACATGAACATGCCTCTTTTATCATTCATCATATATACCCATTTACAATCCATTAACCACATAACTCATTCAAGTTAATAAAAACTCCCCTTTATGTCATGTTAACATAATAATCACAATTACAATTGGTTTAATCTTAGAAACCATTCAATTCATCTTTTGACATCCCAATCACCATGTTCAAGAAAGTTTCACACATAATGGGTGACCATAGGCCTAGTATAATCATATTTAATGGATCCAAAGGGGATCATAAAGGGTCCAACACAACCTTTAAACACCCAAATTATTATTTCCTACCATGGAATAAAATGTTCAATAAAAAAACAAAATCAAAACAAGAAAACATAAATAAACATCAATAATATGGGATATAACTTTTAGACCACTTAACTTAGGCCCATAGAGAAAAACTAACTTTAACATGACCATTTATTAAAGAACAAACAACCCTCAATTCCTAACCTATAAATTTTCAAGAAAAATTATGTTTTCGGGCTTCATAATTAATGAAAACATTCCACTATTATTCTCCTAGAAAAAAGAAGAAAGTGGAGTGGTATAATCACATGAATATTTGATTCAAAACTAAAAACACATCAAATGACCAAATATCAAAGGAGAATCACCCATGGGATTCTTGGGAGGAACGAGTTCATAACCCCTGCTACTGTATGTAGAAATAGGAAATAAATCATGTTATAATTCTTAAAATATGAGGGAGAAAATGGGATATTCCACCACTCTGAATTATATGAATGGTTTGTGAGCATATTTAGAAAAACCATGCGCTAATGGTGTATCGTCTTCTATCCAAAGAGAGGAATGGGTCACATAGTTTTCTAGAGAGCCCACATGATTTTCCAAACTGTGCTGAGGCCATGCATTTAGCTCTTTCCAAGACAGCATGGTTTTTAATACCCCCTTTCATGGTTTGTGAACTATGGACCATCCCCCTATAGGCAAAACAATTAACGTGCATGGTTAGTACTAACTACGCACCAACTGTGTTCCTTGAATAGTGTGGCCTCATTTCATCCTATTTCATGTTCCAAACACCCAAAACACCCCCACGACCTACTATAGTCTCAGGAAACCTTATATTAACCAATTTAAAGTAAGTGAAATCCAAAATTTAAGTAAGAATATACCTCTAAAAAAGGTTAGGATCTTATATCCTATCTCAATCAGATACTAAAACCAAAATGGTTGTGATAATATCTAAAATATGAATATGAAATCAATAATTTGAGAATATATTCCCTTATGACACCATTTATTTTAACATATGATACTTTAAGATCAACCTATGACAATCCTTGTTCTATCCTTGGTTATCTATGGTCATTTTATTATTATATTTTATAACCTAAACAAATTCAAATCCCTCATAATTTTTCATAAAGAAAATGTTAATTAACCAAATCATATCCCCCATGAGTTTCAATACAGGTGTGCAGTTATCCCTCTTTTCATTCACCAGGTAGTGTTCGAGTTTATACCCAATTTACCATTTTTTGGGATAGTAGACATAGGTACATCTATTCTAGAGCCTGTATCCACTTATAGTATCAAGAAAAGTATGTGATTATTTATGGAACCAAACAAAATTTACTTTACCAAAACTTCAAGATGTTATCCTATACTTAAATTCTCACTTGAACTTGTCCCTTGGGTTTTCACTAAAGTTATCTAATCCCAATACCCAAACAAAAATTGCATTATTTTCTTATAATTAAATCATATATTATTACAAATAGTTACTTATACATTTGAAGTTATGATCAACCTTAAATTTTCATCCCTTAAATTATTCTCAATAAACATCATAACATCTAATGTTATCTAAAATCTGTTTTAATACCAATAGTGATGCCCCAAACCCATGCTCTCATGTCCAATTTCATAAAAACATACTTTATATACTGTATTCAATACCAACTATAAACTCCAAGTCATAACTATCCTATAATTAGTTGAATTAAAGAAAATATTTAATTTTATACATTTATAAGACCTTTTAGGGTTATAAATTTAGATAATTAAGAAAAAACAAAACCCAATAAAGCCCATTTCTTTCTTGAACAGTGGATATTTTTCAACTATATAATAGATTTCTTAATACATAATAATTCTTCAACATTCCTAAAAATTCTCCACAAAATCTTTATAGTTAGACATATCATGAGTAATTATTTTCTTTATAACCTTGTGAAATGGAAACATAATAAGGGGTGAACTCAAACAATAAGAAAGGGAAACATATAACTAAATTTTTTAAAAATATAAGCATGATATACATAATATGGAAGAAATAAATAATTGGAATAATTTTCTAAATAATCTAAATTAAGAGACTGTTATATCCATGAAAATAATTAAAATGTAGATATCAATAATATTGATCTCATAATGATGGAATGTAAAATACTAAATATCAAAAAAAATTATCAAGGCCTTATACCAAGACACTATACTGATATGAGGATAGGTATACACCAAAACTCAGGTTATTTTGTCTCATGAGACCTGTTAATGCATTAAAGAGATATATAATCTTGGGCCCCACCCATCACTTGATTAAGTCAAATGCATTCACTATAAGAATCAAAAATACCTTTCATATCATTCCCTAAGGAACCTTTGGCTGAATAAAAACATGGATATGCCTATAAGGAAGAATAAAAAATATCAATGCATGATTAACGTATGTTAGTAGTCAATAATCACCAAGAATATCAATACTTTCCCTATTTTAATAAAATGGATAACATGATCAAAACCCATTCTGAGAAAGAATGTTGATGGTTTAACAATACATATTCAACATTACAATAATCGTATATATTGGAATAACAATATATGACACACCAAATACTTATCCCCATATAAATATAAGGGATAACATGATCATAATCTATCCAGATAAATAAGGGGGATGGTTTCAAAATAATATAACCTTAGTTTTACAAAGGAAACATGTAAGTATATTGACATTTATGAAAAACATATTTGTAAAATAATTCTTGAACGATAATACCCAAGAAGATATTAAGAATTTTATTTTTTGTTACTTTGAGTTATTTACCCCAAAATATGAGAATATATTAGAGTATAAATAGTGAAACATAAACCATGTTAGGGTAAATAATTTTTAAAATTAAATTGGAAATGGAAGTGAAAACTAAAAAGAGATTTTATAAAACATTTTTAACATTGATATAAAAGGAAATGTTATGTGTCACTTCCAAAAGAATTTTTCGAAATTTGAAGTGAAAAATATTTGAAAAAAATCAAATTTTTAAAAAAATATTCAATAAAAGGGCCTTGAAAAGTCAAAATGTCTATCTGGGAGAAATTTTGAGAGGAATATAAAACATATGAAAGTGAAAGGGGAAAATCCATTATTATTATTTTTAAAATCCCTTTGTTCGAAACCCACATTGTATGAGGATTAACTAAATATTAATTTTTAGGATTATAAAATACCAAATGATTAAAAATTAAGGTGGTAGAACCCAATAATGGAAAATAAAAATTCAAGATAAAGCCTTATAACTCAATGAAATGGTATTTAAGCTATCAATATCCCTTATAAGAAACACAATACATTAAAAATGAAACAAATTAAAAGGAAATTATGTGGAAAAAATGTAAAACTAGATAATAACAAATAATATAATAAAAGGGTAGCATGTGACCAACTTATATTAAACTAGTTCAAGAGAAAGATCATAACACAATGAACAAAAGACGAGTTACCAAAAATCCTCATTGTTGGGGAAACAACTGAATCAATATCCACTTGAATAAGAGAAAATTATTTTCTTATTAAATCCAATTAAATTAAAATAATATGATAAAAATATATAAATGGGAAGTGAATATATCATAAAAATAAAACATGGTGCATGAAATGTATTATGTCTCAAAGAATCATAATTGAGACCAATAAAACCCTTAAAACTTTATAAAATTTTGAATTAAAATACCTTAAAAGATAGGTCTTGTAATTGAACTTAAAATAAAGTTATTAAATTAAAATTAATGATATTATATCTCAAATAGGTCGTATATACATCACATAAATGAAATTAGGTGCATAATACCAATCATGTCTTAAAGAAAAAAATTTGAGATGCAAAGTCTTACCTTGTTCCCTTAGTCAATGAAACTACAACCTCCTGTAAAGAAGAAATAGCTAACTTAACTATATATTTCATAAACTTATTCATATTTATTACCTTTTATATAACTCATTTATAATTATTTATTATGGGTATATTGGTTATTTATAGCTTATTTCGACCGTCGAGTGTTAATAACTTTCACTGTTTGCACACGTTTTATAATATTTATATCATTAACCATTATGTGGTAAAAAGTTCATAATTAATATATAATTTAAGATAATATAACATATAAATTATATTTATTTATAAATCAATTATATCATTCCATAATATTTTTATTTATGCACCATGAAAATGGAATCAATGTTGGCCTATTTCAGAGATTTTAGGGAATAAAGATGATACTATAATAAAAAGTTAAATACTCAATATAATATTTAAAGAACCATATAAAAATGTCGATTTTAATATTAATTTATAATAATATTATTATTTATTTTCCCATGTTCATCTATGATAGGCTTTTATATCATTGTTCATATTGGTTATTAAGCCGACCTAAATGTGAAAAAACTTTAACTCGATGGGTGAGTATGTTTAAGGAGGTGTTTCTTTAGATATAATATCATTGTAATAGAATAATAATGATATTATTTTTATGT
This sequence comes from Viscum album, assembly GCA_963277665.1. Taxonomy (NCBI): domain Eukaryota; kingdom Viridiplantae; phylum Streptophyta; class Magnoliopsida; order Santalales; family Viscaceae; genus Viscum; species Viscum album. Next base: position 333,277,313 of record OY728134.1, read on the forward strand.
CTTTATATGGTGTAACATATTTGAATATTTTTTATAATGAATTAAATACAATATTGAAAATGAAAAACTTTTCTTCGCGGAGGTAGTAGTCTATGTCCAGGCATGATTGATGTTATTTTATTTTTTTAAGTAGATGAGAATGGATAAATAAGGGTTATAAAATTAATATAATAGTAAATAATTATAATAATTATATTTAAAAAATCATATTATTATGGTTATAAGAAATTTTTAAGATTAATATTATGAATAAATTCTTTAGAAGGAGATAATACTTACATTGGAGACTTGATCTTTCCTTGGAACACTCCTTGGAATCGATGGGGTTAGGCTAAATTAGTATGGCTAGGGGATTTATAAATTTGAATTTTATTATATTGGGAGATAAATTTATGTGTTTTAAGGATAAATTATAATGTTAAGTGTAACTTGGAAAGGGTGGAAGTGGTATCCTTTTATAAGAGAAGAAAAATGGATTTTGGAAATACTCATCATTTTTCTATAATTCTATGAAACTATTCAAGGTTTAGTGGATCAAAATTTGAAAATATGGGGTTTAGGAAAGGATAATATTTAAAAACCTATCATAAATTCATTTTTATACATGTTAAGAGTGATTTAAGGATTTAATTTTGTACTTTTAACCTTTTACCCAGATTAACTTTCACTATGGAAACATGTGTTTAACTTAGTAATTTTATATATTATTAAATATAAAAGGTAACCGTTATTAAATATTTTTATGTGATGAATATAAATTTAATCTCCAATTAATAAAATTAGATATATAAATAAGAGGAAATTTACTTTTAAATTAAAACATATTATATTGTTAAGTGCATCTACAAGACCCAGGTTCAAAACTAGGTAGAGGCATATTTCCTGGTATTGTAGCAGTACTGTAGTAGTACTGTAAACTGTATAGGTACTATAATAGAACTGTACACTGTGCGGGTACTGTAGCAGAACTATACACTGTACTAGGCACTGTAGCATGTACTGTTTGGTACTGTAGCAGTTGGAACTATTCACCGTGGGCCACCAGTTTGGGCTTGGAGTCCTTAAGGCTTTCGGGACACCTAGACCTTTGGGTCAGTAGGGATTTTGGGCCACCTTTAAGGCCCTTGGGCCACCTCGAGGCCTTTGGGCCACATGCAGTTGCCCTAGATACACTACAAAAAAAAAAGGAACAGCCCCGAAATAGGATTCAAAGCAGGTGCACTCACCAGAGCAGAGCCAAATGGATTTTTCAGAATGAGGGTATGGCTATGCCATTGGGACCAGCCTATGCTTGCATGAAAAGCCTATCCATATGGTCATGAAAAGGTGGAGAGCTACTATCATGACACAGATGCTGGGGAGGGGCAGTTCTTTATAGATAGTCTAGTTAAATTCCCTAAGAACTTAAGGTTATGTAATCTTTTAAGCCTATGTGCTTTGTAATCTCTGAGCCTACTGGCCTTGTAAGGGTTCCCATCATCCCTTGAAAGGGGGGTTATCAAAAATCAATAAAAATGAAGGCCTTCGGTCTATTCAGGTCATATAAAAGGTTATTTTTACCATTAAGTGTTATTAATATTATTTAGTGTTGACAAAACATTAATTTAGTGTTAATATATATATATATATATATATATATATATATATAATAATATTCGATTATGAATGTGAAATATATTAATATAACTTATTAGAAAATAATACACATCACCATCAAAATTAATTCAAAAGTAACCTTTTATCCATTAACATTGTAAGTAGCATTAACCGTGGTAATCTATTTTTTATTAAAAAAAGAAATTTTAATTATTAAATAATATAAAAAATATTATCTTAAATATTATATCCATTTTATCAGATAAATTTCTTCAATTAGTAAAATTAATTTTAATTTTATTGCATATAATGCGTAGAAACCCATTTTATGAAAATATGTACTTTTAAGCATATAGTTTATGCATATAACAAAGTTATAAATGTAATTAATTAAAATGATATTACTAAGATTATTTTTTTCAAATAATACATATGTTACATTAATATAAATCTAATACATAATTTCCACTTTTGTAAATTTAATTTAATAAACAAATGAAAAAACATTTTTTATAAAATATTATAAAATATTATAAAATGATATTCATGAGTTTTATAAATTAAAAATAATATTTTTAAATGTTTTATTTCAATTTATAAATATATATTTTTTTATATATTTTTTTTAAAAACTATTAAGCCATATAAAACCGATGGTATTAGAAAATCACCATTTTTCACTCTTTAGCTAAAAACCATGTATTTTAGAAAAAATAAAAAAAATATTCTTAAGATAACATTGTTTTACTAAATCAAAAACTAATGTTAATTTTTTAAAATTCGAATCCTAAAATTTATAAATTCAATTTTTAAATAAAATCATATAATATTTTGAAAAATATTCTTTATTGGAGAATTATATTTTTCAAATACTGAAGATTATTATTATTTACTTCATATCAAATACCATATAAATTAGTGTTGAAGAATTAGTAGTATAAAACATAATTTATCCTCAATAATCACATTTTTCTTAAAAAATAAATGTACATTTCATAGGAGTAAATTTTTTATAAAAATATTTTCTAAACAATAAATGATCTTATTAGTTATTTTAGGTTATCTAATTTAATATAATTTATTTTAAAAGTATAATTTATTTTCATTATACATATATTTTATAAATTTATTACTCATATTAATTATCATTAATTCAATGGCTATGGTTTAATGGACATACTTAAATATTTATATTTTATCTAAATATATCACAATCTCATTTAAGTTTTCTGTTGCGTGTGATGAAAACTATCAAACACATTAAATTATTTATATGTAATAATATATTAAGATCTTGGGGGTGTTAAAGTAGTAGAGATAGAATTTAACGCACCTTTTATATTTTTGTCATGATGATTCCCACCATAAGTAACTAACTCAGGCATGAGTTTTCATAATGACCCAAATCATTATAATTAAAACATCTCACTATAGTATTACTCTTTGTTTTCCCATTACTATTATGATCAGAACTCTTTTACATGAAGTCACAAGACAAATAACTAAGCTTACCACATTAGTAGCAATTTTATGATCTTACCAAACATTTTTTAAATTTTATTTCACCAAATTTGGAATATTTTGGTGGATTGCCTCTATATTTTTTAGTTTACTGATTCTACATTTCATTACACCTAGACCGAATATTATTATTGTTTTCATAAGGCACATAAGTTTCAGAAAACTCCACCTAAACCTTCTCATTAAATCAAACAATGTCCTTATAGATTTTAAATTCATCATATCCAATTCTCTATACAAACTTGGATTTATTCATTCATATAATCTATCAAATATACCTTTATATTATCAAAAGAAATTTTGTTTATACCTTAAAAATTTAGTAATTTTTTTAAGCATCCAATGTGTCTTCTTCATTTTTCTTCCAATCCATAAATTTCCCTTACATTCTATGTTATAGATCTTTTTAAAAATAATCCTCAAGAAAAATATCTCTAAATATTGTCCACTTCATAGAATAAATCTCATCCCTTTCCTTGGTATTATTAATCAAAGACCCCCATTGATTATATTCTGCTTAAAAATAAAAAACAATAAGAATTGCCTTTTTATGTTCCATATATCCTAAAACTTTAAATGTACTATCCAATTAATTCTTCCATTATTTATATTTCATTAATTTTGAATATCAATAGAAATTTAGAGGGTAATATTTCATGAAATGTTCCACTATAGATAAATTCATCTATGTATAATTCTATCATTATCTTTCACAGGTTCCATGATTAACATCTTGTATCAATTGATTTAACACTAGTATAAACTTCTATGTTCTAATAATCTAGATTACTAATTGGGAAGGTAATTATCCCCTTTATTCCTTTATAATTTAGCTTCCTAGTTTCCTCTATGGATTTTTTTTAAACAGACATGGATTTGATAAGGAAACATGGAAATATGAAAAAACTATCTCAGATTAGATTAGGAAACATGTAAATCCTAAAAATATACCTCATGATAATATAACTATAAATATAAATCTCTTAATAATGTATTTTAATATCTTTCTAACCTCTAAAGTTATCAAAACCTTTCTATGATGCCAACTATAACAACTTCTATATTTAATAACCCATAAATATGAGCTTAATAGAAATGATGTCACATTCTTACATTCTTGTCATATTTATGTTTAGAGTTTAAGATAATTATAAAAAAAATTATATGAAAATGTTGATACTACCGCACAGTGTTCATTTTTTTTGAAAAAATAGGGCTTTATCTTACACATTTGTTTCATTAAAGACACTTTTTATTCTTTTAAGACAATTACAAATCAGAAATTTTTAACTTTATATATTTCCTACTCATCCTTATAAGTTATAAAAAACATTTTAAAATTTGGTTTTATCAAAAAAGATATTCATAAGGTATTTAAAAACAAAATAAACCTGTTAGTCTAGTAAAAACATGGAAAACCAAGTAAATGATTACAATTTTCCATAATAAAACTTTGAGTACAAAAATAAAACATATTTACATGAAAATATCAACACATTATCAACTAAAACCATTGAAAAAAGTTTAAAATCATATTAAAATCATGAAGGATTCTTGATAAACATGATAACTCATGAAAACATTCCTTGAAAGACAACCCTTTCACCTTTAAAATTTTATAAAATTTTCTTTCTTAATAAAATAAAAATATTTCTATATAAAAACTTAGAAAGAATGTAATAAGTATATTGGATTATAATATTCATTACACATGTTCACTCATGTTTAACAAGTTTTAGAGTAACTGAATCCCATTTAATTCTATAGGAGTAACCTATAATGTTATATCCCTTGTTTTAACCTTCGAAGGCAAAATAATTACCTAATTTATTGGTGATACATATCAAGATCACCCATTTTAATGAGATATATTTGGATCATACATCATAATATATAATAATAAAGTACCATATCATGATCAATAAATTTGTAGGACCTCAAAGTTTCATTATAAAACCTTTGAAATATTCATTTGAATCTATAAGAAAAATAACTTTCCATTTTCACATAAGATTACAGAGAAATAACCATTTTGTTTGAAAACTCATCAGGTGAAAATATATAGAATAAATATAATAAGATATTATTTGAAAAACCATAAAACTGTGTGGAGTAATATTTATAAATAATAATGGATATTATGGTGTGGAAATGTGGTTAATTCATATATGTTAAAAAATATTCTTTTTCCACTATTGTAAAATGTGAAAAATAACCCATACAAAAAAATTAAAAGGATTAATTTTTAAAATATAATAAATAAAGTGAAAAAATATAACAAATTAAATTTATAAACCTTTTAATAATAAATAAGAAATTTTTTTAAACATTTTAGGGAAAATAGATATGGTGGAAAAAGAGATGTAAAGAAAACATTAACACTAGGTTTTAAAGAAAAATTTGTCACATTAAGTCCCATCAACATTCATACTCTTTATAACTACAGAATAATAAAATTATATTAGTTATTTAAGTTCTTAGAAACACTTTTCAATTTCATTCCTTTAAAATTATTCTCTTTATTCTATTTTTAGCATGTTTTATTTAGTTACCAAACTAGTTAATTTTTTATCCCACGTTTTGAGGTTGTTCAGTCTTTAATTTTTAAAACAGACTTTATAGGTTAACTATGTTCAAATGGTCATTATTTAAGAATATTATCCATTATATAATTATTATCTTTATACATTAATTTCAATTTTAAAACCAACCATTTAAGGTAGTCATAAAAAATTAAACATGTTATTTCATGAAGTAATCCGAACATACAAACGAGCGATATTTTAATTTTTCTAATATATGGAAAGAAATAAAATAGATAAAGGTTTAAAATTATAGAATTATATTTATATTAAAATTATCATATTAATTCATTAATTTTATCCTTATGACCATCCGTGCGAGTCCATAATGAAAAAAATCACATCGCTTCGTGGAGGTGACATTCCACTTGTAAGTACGAGCGACATTATCATTTTTTGAAAGATGTAAGGATAAGAAGATAGATAATATATTATAATTTTATAATTATAATAATTTTATAAATATTATAAATATTTATTAAACCCATATTATTAACTAGGCATGTAGGTCAGTGATGAAAAATTAAACACAACACTTCATGGAGGTGACAATCCACACATTCACACAAATGATGTTCTCATTTCCAATAGGACTATAAAGATGATAAAAATGGTTTATAACAAAAAAAATAAAATTTAAGAATATTATAGATACTTATGTTATTATATAATCATGGTTATTATATGTTTGAATGAGGTAGAATAAGAAATAAATATGAAAGAACTCGACTAATAGTTATACTTCTTCTTTGGAAAACCTCGTTTTCCTTACACCTTATGCCTTATAAGTTAGTCTTTTTGGGAGAAAATAACATATAGGAGGTGTTTAGAAGATTTTAGAAGGTACCTGGGTAGGTATTTTATGGTCTAGTGTTCACAAAGTTGGTGAATAAGTGAAGATTTGAGGTTTCCTTTTATAAGTGATGGGAGTTACACTCTTATAATTATTCTTAACTTTTAAATATTATAAATGCCTACTCAAAATCAAGTGGAACTAAAAAAATACAATTTTTAAGATAAGGTGATATGGGAAGAAATAATTTTATCCAATAATATTCAAGATAAGATTTTTTGACCTTATAATGAATTTTTAATCATAACTAACCCGTTTTACCCTTTACCATGGTGATAAAAATATACCATGGTTACTATTCATTATGAACAAAAATGAAATTGACCCCAATAATAAATTTGAACTTATTGATTCAAAATAGAAAATAAATTTTTCATGATTTAATCTATAGAAGTTATAGAAATTAATTGAAATATTAAAACATAGAATGAAATAAAAATAGTTTTTTTAGAAAAATGTATTTTTAAGTCCAAGAATGAATTTATACCAAAATAAAGTATAATGTTAATTAATAAGGAATGAATTGGATTATTATTTTTCAAATGGGAACGATTTTACTTTAAAATAAATCCAAAACATAATTTTACTTTTAAAATACTTGAAATGAAATGAATTTTTTAATAAAAATATGTATTTATTGACTATTCATAAAAAACAAATATTTTTAAAAACAAATACCAAAAATTCACCCTAAAATAAATTAGATATTATGAATTCAATAATTAATTTCATTTTATAAAATTTTAATTCTAAAACTTATAAATTTATCTTTTAAATAAATCTTGTGATATATGAAAAATAGTATAATTAAAAATAAAAACTTTTCTTTTTTTTTTTATGAAAAAAATTCTTCAAAATTTTATAGTGAATATGAAACCATATAATCTAATAATACATACAAACAAACTCATATTTTTTTATCATTTTAAAAAATCCACTTTTATGGGGCGATGTGGTAACCCATACACACCAATTATGCAAAACAAAACAGTCCAAAACAGATACAAATTTCAAATTTCAAAGAGATTTGTGGAGAGAAATTTTGAAAGCACTATGGTGAAACATCATATATATTAATATTATATATAATTAATATCACATAACTCAATAATATGGGTTAATTAGGATAGATACATGTATAGGTCATAACCAACCTAAACCCATTATGGTGAGTGAGAAGAGTAAATATACATATATCATCACACAACTCAAACCCATGTTAGTGGGTGTGTTTGAGAGTAATATCTATAGTAACTCATAATAATCAACATCCTATAGTCACTATACTTCCTCATATTTCAAGGTATGATAAGTAAAAAAAATTATACAATTAAATCATCAATCCTTCCATTCAACACATTAAACTTACTATATAATAATCCATAGATACATCTTATCTTTCTACAAAAATATCAACTTCTCTAGCTCATAAAAATTTTTATAACAATTTAAAGTTAATTACCATATTACTCAGTTATCCATGTCATTAAAATAATAACATAATTATTCATGTCATATCAATATATCACACAATGATGAAGGATATAAACCATTTTCATAAGGCTTTTTATCATTATTATATTTACATAATTCTCTATCAAAAGGGTTCTACTACCTAATATAATATAATTCATATAATCATTCCGCATTTTGTTCCTAAAAATTACAAGTTAAATATTAAATATTTATAACTAAATCAAGGGAACAATTTATATTTTTTATAATATTCTTTAAAATTATTAAGTTACTTATTTCCCATTTATTATTTACGTCATAATTTTTTACATGTTTCCTTAATTTATTAATGTATTACACATTTATTTTTTATATTAAGTTAAATATGTAGTTATATTTCATTGAGATAACTTTGTTGAACTTCTAACCTAACCACACAATTATAATCACTAAGCCTTTTTAAATAATTACAACTACTTATGTAATTATCTAAAATTTCCTTACAAATTTAATATTCACATAAATTTTAAGATAAACCTATTTTTTTTTTCCGATATTCATTAGGTATAATCTATTTAATGTCACAAAAAATAGTCACATTCATTCCATTCATTTAATTTCATCAAAATAAGTTCCTTCAATCATGTTAATTTAATATTTACTTTAAAGTCTGTAAATATTATAATTGATGTTATTAATGAATTAATGATTTCCTCTCTCCATATCTAGTCATATCATGATATTTATAATTGTTAATAGAATTATCACTCATATTGATTTATTCCATGTTAAATTACCAAGTTCAAACTATTGATAATAATATATAATATATTTTAAAATATTTCCTTTCCAATTATTCAATATATCAAAGTTGAAATTATAATTAATTTAAAAATAATAATAGTAATATATTTTATTATCTATAATTTTTAATCAAATGGTCACAAAAATTGTTTCTTGTCACATTAAGGATTAAGATTATCTACTACAGATTAATTATGTCAATAATCGAGGAAATCCCTAAAAGTTTGGTAGGAAATATATTTAACACAATCTCTTGACATTCCTTGAATTCTAATTGGCTAATTTGGTTTAGTGAAATTCTCTAAAATGACCAAAACATGGTTCCATTAGGTTTGGGATAAAAATACAATCCCCATACAATTTTTAGTGTCAAAATATGATGCCCTATGCACCCCCTTGCATGGTCTCCCCTCTTTTCTAATCTGGAGGTGACACATGACACCCCCACACACCAGATATATTCTAGAATCCTTTCTCCTTGCATTATTTTCATGCTAACACCATCTACACTATATGATTCACTCAATTAGTATATTAGATGAATTTTATAAATGTGGATCAAATTAGCCAAGATAACCCTTGTACCCCCTCCTAATATATTTGATTGCATTAATTAGATGACTATGATCAGACAATTCCCCTGATTCAAGCTACGTATTACTAATATAAGGAATTTTCCACCAGGCCCATTACCCAATATTTGATGAAAAATTAGACGATGTCAATTTATTCACCACCAACCACTCTATTATTACTGATGACCACCATTCACTACTACTCACGATGGAACCTTAGAGAGATAATGCATCATATATCATCAAAAATTTCAAAATATATTCAGCTTGTCATGAGTATTCCATAGATGTTACTTTTGAGATATGAATAAAATAAATGATCCATAAAAAGTTATAGAGAAGGTGAGAATGAATAAAGTTCACCTGTTTAATGAAATTCAATTTGTACATTATTTAATTTAATTCTTGGTTTCATTAAATTTTTTTCATTATAATATAAATAATGGTATATTTTTCAAAACAATATTCTTCATGGGTTTGGGTTAATATCAAAATCATAAAAAAGGAATAAAATATTCTATCTAAAATATAGCTAAAACCACAAATCCAAATTTCAAAAACCTTATAATTTATTATTTTTATTAAAAATACAATTCAAATATAAAATCCATTATTCCTAAATTTTAGGTCTTCCATTTAAATCTTAGAGAGAGGTTTTAGAGATTCATGCTTCTCTCAAATAATAACATCAATTTATAACTCAGATTGATATCATTCAAATTACATTATTCTTATCATTGTATAATCTTCATAAAACATGAATTTTATGTGGTAGTTAATTTATTTGAGGAAGTGATAAAAGGTTAGATAATAAGGCCTTTTAATTATGAAATGGAAGACATAAAATCAAAGAATCATATCTTTTATTATCGATTTATCATTCTCTAGTGAATCCTTTAACTCTGGTATAATACCTCATGTGGAGAATAGACTATAACCATAGCCTATATTCCAATTCATATAAATTATAAAATTATATATATTTTTTATTTTAATATATATTTTTAATATATCATGATATTTTAATATAATTATCACCACCACCACTATCATTTAAAAATTTTCCAAAAAAATGAATAAAATATCATTCCAAAGAAAACTCTACATTATAAACTCATTGATGAGTTATTATTCCCATTCAAACACTCTCTTAAGAAGAAATTTATAGTTTTAAACTTTTTATTAAAAAATAAATATTTTAAAAAAACATTTTTGGTGTTCAACTAAACCATATAAAAGAATTAATTTAATTAAAATGATCATGAATGAATCTAATGAAACTAAAATGGGTGTGAAATTAAAAGTAAACAAAAGTATTTCTCATAAGAAAACCTATACTATTATAATAAAAAATGAATAAATAATATTAAATTTTTTTATGTGTTTTTCTTTTTTTGAAATACTAAATATTTTATATTTAAAAGGTCAATAAAATAAAAAAGAACAATAGTTAAATATATTTTAAAATTAAGGAATCACTATTTAAAATTTTAATAAAAGGTTATTAAAAAATTCATAAGCCTTTAAATATCAACATTTATAAAACATTATTTACTGAAATTAAAATAAAATTTAAATCCTTATATATATTATTTATAATTTTTTGATTTTAAAATTATAATAATTAATTAAATGAAAAATATATTTTAAAAATACCTATAAAAAATAATCATGACAATTCGAAAAATATATAATAAAGGCATTCATGAGTAATATTAATAAAATGATAAAGAAAAACACATATCCTTTTTTTTCTTATGAAAAATAAATTTTTATCTTTACACATGGTTGGAAGAGATCTCTCATAAGAAACCAAAATATTTATTCCTCCCTAGTTATCCATGAGATATACAAATAACTTAATACCTTAGGTATAATGTCTCTCAAACTAATGGTTTGATAGAACCTTTGAGGTAAAGTGAATTTATAATTGAGAGCTGTGAATCAAGGATTTTTTCAAAGTGATCGAATCAATGAATTCACACATAGTTTCATAAGGATTTAACTTATTTATAGAGACCTCCAGGGATTCCCCTTCATCTTTTCCATTACTCAAAAATTTCATGAAGCATTCATGTAACCATATATTACTATGTTTTTCATCATTTGCTTACACCTTAAATGAAAAAATTTAACGCTTAAAAAATATCATAATATTTCACAAAAAATTATTAAACACCATTTCATGATGTTATAATTGATTTATGACAACATATAATAGAATATGATCAATTTATCAAGTTATATCATAACACATGAACATCCATGTGCACATCGTGGGAAAAAACCATGACATGATGACTTTCACTACACTGTGATTTCTTTACAATAAACCACAAGATAATGAATATCATATCTATACTATTTTAGTTTAGTGAATATTAAAATAAAATAAAATACATAACAAATTTCATATCCCTATTTTACATGAAAATTCAAAAAAAATAAAAAATTATATTCTTTATTTTAAAAGAACTCAATAAATAACAAAAAACAACTATTCTATACATTAGTATTTGAAAAATTTTATTTTATTTTTAAAAAATAAATAAAAGCAAAAAAAAATAATGTTTTAATTATATTATAATTGTTGAAAAAATATATACCGAGACAAAAATAACAAAAAAATATTATAAAAATGTTTATAATTAAAAATAATTATAATTTATGATATACAATATAACATAAAAAATAAAGAAACTATATTCGACTTATAATAGAATTAATATTTTCATTATTTTTCATGTGTGTGTCAATTAATTATTCCCTTCAAATTAATCAATGTGATCTTATTTACATCATTTTTTTATTTTTTTGTGAATTTATGGCATAATTTTGAAAATTTTTTATTTCTAGAAATTTTATAGTTTTTTGGATCTTCTTTTTTTGGGTATATATTATATAATTTGATATAAATTGATTGATTCCTTTTATAGGATTCCTTTCTCATGGGATTCATATTTTTATTCTAGATCAAAGTCTAATTTAAATCACAGAGGCCCAGAAAAATCAATCTAGTGGAGAAATTTTTTCTAGATGACAGAATGGACCCCACATCAGTAATGGAGACATATATTGGCCTATACATATTAAAATGAGGTGATTTTGGTTGTAAAATAAATATAAAGATGACCCACATGCCTAAACTCAATTTAATTAAGAAATTATCTCATTTAGGAATCCATTTAATGCCTCAAATTAGAGGGAGTTGAGAAACATGGTCATCTATAAAAAATTAGTCTTATGCAATTCAAGAATAAATTTTTCCTACTTTTCTAAAAAAATTGATAGTTTATGACCGAATGAATAATACATAGGGGATTTTTTTTAAAAAAACATCCTGATATTTTTCTATTTACTTTGATAAATAAGCTCAAACTTTGAGATGAGTGAATCTAGAGGTAAAGTTTTCAACCCATCAACCTTATAAATATAAGTGTTCACTTCCATTCACAGATGTTAAAGAATGAGAAGTAGGTACTGTGATAGAGGATTGTAAAATTATTGAGATATTTAATTTTTATTTTATTTTTTCTTAGTTTCATTATGCTCTCTTATTCCCCTTTCAACTCTCTTACCCTTCACATGGAGGGGTAAATCCTTTGAGTGATTAGGGAAGAGGGAGTTTCACTTTTGTAATATCCAAATCTTGTCCTTTAACTTGAAACTCTCTAGTTTATATTGAATGATTTATATTTTTAGTGGTGTAAAATTATCTTAATTTGATTTTATTTTGGGTTTTGTTTCATTTATTGTTTATAGATTTATTTTAAGAACTTTAATCACCCTCTGTCTATTGCATTTTGTCTCAATCAAGTAGATTTTTCTAGGTGGTGACTGTGTAGAGATTGTTATAACATGTATGGAAAAAGTGAAATTTTTATAGGTTTATAAGGAGAAAATATTATTGATCATGACTTTCCTTAGTTATTTTGGAATGTTTTATGAATTTTCATGCACCTAGGAGTGGTTTCCTTTGATTCCTTCAACCAAGGGTGATTTATAATTTGATCGAGGAGTCTTTTACTTTTCATTCAATAGGAAGAGGGGGGGAATGATATTTAAGACTATGATTATATTGAAAAAGGTTATATTACCTTGAACACATCACAATATTTATCAAATTTTGTTCAAACATCAATTCAATTTCTTTGTTTCTTTTAAAAGACAAACTACATAAAAAATAACTCAACTACTTTATCAAATTTAAGGTGACAACTTGATTGTTGAGAACTCCTATCTAGAGAAAACTTATGTTGACCAAATGAATTATTTTTAACTTAAGAAATATTTGGTTTTTTCACACCCACAATAGGAATACGTTGGCTTAATGAAACTATAGTTTACTAATTTATAGGGATATTTATTTTTTATAAAATATATTTAAAAGTTAGGGTCACACCATATGGAAAATTCCTTTTATTTGAAATGTTCGAGAAATCATTTATTTAGTAAAGAATATTATTATTTTGTACAAACTAAAATATATAAAAATAATGAAAATGAAATGATTTTAAAAATATCTTAATAATGAGTTTTCAACATATTCAAATCTTATCACTATAACATTTCTACCCAATCCAGCTACTCAAACACGACTCTGATATTGATCTAGAATGTTACTTTTCCTTTGACATCATTCCTTGATATTTAAATTATAAATAATAAAATATAAGTTCACAGGGAACTATTTATCAAAATGACTTATGTGGTGAAAATATACCTATAAACCCATTAAGAAATAGATTTATGAATATATATGAATACATACTTACAGTAATAACCAAAATATAGTCCAGAAAAACAATATGGGATTATATAAATAATAAATTACCCAAAATGAAAAAACCCTCCATTAGACTCCACTAACTATTTCAAGATCCTTTTCTAAACCATCATGCCAGAAACTCAAGCACCCAAAACTCAAAAATACCACGGAAAACATCTCTATGCAAAACATGATGTGCATGCGAGGGGTGAGTATAATAACTTAGTAGAAATTATCTGATGTTTCTACATATTCCCTATTGATATAAAAAAGTAATATTATATACATTTTATATAATTATTCCCAACCCATGAAAATTTATAAAACCAAATAAAAAAGTTTTATGATAATCAAAATCATAGGTTCTTAAAAACAATTCCAACCAAGCACATAATAACTCAACATTTTACATGAATCCACATTAAAAAATCAGAATAATTTCACCAATAATCAATATAACAATCACCCATAATTATATATTTTTATAAGATACTGAGAAATTTGAAAAATACACATATAATTATTTTTAAATTAACACTCACTAAAACCAAGGATTACAATGCACTGATATAGATCTATAAATAATTTTAAACCAATATAATAGGTTTATTTTGACATCCAATATTCAAACCAACAAAATTTATCACACAATAAAGTGTAAAAGAAGAAACTCACCTCATATAACTTCTATAATTTAATTTTTATATATCCTAAATGTCATAAGTCATATACAAAAAATAGCCTGGTCAAAAGTCACAACTTCCATTAATGAAAATTTTGAAAAATTCCCAATATTTGATAAAAATGGAGAAACAACCATTGAGTGGATTAAAAATTATAGTCATTAATACAATAACATGAAAACAACTCATCCAAGAATCCTCTATAATTCCGGAGTAAACACCCTACCAAGAAAAACTATTTCACCATGCCTTGATAAAATCCTCTTCCAAAATCCCTAAATTTAGACACCAAATCAAAACGGGAGAAGATAAGAAGAAAATGAAAAGTATGATGAAGATCTACCTTTATTTAGATACTTATACACCTTAAGATAACAAATAAGTTAGATTTGGATGAAAGGGAGCCCCCAAAATCACCTAAGAAACCCCCTCTCACGAGTTAGGGTTGAAGTGGTGGGGGAAAAATAGTGTATGGGGTTCAAAAATAAAATTTATGCGACTTTTAATGGTTTCTCAATTAGAAATTAATTACCCTAATCTTGAAAATTTCTTTTCCACCTCTAGGGGGTTTACCCTTTCTATCTAACTTCTACCACCCACGCTACAAAGTGTGTAACTCTTAAAAACCATTAAAAACATCAAATATTGACATATAACACCAGAAAATTTAAATATGAATATAAAAAATATATATAATCCCTTTCAATACTTTAAACCATAAAAAATTTTCACCCTTTAAATATTTAACTTTAACCCATCTTTACACCAAATATATGCTTCAAACATTACCAAACTCCCAATTACTTATCTCAACACCATCCCCTAGATTAACAAAAACCTTATTTAGCCTAAACCAATCTACCATGATGGTTTAACCAATAAAAACATTAATACACCAACTTAACCCAAAACCAAAGTCCCCAAACTCAATAACCCATAGATGTTTTTCATCCTCAAAAAATATTTATAGATAAACCTTCCAAATGATAACAAAAAAGGGAGGTTCCATAAATCACCCCACCACACTCTTTTCATTAATAAAAATCTATCACATATGTATAATTATCAATTATCATTCCTAATTAACTAGGATTATCTATGTGTTCCCACAATTATGAGTTATAGTTCACAAAAAAAGAAAACCCAATAGAATAAACATATTGTTCCATTTCCTGAAATATCAATATAAAGATATGTGAGAATGATTACACCTATATTGTTCTCCTATCCATATTTGAATTACCACATGTCTTCACCCATTTGAATTGGAATATCCACTAATAATGACTTAAAGATATACTTGAATTCAATTTAGAACTAACCCTTTTACATTAGTTGAGAAAACCAATCCTATGAATGAGTATTTTAAAAAAATAAAAAAATTAAAAAATGTGGACACAAAATTTCACAAGAAATCCATTTTTAAAAAATACTTGAGTTGTGAAGAAATAGTTTTGAAAAACCAATTTAAAAAAAATATGAAAAATCATATACACTATAAATCCCCACCCATGGTAGTTTCAAAAAATACTTTTATCAACACTACCCAAATATTTATAAAACTTTAAAATGAAAAATATTTCCAAAATAATTTCAAATTGATGCATTAAAATATAAATCTTCATAACCAAATTATAAGAGATAATTTACCATTTAAAAAAATAACAAAAAAGTTATATTTTCAAAAATATCATTTTTAAAATAAAATTTTTCATACCCATTGAAAAAATATAAAATGTTTACCCAAGATATAAGGGTTTTTTAAATATATGTGTGTTTCAATTAAGGTTTTGGAAAAAAATTAAATTAAATTATCTTTAACAACTCATTATAAGGAATCATACCTATAAATGTATTGTTGAAAACCTTTTATAAGGCCACACCATCAAAATGGAGAAAAAAAACAATTCATCTTCTTAAAAAGGCCGGGTTACATGATTAGTCAAACTATGTGTCAGACCATGTACTTTACATTGGAGTAATTTTTTCCACCCTTACGATTTCCCTCAATGATGCACATAATCATACTCATCTATTTCAAACCACACATACACTATAATCACTCTATTTAATGGCCTCTTATAATAATTATCATGTGAAACTCCTTATAAAATCTTTTAATACCTAAAAATTATTAATTAAGATGTGTTCCAAGATTCAAGATAATTTAAAGTTAACCGTTTCAATAATATTTAAAGTATCTAAATTTTAAGATACACACTTACCAAAAATGGCCAATCACTCACTCAAAAATTATTAACTAACATAAAAAATATCCTCCCATGATAGAAAATCCAAATAGATCCTAAAGTCACACTATGAACATATCCTGAGTACCAAAAACATACTATTAATATCATAATAACTATGTATCCAAACCCAAGAACATGAAAATTAATTACGTTCCATCTCTCATAGATCCAATCATTATACTCCATTGGGTTCCCAATCCATTTCCTAAAACATCATCATAAACCCTATCACCAGACTACTTCCAAAAAATCCTAGAAAATAATCATGTTCACTTCTATCTCATGAATGCACCTAATGGGCATATATACTATATTATAAACTCTAATAAGTATCTGTAATTTTTTTAACTCAAATAAATATTGATTATTCCCAAACAATTAATTCCCAATTCAATTTAATTATATCCATAAAAAAGTAACAAACCCATTTCTATGATTCAAACTGAACTATACATCCACATTATCATGAAAAAGAAGTGAAATATAATCAACCCATATGTTGAAATTTTTAAAAACAAAGGAAATTCAAAATGAGATGAAAATAAACCCATTCTTAGTCCACCTAAAAGTCAACAAATACATAAAAGTCATCCCTTTACCAAAAACCTTCGAAAATGGACCCATATAAATACAATCCTTTTAATTAGTAGTAGGCTATGTGCTTTTACCAATCAATTCAAAATAAAAAATAGGCCATTCACCATTTTCAAATATTCAAGAAACCCTTAATATCCCCTGGAACACCTAAAATAAAGTATTCAAATCATATCCCCTACCCATCCATGTATCATGGATTCCCCACATTAAAGTAGTGGGTTAAGCCAACCTTGCCTATTACGCCAGTAAATCCCCATTAATGAGAGTAAAAATAAAATAAATAAAAATAAATGAAACATTAAAATTCATGATACTCAAGTGAAAACCAATTCCAACTAAGTCATTGTAACATACTAACTCAAGTACTTGTCCATCATACCAAAATCAACATTCTATATACCCAAAGTGCATTACCGACTATCATAAGTTAACAGAAGTGACAAAGGGTATCAAACAAATAAAAAATAAATGATTTAACTTTCACCAATTAAGAGTGAATGAGACTTATTTATGTTAAATAAATAAGTCAACATCAAATTACAAACATATAAGTCCCCACATGCATATCAATATAATGACCAGGAGATATAGGTGATGCAATATTTAAGTAACCCAAATAAGGAACCAACATATTCCTTCACCTCCATTGCTCCCTACCTGATCCAATGGTCCACTCTTAATAACATTATAGATAATTACACTTGTAATATAGACACCATAAGAAGAAATGTCTACATACACATTAAAGTGTGTATGTAAGATGTGATCCAAATCCTATTAATATACCACCAAAAATATATATAACTCTTTTTTATAAGAAGATCCAGAAATTATAGTTTGAAATACATTTTTTATTTCATTCATAAAGTAAAAAAATATTATATTTCTTTTCAAAACCATCTCCTTATACTTGAAAAAAAACTGCGTTTATAAGAAGAGGAATTATGGTTTTAAAACAAACACATGTATAAATCATAAAATAAACATAATTTACAATGAATCATAATATAGTGTAAAAATAAACATAAGTTAAAATATGACATGATAAATCCATAATTTAAGAAAATTAATATCATATAGAAAACCAAATATATGAACTATAGTATTAAAAAACATAAAATAAAAGTACTACACAAGGAATGAAAATTTTACACAAACATGGAACAACATGAGGCTCTAAACTTAGGTCAAATAAATGAGGCAACCTAGGTCCTCTATTATAGAACACCTTAGAAAAATATATAAACCTAAAAAACCAAACCCCAACTTACCATTGTCCTTTCTGGGAGATAACCCTTAGCGAGAGGGGACTTATGGCTAAGTAAATAACCACTGAATAATCTAAACTAGTATAAAGCTCATCCAAATTACCAATGAAACCACTCAAGTTTCCCATGTATACCTTATCCAAAACCAAATCTTACAACACAACCATAATTAGACCAATATCAATAATTAATTTAATCTTACCAAGTAATTCATATATAATAAAGAATAACAATCCCTATCAAATTAGAATAAATCCAAACAATAATTTTTAATATGAAAAAAACAAAAAATAAAAAAATTTATTTATACAAACAAATCCCTTATCAAAAATACCATTAAAAATCCATTTAAATCAAAATAAATCTATGTGGGAATTTATCAAACACCCTTTATATAGGAAAATAATTTTTTATAAAATAACCCATGGAAACTGTTGAAATTTCTATCGATAAAAATAAATACTCCCTAGAATTCTTCATTACAAATCCATTAGGAACATTACAACCCTTTATGTAATTTTATCAAACATTTTGTGAGTGTAATAGAAAATTTTAGAAATGTAATATTGGAAACAAACCGTAAGATTCATTTATAACAATATAAATTCAGTAATATAAGGAAATAAATTTATATATTAAATAATAAAAACTCTTATAGAAACTAATAGGATAATGAAATAACTTAAAAAACATAAAAACCATGATATTTTCAAATTAAAAGAGATTATATAGAGAAACATACCTTAAATATTAAAAAATATCATTACCTTTAAGAAATCATGATGAGTTAGGGTTAAAAATAATGCTTGAACCCTTTTGAAAAGAAAAATAACACATCAAAATCATGGTTTTTCCATGACATTACAAAACCCTAAAATTACATGAACCGTAATTGAGAAAAGGTTAATAAAAATAAATGGATGGAGAGAGGTAAGAGAATATATGGAGAAAAGGGAGAGAAATCCATACCTAGAGTCATATTTTATACCCCCCTTGATGGATCATGTAAAGTATAGGAGATGAGGGTTCTATACCTCTCTTTATATGGGTATTGAATAAAGAGGGAGCGGGAGAGACACCTGCCCACTTTTATCAATTAGTCATTAAAAATTAAAATAATAATATATTGATAATGACAATAAATGGATTTTGTCTCTAAAATTATTCATAAACAAATATATTTCTATCCTATAATGATAATAATAATAATATCACCCTCAATTATTTTGGAAGCATATTATCTCCACTAGATTAAATAATTCAATTGGGGGGGTGAATCAGGGTATGAAAAATTAAAACAGTTTCCCATATAATTTTTTTCATCACTAAATAGAACCTTATTTCATATTTTTCTCACAAAAACAATATTCAATAAAGTAAAATCATGAAAGATACATAATAATTTTACTTGGATCACTCTAACTAGGATAATATAAGGGTCATAAAATGAAAATTTTACTATGTACTAAAATCACTAAATAAAATTTCTATTTTACAATATTTGGGGTAGACTCATTGTCCCTTATGGTGTACAACCAATTCACATGTTGAAGGATCACCACTCTTTTTATCAAAGTAAACTCATTGTTCCTTAAGTATATTATTTTGATGGATTGTTTCACATTTATTTACACCACCATTAGCGTGTCATGAATATCTTATTTCATTCAAATGATGAATTTTAGTTTACAATATAAATTTTTTGTAATTCAATTTAATTTTTTGTGACTTTCCACTTCTTCATGAAATTGTTCATGTAACTTTGGTTCACATAACCCAGTTTTTCACAACTCAGTTTTATTCAACTTTTTCCACTAAGCACAAAACTTTTTTTATGTGCATATGATATTCATGTATAAATTATCCCTTCTCCAAATATTATCACTTAATAATGTTTATTAGTACCCAAATTATAGGAAAAAATTGACCATTCATGAAACTTTTACATGTCCACAAAATGTGTCACCTCCACTAATTATTTTCACACACAACTAAATACTCATACTACTATTTTCATACAATTTATCTTATCTGAATTTTCTTGACATTCATGAAATTCATTATTTTGTAATTTTTTTTACAAAACACTTGTTGGAGTATTTTTGACTTTCATGATCCTAACAAACATTCATGAAACCACTCCCTTAACCTTCATAATGTTGTTCAACCTTCCCAAAAATGACTTTCATGAAACTCATCCCATTTCTATGAAATAAAATTTTATATTCATATAGAATTTCACACCCAAGAATTTGGTAAACACTAATAAAATTTTCTACTCTCAATGCACAACTCCAAACATCTACAAGAATACTTCCTATGCTGATTTTCCATGCGCCTTTTTCAAAAAAGTACCATAATTATTAGAAAACACATCCCCAAAAATTAAAAAACAACATCTCCAGGGATTTTTTTTCCAAAAAATCCAAGTTTCTATTTTGCATAATTATATAATATTAATAATAAAAATAATATAAAATATACATACATCACTAATTGCACTTATATTTTATAATAAAACTTAAACAAAATAATATAGGTTACACATTATAAATCATACATCCTTGGTAAATGTTAAATAATATTAGTATAATAATCTATAATTTGATTATTAAGGGATTTGAGAATTTCATACATGAAAAAATAGAGTTTTGGGTCAACCAATAAAGATGCACGGTTAGATTTCATAGTTACCCAAAATTTGAGACCCTCATTGTCTCACCCCACAAATGATACATAGTTGTCCTGCACAATTTCCCTTAATCCTGATCAAACCATGTATCCTTTATTTTTTCTAAAAAACAAAAATTTCAACTATTTAAATACCAAAATCCTTATTATAATTATTATTTATTAAAAAAAATAAAAAGTTGGGGGTCACAATCATCATTCAGTGAGACACCTCACATAACTCCCATATCTGACCATAGGGTTACATCACCCAAAGGATAACGTTAGTTAACAAACTCTCCTATCTATCTTTGAGTTACACTAACTAAAGGATATATCTATGTTTCTAGATATTTTACCACTATATAGAGTTAATCACCCAATGAATAAAGTCACATTTTTTATGTGTATGTATCAACTTTATCGTATTGAAACTTTGATGAAGTTATAAAAAAGGTTAGTAAAGCAATACATGTTACTAACTTATACCACCCTAGGCTGTTCTGACCACCACTAAACAACATCATCATTTTACCTTAGGAATCATCCACCAAAACCAATTTTAAACATTTTACCCACCAATGCAAATTTAGAATGCCAAAAAAAATTCCAAAACCATTTTTAACAAATATACATTTTCTAATATAATTTCCACATAATTTACTAGTATTTTCAAAATTTCTAGAATATCACATGGAAAATCACTACAGCCATTTAAAATCATTTTAAAATACACTATTATAGAAACCATGTAATTATGAAATATTTATCTCTTTAAAAACCTTTTAAAAGAAGAGATCCACAAAAAACTTATAAAATAATTTTAAATCATAAGATTATGAATCCCTTGGTGGTACCCTATACTATGAAACTATAAATATCCATTTTTAAAATATTTATAACCCACCCATAATTGGTAAAATGTTTATAAAATTCATTGAAAAAAACACATGACTGTTTAAATTAATCTTTAAAAATAAAAAATCACACATGAGG
This sequence comes from Viscum album, assembly GCA_963277665.1. Classification (NCBI taxonomy): domain Eukaryota; kingdom Viridiplantae; phylum Streptophyta; class Magnoliopsida; order Santalales; family Viscaceae; genus Viscum; species Viscum album. The sequence continues at coordinate 333,299,933 of OY728134.1, forward strand.
AAGGAGAAATCCTCAGTGATAGATGAATATACTTTTCCGAAACTATTATTCAAAAAATTATAAATTTCAAAATTTAATTTCTAATTTATTTAGTGAAAACAAGATAAATGAAAATATTTGAAAAAATTCACTTCAAGCATCACACTTACTTCAATATTTTAAAATAAAAACATACCACAATGATTTTTATACAATCAAATTATATAAAAAAACATTATACCAAGACAAATATCATTTTCATAATTCCATTTAATTTCAAAATGAATATAGACACTACATGACCATCCAAAATTCCCATTCTCCAGATTGATACTAAATTGTATCCTTTCTAACACTCTCTTTTACTAAGAAATTTTTCATCATTACCCTTAGAAACAAATAACTCATTCAAACAATTCTGATAATAAAAAAGTTGTTCAGGTGATATTTTATTTCTTATATCCCAAGTTATTTAATTTATAATGGAAATTTATTTAGAAACATGAGTCAAAAATCATTTGAAAATTTCATTTCCTCTCTTTAGTAAATATAGTCTATAATTAAATTCATTAGTAAATTTTCTTATTTTTCCCATTAAAAGGAAAATTGAACAAAATAATTTTCCCAGTACAATTATTTTTAAAATAATTAATTAAAATCAATATAAAAAATGAATTTCTCAAAAAAATGTTAGTGAAATTTAATAATTACACACAACAAAATCCCAAAATATATAACACTAACATGAAAAGTGGACCTCTAAAATTGAACTAATTTAGTTGAACCATTTTTCCCTAGATATATAGTTTTTTGGTGAATTTTAGAAATAATATAGGCTCGTCCCATTTTATATAATCCTCACATCAAACAATATGATTAAATACCAATGATTAAGAAACTTTTTAATATCTATAAAATCCAAAATTATATTAAATTTACTAATAAAAAACAATAAAAAGTTATAATAAACTAAAAAATAAGAACAAATTTTTTTAAGTAATTTAATCACATGAAAAATAATTTTCCATTTTAAATATATAACAATAATAACTGTAAAAAAACTGATCATTTTTTTTATAAAATACAACAATAAAGAAATAACCATTTATTTTCCCCAATTCTAAGTTAATTTATTCAAAATGAAATCAAAAAATATAAAGAAATCGTTTTTATTCTATGAAATACTTACCATTATACTACATAATGGATGATACAAAAAATAACATGTTAATCTATTATAGATAAGATACATTATAAAAGAAAAAAAACTGATCAACTCATCTTGAGTTAACCAATAATTTCTATTTATGGAATTATCTAATAATTTAGGCCCACTATAAAGATATTGATCTGATATTTTTTATACTTCTTCATGAGTCTCGAAATTACTATATCTATACTGAACTTCTACCCAAATGACATGATTAAACCAAAATAATACCATTCGTAATGTCTCGAGTCTATTTAATAACTCAAAAATGGCCTTGATGTCGAGATAAAATGTTACATCACCATTAGTTCCCTCCCATAACCACTAATGGATCAATAATAAATTATATGGACATGGAAAATGGTTTATGAAAATATCTCACATAAAAATCACATACTTTCAAATCCACACCATGGATTCATGAATGTATATGTATATATAAGTGGAATAATGAAATAAATAGGCTCTATAATACCAATACGATTATAAAAAAATAACAAATGGAAAACAATGATTTTCCATCCACTAGTCTCTTCTAACCATATATAGATACTCATATAATAAATTATTACAAAAACATTATAAATTTTAACTCAAAACCAACAAGTTCAACATCATCATGTGTTATGAGGTGTGCATGGAAGGCATGAGAATAATAACATAGTAAGAATTCCCTGTTGACTTCTATGCATCCAATAGATGTGAAAACAAATAATTTCATATAAATTTTATGAAAAAAAACTCCCAACCCATGCTAATTGATACAAATAAATCAAATAAGTTTTGATGATAATAAATATCATAAGATCTATATAAAACCACCTAATAAAAACATGAAAACTATACCCTTCCCATGAATCCAAATCACAAAACTGAAATAATTTTATCAATAATAATAATTATTTTTTTAAATAATAATAAACCAACTATAAATAATCAATGACTCAAAATTAACAATTTCAACAATTATTTTTTTTGAAAAATTCTTACACACCTGAAAAATTCACATATCATTCCCTTAAATTAATACACACTAAAACCATGCTTAAAAATGCATTGATCCATGTTTATAAATAATTTTAAATCAATTTAAAATATTTATTTTCAAATATAACATTCAAGATAACCAATTTTATCACATAATATCTTATATTAGAACCCACATATCTTGTATCGCTCCAATAATTTCATTCAATCATGTCTGAACAATTATAAGCATAATTGAAATTTTTTCTATTCCCCCTACTTTGCATCGCCTTTGAAAGGAAGACATCAATAGAATCTAGGAATGTACATATTAGTATTAAGAGGATTGGTGTTTTACTTATCCAATAATAGAGATTATTTTATAGTGCTAAACACTCTTATTGATTTTATAGTATTCATGAAACATTTCTTGATAGAGATTATATTTTCATAAATTTTAATTTTTATTTCCATGAATAACCCCCACCATTTTATCATTTTAAGCGAAATTATATCAAATTTTTGTTTTTTGGAATTATTTAGGATTTATTGGTAAATTTAATCAATCGATGATATTTAAGCATTTTTAATAATTTATAGATTTATTTGAATAATCCATACTTTCATATGTGGTTTTGTGAGTTTTTTAGAAAATATTCATTTTTGAATTGAAAAATGAATTTTAGCTAAATATGGGTTTATACATATGAAGTGAATAGTATTGGAAAAATGGAAAAGCCTCTCTTTATACGTATGATGTTTTTTATAGAGTTCAGATAATATGTATGACGATACGCTATAATAAAAATATTGAAAAGTGCCACATCATATGTATTGGCAAGAATTTCTTACGCATGAGTTAAAGTGTGAATTTTGGTAAATTAAATATTCTTACAAACTAAATATCATTTTAAAAATTAATTAAATTATGATTTTTTAAAAATTAAACTTCATATATATTTAGATAAGATTTTCATATTCCTACTTATTGAGAAGTCATCCTATATATTCTTTATAATTTTAATTTTAGTGATGAATAACATCATATATATCATGTAAGAAATTCATTATCTTATATATGGATACAAACTTATAAAATATTAAGTGGACATGTTACCAATCATCTCAAACCATGAATTTTTAAAGGGGAATATATAACAAATCACATAAGACATTCATTACCGTATAAATGGGTTTTTATTTGATCAAAGATGCTCATGTTATATTTTATACTTTGTGAAATTTATAAAATAAGAGGGAAATAAGATTTATACTTTGAATATAGAAATAAAATTATAGAATAATAATCTTATACATAGAGTTTTTTACTCACTCCATAAAAAATTAAATATTTTGAGAGGCATTGTTATCATAGAAGTCCTTACACTGATTTGATCCTTGTTACACATTATAGGATTTAACAAGAACTCATAATGATATTTAGGCTATCCCAACATCTATTTTAAATGACCTAATTTATAAGGGAGATGGTGGGTTGAAGGTCATGAGAAGGTTTAAAGGGTATTAATAGTTAGCTACCCTTGTGAATACTATTTACTACTCATATATGTGAGTTTCCTTCATAAAGTTAATTTAAAAATCAATAATGCTTCCACCAGGAATAAAAATAAAGAAAATATATTTCATGCATGGAACCTATTCCCCCAAAGAAAATTGAACCAGATTTAATTTTCAATTTCTACCTCTATTATAAAAAATAATTATAGCTATGATTTCACAATAGGGAAAAGAATAGATAGTAAGAAAGAGGTTACACAGTATAAGAGGTGTACTCAATCTATTCTAAGTGAAACAAAAAAATAAATGATGAAGAATATGATTTAGCTATTTTTGGACAAACTATTAAGGAATACCAGAGAAATAATGGCACATAGACACATCTATTTTAAGTTTTTATCTTTATTATATCCAGTCGAATTTTTTTGGTACTTTTTATTTTTTAATGAGTTGGTTGTTTGGATCTTTAATACACTTATCTTAATAATTTTTCAAGTTTTTTTTCAATTTGTGAAAACAAAGTGGGTATTATCAATGTTTAAATTTCCTAAGAAAAGTATTTGTTATGATCAAATTTAGTTTAATAAAATTTGATTACTTGGAGGTTATTGAGTAATTGAATCACTTTCATAGGAGGTCCAACAACCATAATAAGGTTATATTATGATTTCTAAGAAGAATTAGCTGTTTATTCGATGGTATTTGGGTGAATATTGAGAAATTAAATTTAGGAGATATTTTTGACAAGGAATAAGGTAGTGTATAAAGGTTTTAAACTTGTTTACTTCATCCATTATAAATCTTATTTCACATTCTTTTCAATCTAATTTCACATTACTTTAAAAACATTCATTCTTATTTCATTTTAATTAATGTTTTTTAGTTTTGTTTAATTTTTTTACATGTTATTAAATACCAAAATTTTCTTATACTTTACTAAAATTGAAAAAAATATATAACAATTTTGATCTTTTCCTGTAACCACCTTAAGTGAAAACATAGGGTATTGTTTTTTTGTATTCCCAGGGGATACAATATTGATAGGGATTTAAAAAAAAGAACATCTTATCAATTTTTAATTATTTTTGGAGAGGTTTACTACATTTATTTAATCTATATTTGTATATAAATAAGTTAAAACACTAATTTAGTAGGTTTATACCCTAAAATTGATAGGAATTATCACTTAAGAGCTAGAGATTTTTGGATTTCCACTACTTATAGTTTTGAATCTACCACTACCCCAAGAAGAGGAACTTTTGAAAGTTAAATCACAATAGATTAAAATATAAATACAAAATAAGTAGATTTATCATATAAAGATAATACATATAACCTTATAGAGTACCCTAATGAAACCACTTGTTTTGAAATAAAATATGGTTACATTAATCAACTTTCTAAATTTAATGTAATTATATAGAAGGATCTAAACAAACACTTGAAAGAATTTAGTTATCTTTATATAAACAAGAAACCACTTGGAGAAAATACATATCAAATGAATCTTAGAGATCTCCCTTTTACTTTAAAACTACTGGATATGTAATGTTTTTTGATTCACATTCCTCTTTGATTAGAAAATGTAATGAATTGAAGAATCACTTTCATGAATAGTTTTTACCTACTTCTAGTACAAATTCTATTAGGTAAAATATTTTTTTGAATTAAAAAATTCAAGGTGAAACTTTTAACGAACATCAAGAGAGATAAAAAACGTTTTTTAGTATCTCCCATCATAAAATGAGTGAATATACTTTAATTAAATACTTTTATAATGTAACTTTTCATACTAATAAGAGCATGATATATACTATGGTAAGAGAAGATTTATTTGACCTAACCCCAACTAATTATAGAACTCTTATATATAATATGGCCCTAAATTATTATTAATTTGGAACAAGGGGATAGTTTCATATAAAATCAACTCAAGATATTTAAACTCTTAGTTTTGAAAATAATATTATTGTGAGTCAAATAAGTGATCTTACCACTATGTTTAGGTCCATGATGTTGTCTAAAACTTCACAAACATAGCATAAACAAGAAAAAATTTAAAATAAAAGTTCATTATGGAATTTTAATTTAAAATATAAATTTTAGTAAACCAATTCTTTAAATTAAATAATATTAAGAAAATTTTATTTTTTTCCCAGGGATACATTTACAAAAAAATAAATAAACACCTTTTTAACCCAACTGAAAATTTAAATAAGGATAGAATAATCAACCTAATGGTATATTTGGATTTCCTAAATAATAAGGAATATTTTTAAGGAAAATAAAGTAATATCAAACCAGGGAATATCTAAGATAAAGCCTATACTAAAACTAGGAGGTATTTACAACATACACCACCAATTAAAAAATATAACAACACTCTTAGAGTAACTGCAAGAAAAAAATATTGTGTTAAAAACTATGATGATTCTAATGGGTTAATCAACCATTGATGTTGGGATTATAAGGAATATTGTAAGTGGAAAAATACATTTAAAAACTAATAAAAAACTTATAGGGAAACATAATGTTGGTGAAATATAATTTAAGAGTGTTACTAATTAAAAAAACCCAATATGTGAAGTTTAAAATTGATTCTGAACCTAAACAAGATTTCAAACATTTTTAACCATTATTAGATCCTGCTGATGGAAAAACAACTATCTATATTACTACTAAAAATTTATAATAATTTATAAAATAAAAATCAATTTCAAAAGAATAAGTTTTTATTAAAAGATACAATAAATATTGAATAAGAATGATATGTTCTTATGTTTACAAAAATATCCCTAATATGATCAAGAAATGTCCAAAACACTATTGCATTATCATAGAGGCAACCTATTAGTGATGAAAAATATTTAATGTCACTTGGATAAGGAAATATTATATATTTTTTGGAAAGATAAAGCCAATATATATTTTATTGATTATATGAAGCAAATTCCTAGGTTTGTTGGGTTTTTGAAGGAAATGATCTCTTATAAATGGAAATTACTCAAAGGAGAGAAAGTAAACCATTGTGGGTATGTTTTCTCAATGATCCACAATTAAATTCCTATCAAATACTAGGATACATGGAAATTTTAAATTCCATTCACCATAGGTGTGTATAAATTACAAGATGTTAAGCTGGATTATGGAGCTTTGATAAATAAAATGCCTCATTTTATTTATTTAAATTTACAGGTTATAAATGTAAAGCCTGCTATAATTTTTATTCAATTCTATAATCAAAGTACAAAAAATCCTACTAGTATTATTGAGGATTTTTTAGTTTAATTAATAGAAATTATTTTATCTCTCAATTTTCAGGTTTTTGATATAAAGGATGATATATTTTTTACATTCAACAATTATAATTGGAATAACTTTTCTAAAAACATCTAAGACAATCATAAATGTTCACAAAGGATCATTATCACTAGAATATGGATGCGTGATTGTTCACTTTATTATTTTCCATTCCATAAAAAATATAATATAGGATCATTAAGTACCTTAAGTGAACATGATTGATTTATTTTCCACTAATTTATTTCTTGATTTTAGAAGTAATGAACCACTGAATGTTGTTTATGAAAATAAGACCGTGTTTATTGCTAAAACTGATTTAGATGAGAGTGAAAATATTTCATTTGAAGAGAGTTTAAATTCCAAAACTTCTACAAGTAAACCAAATAATTTTTAAAATTTTACATCTAATATCATTAAAACCATTTAATGTTTTAAATGCAATGAGAATGTTTTCTATTTTCAAAAATAATTTGATAATTATGAATTCCAAACTATTGTTGAGTGTTTTGAAATTTCTAAAATTTATATAAGTAATAAAAATCTTTCTTATTTTTAGGAATTTATAAATTTTCCTAAAAAATCACCCTTGTGAAGTTGATTAATAGCTTGATAGAAATAACTTAAATTTAAACACTAATTATTCTATGAATGATTTAAGAGCTAAGATTGACGATTTTGATTCATTTAAACCTTATTTTTCAAATTAAATAACCCCATCGAGTTATAATTTAAAACATTACCTGAGAACCTCAAATATTTTTCTTATATAAAAATGGAATGTTTCCTATCATCATTTTAAATAATTATCTAAATATTAAGAGATTTTTTTGGGATTCTTTACACATAAAAAGGAGGCTATATTCTTTAATTTATCTCACTTTAATAGAACTAGTCTTTTAATTTTAATATATATAATTATATTGGATGATAATGACAAAAATATTGGGAAATTTTAAATAATATTGAATCGAACCTTATTAGAAGTTATTAAGAAGAAAGTGACTACCTTGATGATTTATAGAGTCATTTTTTCAATTTTGAAAAATCAATGGGTAAGTACCATTAAATTTACTCCTAAAAGGAGTGGTTTGAACATTTCAAAGAATGAATTTTTATAACTTATTCTTATTTTCCTTCTAAAAAAATAGAGAGTGTGTATTGATTATAGAAATCTCAACCATTTTACTTGGAATGATCACTATACTCTCCCATTTCATGAACATGTTATTTAAATATTTTCAAGATAAACTTTCTGATGTTTTATTGATGGATATTTCAGATTCTTTAATTCACATTTCACCTAAATATTAAGAAAAAACCACTTTCACTTGTCCTTTTTGAACTTTTTGTTATAGAAGAATTACCATTAGCTTGTGTAATTCTCTAAGAACCTTTCAAATTTGCATGATGTATATATTTGAAAATTTTAAGAGAAACTTATGTAAGTTTTTATGGATTATTTCACATTTTATGTATCATCCTTTAAAAGTTATTATAATAGTATTTTTTACTATCCTTAAAACCGATATTGATAAAAATCTTGTTCTCACCTTTGAGAAATTTCAATTTATAGAATAAAAAAGGAATTGTTATAGTCCATGGTATGTCTAATGACCGGATTCAAGTTGTTCAATATAAGGTTGAAAACATTTATTAAATTAAACACCCAAAAATGGTGAGGCTTGGGAGATATCATCATGATTATGATAGTTTTTTATAAAAGATTCATAAGGATTTCAGTAACCAAACTTCTAATTTTTCTAGTTTTCTTCAAAAAGAGTAAATTTGTCTTTAAATAAAGGTGTAAAGAAATATTTTAGGGAGATAAAACATAAAATAATATCCCTACCCATAATTCACCATCTAAGGTGGGAGTTTTATTTTGAATTGATGAAAAATTCCTTAAACTTTTTCCTTGGAGTTATTTTGAGTCAAAGAATAGAAAAAATGTCCCATGTCATAGATTATGATACTAAGAGTCTAAATATAGTACATTCTATTTACACCATCATTGAGAATAAGCTATTTTTTATTTTTTTTGTATTGAATAAATTTAGATACTACTTGTTAGGATTTAAAGTGACTACTTTAACTGACCATTCTACAATTAGATTTTAATTCATGAAATATGATGGAAAACCAATGATACTAAGATAGATTTTTTATTATAAGAGTTTGATTTTTTAATAAAATATAAGAAGGGTATTAATAGTGTCTAATAATTTAAGTATACTACCCATTGTTTCAAGTGAAAAATATAAGATATGTTCCCTAATTAGAGAAATATTACCTAATATGGAATTGTATACTCTTAAGAGTGTTAAACCACAGTTAAGCGATCTAGTGAATTATTTGGTTTATAATGAAATCCATTACTAGTTTTCTATATAACAAGTTTCCAAGATAGTTAGTTAAGTAGATAAATGAAGTTGGGAATATCCTTACTTATATAATTTTATAAGTGATCAAATGATAAAGATATTTTTCATGGATTTTAAAATTCAATAAGTTTTTTATTTTTTTTTAATATTTTTAGTTGTGGTTATCACTTTGGACCCTAGATAACTAGTAGAAAAGAGTTTGACTCATGTTTATTTTAGACCACTATTTTTAAGAACATTTTTGAATTTTAAAAAAATGTAAAACCTTCTAGTTTTAGGGAAATTTATCCATATTAAATTAAATTTCTCTAAAAACACTTTTATTTTGTGATGTTTTTTATATTTGGGGTATTAATTTCATAGGACTATTTCCCAATCATTTTTGGTATCATTACATATTACTTTGTATTGATTACATGTCTAAGTGGGTGGAATCTATTACCAATAGAGATGATTAGGTGAGATTTGTTTCCAATTTTGTAAGAGATTATCAATTTTATAGGTTTGGATTTACATAATTTATTATCACTGATTAAGGAAATATTTTTACAAAAGGACTTTGGAAGGAATTTTAATGAAATATGAAGTTTATATAATGGAATATATACACCAATGTCCTAAAATAAATGGATGGATCAGTTTTCAAATAGAGAGATCAAACATATTTTATAGAAAATTGTTCACCTAAACAAAATAGATTGGGGTATGAGATTAGATAATGAACTTAGGGCTTATAATACTACTTTCAAAACTCTAATTGGAATATTAACATTCAATATAGTGTATGGAAAAGTTTTTCATCTACATTTGGAGTTAAAAAATAAGGACTTTTTATCTCTTAAGAGATGAAACAAGAATATATTTATTATTTGAAAAGATAAGAAATTATACTTATAAGACTTGGAATAAATCATAAATAATTCTTATGATAACTCTACATTGAAAAATTATAATTCTAATGCTTTTCATGATGAGATAATAATCAACAATGAATTAAGAGAATGAGACAAAGCTCAACTATTTGAATATAAAATCATGTTTTTTCTAGGTAAATTTCATTCCAAATTCTCTATACCCTTTATTGTTAGTTTGGTTTTTACATTTGTGTTGTGTAGATCAAAGAACAAGGTAATTAAAAACTATTTATAGTAAATTAATGGAGATTAAAGTTGTTTAGAGAATGTTTTAAAGTGATTTTAGGGGTATAGATTATTCCTTAGGTTACTGTATATAATTCTTGATTTTGATTTATCATATTATTATTTCTTTAATAATGAAATAACATAAAGTCACTCAGGGAGATATAATTTGTTATATTAGGATTTGATTTTTTTTTGTTTTTCCATTTTTTTTGTTTTTAAATTTTTTTTTATATTTTTATATTTTTTTTTTTCATTTTTCATGTGATTAATTTTCATTATTTGTGAGTTTTTGAGACTTTTTATCTTAAATAAATGAATTTATATGTTTTGAAACTCATTCCAATGTGTAAAATAATTTGAACCACATAATTGAAATTAAATGAATATTAAAATGAAATCTGTTTCATATTCAATATTTTTGTGGAATTCATGATAAGTCCTTGGAAATTTTGAATCTCATGCCATAAATCACCATACATGTTTTTAAATAACTTACCTATGAGTATTTTAAACCATTTTCTTTCATTTTCTTCACAATAACCTCACTTCTTGACTGAACAAAACAATTATTGATTTAACCATAAATTGATGTGTTTACATAAAATCCTTGGATATTTATGGTGATTTTAATAAAGATGATTAAAGAAATTATTTCAGTGTTTATATACCATTTTTATAAAAATTACCTATTATTATGAACTACTTTTACATTTGACTATTTTGATCCCTTAGTACCCATGAAATTTTTTTTGGCATCCACATTTGCAATCTGAATCCCTATACAAACTACTATAGAAGTAAATTACATGATCTTATTTGAACTTAAGTGTGGTATAGGGTGTTTTATTATGTTGTTTTTCATTATTTTGGGTTTCTTTGTGGGATAAATTTGTTGGAAAAAAGGTGTTTTAAGAATAATTCTAAAAATGAAATTGTGTTAAGAAGCTTATGTTTGAGAAATTCTATTTAAAATGAAGAATCATTAAGTTTAAATTTTTTTAATGGATATTAATCATTAAAACTGATTCTAGTAAGTTCAAACCACTATTGAACTTTTAAAAAACCATATTTTCCTTTAAAAATAAAAATACATTTAAAATTTTCAAAATAAAAATAGAAGTTCAAATCTGTTGAAGGAAGCTGAGTGAAAAAATTTACTAATGCTAAAGTACTAAATGTTTGTACTATATATAGAAATTAAAGCATTTTTAGAGATTATTTATTGTTATAGGGCATACGGACAAGACTATTTCTGAGCATGAAATTATAATCTTGTATTTTTCATCAGAAATAGACAAACTACCTTATTCTAAACCATATTTTTAATGTAAAAACCTAAAAAATATTAATCCTTAAAAAAACTTTAAAAATAATCATGATAAACTAACATCCTTTACACAATTTTATAAGGATTTAGAGGCTCATCAAGGTAATGATGACCCTTGAATGTGTTTGTATGAGATTTTTTAAACAAAATTCCCATTGGTGTGATGATAAACAATTTAAATGCGATTAGTGTTTTTATGAATGAGAGGATGAAAGAAGTTGTAATAGATTAAATTAAAATAATGGATAATTTTTAATATATATTATTGAGGATTTGTGATAATCATATATTCCTTGGTGTTAAATTTAGGGCCATTCAAGGGTTTTTTTTTTGAATTTTACTTTGGTAATACTTTTGATGTTTAATTTTCTTGGATTATAAGTCCTAAATGTGATTTAATTTATAAAACTTATATTTTCATAATTTTTAATTTGGATTTAATTGAAAAAATAGGAATATTTTTATTTTAATAAAAATTAAACCATTTATTTAGGAATATTTTGTGATTTATTGTGAAAATGTATCAATTCATGATTTTTAAGTGTTTATAATCATTTATATAGTTAGTTTAACAATACATATTTCATTTTTGGGTTTGTGGATTTTTGGGAAAAGAACCATTTTTGTACTTAAAACCAAATTATGGCTAAGTATGGGTTTATAAGTATGATGTTCAGAAGAGTGGAAAAATAGAAAAGTTCTTCCTTATATGTATTATGTATTTTTATTGAGTTTGGATGATATGTATGAAATTTATCCATAATGAAAATATATAAAAGTTACCCATCATATGAATTTAAAATACTGCTTGCACATGGGTTGAAGTGTGAGATTTGGTAAAGTATACTTTCTTATGTATCGAATATCATCTTACACATGCACTGGAATCTGATTTTTTTTTTCAAACAAAAGCTTCTTACACATTCATGTAAGATGTTCATATTCTTATATGATGTGAGTCCATCTTATGTATTCTTTGGAACCATAAATTTTAAAAAATATGACATCTTACAAATCACATAAGATGTTCACCATCTTATATATAAATCAAAACTTCTTACATATAAATTGAATATGTTAATCATTATCTCAAACCATAAATTTTTTAACGGGGGATATATTATGAATTACATAATATGTTTATAATCTTATCCATGGGTGTTTGTCTAATCAAATATTCTCATGTGTTGTTTTTTTTTACTTTGTAAAATTTTAGAAATAAGAGGGAACCACAATTTTCACCACGAAGGGAGAAATCAAATTAGAGTTGAAAAAATTTATAGTTACACCATAATGAAATTTTAAATATTTTGAGATCCACTCCATCTAAAAAGTATTTATGTTATGGTGATTTATATCACACTACAAAATATTTCCCAAAAAATCTAAATTTTATTTAGTATAGCCTCGCATCTCCCCTGAAAAACATGATTTTAAAAGGAGATGGTGAGTTTAATTTCATGGGAATATTTCAATGTGAATAAAAGTAGACTACACCTAAGAATACTATTTACTAATTGTGTATATATGTTTCCTTTACAATGTGAATTTATGACTTATTGATACTACCACCTAAAAGGAAAATGAAGAAAATATACTGCATCATTGGTGATTATTCCCCATGATAAAATTGAAGTTGATTCCATATTCAAAATTTTCCCCTATTCTATGAAAAATAAACATATCCTTGAACTCACAATAGCAAAAATAATATATAACCAGGGAGAGTTCACATATAAAAATTGGATCACTTGGGATAGACCTATAGTAGAAGAAAAGTAAGATGTCTAAAGCTAATTTAGCCATGTCTAACTAAACTCTTTAGGTATGATTAAGAAATGGTAACCCAAGGATACTTCTCTTTTCAGTATTTCACTTAATTATATCATGTATATTTTTTTCTAAAAATTTTATTCTCAAATGAGATGATATTTTTTTTCTTGAAAACACTTTTCATCTAAATTGTTCTACATTTATGCCCAATTTATAAAAGAAAAGCATTTGATTATACATTTTAAATTTATTAATCAATAGATTATATATGATCTTAGTGAGTTTAATCAGATTTGATTACTTGGAGGTATTTGAGTAATTGAATCACTTTCATAGGAGCTTTAATACCCATACTTAGTTCTTTTAATGAGTTTTAGTTAGATTTAGGTTTTAATTCAAATGAATTAAATTTAACATTATAAAATTCAATTTTTGAGAAATTTTTGACATGGAGGAAGCGAGTATTCAAAGGGTTGAAACCTTTTCATTATTTCTTTTAAAAAATTATTTTTTTACTAATTTTCAACAAAAGTTTACTTTTTATAAAAAAAAATTTACCCTCATTTATTTTTTAATTAAATTTTCTTTAGTTTTCATTAATATTTTTTTTAAAACTTAAAAAAGCCAAAATTTTATTCTTATTTAAGAAAAACATAAGGTATAGTTTTTAACTTAGAATTTAACCTCATTTTGAAAAAACCTTGGGTACTGTTATACTACATTCCTAAGGGGTAAAATATTGATAGGTATTTCATGAAAAAATTCCCTCTTATCACTTTCCAAATCCATCTTTTTACTCATTAGTTAATTACATCACTTAATATTAAAAAAATTAATACCTTTGAGTATAATTCATAAACATAAAAAATGATATTAATTATGGAATATTTTTATTCTTTCTTTGTAATATAACTATACTTGTCACATAAGAAAAATATGATCCACTATAATTTATAGCATATTCATAAGACACTTTAGAATTTAAATACTTATAGGGAGACACTCCCCAAATTTATGTCTATGAAAGAAACTCTGCAGTTTAATATCACTATTAAAAGGAATTTATATTGTATTTGTATGGATTTAATTTCCAAATCTCAAATGAGTACTTTATTGATAGAATATATTTAAAGAAAAAGAAAATCAATATGAAATTTATTATCATATGAAAAGTAAAAATATTTTCTCTATAGTATAGTTATAATGAGAAAGATAAAAGATTTATTATAAAAGTATTATAACTCATAAAGGTGAATATTTTCTTTAGACTTTAGTGTAATCTAATAAGGTGAAAGGTTTTCTATGAATTTTAGTGTCATCTAGGTATGTAAAAGGTTTTTCCTGGAGTTTAGTGCCTTCTATGAAGTTTAAAGGTTTAATATAGAGTTTAGTATCATCCAGAAAAGGAAGATAGGTTTTTTATAGAGTCTAGCATCATCCATAAAATAACAAGGCTTTATTTAGAGTTTAATATCACCCAATAAGGTGATTTTTTTACTTTAGAGTTTAGTCCCATCTAGGAAGGTAAAAGTGACATCATTTTGGAAATACTAAATATGAGTGATTTCTTTATCATGTAAATAAATAAAAATAGAAGTACCATTACTTAGAAAAGAAAAAGTTTCAACGATGTTGGGATTGAACCTCAAATAGGATTCCTAATTATCATAATTAAGGGAATCAAAAACCATATAGTTTTAAGATATGGACATACAATTTTAACCAATATTAAAAGGTATGACACTGATACTTAAAAAATGAGTCTCCATGATTTTAGGCCATGAAAAGAGGGTGTGACATAAAGTGAAGTCCCCAAAGGATTGTGTTTTTTTATATTTATTATCAATAAGTGTGTGATTAATGACAATTTCTTGATTTTATGTGATGAATTAAGAAAATTCCCATTAACTTTGAGTGATTATACTACCCATGAAATGTTGGGAAAATAAATGAGAGCGCCAGAACATTAAATATACAAACAAGTTTAATTGATATGATTTTAAAGTAATAGAGTCCATGTTTCTACCTTATAATTAATGGGAAAATATATATTATGTAACATCCATTTAAATGTGATTTTTGTTTGATCTATACAATATAGAATTATGAAACGTTATAAAAGAAGAAGGATGAACTATCTAAAACATGTTTAGAAAAAAGTGGGGGAGATAAGAGTGAAGTTGGATATAGAGATTGTAATGAAAGAGTTGTATAACTATAATTGAAAAGATTATAACATGTTTAATGTTTGAAGAAAGCCATATAAAATGTGGATAAACCATCTAAGGGTTATGGGTGAATATTTTAAGATGTTTAGTGTTAATGAATCCATTCTTATGTAAATGGGATCAATTATATTGAAGTTAGTGACATATATAATTTGAATTAAGTTCTTGAGGAGTTGATTATGAAGATAGAAACAATAAAGAATATCTGTACTTGAAATAATCTATCACGAGTATTTAAATTTTATAAAGGACCTTAGACACATGATAGAGGATTTTAAAATTATTGTAATAGTTATCATTATTATATGAATATATTTTGAGGTGATTTTGAATGTTTTTGATAGTTTATAGTTTCTTTAAATAATTAGTGAATTAGTTTGAATAATTCTAGATTTTTGAGGTTAAGCTGGAAAATGGGTAAGTATCATATCTTATGAGATTTCATAAGATATGTGTTTTTCATATGACAAAAGACCATTTTATAAGATATGTGTAATTATAATAGGATATATCTTTATAATATACATTATTCAAATAATGATCCTTCCTTGGCATAATATATCATGTTTTCATAATATGACTTGAACCATGTATTGTGTAAGGAATTTTGTAAGATGAATTTTCATAAAATGAATTATCATATGATGTATGGATATCATAAGATACATTACCATTAATATTTTATTTTCATAAGATAAGTGATCCATATATGATATTAAGTTATGTAAGATATACTGTGCATAATATATGGACTTTATAAGATGGTCAAGTTTATATGATATTGAAGTCCATATGATACCAGATCTGTGTAAGCTACTAAAATGCAAAAGATACCTTATCTGTATTTGCGATATGATTTATAATATATCTTACTAAAAATATCAAAATTCTAAAATTGAAGATTCTAAAGAAGAATAAGTGATTTTAGATGATGCCTAATATTTTCTTTCAAGATAAAATCATCATTAAGATATTCCTAACCATGATACAAACCTTTTTTTTGAGTAAGATGAAATGATAATAGGTGTAATATATCACTACTCCATTTATCTATGGTCTTCAAATAAGAATATTCAAAAATAAATATTTTTGATTAAAGGGGAAAATCAATGTGTCAGTGCCCAAGATATTCTCAAGTGTTTTAAAAATCAAAAAATTATTTTCGATCCAACATTGATAAATGAAGAATATGATCTTGAATCTGGAAGAAAGATCAATAAGATAAGGGATTATAAGAAAATAAATATCCTACAAATTAAGAACTTCAAGATTATTTGAATCTATAAATTAAATCAGAAGATTATTGTGTTTTAATTAATTTAATTAAAATCAAAAATGGATGTTTGTTTTTTACTCGAAATAAAGGTGAAGTGTGTTGAGATGTCATCTTAGGTATGCAACAGTTTTTATTTATGCTCTCATACTATGAAGAATACTAACACACGAGAATTTTTTTATTGATTTATGTTTTTAATACATCTTTGAAGGTGGTTTATTTTTGAATTTATCAATTGTATATTTTGTGATGAAAAATTTCAAGCCAGTTAAAAGTAAAAAAATATATGTTTGTCTAAAAGAAAAATGAGAAGAAATAAAATAATGTTATTCATGAAATATTACTAGATACATAAATTTTAGGCAAAAATAATATCCATGATCATGGTGAAAAACCCACATGATGTCCTTGATAAAAAATTAAAAGTTGATATTTTATGAATAATCTTATGAAAAATAAAAACAAGGTAAATTAACTAGAGTATCATGGAACCAAGTTTATAGGATATTTTCTATATTGAAAATATATAAAATAATTTACTTGAAATATATATAAAAGTCTAATTTGAATAAAAGTATACAGGTGTGGTATACTAAGACTCATATAACTCTTGAAGAAGATAACCCAATAGTTCTCTAGGAAAATAAGAATTTGATCCTGTACTGAATAATAAATACATTATAGGCATCGAAGAATAATATGTAAAAGAGGAAGATAACATAGTTTTGATGATCAAATTATATTTTTAAAACTAGAAGGAGAAGAAGAATCCAACATATGATAATTTTTATTTGGGAATTAATATTAAAAGAATAATAAGAATATAATGATAAAGGACTACATTCATGGAGTTCTTATAATAATTTACTGAATTTCACAAAACTTGAATATTGATTGAGAGAATCATTTGAATATATTCTACAATAGATCTCTGAAGTAATTATGTTAAATAAAGACCAAGTTTCATATTGGTATTCTTGAAGATCCAAAGACAATGGAAGAATATATGTAGAGGAAGAAAATATGATTGGTAGATACAGTGACATATTAAACATAATTAAGATCTATTTCAAGATGGTTGTAAGATGTTAATAACTATCAAGTGGAAATACATTCTAGTGTGATACTTTATAGTATGGGATGCACCTGAGTTTAGGATAATCCTTTGTCACATGGTTAAAGAATGATACCTGGAAAACCCACTATAATTGATGAAAAATTTATTAGTATAAAATATATTTATCATATGATTCCAAACACAAAAATAATGTAGTCACTGAAATCAAGGGTTAACCTCATAAAAACACCACATGTTTATTTTACTTTCATTTACTTATTTGTTTTTGACCATTGAGTCTTTTATAAAAAATAATCTGATCTATTTGTCTTAACTGAAATGGAGGTTCAAACACCAAAGGGGGTATAATTTGTTTTTGGGATTTGGTAAATGTTTACAATACTTTATTCAATTCCCTTTTAGGTTTCCACACACATTCCTAGGATCCAAAATTGGTATCAAAGCATAATGTTTCCTCTAGTTGGATCTATTTTTAGAACCATGTGTTTTTATCAAAATATTATAAGTTTATATTTGAAATGTGAAAGCATAATATGAATAATTCTGTTTCAATACATATTATAACACCCTAAGATTTCATAGTATGTTATCTCTTTAAAGTAATTAAATAACTTTCACTACACGCAACACCGAGTTCGAGTGCACCACGACTTACCAAACTAGGCATTCATAAAAAGGTTATGAATAATATTAACTGAATTTTAAATTTTATATACTTCATATAATTTTAGCATCCATATTATGTGTTTTTTTTGACATAATATAAGATGAAATTCATTTTTTAAGATAAAAGAAGTGCTTTAAAAAAAATACAATTTTACCACATTTTAATAGAGAACCATTTTTGAATCCAATATTTGACACTTTTATATATTAAATTGACAAAATAAACTTCTTCTGTAGAATAGGGACATAAAAATTTACTTTGAATGAATTTTGGGTGTTTTTTCTGATAACTTTCATATTTTGATGAATAGTGAAGAACACTAAAGTCAAATTAAAAAAAACGTTTTTAATAAAAATAATTTATAGTGTTAAATTATACATTTGAATGGTATAGAAGTATAATTAGATTATATTTTTATAATTTAATCAAATTTTGGTTATTGTAAGTAATTTTACATTTAAATTGGACATAAAAACATTTCAATCTTTTGATAGTTTCTACTTCTCAAAAACCCACTTTCTGGTTTTGAAAATGAGAATTAATTTTAAATTAATTAATGCAACTTATATGTTTTGAATTTGGTAAAATAGACATAATTTTCAAATTCATAATATTAAAATTAACTTAGGGTGATTTTTTGGTATTTTTCTAAAAACATTCAATTTTTAATGAATAGTGAATAATACTGCATAGTACATAAAAAACGACTTTTTAATTTAGATAATTATTTTTAATAAAAAATTATCTTAAAATAGATATATAATACATATATTAGTACAATTTAAGTCATTGTATTCATTTTATAATAAGATCAGATATATAAAATTTTATTGAACCATTTTAACGTCATTTTACCCACCTTCTAGGCACATTTACAAATTTGCATAAAACATAATTTTACTGCCTCTGTAAATTTAATTTAAAAAATCCCAGAGACATGGATGACATAATTAAGTAAAATTTGGTTCAATAGGATGAAAACAATTTTTGGTGAATCGTATCTTTTGAATTTTATTTACCACGGTTAAAAGTAAATAAGGTTATTAAAGATAAAAATAATATTAAAATTACCCCAACACATGTACAAATTCTATCAGATTAATGTATTTATACCAAAATAAACCTTAGGAAAAAATAATATCCTTTTTGTCCATTTAGGTTAGGTTAGGACATTTATTATATTTTATTTAAAGAAGAGATAAATGTGATAAATTTAAAGATTAATAACTAAAACATTTTTAATATATGTCTACACATAAGATACATTAGAATATAAATATTAATTAGAAATCTAAAAATACTTCCTATATCATGGAATTTTGTTTATAATTATTATACATTAAATAATTAAATTTATTTATCACATAATGATGATGCAATAATTAACTTCCTAATGAAATATTGAAATAATTGATATTATAAATACTAAAATAAATGTAAATTGAAACTTTTGTATCCATACACAAATTTTATAGTAGAATATGAAATTTTAGGGATGATTCAATGTATTTTTTTTGAATTCATCAAGTTTTTATGACTTTAACAAAAATCAATTACTAAATAGTGTCAAAATTGACATAAACGAATTTTTAAAACAAATAATATATTATTAAATAATATAATATTAACAAAAATATAAGGATCATACAAAGGACTTATATAATGATATATTTGTTATTAATTAATGACTTGAGTTTCTCTTGGCATTTTATAGAAAGTTTATTAACCATGTTTTATAAAAATACAAGAAGACATGATAAAAGTTAAACTATTTAACTAATGGTTAAATATAAAAGATAAGGTTAATATGGTGACCTAAAATTGTCTAAAACATATTGGTTGAGAGGATTTAGACCCATACCCACCTTAACCTCAAAATAAATTCATTTTTAGCCATTATAAACTGAAAAATATTTTATAATAAAATAATATTTCATGCTTTTCCAAAAGTGACCCTTCACCTCTCTTTTAAAAGGGCACTTCCACTTCTCTTAATTTCACACATCCAAATACATTTGTATCACCCAACCCATACTCATATATTCTCTAAACTATCATAAATTAAACCTATAGGCCTTACTTTTATCAGAGATCCAACCTAAGGAGCCCTTTTCTTCAAATCAAAAGGAAACACCCGAAGAAGGGGTAATTATTTCATCACCTCTTTCAACGATCTTTTCTTCTTCCACTTCCTCTTTCTTTGTTTTTTCCATATAAAAATAATGACTCTAATACCCTATACATATTGTGATTTTATTATAAATATGGTACAACCATATTCATTATTCTATCCATCATATTAATCATAAAGTCACCATACATGCATACGTACGACTTACCGTCTCCACGTCGTGGTGTAGTTTGTTATTCAACACTACATTATTTTGATGGGTATAATAATGAGTATATTAAATTTAAATAGTTAATATAAAATTTTAATTATTCTGTATATGTAATATACTATCCAATTAAACACCATTTCACATTCAATAGAATGATATTATCGCTCGTGCGTACGCACGACTTACCATCTCCATGACGCGATGATATTCATCTTCAACGATCACATTTAAATTTATTTATAAAAATAAATATATTGATTAAGTATGAGATATATGAAATAATATTTCTTCTATATTAATATATATTTATATATACAAATATATGCCTTTAACTTACATCCATACCATACTGTAAAAAAACAGAAACAACGTTCATGCGTACGTATAGACTACCGTCTCTATGAATGATGTTTTTATTTCATAACACTATCTATTATAAATATTTATATTCTAAATATATATGATATATAAATCATTTTTTATATTCTGAATGTATGTAAATCATTATCTAAGTGATACGATCATGAATAATAAGTTAAAACACGTACGATAATGAAAGCGATTATTACCCTAAATGTTATGTTAACATAGAAATTATTATTAAATGTGTAGTATAAATCTATAAATGAATCAAGTATGATATCATAAATATGAATATGGTTCTGGTATAATTTAATAACATACTATGGTCATTATACAGAAGGTTAAATGTACCATCAATCAAAGGAAAGTACAAGGTAAGGGTTAATTCCTCAATCTCATTGTTTTATGAGATTGTCTATGTGTAAGTGTTTACTGGGACATATTTATCATCAATGTCCATTTTTCATAAAATAGAATTCAAAAGGATTTTTTAAGGTACTCTTTAACTAAAACTTCATCTTTAAATGTTTTAAATATTTATTCTTCTAAACCTTTCTCATCAATGTCCATGTTTTCAAAATGGTTTTAAAGATTTATTTTTATGGACATGAATGTTTTAAAATGTTAATTACCTTCAAAAGTTTCAATGTGGTATGGGACACTTTGATTAAAAAATATATTTTAAATTTATTCTTTTATAAATTTGTGACTTGTAAATGATTTCACAGAAAACTATATTTCTATCAAAGTGTTTTACTTATCATTTTCAACTATGTCAAAATCCTATACTTGATATTATTCTTGATTGAGGATGATTTATTATAATACAATATTCCATATTTTATTGATTGAGTTATGATATGTTTGACTATGGATGTGTTTTTTTTATATCATTCATGGTTTATGGTTAAAGTATTGAAATTTTGTATGCAAGTTTTAATACGAATGTTTATGTTATGTTTCAACATTTTCATATGAGCAATGCATTGGACTTAGTAAGTGATGGGTGGAGCTCGCTGTAGATCCTCGATGCATCGGTAGGTCTCATGTGACAAACCAGTGTCTTGGAAAAAGGCCTTGACAAAATTTTTATTTGTATTCTTGGCACGAGGCTTTGACTATGTGGTTATCATGTTTGGAATTATGTATTCCCTCATTATGAAATTAGTCATTACATGTGATTATTCGAATAGTAGAATATCCATGTGTATGTTTATATGGTAATGTTTGATTTATTTTTTCCATATTATGTTCATGTTTATGTTTAAAAGTCTATTTTTTTTATTACACATATTTCCTTAAATGTTTATAGATTTCACTAAAATATTTACCCTTACTGATCATCTGAGCTCACCCCTTTATTTTGTTTTGTTTTCCTAGGATTCCAATAAGTGTATTATGATTGATATCCATTTTTAAGCTAGGGTAATAGTGGTTTTATCAATGGATTATTTATGTTATGTTTTATTTTTTGAAATTGTAATGTAACATTCATATATGTAATATATTTTCCAAGACTGGTAAACTGATCGGTCCTTCAGGACTTGATTCCTTGTAATTATGCCAATGTATTAAAATAATTCACCAACTCTGGGTAACTAGGGTCGGGGCATTACACATATCAAGACCAATTTGGAGGTTACACCTAAAAAACTGAAATAAAGACATAATAAATAGAAAAAGATGTTTAAAAAGGGTTCATAGTGGAAAGAGAAAACAATGCTATTTAAATTTAATCGAATATGTAGTTTTTTTAGTATATCTATTAAGACTCATCCTTGAGAATAATTTTATAGTAAAGAAGATGGAAGTTATGAATCATTTGAAAACCTATAGTTTGAGGTTATGGATTATTTTAAAAAAGTTCCTATTGAAATTTTCCCTCATATATTTGAATTTATTATTATAGTATATAATAATAACAAACAATTTATATTGGATGAAAAATCCCTACAGAAATCTATGGCTAAGAAGTTTGAAGAATTAAATACTCTCTCCAAAATAGTGAAATACTGAGATCAAAATATATTATCCATTCAAGAATAACATGCTCTTGTGGGTGAATAACTTAAAAATTATATTAATAAGAGAAATGGAATTAGTAAATCTTGTGAAGAGAATATCCATTATTTAAATGATCCACATAATGATACACTAATTGTCTTCAATAATTCACAACTATAAGTTCGATAAAAAAGAATCAAAGACCTTGAAATTATTTACATACAAATAGTAAACTGTATAGGGATCAAGATTAAAATTTGAAAATTTATTAGAAAGAGAGATTAAAATCTAATAAGGCTAATAATAATATCCTTAGTTTAACATTTCTTGAGAAGACAATCATGCTGATAAATTTGGAACCTATACAATTAGAAACTTCACAATATAATGAGAATATAGATGCTACCACACAATTTATAAAAGGTGTATTACATAAAATATGAGAAAATGGTTCCAAGAAGATATTTTAATAATACCATGATAATAACTCAATAAGATCATGGAAAATGTTATGTTATGGTACCAATGAATCTATTTTCACTAAATCTATTTTGATTACTTGTGTAATAACAAATAGAAAAAATAGGTAAATATCGGTGATTAAAAATGTTGAGAAACCCACCAATTTTTCTAGGATGGATGTAAATATTTCCAAGAAGAGTTACTCTGTAAGGAAATCCATAAATAGTGATGAAACCTTCAAAAATTGAATGGTTCAAAATATAGCCAAACTATATCTACAAGAAAAGGAAAGAGATTTATTATTTACCATTAGTGTTGTTGGAGATCCATATATATGGTTGTTATATGTTAGAACTAAATGTCTATTCATAAAGAGTGTATATGGTCTAAAATAAAGGGGAGAAAATAAGAAATTACAAATTAGGAAGAAATTATAGTTATAGTGTAATATTTAAGTGAAAAGCATATTTGGTATCTTGAAGGAATTTTATAATTATTGCAAAAAGGTGGTAAATGTTATGAAGAGTGCATGTATATACCAACATAGTAAAACACATATTTTAATGAAAATATAATTCCATCGTAGTTGAAGAATTTGGTAATTTTTTTTCCAATATGGCGTTCATAAAAGAAGAAAAATAAACAAACTACTCCTAAGAGGTTGGAAAAGAAAGATGCAAAGGATGTTTGACCTAAGAGAAGATTCTTCTACCATAGTAGGAAAGGCTACATCATAAAACATTTTAACATGGCCATGAATATTAAATAAAAATTTTGAAACATGGAATAAAAAGAAAATATTTAATCCTCAAATGAGATAACATGATAGAATTAGAGGTTGAAACTTCTAATAAAAAGTTTGAGAGGATATCTAGGAAGAGTAACGTTAAAGCTAGTGAAAATGTGTGAGGAAGGTGAAAATAATCTGGTAATATTGATTCCAATTTATAAATTGTTTAAATTAAGAATAAAAAGTTTTTAAATCAAAAGAGAAAATTATAATGAATTTATGTGAGAAAATTACTGCAATAAAGAACAAGTCTAAACAGAAGAATAAGGTTGAATATACTTCAAAAGAGTGCTTGACATATGTCTATCCTAGTTGGAATCTTCCAAGAAGATAGATAAATATGAAATGAATCATTTTTAATTGATTAATAAAGTTAATAAGTCTATTTTAGTTAAGAATAAATTTAAAAAGAAGA
Organism: Viscum album; assembly: GCA_963277665.1. NCBI lineage: Eukaryota > Viridiplantae > Streptophyta > Magnoliopsida > Santalales > Viscaceae > Viscum > Viscum album. Next base: position 333,325,157 of record OY728134.1, read on the forward strand.
ATAAACCCATATAACCCAAATGAAAATATAATTTTAAATTCAATAGTGATGTTAGCGTGTAGATTATTCTAACACATGATGAAAAAAATAGTTTTTCGGTTGAGAAACAAGTATCATCTATTTTTATAAGATTAGAAGATAATAGAGACTCACCATATTCTTATATTCTTATATTAAGGTGTTGATGTTATATATTCATTAGGGAATTGAATGTGAAGAAAAATGAGAAATGGATGAATCTATGATTGTTATAAATCTTGAAGACATATCAATCATAAAATATAAATCACCTTCTTATTTCTAAATATTAACTCATCCATGATGAAGATTGATTGTGGTATTCCCTTAAGTGGGAGCTAAAAGAAGTGAAATTTCCATAATTTTAAATATTTTGGGTAAATTTATCATTCCAGATAGATTTGAAAAATATGGTAATGATGTTATATTTTTACTTTACCATCACTATTTTGGTTTGTATTAATTTTTTTGTCAGTCAATCACAATGTGATTCCATCTCAAATTGATGTTGATGTCAGGCAATATCTAGTGGTGATTCATGAATGTGGAATTCTCAAGGTGGAAGCTACTCCTTCTAGTGATGAGTTTGAGGTAACTAGAGATATGTATGAGGATACTAAAGCTGGTATGTCGTAAGATCCTAACTATTTTTTGGAACTAGAGGAATTTGATAGTGCCCAAAAAAAAACAATAAAAAAGGATGTTGTTCTGAATCTTCTTCTACATTCTAAGGAATCAATATCAGACGAATATTTTGATATCATTTTTTTAAAATAATTTTTTGATATATTTTATGAGATATAAATTTTATTTTTTATTACTGATGAGAAAATTGACTGGATCAATAGATAAGATCAAATATTTTCTCACAGAATCAATGATGGGAAGATAAGTCTGGATGAATATATTCATACCTGGGATAGGCTGGCATACCACTTCTAGGATCTTATCAAATACAACCCAAACAAAAAGGTAACATTTATAACATGGATCTTACATAGGGTGACTAATTCAAACCACTTAAATATTTTCTAGAAGAACATGATAATTATCTATGTGGTTTAAATGTTTTTGTTTCATGTTATCTTTTTGGGTTCTCACATACCCTAAAAAGTGTTTTTAGAAATAAGAAAATTAAATTTTTTGTCATTCAATCACAATGTGATTCCATCTCAAAATCATCACCAGAAGGAGGAGCTTCCTCCTTGAGAATTCCACATTCATGAATCGCCACTAGATCTTACCTGGTATCAACATCAATTTTCTTTAGTTTTCAAGATGATATGGTGGCCATGGGCTTTGAATGATCAGATCAATATTTGTGTTACTTAGTTTTATTTTCATTTGATTGACTGGAAAATTTATAGAAACAAAAATCTCATGCTTTCCATTTCTCAAGCCACACCCAAAATCCATAACATCCAAACCATCAAACTGACTACTTAGATTAAGAGTCGAATTAGTATTTCTAGAACTTCATTTAACCACAGCATTCACCCCACCTTCACTTGAATCGAAGATGGCCACATTTTATCCTTCATGTGTCATGCAACCCCCTTTTCTTAAACCACAAACAATAGAGGGATTCACAGTACTCGACATTGAGGCATTGCATGTAGGACTTCCAGGATGGAACATTGCCTCAGAATCATGCACCATACACTACTACAAAATAGGCCTTTAACAGTGCTATTATTTATCAACGCTAGAAAAAATCACTAATAAATGGAACATTTATCAGCGCTAAAGAAAGAACTGATAAATTTAACCTTTTATTAGTGATTTTATTTTAGTGCTAATAAAGTAAATCTTTATCAGCGCTTTATTTTTAGCACTGATAAAGGGTATGCTTTACCAACACTTTATATTTAGCACTTATAAATATTTCATTCATCAACACATTTTTAGCATTGATAAATTGAAATAATAAAAAAATAAAAAAATAAAAAAAGTATTTATGAAAAAAATATTACAAATTTTATTAATTAAATAATTATTGACAGAAATGAATTTATTGATTATACAATATTAAATATTAAAAATTTTATTAATAGGATAATTTTGATAATTAATGTTACTAAATTGTATATATTAAATATATAGATATAAATTAATGTATTTAAATATGAATTATATATTATGAAATATTTATTCTCTTTACATTAAATTGTAATATATTTATTGAATAATGGTATATAATTAATAATTAATATGAATTAAAAATATTAACTAATTTCATAGTAATCAACATATAATTGAATGTCGTTTGATTTTTCAATTTAGTATAGATTAAATGTGTGTTATATTGATTTTACATATATGTAATTAATGAATTTTTATATACAATATGTACACACAGAAAATTTATCCATTTTTTCAATATTGTTAAAGTGTACTAATATTCTTAATTTATTCAATTTCACTCTTTTTTAACATATATGCATGAACTCAAAATTAGATATTTAGTAATAAAGTGAAAAATAAATTTGTAAAAGAATATTTCTAAATAGATATATTTATAAATAAGTATATTTATAAAAAAATACATTTATAAATTTACATTTACTATATTTATACTATAATATATATATAATTATAAATAAATAAATATTTTTAAAAGTATTTATATAATTATAAATAAATAATTAAGTATATTTAAATAATTATTAAATTAATAATAAATTTATGTAAATAATGAATATATTTACTATATATATATTTTAAATATATATATGTATAATTATATAAATATATATAATAAAATAAATAATATTTTTTAAAAAATATTTCTATAATTATAAATAAATAATTATAAAATAATAATATTTAAATTTCCAAAGTGTATATATATCCTATATTTATATTTATATATATTCATTATGTATTTATAAATATTTACAATTTTTTATTTATAATTATAATTATAAATTCTTTAATTGTGCTTCAGTTTTAAGCGTTGATAAATATGAGAAGTTATCAGTGGTAAACAAAGCATTGAGAAAATAAACATTTATCAGTGTTATAAGCTTGGCAATGTTAAATATTTATTTTATTAGTGCTTATTGGTAAGAGCTGATAAAAGTGTCATGATCTATTTTAAAACCCTTAACCATTTGTGAACCCATTGCGATATAGAGTCTTTCTGAGGAATCCACCCACTACTGGTGATCCTTCTCGGTGAATTGAAGGTCTAATCACACCACTCGACTGCCTCTTAACATCTCGTCTGACATCGAAAGAGGGTCTCAGATTTTCTTCAACTTAGCAAGGTAGGCCTTCTAATTTTCTCTGTGTATATTTGGTTTTGTGGTTGATTTCTTCTTCTACAATTTGTTTATGATATGTTGTTTACGATTTTTTTGATCCATGTTTAGGGGATGATTTGTGGTCCGTTGTTTTTATTGACTACCGATGTCTGATCCATTGTTTATATCTAACACTGAGCCTTATATTTATTCATTTTCTATTTTACTAATATGTTTTATATCATCTTAATAAATAATTTTTTTATATATGTATATAAATGTGTTGAAATTTTATTGTATATTATTCTTTATTGATTACTGATTTGAGGCACAATGCTGGTTCTTTAATAATTATATATATATACTAACACATTTCATAGACACTTTAGTGGACATGCAACTTCAAATGCTATTTTTTAGGAACCAAGTTTGTGGAGTGATGTGGGCTCCTCTATTGGTTATATGTATCATAGGATCTAGTTCCTTTTAGAATTCCATAAGGTCCTTAGTATTCTTATAGATTAGATTCAAAGGGGTCATCCCCAGTTAAACACATGAGGTTTTATCACATCATGGCTTCACTTTGTGAATCGTTATGGTGTCGTTAGTTCAGGTTATGTTTGAATATTAGGGTTTTATATATTTTATATTTCTTATAAACTATAAGTGAGTGAGTTCATTTGGTGTGACATGTGTGTGTGTCTATGTAGTTATTGCATCATTTATTTCCAAAGTTTTTTGTCTAAAAGGTATGTGTATATCAAGTAATAATGATTTTGGGTATGCATATCCATTGACCCCAAGGGTCATGTTAGAATTTTTTTCGACCTCTGGTACTAATTGTTTCTATTTGGGAGGGGGGGGGGGATCACCTCCCATTTATGGTTTTTTACACCTAAATTTTAAACCATCATTTAGTGACTTTGAGGCGTGTTAGAGTTCCTAAGATGATCAAACCTGGTGTTGTTTGGGTAATTTAGGCTAGGTTCATTACACTAGCCATCTTCCAATTTACACCTATAATGTTTAGTGATAAATTCATTTATTATTTTCCTTTACCCCCCTCTATTTTTTTTCAAATTCCAAAATCCCTTATTATTGGATATAGAATATGTAGGTTCTCAGTTATTCTATTAGAAATTATCCATATTTCCCATATTAAAATTGTCTATAACTTTCATTTTGATAATTAATATCTTATATATATTTATTTATATATTGTATAAAATTAATATTTTATGAACCCAATAGGATGGATAAGAACAGAAAATAGATGCACGCTAATAGTTTGAAAAATGAATATGAAGATGGAGCTAAAGAGTTCATCAAGTTTGCAAAAGAGCATACAAACAACACTTTTAAAATCCTATGTCTATATTTACGTTATTTTTATTCAAGAAAAATATGTCTGGAAGAGTTGGAAGAACATTTGATTTTTCATGGAATAAATCAAACCTATAAATTTTTTACTAAACACGATGAAGAACTGAATGTGGAAATGCTACTATGATTTATGAATCATTTGATATGAATAGATTTTTATAATATTATAGAGATTACATGGAAGAAATGATAATAGAAATTTAATATGGCCTCCATTATTGTACAAAGTTGTTTGAGGGGTTATGTAGTTTTTCCAAGAAACCATTGTATCCGAGTTGTTCTAAATACACAACATTGTCCATTGTATTGAAGTTATGTAATTTGAAAGCTAAAAAGGAATGTAGTGACACCATCTTTACACAACTAATTGGTCTTATGAAAGATATTATTTTAGAAGAAAATGAACTACCATTCCAAAATTATGCTTCTAAATGAATGTTATGTTCAATGGGAATGATATCTAAAAACATACATGCTTGTAAAAATGATTGCATATTGTTTTTAAAGGACTATGAATCACTCCTCAAATTCCCCAAGTGTGGCATAGATCAAAACAAGAAAAATGAATCAAGTACTTTGAAATCTGTCTGGTAAATTAATATCATTCCAATGTTTAGAAAACAATATGGATTTTAGGAACCCTCAAGACAATTAACATGGCATGAAAATACAAGAATTAAATATGGGAATGTATATCATCCAACAGATTCTTCTTAGTGGAATAAAATTGATTACAAGTTTTTGGAATTTGGATATGAGCCCATAGATTTTCATCTTGATTTATCTATAGATGGAATAAATCCTTTTTCTGTGCAGATTAGTACTCATAGTACATGGCCCATAATGTTGGTAAATTATAACTTGCCTGGATGGTTATTCACAAAGCACAAATACATTATGTCATATTTGCTTATATCTGGACCAAAGAGACCTGATAATGATATTGATGTCTATTTTTCTCCATTGATCGAAGATCTAAAATTGATGCAGGATACCTATGTAACAATGTATGATGTTCTTAGTAGTGAATAATTCACATTAAGGACCATGTTGTATAGAATGATAAACGAATTCCCATCTTATGGAAATTTAACAGGCTATAACATTAAATTCATGTTGGGGTGTCCCATTTGTAAAAAAACGTAATACTCAGTTTGGTTGAAACATTCCTCAAAGACCGTGTTTTTAGGAAATCAAATTTTTTTACCTCGATGACATAAATACCAATCCTAGTTGAAAAAATTTGATGTGAATATCAAACAATGTACAACACCATATTTAATAAGAGATCAAATGTAAAAAAAATTAAAAAACATTGACACTATTTCAATAAACCTTTTTTAAAATAACCTTATAAAATCAGGTTCAAAGTAGATATCAGATTTCTTTAAATTACAGTATTTTAATTGTTTGTATCTCAGACATTTTCTTGATGTCATTCATGTAGAAAAAAATTTATTTGATTGTGTTATTTTAATGTTACTAAATGTTCCTAGAAAAATGAAACGTGGAATAAATGCTAGGTTAGAATTGATTGAAATGGGGATAAGGGAAGAGTTCTCACTAGTGAAGGGTAAAAGGTTGACTTTTCATTCTCCAGTAGCTTACACTCTATCTCGAATAGAAAAATTGATTTTTTTTCCTTACGAGTATAAAAGTTCCACAAGTTTATTCATAAAATATCAATAATGTCATGTCAATGACTAATTTGAAGTTACAAAGACTAAAATCAACAACTATCATGTTTGGATGCAAGATTTAATGCCTGTTGCTTTTCATTAAATTCTACCTCAAATTGTATGACATAAATTACCTAGACTCTTCTTCTTTTTCAAATCCATATATAGCAATTTTGTAGACCCAAATATGTTTTCCATCATGAATAAGAATATTTGAATCATATTATGTGAATTAGAAATGTTCTTCCCACCAAAATTATTTGATATAATGGTCCAACTAATGGTTCACTTGGTCTGAGAGGTACAAAAATGTGGTCCTGTCCATTAAATATGGATGCAACCCATTGAACGATATATGATGATTTTGAGAGGGTATGTTAAGAATCAAAGTTATCCAAAATTTTTATTGCAGAATGATATTTTGTTGAAGAAGCTATTGAATTCTATACCAATTACCTATCATATGTTGGAAGCATCAATATCTCAAAGTACCATCATAGTGGACACCTTATGGGAGAAGGGATTTTCAAAAGAGAAGTTTTTACAATTACCTTGATAGAGTGAGATCTATTCCATATTTACATATTACATAATAGTGAAGATGTTGATCCATATATTGAATCCAAAAAATAAATTCTAAGAGATTTGAATCCATCAAGGGATGAAAGATGGATATTTGATACACATAATCAATAGTTTATAGGATAGTTAAAAGATCAAATTTATAAGGAGTTATCTAAAAATACGAATTCAATTACCAAATGACTTCAATGTCTAGCCAGATGATCAAATGAAAATGTTATATCATACACTGGGTTTGTAATCAATGGTTATATGTTCTATATAAAAGAACATGATGACTTTAGTACAATGAATAAAAGTGGTGTCAGGCTTGTGGATGAACCAATTAACATTTCTAGTTCCAATTATAAAAATAAAATTTATGAAAATATGTCATATTTTGGAATTATCGAACATATATATGAGTTGGATTATACAACATTTCATGTGCTGCTTTTCTGTTGAATTTGGGTTGAAATTATCAATGGAGTGAAAGTTGAAGAAATGGGATTTATAAAGGTTAATTTCAGTGTAGAAGGGGAAAAAATGAGTCATTCATAATGCAATCACAAGTAGTGAAAGTATTTAATGGATCTGATCTAAAAAACAAGGATTGGTCAATTTGTTCGATAGTGACTAAAATAAATGTTGAGCGAGATGAAAATTCAATCGAGGAAGACCCTTTCATATGGACATCACAATAAGTTTATTCTAATCCTAATGTAAACTATGTATTGTTCATTAGAGAGGACCAAAAAGAGGGGATTTGGATTCTTAAAAGAGGAACCAAATCCTTGAAACCTTTAAAAAAAGAACAAGAGTTAAATGAGAAGGTAAAAGTTTTTTTAATATATTATGTTTTTCATAATTATATTATATGTTCTCTACTACATTATCATAATCTAAATTAATTGTTTTACAACTCATGGATACAATGTATTTTGTACATGATGATGTTTCCAATCCCTCAGAAGAATAAACTACAATAAAGAAAACCCTTTGGATAGATGGAAATGTAATGTTACGATACACTTTCTATATTTTACTAAAAAAATATAAAATAGAACTTTGATTTAATTTTAATTATTCGTTGAAGTGTTCATTTATTTTGGAAGATTTCTGTTCATATATCATGAATTTACAAGAATAGAAACTACATTGTCTTTACTCAATTACATCGGTAATCTTTATATTTTCACAGTAAAATAATTTCCCATAGAATTAATGTGTTATTTAATATTTATGTTTAATTTATTGATTTATATTATTACTTCTAATAATAATTTTCTTATACAATTGGATTCTTTTTTTCAAGTTGAGGTGGTTTGTTCAAATCTATTCATGTAATGTTATCATATCAACAAAAAAATCCAATAAAAATTGTGGTTACATTAATAGTTAAGATTGTTTTTGAATATTTGTAATGATTTTTATTTATGTAATTATATAAACAAATGTTTGAAATGTTTATACTATATTTGTTTTCTAGTATTTGTGTTTCAAATTTCTCATTTAAATTCTATATTGGGACTTGTTTTTGTTGATATTAGGTGTATTTTTGGCGTGTTTGTGGTGCTGTAGTGTGTTGTTACATCACACTATAGTATGGACCTTAATTAGCACTTTTTAAAGCACTGATAAAGAAAAAATTTATCATAACTTTTAAAAGTGCTGAAAAAGGAGACATTTTTCAACTCTTCTAAAAGTATTGACAAAGGTCTACTTTATTAGTGATTATATAAGTACTAATAAAATGCCTTTATTAGCGCTTTTGCATCACTAATAACAGTCACGTGATTTTAAAATTTCTCATATTTTTAGTGCTATTATAGTTTTGATAGAGGCCATTTATAGTGCTGTTAAAGTCCTGTTTTTTAGTAGTGACACCTACTACCTTATAGGGTACTGTAGGTTAGACATCCCTCCCCTAAGACTGGGAGCAATCAAATCATTATATCTACTTTCATTCCCCATCACTGTTTTTTCATAGAAGATAAACGCATTAAAGGAATCGAGTTTAGGATAATGAGAATATGAATTAACAAATAGAGAAGTAATACCTGTTCATTTCTCTTATTGGTAACCTTTAAGTCAGGATGCGTCGACTCCTTATTCCTTTAATAGAGAAGATAATCGTGTTGTGAGTGTCCCAAATGAAAACACAATGAGCAGTAGTTGGACAAAGCCTCAAACACCACTTCCTAATGGAATTTGATTTATTCATCCACCTCAATCAATATAGAATCTATAAGAGGCTTGGAAACATAAGTTTATATGAAAATTAGAGGGGTAATGGTGTGACATGGGGATCACGAGAAATTATCCAAAGGAAAAAAATTCTGATGAGATTTACTAAAATTTAATGGATACAAGGGTTTTGGAAGGGAAGTGTTAAGCTTAGAAAACTAATTGAAATCACCATGGTTAGAGGATCACGATTCCAATGAAAATCATATCCCCATATTAATAGGAAGAAGTACAATCCCTTGCATGATCTTGAGCATTAGACCAAGGCAATGGGAGGTTATCATAATTAGAGAAACATAGAAGAAGTGAAGAGGATACAGAAACCTGATGGTGAATCACCCCTTCAGAGACCAGGTGTCATTGATGAATCTATCAAAGTAGTCAAGTGAGGGAGATTAAAGTGGATAAGATATTTTATTGGTTGTACTTGTTTCTAAATGCATATCAATAAGGGTGTTTTTAATGAGAATATCTTTAAGTTGCACGATGAATGAATAAACCACTCAATGAAGTTGAGTAAAGATGATTCCCACGAAATGTTGGGAAATGAAATGAATGTTTTCATAGGTTTAATATAAAAATAAATAATGATTTATATGATAGATAAGGAAGGAAGTTTAGGTTTTTTCCTTATAATACTTAGCTAGATAGCTTATAGCTATCAACCATTTAAATGTTGTGATTTTTTAAGTTGGATTCTATAGAATTATGAAAACTGATAAAGGATGAAGGATGCTCTATCCAAAACATGTTTACAAATAAGTAGAGAAGCTAAGGCCAAAGCTAGTTGTTGAAATTGTATTGTAAAATTTTTCTAAATAAAATTGAAAATTTTATAAAAAGTTAAAATTTTTAAGTTAGTTAACTGAGTTATAGAGAAATCATCTAAGGGTTACTAATTAAGATTTTAAAGGGATGAATGTTGAAGAATACATTCTAGTTTAAATAGGTTGATGGTTATGGAAATAAGAAAATATATCCTTTGAATGAAGGTTTATAATAGATGAGTATTAAGATAGAAATAAAAATGTAGATAAGTACTTGAAATACTATAACCTGAGTATTTAGATACTTTAATGGACCTTGGAAAAAAGTTGGAGGACTTTGTAATTATTATTATTATTACCATAATTTTTTGAAGCTATTATGAGGTGATTTGTAGAATTTTAGATGGTTTGGAGTTTTTTTGAAGAAACCCTAAATTAGGTTGAATAATTATATATTTTGGAGGTTATTTTAGAAAATGGATAGGTATCATATCTTATGATATTTCACAGCATATTTAGTTTTCATATGATAGCATATTATTTCATAAGAAAGGTGTTATTCTCATAAGATACATCTTTGTAAGATAAATTCATTATAAGATGATTCCACCTATATATAAGATATCATGTTCATGTATGATATCACGAACCACATAAGATACACAGAATTTCATAAGATGAATTCTCGTAAGATGCATTGTTATATGATTCTTAGATCTCATAAGATACATTCTATGTAAGATTTTATTTTTAAAAGATACATAATCCACATAGGATGTTGAATTTTGTACGATATATAGTTTTTAATGTATGTATTTTTAAGATGGATGAGTTTGTATGATAGTACATTCCATAAGATAGTAATGTTGTGTAAGATGCCAAAATTCATAAGATACCTTGATTTCATATAAGATAAGATGTTTATGATATATGGATAAGAATATTATATTTCTAGATTTGATTATTTTTAAGAATAAGTGATTTTAAATGATTTATAAGATTCACTTTCAAGATCAAAACACTATGATGCTATGCCTAGCTATGGTTCAAGCCTTGTTTTGAAGAAGATGAAATGAGAAGAAGTGGAAGAGATCACTACTTCATTTATCTATGATTTTCCAATGATAATATTTAAAAATAAATATTGGTGATTATAGTGTTAAATAAATTAATGGATGCGAGAGATGTTATAAATTGTTTTAAAAATAACAACATTAATTGTGATTTAATATTGAAAAATGAGGAAACTTATATTAATGACTATAAAAAGGATGATAAAATTGAGGTGGTCTTATCTGAAAATAAATACCCTAGAAATAAATAAATTTAAAATTAACTGAAATTGGATATTAAATTAGAATATTATTGTGTATTAATTAATGGAATTAAAAATAAAAAGTGGTTTTATCATTTTACTATAAAAAAATGAGAATTATTTTAATACGTTACCTTAGGTCTTCACTATTTTTTGTTGAATATCTCATTCCATAAAGTATACTTTCTAGAAACAATAGTTTTTTATTGTATGATTTTAATATATATTTAAATATGGTTTATTTTCCAATTTAATAGTGGTATATTTTGAAAAGAAAAGTATTAAACCTGTTAGATTTTTTAAAGGATATCTATTTAGAAAAGAGAAACAAAGAATAAATAAAATAAGGGTGTTCTAGGAATTCTCCTAGGGAAATATTTTTTTGTAAAACAGACTATTTGGGATCATGGTTACAAAACCACTTGTTTTTATTTAGAAAAGTGTAAATTTTAAGATCTTAGGAACAAGACCATGGAAAATAAAAACAATGTGAATGAGTTGGTGGATGAAGACATTATGAATATAGTGTATTTTTTATATCAAAAATATAAAAAATTCTTCCTTTGACTTGTATATAAATGGATGTGTTAAAGAGAGAGATAAATTATGAGGTAGACTAAGACTCACAAAATTATCAAATTGAATTTTATAGCTCTATATAAAAAGAAGAATATGATCCTATGCTGAATAAAAAAAATACCTTCTCAGTATAAAAAAAGATGTAAATGAGGAAGTTGACTTGGTTATAGTTATAAAAAACTATTTTCATAAGAATAAAGAGAATAAAAATCAAACCTGTGATACTTTGTAGTTAATTTCTTGTGAGAGAAAAATAAAAAGAATAGAATTAGAATGTTTTATTATTATAGAGTTCTTCGAATAATTTAGTATAAGTTATTGACATTGAATATTGAGTGAATAAACCTTATGAACAAACATTGGAATATTTTTATAAAACAGGGTTTTGAAATAATGAATGAGTTGCATGTTATTATTATTAATGATACAACGGTATCTGAATACACTATGTTGAGGAAATTGATCTGATTGGTAGATACTATGACATATTGAGAAGATTAAATATATACTTTAATAAATTTGTAATCTATTGAGAACTATTTGGAGACAATATGTTCTATCAAGATGATTTGTTGTGTGGGATGAACATGATTTTTGGGTAATCCTTTATCACATGGTTATAGGATAATACCTAGACAAACCACTATAGTTGAAGAAAAAATTATGAGTGGAAAATTTATCTATCTACTGATAGATAACAAAATAAAGACATATTTACCCACATCAAGTGAAAACCTTGTAAAAATACAATGTGTTATTTTTACTATTATTTATTTCTTTTAATGGGTTTTATTGAGTGATTAGTAAAATAAAATCAAATTCATTTGTCTCTATTGAAAAAAAATGGTTTAAATACCTAAGGGATTAAAATAATAAAAGAACATTTTGAATTTGGTAGAAGTTTTCATTACCTATTTTACCCACCCTCTCAGGTGGCTACACACATTCCCTGGGTCCAAAATGAAATTTAATGTCATACACACATTACATAACACTCATCCTTAAGAAAATGAGTCTTTTATTTTATTCCATGCAAGAATCTATTCCATGAAAATGTATATGGAAATGGAAGTCATGTGTTATTTAGGGTTGTGCTTGAAGGTCCTTTATAATTTGGTTTAAGGACATGTATCTAGGACCAATATCATGTTGTTTTTGGTCATGTGGTAAAAGTAAATCCATATAGTTTAATTTCATACAGATTAGGAAATATGTGTGGCTCACATATGATAATCCTAGAATTTGGGGCTTATATAAAAACTTGGTGAATATAAATAAACTTTATAAAGACAACCATAAATGTACCACCATTCATACAAAATTGATATTAGAATGAAGAATAATTTTGTACAGAATACTTTAAATATAAAATAATATCCCAAGGTTAAGGATCTTGTGTGATTGTGTGGAATGTATGACTTATGTGTAGAGGATAATAGTTATAAATACTTACATAAGTGGAAATAATTGGAATCAATATAGATTTTTTGAATATTTTTTTGGTGTCATGAAAGTTTAATCTTGAACCCATGAATTGATTTATGCACATTCATAGAAATCATTATAAGGTAACACCAAGTTTTTGAGGTACAAATGGATTTTTTTATATAATCCACACCGTCAATGGATCCCTTTACATGTAATTTATGAATGTTTGTCATTTTTGCTTGTGTGTGAGGTATCTATCATGAATACATGATATAAGACATGCGTAAGGATATTATTTATAGGTGTTACTTCTTATTTTTGATTAAAAATTTTATTTATAGGATTTTATTAGCTATTTTTGAGAGTTTTTTACAAATAACCAAATAATTTTTACCTTATTATTACTTTTATATTTATGGTTTTAATTATTAATAATTTTTTATCACATCATGATCATTCTTCTCAGTGACATTGTTTGTGAAAATTCCCTACAAGAACTTATCACATTGAATGGTCAAAATAGTTTCCCTCTATGATGATAACCTTTAGATTTTATGAACGTATTATTAGTTATATGTTTTATATATAGATGAAATAATCTAATGGGAAAAAATGATATAAGATATTAGTGGTAAGGGGATCATAATAATTTTTTATTTCTTCTCATGAAGTTATCCCTTGGTAATCACTAAGAGAGGTGGTTATGATAAAAGACCCACCAATAGAAAATTCACATGTTTTATATTTCATTATATGTTCATATTTTTTGATGTGTGTAATAACCATTAGAATATAATATTATTATTAACACATATCATGATTTTCATACTTTGATTTATTACCCAAAATCGTAGGGGTATATGTTCATAGTGAATTTGGTAATGTTGGGTGTGTCATAAATGATAAAGAATTAGTTAATATGTCAAAGAAGGATTTTTCCCTTTTGTTCACTAATGGAAGTCGATATATCAACCCCTTTAATGAGAATGAAATAGGGTGATTAAGTCAATGGCCATAGTGGTTTTATCATCAAGTTAATTAATGGAAAATCAAAGAAATAGATTTAAACATACATGACAATTAAACATGTGATGTAACCCATTTGAAGAGATATAAGTATAAAGGGATAATATTAATCAGTAAATTTTTTTGGAGGTATTTATATCTATGAATTATACTTATATTTTTTTAGGGTACATGATGCGTATCTAGATACCAATCTTGGTATATGAGTTGAACTCACTAATATTGAGATGATGGCCTAGATAGTCACACAGAAAGTGTATTCATAGGTTCCACCAATTTGTATGGACAAGAGTTTAGGATGAGGTTGGCCCCACATGTGGGGACCAGTGGATTCCCAATTAAATAATCATAAGTAAATTAAATATATTATATTACTCTAGTTTTGAATAATGATAATTGAATTTTCATCTAAAGGTATTCACAATTTATTTAATTATAAAGTGAATATGTGAAAGTTTTAATTTTTAAAATAATGTAACACATTCATGATTTGTTGAATAATTAAAAGAGGAATTGTTTGAGCATTGGATCATGGTTCATCATGTTTAGTGTAACTATTTTATGAGTGAATGGTGAAATAATCATAAAATACTTGTCCGGTTTACTTAGTTATATGTGTAATTTTATTCATGTTTAATAGGTTTAACTTATCAAAGGGATGAAGTGTGATTTTGGAACGTTAAAACTCACTATTTATACTCATTTTTGTTCCATGAATAGAGTGAGATGAATATTTTCATGAATTTAGGAGTTCTCTCCTCCTAAAAACACTTATCTCAAGCTTCTAAATACTGAAATACCAATAACAGATCAATCCATGTTCTAGGATTGATCATGCCATTTTATAGTGAGAATACAAGTATTATAAGGCCTTATATATCCCATTATAACACACTATAATCAAAGAGTGAAATTCATTGAGATATTATACATGTTTGGATGATCTATATGTCATTTATTTTGGTGTCTTCAGGTAAAAATAATCTAGAGAAGAGAAGATATTAACAAGATCACATCATTTCACCAAGGTACAATTTTGATTTCATTTTCATACATATATTGAATTTCAAGAGATCCTTGGAATGAATTAGGTATCTCGAAATTGAATCATTTATTTTGTGAAAATTTTGAGCATTAATGTTTTTTTTATTTTCACACTTATGTTGCATTCCCAGTTCCTTTAGTTGTATCATAGTATTCATGAAGTTATTCAAGTTATAATTTCAATTAAATTTTATATAATT
The DNA here is from genome assembly GCA_963277665.1 of Viscum album. Classification (NCBI taxonomy): domain Eukaryota; kingdom Viridiplantae; phylum Streptophyta; class Magnoliopsida; order Santalales; family Viscaceae; genus Viscum; species Viscum album. The sequence goes on from OY728134.1 coordinate 333,340,649, forward strand.
TGGATAGAGGGTTTCTATATGGTCCTAACACTATTGATGGTGAATAGATCAGAGTTCTAATGACCAAGTTATGGTTATATAAAGATAAAATGATTAATAAATTGTTATTATTAAGGTATGTATTTAATTTTTAAAATAAAAAAGTATTAATTTCTATGAATAGTAAACTAAGGATGAATAATAAATGTATGGTGAACATTTTTCCATGGGGTGGGTGCCAAGCCTACCAGAGAAAGATAAAAAATAAAAACTAAATATGACATGTGTTTGGAAACCAAAAAAAATCCAAAAAAATAACAAATCATCACCCATGAACAATATATGATTTTTTTGTTCCTATAAAATCAATTGGGATAGCTGAATAAAAAATCTCATTTTTTAGGCCTTTGTAGAGTCTTTTTAATAAATAATTAATATAAAAAACACAACCACTCATGCGTGTAGGGGATAAGGGAGAAGTGGGATCACACACCTATATGTTGTGTGAGTGCTACATACTTGCAACAACTTGACATTCTGTTGGGTCATTTGGACATAGTATAGGTTTATAGTGACCCATGATTTTCAAATATAAATATTATAATGAATTATCTAAATGCTCAATATATAACATTGTGATATACACAATAATAGATCTGGTTTAGTGTATTTGGAAACTTAGATACCAAAAAAAACTTGTTCATAATAAATTTACGTCATCTACCACTAATTTCTCCATAAATAGTTCCCTTCTTAGAAATATCACATTTAAAAATGTGTTATAACCTACGGAAATGAAACATAAGTAAGGGAGAACTTAGATGCTAGGTAAGAATAAACAAGGGAGATATCAATGATCACTTAAACATAACTTGAGAATAGGGGCATGAGAACATGATTTTAATATTTGAAAAACTGTACCCTTTATATCATAAATCATAATCTTGATTCATGGTATATATCTTGGTAGTTCATAATACATGAATCAAAAAATAATCAAAGAACATGGGGTTGAGAACCTCAAATTGGAATATGATCATGTCACAAGTTTGTGGAATATGTGTGGAATAGTCATAATAATAGAAATTTTATTTCTAGGATACCAAATGAGAAATTCATAACATGCTAATATTGGGATAACCACTCATGTACTTTCTTTGGGATCGAGAAAACCTCTCATGTAACCTCTTTTAGGCTTGGGATAACCACCCATGTACCCTTTATTTCAGGCTTAGGATAAACTACCATGTACCATTTGATATAATAAAACATTAATATTTACCCAATGAATTGGATGGATATATAATCACAGGCTCACCCATAATATAATCATAAACCCATTCATATGTATTCCATATGATCATAAAGACATTCACCCCAACTTAAACCATATAAAAGAAAACAAGTTTCATTGATATTTCATCATCATAAACATAAAACATATAGAGAAATAATAAATATGGTATTATATGATCATATACCTAATAAAGTATAAGTATCATCAAAGTATGTTATCATTGATAAAAATATTCTTTAAAAAATAACTTATAAATTTCTTGAGGAAAATAACATTTTCACTTTGAAATCACTTCATTAAAATCTAAAAATTTATAAAAAATTATGGATAATATAATATTTGAAAATAACATTTGAAACTTTTAATGTATTTTTCAAATAATTGAGTGATCATGATGTCATGAAAATCTATTTATGTAGTTTACATTAAAACAAATATTCATTTCACATTTTTAGTAAAAATTGAAAAGTTCCTAGTTCTGAAAAAGATAAAAAAAAATTTATTTCGAACCATTTTTTTAAAATTAAAGTATGGATAAAAATTACATAAATGTTTTTAGGAATATTAAAAACACTAATTATTTTTTTGAGAACATGGACATGGAAGAAAAAGTATTTTTGACCAAAGAGAGAAATAAATGAGATTTTCCTTAAAAATGTCCTTTCAGCCACTTGAGTACTTAAAATGAGGAAAATGAAAAATAAAACATGTATTCTCAGAAACTAAACCTAGTATAAGAAAATTCATGAGATTATTTAGATATATATCATCAAATTATATCATTGGAAACTTAATCATAAATAATCTTGATAAAAAATGAGACCCTAACACATTTTTTCCCTCAAGTTTGAATTTCTTCGAAGGAACTCTAACCTTCAGTATAATAAATATAAATTTATTTTAATTATATAAAATATTCATTTAAATACTAAAAATATCATTTATGGTATATTTATAATATTTTAACACCCATTTATTAATAATTCCTTAATGAAATTTTCATTTTTGAGTGTCAACTATTCCGTTTTTCATGAGAAATTTTGTTTGATGGTTCCAATTATTGTACATTTAACATGGTTCCATCATCTCCAGAAATATATAATGGTATAAATATCATATATATTCATTATATATATATATATTTAGATTCATATATAAATTCTATAGATATAAAAATGAATTACACCATTCATGGAGACAGTTGTCCATAGGTATGCATGAACATTGTTTCCATTTTTTATTAGATTGAAAGATAGAAATTTAGATGATAATTCACCATTAAAGAATCATTATTATATCATATTTATCATAATTTTTTTTAAATTCATCCTTATTACCATCCATTTGAAGGAAAAATGAAAACAAATCACATCACTTCATGTAGGTGGTAGTTCACATGTACACACAAACAACATTATAATTTTACAAATGATTGGAATGTAAGAAGGTATATAAGATATTATAATTATAGAATAATAAAAATTTCATAAATATAATTTATAAACATTAATCCCATCATAATACCCATCCATGTAATATGGTGATGAAAAATTAATTGTACTGCCACATAGAGGTGGTAGTCCACATGTACACATGAGCAATACTTTCACATCATATTTAATGGGAAAGTGGGTGGATAATGGTGATTTCATGATAATAATAACATTTTATTATATTTAGGATACCTAATTTATTATTTTAGTTTGAATAATGATGATTTATATAAATATGGAGAAGAAATAAATTGAAATAAGTTGGGTAAGATAATGACCTCTTCCTCAGGATGCCTCCTTGAGAACCTTTCATAAAAACCCTTAGAATGGTATTTTAAGAAGACCAGAACCTATAATTTTTTGATATGGAATTTGAAAATATAATAAAAAATGGGTTGTTTGAGGTAAATGGCTCAAATATTCGTAAAAAAAAATAGATGAGGTTTCCTTTTATAAGGGAGGTAAAGGCTACACTTATAATTACTAAAAATATTAAATTATAATTAATAAATTTTCAAGAAAAATGATTCCAAATGGAAATATATTATAATAAAAATATTCTAGGTTTTAAATAGCATCAACCAATGAAATTTAGGTATCTTTTGGTGTTATTTTAGACCTTATCGTCAGGTTTAACCCATTGGTTAACCAATTTAAATCTTAACCATGACAATGAATTTTTTTAATATTGAAGGTTTATAATTTTAATTATACTATAAAAATTTGATTTTAAATGGCTATGTAATGAATTTTTTTTCCATTTATCATACTAAATTTCTTCTTGTAGGATATTTTTGATTTATAAATAATTTAATAAAATATATTTAATGTCATTTTTGATACTATTCATTTAATTGGACTTTAAGGAAAATATGAAAACAAAGGAATTCGAATATAATCCTTTAAAACATTCATAATATGTTATATTTTTCTATTAAATTCATGGAACATAACAATTCACTGAATTTTTATTTATTTTAATATTTTTAAAATCATTTATTTTATTTTCCTATTTATTGACTAAATACTAGGACGACATTGTGTAGGAATTTATGGAAATTATTCAATAACTAAAATTTAAAAATAAATTACCATGATTAAAAAATCTATTCATCTTTTAAATTAAAATTTATAACCAAACTTATCCTCTTTTTATCATTAGAATAAAAACCAAGAGTTATTAAAGTCAAGCGAGTAGAATTTTATATTTATCCTTTTCATAAAATTATATAAAGGTAATAATCAAATAAAAATGGAACTAGTGGACAAATGTTTTAGAATTTGATGATAATTGTCACGACCCATCCCAGTGGGGCCCGTGCCGTGAATCCCCAATCCCTCCTCCAATAGGCTAGGGGCTGGTGACTAGCACCGAGTATGCATATTACTAACATGGGAGGCATTTCCTATGTACCTGTACACACACACACATCTCTAAGCCCACAAATGCTGAAAATTAAAAACCACTAAGGAAAAATAATGCATGCATACAACTAAACCCAACCAAAAGAGTACGACGAATGGTAGAGTACTGTAAAAGTAAACTGTGCCAAACATACAAGCCCACCAAAAAGAAAAAAAACTAGAGTCTGGAAACTGAAAAGTCCAACCTGTAAGCACCAAAGGTACTGGGACTGCTGCTTGTAGCCATAGGAATGCCTCGGACTATAGGGAACTCAAAAAACTCGGTCCTACCCTAGTCCACCCTGGACTCTGTCAAAAGGATGCTCGTCTGTACAAGACACCAGACTTGCGGGCAAAGCCCGTGTAGGGTTGAGTATAACAATACTCTGTAGAGGAACCCGAAAACCACAAAGCAGTACACAAAGTAAAGTTATAGTCAGCTATGCACATTATATGTCTACGAAAAATATAGAAAATAATAGATATACTCAAAACTCAGACCCGTGGTCTAGAGAGAAGTCACACAACCGCATACCCCCATTAGGGTTTCTCTTCGAAAATTCCGTGATGCACTCGTTCCGGGAGAACACACTCCATGAGTCTTATAGCTCTGATGATGTCCGTCCAAGAAGTTCTATTCATCGGGAACCATCACGAGAGATAGCTACACTCATTATGGGAGACACACTCTTTAGTGTAAAGGTTACGATATATAGAAGTAGTCATTATGGGAGACACACTCCTGAGTGGTAAAGAACATGATACACAGATGAGGATCACTGCCAGGGCCATGACGGATACCGCGACTCATCTGGATTCACCAGTTAGGTAGAGGATCAATGCCCGGTAAGGTTGGACACATCGATTCCTGACTCAACCTAGGGTCAAGAATGGATAGAGGATCTTGATCCGGGCCTCTCGGATGGATGCCTGACTCTATCACAAAAAGTCATGCTGAAGGGATCATACTCCAGAGTGGGAAAATGATGCCTAACCTTTAGGGGAATGAGAAGAAGGGGAACTAACCCAAACAAAAGATGTCCAAGGTAAGGTTAATGAAAGGACCATGCCATTTTTCAAAAAGTAAACGACGTATAGAAAAGATACATGCCATGTTGTCTGACCCCGGGTACTGCCCGTGTACAACGACCCGTGTCATATGCTAGTCGTGAAGGAAAAACTAAGTACACAACGTGTAGTATGGTGTACACGCCATGTCTGGGTAATTGGGGTTGGATCCGTGTACTCTGGCCATGTGCCCATACACAGTCATCAACCCGTGTACTCCAACCCATGTAATCCGCACATGGGGTGACCCACGCTGCTGGCCTCACCTGATCGTGTGATGAAGTACACAGTCGTGTAATCCATCCCGTGTCCGCGTATCCCCGAGAAACACTCCGAGTCCCGTGTAGCCTCTTCTGCCAAGCTTTACACGCCGTGCCGCATGAAGCCGTGTAGTTCATCCCGTGTCCGTGTACTACCCAAAGTACACGCCAAGCTTCGGGGAAGGTCCAACACGCTATGTGACCAGGGTCACACGCCGTGTGATTCATCTCTGACCCCAAAACCCTAGCCACCACCGCTAGTACTACACGGTGTTTTGTTCATAAGTACACACCGTGTATTATGGAAATTTCTAGAAACATCGCTCTTCACCGGCGCACCACCCGTGCTGCACCGATCATTGATCCATCTGTCTGATCACCACGAAACCTTCAGGTTTTGGTCGCCCCGATGCCAAGAAGCCGCTTCTGATGTTTTCAGACCTCTGATCGGCTTTGAAAACGTGTTTTGATCTTCCCGCATGAGGAACTCTCTTTCCGATCTGGTCTGATTCGTCGTCTGCCATCGTCGTCGCACCTCCACAAGGTCGTTGCGGTGTCGAACCTTCGATTTGGGATCGTTGCGTCACAGAATGGATGCGTAACGATTCGTTGTTCATTGCCCCGTGAATAACGTGAATAATATGTGAGGAAAGAAGGGAAAAAATCCAAATAAACAAATTGAGGAACGAACCTCCACCATCGTTTGTCACGGTGTTGATCCACTCCCATTAATAGGCTTAAACGAAGCAAGAATCAACAACAACATAAAGCATTGATCAATTACCCAAAATCATCCCAAAGAAAATCCCTCCCACAAGAACACACAAATTTGTGGATCAACTTGTTCGTGGTTGATCCACGTTTTTTGTTTAACTGAAAAATAGGGAAAGGGAATTAAAATAAAAAAACCCCTACCTTTTGAAATGATCGATCATTGAAAAAGGCATCACGCTGCTGTTGTCGTCGAGATCCTTCAATGTTGTTGGCGTAGTGATTCTAGACATTGATCCGTCATCGTTCGTCACCGAGAGTTTGCTCCAATGTGCCACAGATTCAGCATAGGTTCCTCTCAATCATCTCCAATGATCAACAATTGCTCACCCCTTTAAAAATGAAAACAATATTGGCACTTAATTACACAGCGATATTAATGAATCCTAGTTACCAAAACTTGAGTCATTATGATGCACCACTAGTTAAGGAAATAGACGTCCCGTCACTGCATATTAAAGAGTCCAAATTTCCTTTTATTTTTCATTATGACACAACATATAATTAAGGAAACAGCTGCCCTTTTACAGTGATGCAGTGGTTGTTTCCATTAAATAAAATAAACATTTAGATTTATATTTTATTTTATTTTTTTATTAAAACGTCTGAAAATTAACTTTTTCCCTCGACCCGCGCCGGTCAAGGTTAGCCTCATTATTAGGTAAAGTCATTGTCCTGGGTGCAACGGTTTGCTCAGATTTTTAATCCAGGCATCCTTTTGGAAACTACAACAATTGCGCACAAGTGCCGACTCACTTAACTTAAAATGCTCAAACCACCATTTCGGGCTCACTGGACATCGGAATGATGTGTATTCCTCACACTTGGTCTCGAAATAATTCTATATAATATTTAAAAATAATAAACATAAAATTGGAGACATTTCAATAATGGTTAAAATCTACTCATATAATAGGATAAATCCAAGTGTTATAGGAATTATAAATCCCTAACTAAAATTTTAACTTGTTTTTACTCATTTCTTCCTTACTAAGGTGATAAAAATTAACCAAGGTTACTCTTCATAAGGGCCAAGAATAAAAAGGACCTATTTAAATTTTTGAATATCATGATTCTAAATATATGATCCATTTTTTATGATTCAGTTTCTATAATTTTATAAAATTCATTTTAAAATAAGTTTGCAAAACCTGATGAAAAACCTTTTTTAGAAAATATATCTTTAAGCATAAAACTAGATTTATTAATATCCTATGCCTAGAAAAAAACATAGATTAATATTAACACCTTTTATTAAATATATAATATATAAATTTTATTAAAATATTTCACCAATAGTGATTTATTAAAATTATTAAGATGAAAACATATTACGCACATAAAAGTAGTTTTCCTGAAAAAATATCTCTTTTACTTTCAAATGATTTTAATTTTAATTTCTAATAAATTGATGAAAAATGAATTAATTTTACACATGTGTAAAAAATATATTTTAATAATTTATTTAGTCTTATTCAAACCCACAAATACCATGGCTATGCAATAATTGTCACATTAAATAATAATATTTTAGTAGTACACGACAGTTCATTTAAACTCGATGTTGTGTTTATATAAAGCTTTCAAAGAAATAAAATTTATTTATAGAGAGATATATCATAAAATATTGGGGTGTTACATTATACCCCCTTAAAATAAATTTTACACTTGAAATTATGTCACTCTAAAAACAAATAAATGAGGATATATTTGTTGCATCACATCCTCCAGTTCCCAAGTTGCTTCTTCTTATTTATGATTTTCCCATAAAACTCTAACCAGATGAGTGGTATTGTTCTGTATCACTTCATATATACAATCCAATATTACTATTAGTTTTTCTTCATAACAAAGATCATGATCTAGTTGGATGACATCTAATTTTTGTACATGTGATAGATCAGGTTTACACTTCCTTAAGAGTGATATATGGAACACATCATGAACTTGAGAGAGGTTTAGTGGAAGAAAAAAGGGATAATATCCCATCCCAACTCGATCAAGAATCTCGAAGGGGCCAATATTTATATGGCACATATTGCATTTCTTTTCAAATATCATTACCTTCTTACATGTAGAAACTCATAGAAATATATTCTCACTAACTTTTAATTATATATTTCCCCAATGATTGTTAGCATAAATTTTACGTTGATTCTAAGATGCCTTAATATGTCATTTAATGAATCTGAATTTCTCTTCCATTTCCTCATCTAGCTCAATTCCAAATAGATTTCTTTATTTGATGTTATCCCAACATGTTTGAGTTCTATAATTCATTCTATAGAGGACATTATAAGGATCCATCTGAATACTTTATTGAAAGCTATTATTGTAAGAAAACTCAAATAGAATAATGTGTTCATCCCAAACACCTTTGAAATCCATATAAAAACATATCCCCATATCCTCTAAAGATTTAATGGTCTTCACAGACTAACCATTTGTCTAAAGATGATAAGTAGTACTGAAACAAAACTCTGTATCCAAATCCTACTGAAGACTTACCCAAAACTTACAAGTAAACCATGTATCTAAATCATATACAATATAATGTTGTAATTAATGCATCCTTATGATTTATTTAATTTATATTATACAAATATAGTTAATAGATAAATATTTACTAATATAAATGTTGTTTTCTGAACTCATAAGTTTATTAAATATAACCCAAATAACAATATGGCCTTTAGATATTATGGGGAGTCTAATGAAAAAATCCATGGTGATTTTCCCATATATATGTTGGTATGAGTAATGGTTGTAACAATAAATTATATTTATGTCTATCATCCTTAACTTGATAACATATCAAGAACCATGATACATACTCTGCAATATTTATCTACATGATGTCCCATGAGAAATACTATTTCTGACCACTATAAATATTTTTACTTTTAGGATGAATAAATAATGGAGAACTATGAGCCTAATGAAACAACTCCCTCTTTAAACATGGTATGGATGGAACACATAAACAGTAAATGGAACTTATTTTTCCATCATAATAATGGTTGAAATTAAGAAAATTCTTTACCTTATTCTGTAATTCCACAAATTCCTTATGTGCTTCTTTAATTATCACATGGATATATGTTTGAATACTAATTTGAGAAAGATAAGATTTATCCCCTTCCATCAATATTTACATATCCACCCTTTGAAAATCCATAAATATTATATCTTATGTGATCCTCATCATAGATTAACTAGTATGATCCTTTCAACTCAAAGCATTGTCCAAATTATTCCCTTTCCTAGTGTGATAATGTATTGAGTAGTCATAATATTTAATAAAATCCCACCATATTCTATGGAACATATTCTGAAATTTTTTAGGATCCATATACTTCAAAATTTTATGATTATTATATATATCACACATTTCTACATAAAGATAATTCCCCCATATCTTTAATGAAAAAATTACCATAGTTACCTCCAAATCACAATTTGGGTAATTTTTCTCATAAACCTTAAATTGGAATAAGGCATAAGATCTCACCATATAATTCTAAATGAGGATGCATCCAAGTCACTTATTTGATGCATCACTATATATACAAAACCGTTATCTGCTATAGGGTAATATAAGCATAGGTGAGCTAACTAACCTTCTCTTGAGTTCCTTGAAATTTACTTCAAATTAATCTGTCCAAAGGAACTTGGATCCCTTCCGAGTTAGCTTGGTGAGTGGATTAGATATCCATGTTAAATTCTCTAAAAATCATAGATAATATCTAGTAAATTTATGAAAACTAATAAACTTATTTAAAATTACTATTCTAGGATAGTTTTTAATAAATTCCATATTTGATGAATCCACCAATATACCCTCTCTTTAGATTGTATGACTCAAAAATGAAAGATTTTATAATCAACATTCACACTTTGTAAAATTCTTATACAAATTATCCTTCCTTGGGGTCTTTAGTAAAATCCTTGAGTGATCTTCATGAACTACATTTACCTTAAAATATATTAGAATATCATTTATAGAGACTACCAAAAACTGACCATGGTTATCTCCAAAGACTCTATTCAATAAATACATGAATATTTCATGGAAATTAGTAAGGAAAAATAGAATCACAATAAATTCATAGTATCCATACCATTTATGTAATACTATCTTGGGTATATCCACCTTCATGGCCCTCAATTGAAGATATCCAGAATGAAGGTCAATAATGGAAAAGTATTGAGCTCCACACATTTGATCACACAATTCATCAATAAAAGGTATATGATATTTGTTCTTGATATTGATTTTTTTATGTTCTTGATATTGATATTTTATGTTCTTGATAATAAATATAGAGTTTCATTTATCTATCTTAATTCTCAAAAAAAAAAGAATAGGTCCACCTCAAGGTTGCACACTTGGCCAAATGAATCCCCTATCAAGATTTTTTTTGGAGTTTCTTCTTCAATTCCTATAACTCAATCAAGTCCATTATATATAGAGTATTTAAAATAGGTGTTTCACCAGAAATGAGTTATATTGAAAACTCAAATTCATGATTCATTGGAATACTATTCAACTCTTCCAGAAAGAAAGAAATAAAATATTGCAAAATATTAATATCTTTGATGTTGAGTTTCTCTCCAACCATATAAGATAAATACCCATTCTGAATAGGAATAAAGAGCCATATAATGGATGATATTCCCATAAGTATTACATATTTATTGTCACACTGATATAAATAATAGGTTAGTTTATAATATCAAAAATGAGTTCCCTTCGTTGATAATTTATTTGTTATTTGTGTAAATAAATCCAATCCAAATATAAGATAACACCACATTCAATTAGAGGGATAGTAACAAGATTTACAGGAAGCACATTCACACAAACTTCAATTGGATAAGAATCATAGACTTCAGATGTGGTCATTATAACATTTGGGTTTTTCTTAACTAACTCAAAATCTAACTATTGAAGTGGTATTGTGATACTAATAAATTTTTTTCAGATATTTATGAGTTGTTGGATCCAAAATCAAATAATACACTAGTAGTTTTAGATAAGATGGTAAGTTTACCTTTCACCATGTCTTTATCATACCCCTCATCATAAATAGTTATCACATGATATTTTTATTTTTTCTGGTCTTAAGAGTTTTATTAAATAAATCATCATGATTAACCTTCATATTTGGGAATTTATTAGCACAATTACCATAATACCTTCATTTGAAACATTTTAGTGAGGGTTGTGTATTATATTATGCCATTTTATCTATCATTGGATCATTTATTCCCATAAATTTGGTATTTTATTACTTTATGAACGTCATTCCCACACATAAAAAATTTAATATTTCCCTTAATATAATCTTCTCAATGCCTCCTTCCACACATAAAGAATAATGGGAGGCCCATATTATTCCATATATGGAATTTATTAGTATTATGTACTTTGAATTTTATCTTTATTTTCTTATAATAGGATGAGATTGATGGGAAAATCCAATATCCATTTCGACTTTGTTATCACACAAAATTATTTCTTCATAACTATTTAATTCCTTAATGGATAACTCCCTCTACATACTTGGTTTTAAGCTACCAAAGAATCAATCAATCTTACTTTATAGTTTAATGATAATATGATAAGATTTCCTCACAAGTCTTCAAAATATTTCCATTTATATAGTAATGGATTCATCATACTTCCTTCTCAGATAAAGGAATTACTTATCCATTTCATAGGAATAAAATGAGGAAAGAGTTTTTGAAAAATAATCTTCCAATATCATCCAACTCTATAGAGTTAATTTTTACCATTGCCTCATGTTCTTGATAAGAGTCCACCATTGAACTACTTCAAATTTCAAATGATAGATCACCAAAATTATTTTTTTTGTGATCTAAAAGATAAAGAATAGAAAATATCTTTTAAATTCAATCAACCCTTTTCTCAGAAAATATTAGATTAGAAGATCCACTAAAAGAAGGTGGATATTGCCTCGTGAAGGAATCACCAGAATGTTTTTCCCTCCTTTGGTCATTTGGAAGATCAATATGGTTTATAACTTGAAAAGGTTGTGTAAACATAGAAAAATAATTTTTTATTATATCTCTTATAAAATTTGGTTTCATGGGAGGACAATAATTTTATTTTGCATAACATTCAATATTAACATGGTTCCTTCAGGTTTTAACCACTCACTAAAACCAAAATGAATAGTTTCAGAAATAATAATCATATTTGGATGCCACATAATCATAAAAAATCATTTTGAGGATTTCTAAATCATGACATATTATCTTCGATATAGAAAACCATAGGTTTAACATAATAATTCATGATCATAATATATTCAAATACTTCATAATGGTTCATAAATTAAATGATAATTAGCCCAATAATATCCCTCAGTAGTGTAAAACTAGGTTCAAAGTAAGAGAACCCTCATTTTGCATGAGAATGATGGTTGAGATATACTAAAACAACTCTTATTAGGTTTATTACCCCTTGATGAATCTATTCCAAAACCGCATCAACTTGTGTTATCTAGTAAAGAATGTTTTTCTAGGAAAACCACACTCATTTCTTTACCATAACTTAGGAAATTATCATATACATTGGATTATCCTAAGGGTTATCACTAATTTTTTTATCATCTTTGTTTCCAAAATTAACTAAACTTTTATATGATAATAATTATAAAGACCCATACTTTTCATATATAAATATTAAATCTTATTAGATGAATATTCATTACATAACATTATTATTCTTTCATGAATCATATAGGTTCAGTGTCTTTAGAAAATTGGATACATAAGTTTTTATCAAAATAAATCTATATCCTCTCCCACTACGTTCTTCATAAATGGAACTCTTCTAAGTCATGTCATACTTAACAACTTTCTTCACAACTTGGGGAGAGGAACCATAATAATGGGTGAGATCATATGCACTATAAGGGTAAAAAAGAGAGATATTTATGATCACATAAATATAACAAGTGAATAAGTGTATGATAACATGAGATTAAAATTTGAAAAACCATACCATGAATATCATAGATCATAATCTTGATTCATGGTATAAATCATAACATTTTATAAGACATGAATCTTAAAAGAATCAATGAACACGAGTCATGAGAATATAACATTGGCATAAGATCAAGTCATAAGTTTGTGGCATGAGTGTGATATAATAATAATAAGATAAATATTATGTCAAGGATACCCACAAAGATATTAATAACATGTTATTCTTGGGATAACTACCTATGTACCTTTTTTGGTCTTAGGATAAGCTCTCGTGTACCCTCTTTCGGGTTTGGAATAGCCACTCATATACCCTTTCTTCCGGGATTGGGATAACCTCCCATGCACCCTTTGAGATAATAAAACATTAATATTTACCCAATTTATTGAAGTTATATATAATTATTAGACCATCCCTAAAATAATCATAAATCCATTCATATATAGGACACAATATCATCAACAAATTCACCATAACTTAAACCATGGAGAATAAAAAGGGTTTCGTCAATTATTCATCGTCATAAACATAAAACATCCAAATAAAGAATAAATGTGGTATCATTAGATCATATCCATATTAAAGAATAATTAACATAAATGGATGTTATCATAGATGAAAAATTCCTTTAAAAGATCATTGGAATTATTTTTGAGGAAAATACACTTTTTATTATGAGGTCACTACTTTAAATTCTAAAAATTTACAAAATATCATGGAAAAAAATTTATTTGAAAATAAACTTTTAAAATTTTAAAGGAATATTCAGATAATTTAGTGTTTATGATTATAGAAAATTACATTATTTTTGTGTATATTAAAAAGAATATTCCATTCACTTTTTTCATAGAAATTTAAAAGCAACTCATCTGAAAAATTAAAACAAGATTCCTTTTAAGCCATTTAGTAAAAATTAAATCATGGGTAAAAATGAATTCAAACAATCATTGGGGAGTTTTTAAAAAATTATTCAAAACATTTTTTAGAAAACATACACATGGAATAAAAAGTATTTTTGATTGAAAAGACAAATAAAGTCAATTTTAATTAAAAATGCTCTTTTAGTCTCTTGAGTAATTAAAATGAGGAAAACTAAATAAAAACATGCATTCTATATAAATAGTCATAGAGGAATAAAATTATTGATATTATTGAGAGATATATCATGAAATTTAATCATTGTAAACTTAATCATAATGAATCCTGAAAAATAATGAGATTGTAACATAAATCCATTTTCAAAAGTTTGACTTGCTTTGAAGGCACTCCAACCTTATGTATAATAAATTTATATTTATTTTAATTATTTGGTCTAGATATGTTTTTAATGAATATAAGAAGGATTTTATGAATTTTTAAAGGCTATAATGAATCAAGTGACCTATTTTATGAATATTAAATCATTAAAGGATGTGGATCTACAAAGACATCTTATTTTCCATATAGCATTCCTGGTCTATGGTTTTCCACTCTACATGGAACTACTTCACATGGTGCTTATCTACATGATGCCCCTAGAAAACAATATTCTCATTTTTGGGGAAAGGCATCAACTTCAGGGGTCCTACAAATGATGTATCATTTTTGGGGTGAGGGATCTTCTCAAGCCCCCCCCCCCCCACAACTGACCTCTCATTTGTGGGGTGAGGAGTCTTCTCCAGGACCCCCACCAACCAAAGTAACCCATAGGTGATGATGTTTATTACTATATAGATGTACAACAATACTGAGAAGATTATTATATTTTTAACCTTTTAAAAAACCCATAGATTTATAGATAACTGAAAGGAGAGAAAAATACTAAGGAAGAAATCTTAGATGGTAATCACTTATCATGTATCATAAAGAAAAGAAGGAAACTCAACCAAACTCTAGAAGACAGTGGCCTCTTTCATAAGAGACCCATCTACATAAAAAATACTTCACATAATACATTCATTTCAGACCTCCATCATACATATAAAATAGTATGCAGGATGTAGTTTTTCAAACCTCCATCCAACATATCAAGCATAATGTGGGATGGATCCTTATGGTTTATGCATAGAGTTTACCATTACATTGGCCCTTCCACAAAATATCTAATAAAACATCTCCTTAAACCCATCCTGTGATATTTTAGGCCCCATATGGGCCCCTTCTAAAACCACCTGAGAATTTCATCCACCAAGGCCCACCCTAAAGCCTCTATATATATATTATCATAACACATAGAACATCATTGTTTCCTCTCAATAATACATTATCATGATAAAAGAGGTCATATTGTTAACCTAATTAATATAGAGGATCCTCAGAATGTTCCCAATCATACATTATTATGTTAACGAGGGTCCCAAACATAGTTATGGTGGTAATAGGTTCTTGGATCTAGAAAACTGCATATGTGGCATGAAATGTGAGTAAAATCAGGCTGTATCCATATGGGTGCATAATTACCAAACTCAGGGCTTGAAAAAAAGAGAGAAAATGGCCACATAAATTCCATGTCTCTCTCTATGGATCCCCATATAGGACTCCACCCTTATTTACCATAATATGAGGAGTAAATGTCACTCTAAGTAATCCCTCATGGAGTAATCTCCTAGTATTTCTTATGAGGTATTCTCTCGCCTTCCATAGTCTTGTCCTCATCTAGTAGTGGTTGAATAAGATTATGTGGTTTTCTAAATCTTCCACTTCCAATTTTTTGTCACACCTAACATGGATTAAATGGGCTTAGAGGTTTGTAGAGAACATTAAATCCACACAATCAAATACCTGTCTTGGGAGGGGAGTCATTTTCTGGATATTCCTCTCACCTTCCCATTGTAGTCCTCCATAGGTGTAAGCACAAAAGATTTTTTAACTACATGGACTTTTATTCCTATCCAAATGAGATATATAAGAATCCTTAGTGGGGTCAAAACCTTTCACCCCAAATT
Source organism: Viscum album (assembly GCA_963277665.1). NCBI lineage: Eukaryota > Viridiplantae > Streptophyta > Magnoliopsida > Santalales > Viscaceae > Viscum > Viscum album. The sequence continues at coordinate 333,356,863 of OY728134.1, forward strand.
CACCCTAATATTATCTCGGCCATATTTCCAATAGGGTCATATCCAACCTAGGAGGATGCATCCCTTCTAGGTCCCTTAGGTCACTTCTGCACAAGTCTCACACTATCCTTGACTAAGAACCTTTCTCCTAGACACTTTAACTATATGAAATTAAATTTCATGGTTTGGTCCTCATAACATGACCTTAAAAGGTATTATGTTTCTCGTTATGTGGAACTGAACTTTGTGAGTTCTGATTCCTATCACATGGATACATTGTAAGAACATATCATGGGATCGATCCCAAAATCAAAGAAATTAATGTCTTCCTAGATGATGATAAATACAAGAGCACCCCACTACATGGCATAAAACTAGTATAATAATAATAAACAACATAAGAATATCAAATATTTACACAAAATGGTAACATCAATGGAGAACCCCAGATACATATAGATGCATCCATCAATGAATAACCATAGATACATATAGATGATTCTAAAGTAAATAAATTCTAACATTTGATTGTTAATGTAAGGGTGATTTATTTTTTATTTGGTATTTGATAAAGGATTCATGAATATGTATTAAATCTATAAGAGAGTCCCTGAGTAGGAAATAATTACCAAAAAGTGTCTGATGAGACCGACCTCCCATTCTCTCGAACAATGTGAGTCTATAATAATTTTTAGATTATTTTATAATGACCATATTCCTTTTTAAAGTAGGTTCATAAGATATATCAAATAAGGAAACCATGGGTGTTTCTGACTCCACGAATAAAACCCCTTCGGAAGCCATTGAGAAGGGAGGTGGAAATAGAAGGGCATGTTTGAAAAGTTTGACCACCACTACAAAATTCCATTCATATACTACTTGTATTTCCCTAATTATTTCCCAAATGAAGCAAAAATGGTGAACCTGATGTGAATCCATAACCAATATGACTATATCACCCACATGTCAAGCCCTTTTCAATCAGAAAATAAAAGAGGGCCAACCATGTATCCATACTAATTAATTTTTCTTGTGTTCATTTATTTATATGATTATTTTATAGGTTTCCCTTATATGTGTTTTTATACCAAGGATCTTTAATTATATCCCCATTCAATACAAAATGGTATCCTACCAACCATCCTAAGATTATGCATATGCTAATGCACAAGTAGGTTCCTCATTAAATAAAGGGACACTATCCCCAACCCAAATCTTTTGTGCAAGTCTCAAATGTGATTGTTTGGGAGTACCACTACAATGGTACTATACCAAACCCAGAGGATGGATATGAATCCCCCAAAGGAATGAAGTCCCACAAACCATCCATAATCACTAGTTAATGATTTAGAATCATAAGAATTACACCATTATCTTAAATTTATTTGGGAATCTATCACCGGAGCCCAAACAAATCACCCCTTATATGAATTAGGTGAATCAATATGTCATTAACAGCCTCATTCCAGTACCAAAATAGTCCCACCAAAGGGATTCTATGAAAAACCATTTCTTCCAACTCCACGTAGCATCAAACCCTCAACATGATGGGGGTTCCACCCTCTAAAGTCCAGCCTAGGTCATTCAGGACCGACCACTCAAGATATATCCTTGAGGGAAGAAATAAAAAATTTAGGAACATGACCCGACCTCTATTCCCTCTAGAGAATCCCACCAACCAAATATGGAAGAAAACTATGAGTAGGAATACACATGTGCTTGAATCTACCAAGCCTTCCAGCATAGTTTGGCAGTATCCAGAGAAACTAGATAATAAATCCAAACAAAAAACATGGGAAATACCCATATCTCCACCCTCACACATGATGATTGTCAATATATCACAACAATAAATAGAGGATAAAAGTAGGAATACATCTCCAATATAGCTATATAATTGGAATATATTATCATTCCTTCTAAAAAAGTGACCCCTTAAATCATGAAAATGATGGAGGGATAAGATTCTATTCTTTTCCACATTCTACATGTTTTCTAGAATATAATGATCACATCAATAGTGATTAGGAGTTGGGAATACAACCCCACATTCACATTTTATGTGGATCATCAACATGATATGATGGTTAATTAAGAGAAGATGTTCATTCCTGATCACATCCAAGAGATTCATGGGAAAATCCTATGATAAATGGAAAACTCTATCAGGCCTATATCACCCTTCCAACTGAAGACTATCAGTCTACCCTAGTGGCCACTCCAAGGAAGGCACATATCCCTTCCTAAATTCTAGAGACGTATTTAAAAATTCCTACAGTGACACATTAGCTACAAAAATATCCCTGATATGTGAAAGACTCCACTCACATCAAGTGGTGCAAATTTCTTGTAGTAAATCATTAAAAAGAATCCTCAACAAAGATGATTTGAAAATGAAGAGTCGATCCATAACCCTGATCTACTCAATACTAGAGTCCTTGAATTCCTCACATGTTTATCAATAGTGGACCACAATCCTAATCATCAATTACCAAATTATGAAGATAGTAGATGAAATTGTGGAGGTCCTTCCCCCAATATTGCTACCATTTGTTTCAGTGGTCCTCCCCAAACATCTTATCATATAGGCATACTTCATGTCCACAATATGATTTATTAGGAGAACCCATCCCCTTATGAGAACTACGGAAACCCTCTTCATAGATAGAAGTTAAAATAGAAAGGAGGCCCTCCCATTATTATCTTATACCCTGAATGTCTCCCCAAGGGTATAAGTTGTTGGAATTACCCTTATAGTGGGATGTCAAGTTGTGATGGTAGTACTTCCCATGATGGAATTATCTATGAAGTTCCTCCCCATAGTTACACTTCATTTCATCAAGGAGGCCATCCCTTGTCCAATTTAAGCATGATAAAGGCCTCCTATCATGAAACACTTGTAAAAAATGAGGCTATTCATGAATAATTCCTCTTCATTGAAAAGTGAAATACTTTATCAACTGAAATATAGCCCAAGGCAATGGTTATTCTCCGAACTACCCATGGAACACTTTCTTTACAATACAACAAAGATAATCCCTTATAATCCTATTGATTACAATAAATCATAAGGGAATATCCAATTTTTTTGGATCATGTTGAGGTAACTCTCAACAAATATGAAGAAGACACATTTCTCATGAGGAGAAATTTTTCTAATGACAATATACTAGTAATGTTTTTGCCTTTAGGAAATCCCCAAAATAGCAGTTCATAGGCATTATCAGATGATTGTGTGAATGGAATTCTCATGAATATATGGGACACTGTTCATCATTTTAAAATAGAATTATTTCATTATAATTAATATCTAAGTATTTTCAAGGTAATAGATTGGATAAACCGTCAAATTGATTCAGTGACATTCTAAGCTGCATGACACTTGAAATTGGAAAAAGAAGAAGGATCCCTTTAACAAGAAAGACATGAAGAATTAAAAGAGTTATGTTAGATAATATTTGATTCCCCATTTAGTGTTAATATCATAGGATGGGGAGAACACAGGTTGATTCATTTCACATAAATTCTCAATCATAAAACACCCCTGAAGGTGATATATTTTAATGTTCTATCCTTCGATCAAATTCAAGAAATGGATTCTTCTCACAGTAGGTGGTATGATAAAAAAGAACTATCCCTAAATAAATCTCAAAGACATAGATCTAAAAGAGATAAATACTTTAAAAGACTCCTACATCAAGTGTTTGAAAATATTGTGCAAACCTCTTTATTTGGAGAAAATTAATCATCATGCATCAAAAGTTTCTATGGAAGTAGATAGATTAGGTGAAAATCATATAATTCACCCATCCCATGTACGAAAAAATCTCCATAAAATGAAAAGAGAAGACACAATATCTACATACATGGTAGTATTGGAGAAACCCCTGCCTAAAGGGATATTGGAATTTTCTACACAACATTCAAGGTCAACCAATCAAACCCAAAATGTTGTTAAAGTGGAACAGAAACACCCCCATTACATAGGACTGTTTGTATTTTTACCTCACCCTTGTCCCACATGAAATTAATACTTTTATCTATTGAAATTTGTCCCAAAAAATGAATTTTGTTGATTTAATCCATTCCTATGATGTTGTTTCTTCTTTATGGATGTGAAAAAAAGATATTATCTTGTGTTTACCTTCAGATCACCCTTCACTAGATAGATTCAAATAGAGCCATGAAATAAAGGATGAGCTCATATTATAGTTGTGAAAAATGACATGTTAAGATAAAAAACACTCATAGAAATAATATCTCTTCTAATGGACTCTCTTAGAGCAACTAGTTCTCCATTTATTCAATGAATGATTAAATTCTTATGGTGTGGTTCATATTATTAAATGTTATTAGCACCACTACTTCTATTTCTGTAGAACATTAGGTCAATGTGGGAGAATAAAAGGAGTATATGTCCATTCGATAAATAGGGGAATAGATAGAGGGGATGTTCTCCCTTACCGTAGGAGGTTGAACCTCCCTCCCACATCTCATTTAATGTTCGTGGATGATACTCTTATATTCATTAATGTGAGAAGGAGATCCGTGTAGGGCATCACTAATATTCTTAAGGAGTACTGCCACTGGAGTGGCCAAAAAAGTAACCAAGGTAAGAGTGGATTCTACGTGGCAAACACATGCAATCTGGGTAGGGTGACTGATGTGGGCAGTAGCTTGGGTATGAGTTGTGGATCATTCCCAATGGAATACCTTGGCACCCCAGTGTCTTTGGGCCGTATGTGCATCAACAATTTTGATCATGTTGTGAGTAAGATTATGAGGGTCATACTCAATTTGAAGAATAAATTCTTATCCTTTGGAGGTCGAATCACTCTCATCAATACTGTACTCTCTGCCATCCCGGTGCACGCCCTATTGACTACTAATGTGCCAAAGGGTGTCCTCAGAACCATTGATAAAATCCTAGCCCGGTTTATATGGGATGCATCCTCGGAAGGTAAGAGGCATTGGGTCTCTTGGGGAAAGATGACGTGGCCCTTTGAGGAGGGAGGGATTAATGTCAAAAGTTTGGAGAACACAATCTGCTACATGCGTGCGAAGCTGGCATGGGAGGTTATTGAAGAACAAACCTTGTGGGGAAAGATGATGGCTCCCCGTTATGGGGCCAATGCTGATATCCCTTCGGGGTGAGGGTCCCGGCTCTAGAAATCAGTTTGCTGCAGTATTTCGAGCTTAATTCATACCTTGAGGTGGATTATTGGGGAGGGGATTGTACTTTTATAGCACCAAAACTAGTTGGGTTCTATCCTGGGATACCTGGGCTGCCCAGACCCTCAGATTTCTTTCAGGGAGGCGAGCTAGTTTCCCCAGTTCTTCAGAGAAATCCTAGATGAGAACCAACAGGATCTTTATGACTCCATTTTCATGAGCTCGGTACCGGATCGACGCGTCTTCACCCCCTCTACCTCGGGGAGCTTTAATGAGAAATATTTTTACAGTCTCGACCACACTAAAGGACATCAAGGGGGATGGTTTGGATAGGTCTGGAGAAAGAAGATCCCAATTAAGATCAATTTCCTAACATGGAGAATACAGCACCAGGACCTTCCAACTGATGACAATGTAAAAAATCTTGGGATTAGAATGGCATCTGGATGTCATTGTTGTGCGATCAGAAGCGAGGAGAGCATCAACCACATAATGTTCGAAGGGGAGTGGGCATGATAGGTGTGAGGTTTCTTCGGGTCTTTTACTGGGTACACTATTTCGGAGGCAGGCGCGAGTCTGGTATAGGTTAACACAGCATGAACTATTTCTTTTTTGGAGAACTAGTTTCAGGGTGTGGACGGATCTGCAAGGGAGTGATCTGCTCGTGCCTGCATCTTCAGCGCAGGGTGCTGGAGCCTGTGGTCTGCCCGAAACCTGGCCAGGTACGAGGGGAAACCTACTTCTGGTAGAAGCATCATCACCAGGTCGAGATGCATCCTAATTGACCTATGCAGCACAGAGGGATACTGGTCGGCCTCCCCTTCCTTGTGCAGACTGTATACACACCAGGGATCTACTCAATGCATCGGGCAGCAGGGTTCTTGGGTGTGATGGGACCTGCCTGGTGTAGGCCTCAAATTGAATATAGACGGGTCCTGTGTTTCAGGTGATATGCGTAGTGGCAGTGTGGTTCGGGGCTTCAGGGCCAGTGTGTATGTGGCGTTCACAGCACATTACGGTGAAGGTAATACTTTACAGGTAGAGGCGAAGGCTGTCCTAATGGGTATCACCCTATGCAAGCAACGATATATTAAAATATCCCAAGTGGAGATGAACACGATTATATTCTATGAGGCTTTGTGCAGAAGAGGGACCATACCATGGTTTATTATGAATACAATCAGAAAATGCAGGGCGCTCCTTTCCAGGGAAGCTCGGGTCACTCACACATGGAGGGAGGGGAACAAGGTGGTGGACCACCTAGCTTCAGTGGTGACCCCAGGCATCCCGATCCAATGTATTTCTCATGTGTCTCTTTTTAAGCCCTAGGGGGTGGACTTGATTCTGGGGGATGCCCTTGGCCTTCATTATTTCTGACCCCCCGTAGACTTGTATGCTCTCTGTTCTATGCTGTTTTCCTTGAATAAAAATGGTAATGTTGATGATGAAATATAGACCACATAAAAATAACCAAATATTTCTCTCCTTCTATAAATCATAGGATTACCCAAAATTTGGGAACTTCTCCGAATGCTACATTTCCTCCCCCTTGATAAGAATCAAACAAAGAAAAGGGAAAGTCTATGGTTCAATCCAACCTATAAACTGAGGGTTTTGAACCCCTCACACTCAAAAAATTATTGGATCATTATGAAAAAACAATGAGATAATTTATAATTATTAATTTTTAACTACTTAGGGGTAATATTCCTATTAGATATATTCTTGAAACAGAACATCATTTCACTCACCCAGATTATGTATCTAAAAAACAAGATCTCATCATACAGGCGAAACTGGATTCACAATTTCTTCTCAATATTGGTGAAAGGAAAATAGTGTATTTAAACCCCAAAATATCTAGATATTAGAAGTAGCCTTAGTTGGGTACACAACTATAGCTAGGGAAGAAACATCCTCATAGAATATACCATGTAGGTTACCCACAACAAGTACAAGCAGAACTATCACAACTAGCCTAACCTATTATTCCACTTACCCAGGCTTGTTCCCAGTTGGTCATCCCTCCCCATCTCATCAAAATATTTCAAACACTAGATGATATATTAGAAGCTATGGAGGGATGATGTGTGCCAGTTCAACTAGAGATGAAACCATACCCTGAATGGGTCGATGAAACTCTTCCCCCTCCATAATATTGGAATCCTATATTTTTTGTATTAAATGGTTCAAGGGATCTGGAATATCATCTGATGAAATTTGTGTCCATTTATGGCCCAATTATGGTTACCCTCAAGCATCAAGAAGGACTAGCCTTCACTTGGTATGCCAATATACCAGCCCGATCAATAAAGAGATGGGAAGATATTATTTGACAATTACTCTACCTATTAATCTCCTCATTTCAAAAGAAAACAATCCTAAATATCTAAAAATATAGATAATTGGAAATTGATAGGGTTTCATATTTCATTGTTAGGTTGAAGATTTTACCTATTTCCTAAACTTACAGCTTCTTCATGAAGATTTTTTGGGTCATTTCATTGAGAATCTACATGATGATATTTAAATTCCTCTTATCACAGTAAAGTATATAGGTGGATTTTAGGATCTTTCTATAGTATAACACAGGTTATAATATTCTATTTTGTGATCCAAGTCCAATTATCATCATGTTCCAACAACTCAAGGGAAATGGATAGGTAGATTGGAAGCTAAAAAAGTTACATTGAAACCAATCTCTATGCTAGATCCAACTGAAAATATTGCACCTCCTTGTGTGGTACCTCCTCCTAAATAGAAGTGTTAGTATTAGTATCCTCATTGGGAAAAAAAGAAATATCAAAAACACTCTCAATATGAATAATGGAAGAAAAAAGTTTACTCTTTCTAGGATGAGAAGGTTCATGACTACTTATTAGCAGCCTTATAAAATAATCCATTAACCATTCTAGAGCCTAAAAGACCCAAACAAGTCAAAACTTATGATCACCCAAATTATGTCCCCTTTCATCAAGTATTTGGTCACACCATCCAAGGCTGTTACATTTTCAAATAGTTGATGTAAAAATGGTTGATTCTAGGAAAGTGAAGGTGAAGAAACCACCAACACATGTAGCGTGTGTTTCCATCACCACTCTGGAGGAAAATTTTGAATAGAAGAAAGTTACCAGAAATAATTCTTATAATTTTAATTATTGTATGACTAGTAAAAAATCAAAGGGACTCTTTATATCATTCATGAATAGTTAAAACAATAAAGTTTTATACTCGCCAGTTTTTCTGTGGCACAACTGCCTCCATCTGCATCCCTCCAAATTCCATTATTCTACTAAAAAACGTGGATTGAATGGCAGAAAAAAATGAGGTAAGATTATAATACCCCCAATGTTAGTCATGACTCTCTCAGAATTCATTCTTATTTCCCAAGATAATGGGAACCACCCTTCCAAATGGTACAACGAGCACCAACCCATCGAATAGAATCCTCATTGGATGAATAATTGACTTCGAAATCCATTAATTTAATTTATTTAATTGATACCTTATCTGATGATGGGTGTTATTATAAACCTAATATTACCACAAAAAATTAGTGAGACGTAAATCAAGGATATAGGAGCTGAGAAAATAAAGGGATGAGCTACCATATCCGAACACAATATAGTGGTTGCATCCCTGTTGGGGCTATCTATGCTACCAAAAACCATAGGAAATACCTTTTACAAGCCCATTAGAAATTGGAATATGTCTCTAAACATGTAAAAAATCATTTATAAATGATCATTTTGGAAGAAAGATTGATAAATACGCGACAACCTAACTTTCCCATGAAAGTGGGCAAGGAAAGGTGGCACAATCAAATAGTAAATAAATTTCCCTCTACATCTTCTTAACCACCTGAATCATGTTCCACAGGAATGTCTGCTCCAAAATTTCTTAATAAGAAATAGTTCTCCATAGGGAAACATATTCCTTTGACTAAAAAGTATGATACCCTGAAGTAATTGGCCATAGTTCCAAAAAATATTTCAATTTCAGATACCCTCAATCTATCAAAGGATATATTGGAAGTACTTTTAGAGGATTTTCTATTCCATCAAGAGTTTGAAGACAAGGTTTCTACAATAGAGGTATATCACATAGAGATTGACCTTGGAGAATGTCATGTAGTTATATATATCACAAAAGGGTATATATAATGTTATATAGGGGCACATCAGGACCTTGTACGTATTCAATAGATAATATGACACTGACATCCATCAAGATTTCATTTATGGGGTGCATTTGTAACGGGGAAAATTATTTACTTATTGTCGAGGGTACATCATATTGGTAAATAGTGTTTTCAACTCAATTAACATGCATGTTTTTTTATAATTAAGACTAATGAGCATACCATCTAATGGATTACAAAATACATGACAAGATTAAATTGGGATGTGAAACAGAATGGAAGATTCCACTGGGAATCTTGGAAGAGAATGGAAAATATTGTTGCTAAAGGAAGAATTAACTAGTGTAATATTTTGGGATCCATTCATTTCATGCATGCTAAATTAGTGTGGGATATTTTTGAAGGGATCATTTTATAGGTGAAATTTACGAGAAATTAGTACATTGTATATTGGAGAATGTGGGATGACAGTATTATGAGACCATCAGGTATTTCAATGAGTATGATTGAAATTTGAAGAAATTATAAGGTAATTTTTGGTGGGTAGTGGGTTGTGGGGAGATCAACTACTATTGGGAGAATTGGGTAGGTGAATTATTACACTTTATAGGATGTCCTATTCTAGATATCTCAATCAGGGAAGAAATTTTGTTTCCATCTTTCACCAATGCAACTATTAACTAGAAAAAAAGGTTCACATTTGAGAATATAAACATAATTGAGGAGGCTGAGAGATATTTTTTTATAAATCATTATTTGGTTGATTTAATGGGTAGGAATTCCATTATATGGTGCATGTATGCAGTGGAAATGATGAGTGGGTGATGAAACATTGGTTAAAAGAGATTTAATAAAAGATAAATATCTTAGTGATGAGTTTTAGCAATCAATCCTTGGTTATAGATGAAAATGTGTAAAATTAGGGTATCTCTCTGGCTTCCCACTGCTAGAGTTTCACTTTTTCAAGTCATGAATCAACTTTACACTTATTTATTAGAGGGGATTTAGCTCCTGGAACCTGTGGTATCCTCAAAAACTACATGGGAGTTTCAAGGAAATGGGATTCTATTTTGATGTTCATGGAATATTTGTTTCTAGGAGTTGGGAAGAATGGTGTTGATGTTAAGAAACAAAACATTACCTTTTATGAGTTGTGCTGCGTCATTTGGGAGGTAATATATAAGTAAAGGTAAGATATATTTTACTCACACAAATTAATTAAATTTTCAGGGAATGCTCTGGTGTCAGAGATTGGTGTCATTATTCTTAGTGGGGGATTCTCAGGTTCACTACATAGACTTATTCCAAGGGTGGATTTGGATGTTAATGGAAGAGAAAGGAATAATAATGGGTTTTGGGGTAGCTGGAAACCTCTTAAGATGGGCATGGAAAAAACATTTATGAATCCTATATGGTAGGGACTATGATAGGGGTTGGTCTTGTGTGGGATAATTTAGGATTAATAATATTTGGTTCAACACTTTTTAATGTCTGTAAAACACTATTAGAGTAAAATCAAGGGCGATGGTTAACAACCTCATGTTATATAGATTTTAAAAAATTAATATTATGAAGGTCGAATCAGACTCCAAAGTGATGGTTAGGATTATTAGTGGGAAGGATAGAACTCCATGATAATTGTCTTACTACATCTGGAAGGGAAGGATGATCATTGATCCAGGTATTGAAGTTGTCCACACATGGAGGGAAGGTAATTTTGTAGCTGATGCTTTAGCTAGAAAAGGGGACCCTAACGAGGGTATCATTTATTATTCTACTACCAGATCTCTATAAAATTATTTTAATATATTATTTAGGAGATATTACCTTATTCTACACTACATATGACCCCCATGATACTGGTGTACAATGTCTTAAAATCAATAAAAAGTTACATTTCAATCATTGATAATGGTTTAGGTGTCAACCTCAATCTTGTAAGAACACTTTTCTGATGGAAAAACACTGAAGTTGATTTATCCCCCTCCTCTTTGATGCTCCATGGTTATGATAAAAGAAAATAAAATCCCCTTGACTGCATTAAGTTTAGAGATTATTTTGGGAATATGTTATCTAGATTTAAGTTCTTAGTCATCTAGAAAGGCATAAAATTCAATGCCTTTCTAGGAATTCATTGGTTTTGTTCGCATGAAATGATCCTTTCATCTTACCATCAATTCCTTAAATACTATAAAAATGGGATGATTGGGATGTTACATGGTGACAAATCTCTGTCATGTTCTTGAAAATACCGATATATTAAAGTAATATTATATCAAAGGTAAGGGAAGAAACCCATAAAAAATGGTATTACATAGGTTACTACTCCAAATGGTTTACAAATGACCATATCTAACACATTGAAATACCTTAGAAATGAATATGTGTTGTCTATTAGTCATGTTGAAGACATCATCTTAGATTAAGAGACGTGCACATCAGTCATTATGATATTAGCCACATTAGTTGATCGTAAGGAATTGAAGAAATATTTGATTCCTCCCTTGGAAGTGATAATTCAAATCGAAATGTTCCAACCTTATCTTCATAACTTCAGTAGGACACCACTTCATCTGCAAAAACTACAGAAGTTATGATATCACTATTGGAGGCTAGTTCTCTGGACATTAACCTTTACCTTAACCTTAATGATTCCCCTTCATATCTCATCCATCCTAATATAGACATAGGGGAAAATTAATAAGTGGAATAAAAAACATCAAATAATCTCTACCAGTATTTGATGAAGGAGTCTCTATCATTATCAATAAAATTTGATAGATAAATATATGTACAATGGAGGATACGTTATGAATATTGATTAGTTTAGCTACACCCCTAAATGAGTAGGAGATTTACACCTCTTTATTAAAGCATCAACATGATGTGTTTTCATGGAATTAAAAAGAGATTCTAGGCCTTAACCCTAACATGGATACCCATCACTTAGGATTTCTAGGAGATTGCTACAGTTACAAGTAGACATCTAGAAGGACACATCCAACTCATGATGAAATGGGTGAAGAGGAAATTGACTAAATCATTGAAGATAATTTAATTTTGGAAGTTCAATACTATAAATGGATCACTAAAATTTTCCTTGTCAAGAAAAATAATGGTATGATCAATGTTTTCATCAATTTCAAATACCTCAACCGACACGATCTGAAATATGACTTCACACTTCTGATTATAGAAATTTTGATCAATGAAACATCTAGATACCAAGAATTATCCTTTATGGATAGCTATTTAGGGTATAATAAAATCATAATGGCCATAGAAGATGAAGAATATACTACCTTAAGGGCCCCATGGGAGTATTTTGATATCGGGTGATTCCATTTAGGGTTAAAGAATGCCAACACTATGTATCATAATTCCATTCATCACATATTTAAATGATTCCTGTGAAAATCTTTCGAGTTTTATATTGATGATTTTTTGGTAAAATATTGATAATGTCTTAGTCATCTTGATGATTTGGAAATTGTTTTGAAAAGTCTGCGATAACATAGTCTGAATATAAATCCCCTTTGATGTGATTTCAGTGTTACCTTATGAAAATTTATTAGCATCATTTTATTCCATCCTTTCATAAAATATGACCCTAATAATACCAATGTAATTCTAGGTATGTTACCTCTTAGAAACCGCAATGAGTTTAGAGGACTGAAGGGACACCTTTCTTACATTCAAAACATCATAGAAAACCATACAAGAAATTGTTTTACCTTCACCAAGTTGATGAAGAAAGGGGTAGTGGTTTTAGAGGACTGATGAATTCCAATAAGCATTTGACAAACTTAACAAATATCTATTGATCCCACCAGTGTTGATACCACTAGTTGAATAATAGATTCTCATCCTATACATGGAATCCTTGGAATATTTTATTCATTCCTTACTCATATATAAAAATGATGATGGTAGTTCAAACAACCTTTGTTATCTTAGTCACACCATTCTTGATATTGAGATTCAGTATTCAGATATTGAGAATAACTATTTGTTATTGTTTTTCTTTCAATTTAGAAACTAAGGCATTATGTGTAGAACTATGAGGCCCATTTTATCTATTAATGTTTCCCTACTAAATATATCTTTAATCCTTCCATATTGAATAGATGTTTGGTACATTTTGAAATCATTATGTAACATTTCAACATTTGATTAATACCACTGAAGATGATATATTGGAAGACCTTAGGAAAGTTCCTGGTAGAACATCCCTCTACGGATGAAGTTTCTAAGAGTACTAAACTTACATACAAGGAAATATTCTGCATCTAAGACTCTACCCAAATACAGGAAAAGTACTTTTATGGTGAATCAATATGACTAATCAAAAATATAATAGAATACACCAAGCTCAAAAAAGTCAAGTTGGGAATCCATATCAATTCTCTAGAAAAGGTAATTCTACCTTACTCATTTCTTCTATTAGAATACTACACTAACAAAGAGGAAAAATACCAAGTCCTCATTCAAGGCTTGGAGTTGTATTTTCAAATATAGATGACTCACTTGATAATAAAAGGTGATTTTGAATTGGTAATTAAGATGATCAATGGTGATTACGCTATCAAGAAAGAATATCTGACCCCCTATATAATTATGTTCAAGTTTTTATGGTATAATCCCCACATGACCCAACATCAAATTAAGTCCCACATTCACAAAATACTCTGGTATATTCATTAGGAAATTCTACTACAACCTTGGTAGACCCAAATCGTGAAAAAATAGTCGTCAACATCTCCCATCTCAGAACATTTTCACCATCTATTCAAAGTGGCATAGAATATATCAATGATATCAATTCTACCCCTAAACTAGATAATTCTACAAATGGGTGTATGATTCCCTTCTAGTAATACCTCTAAAATGGGACCATTCATAAAGATAGTACTGGAAAAGAAAATATTCGATAATGGGAAATCATTTTCTCCCTTTATGATAGCATGTTCCATTAGAAAGTTATTTATAGGTGAAGCAACAATTTAATTAACCACAAAATAGATTAAAAAAATAAGAGATGATAGAAACTATGGGGGAATTTCATGCTAACACTTTTGGTGACTGTCAGTTGGGAACTAATCTTTCTCACCAAATCATGAGTCTTAGGTATTTATAGCCTTTGATGACACAATATTTCACATAATTTGAAAAAAAGTGTCATTCCTTCCAAGTACATTATGACTATATCCATCAAACCCTAGAGTTTCTATATGAAGATAAATACTCATGGTCATTTCCCATATAGGGAATGGATGTTATAGGGTCTTACGCCCCATCTATGGTCAAGTAGTTCAAATGTATCATTTCCACCAAATATATTTATTTTTATTTAAAGGAAAAAAGTATAGGAAAGAATAAAAAATATGAAACAAGAAAAGTGAATCTAGGTGATCAAGGTAGTCTAAAGAAATGAAGACTGAGTGAATCCACATAAAAAAATTTCATCCCTACAATGGGAAAGTTATCAAGAAATGAAAAAAGCAACTTTTTGTACCTTGAATCACCTTATAATCAAGCTAGTCGACATTTAAAAGAATCCTTGCTGCTACTAAATTCTTATCTAAATGGGATGAGGTGATGCATCTTAAGGAATTAAAGACCAAAAGTATCATCAAATTTGTGAAGTCAAACTACAACATTAGATTTGCTGTCTCTCACACAATACTGATATAAAATGGAACCAACTTATGCTCTTTCAAATTGAAGAAGTTGTACCAGGAGTACAACATCTAATCTGACCATTCTTCCCACTACCAAGTGGTGGAAAATAGATAGATAGAATATTTTAATTAAAATGTATAAAATATTCTCCAAAAAATGATGGATAAATAAAATAAATCTTTCCCCAACAATAACTTCCATGACTCTTGGGATTACCGAACTAAAACCCGCACTACAACTTTGGAACCCCCATATTTTCTAGTTTATGGAATAGAGTCAGTGCTACCCATTGAGGTCAATTAACCCTCACTTTGAATAACTATCTATGAAAAAACTCTTAGATGATGAAAAATTAAAAAAAAAGGTTGGATGAGTTAGAGTGACTTGTTGAGAAAAGGTTGTATACCATATATCATTTTGAAATATACCAAAACCAGATAACACAAGACTTAAATAATAAATTTCATATATGTTAATTCCATCATGGAGATCTGGTTTTGGATCTGAAGACTCCAATGATACCAAGGATGAAACCCCCAAATATTGAACCATAGTGGGATGGACATTACATCATACATAAATTCTATCCCAATAGAGATTACTCATTTATAAAAATTGATGGGAAATGCACTATTTAACCTACCAATGTAATATTTCTCAAGAAATACTTTATATTATAAAGCATAATTATTCATCCTTTCCACACAATGATAAACCACATGTCATTTGGTCCTGAATGAAAAACCATAAATCGGAAAACCTATGGTCCTAATTATATGACCTAAAACTAAAATTCACTGTTGTATGAGATGTAATAATTTATACCCCCTAGCCTAAAATCCTTTTCAGATGATATAAAAAAACATGGTTCATGTCCTTGTTTCATGACATAAAACAACATAACAATTTTGATCTATTATTGAGTGGACCACTATTTTTGGTGTTATTCTCGCACCACATCTACATTCCAAAACTTCATGTGGATTGATTATCATATCAATGGAATATCAAGTGAATCTTAGACATTATGACATGGGGACAACCAAAAAGTATGAAAAATCATCCCTCTCATGTACACAAATAGAAAAAATCTATACAGGGAATCTCACAATCAACAGCCCATCCCAATCCACATGCTTCTTTTTTTCATGGACACATCCCTTCCAAAAAACATACTCTATGTGCTGGAAAAATTTGGATCTCCATAATCTATCCTCAAACATTAACAATAGAATGTATTATTCTTGATGAAACCTTGGTTTTTTCTATTCATTGATACACCCCATTTTGGATTAGCATAGTCACCCCCAAAAGGCCTATAAACTAAAGGAGCATTCATTCTCCAGTGAAACCTATTCTATATATATAATCCATGATAAATTTTCACTAGGAAACTACTTTCCAGACAAGGTCCATGGTCATTCCTTGCATACTTGTCACATATCAACCCTTTCGATCTCGGAATGCCCAAGCACATGGTTTAGAATTTCCTTCTTCACATTCAAATCATGTTAGAATTATCTTGGTCTAGTAATCCCTATAGAGATCATTGTTTCTAAACATTGGGTCTTAGTAACATTACCTAACATTACATGACACCATTTTTCCTTACAACATGAAACTATACTACAAAATTAACATCCACCTCATTCAATGTTCCTAAGAACTATGTATGGATTGATTCTCAACCATATGGGTTATGTAGAAATTCACATATCCTACATCCCGGTCTATCCACCACATGAAAAATGCACATATACTTTCTTCTAATTACCTCTATGTGGTGAAAGAAACCTTTTCCACTCCCTATTTCTCATATCAAGTATAGTTCACATGGGTTTAGGTGTTTTGGTAAGGGTTACCCCGCATGATTGAGGTGTATCTATTCACTTTAGAGTTAATATGGTCCTTGAAGAAATACCTTAAAAAGAACACCAAACATCTTTATAATATGACATGAAACTTCATGGTTGACATCTCATTCATGACATTAAATTATGCATTGCTACAACCCTTTTCATAGAGGCCCACTATCATGGGTGTTGGTCTCCCACCACCCCTTTATCCAAGAACTACGTGTGGCTTGATTCTCACTATGAGGAGATAGGTATGAATGATGGAACCCTATATCTCAGGCCCAACCACAATATAAAAAATGGAACCTCTCCACAAAATAATTTTATTAGTGTGGGGGATCAACCCTTGAACTACATGTGCCTTGATTCTCACTTTGAAAAGATACATAGTGACGTCAGAACCCTATGTTTTCGGCCCATAAAAAAATAAAAAATACCCTACCTTTATATGGTTCAAAACTATGTAGGTAACATTTCTTATCATTATTGGGTGATTTAAACATTAAATGATCCTTCCATACCCATGCAATTTACTTGAACAAATCAAACTCTTTGTATGGGGAAATCTGAATCTTCATAAGCTATCCCAGTCCATTGATGATGGAATGTCTGATTCCCAAGGACATATTTTTTTGAATATGTATAATATTCAATAGTTTGGTTTTCTATAAGTATCCCTCAAAAGGCCTATCAACTATAGAAACATTCATTCTTAGGAGAAACCTATTATTTCTCTGTAAGTCCCAACAACATTATACTAGAAAATGCTTTTAGAAAATGGTCTATGGTCATTCCTTGCAAACGGGTCCCATATCACCTTTTTGGATTCAAAAGCCCCCATATTATATATTACATAATTCTTACTTCAATCCTAAATAATGTTTTAAGATTATTATTTAGATCACCATGAAATATAAAAATACAAACCTTGGTCAAATGCATGCGACCTTAAACTAAAACATTCAAACATCCCCACAACATGATGTTAAAATGTGTGGTTCATGTACACTTAACAATGAAATTAAAATGTATGACACCAATACACAATTTATGACATTAAACTACGAGATGAGGTCCTCATCGCATTACCCTAAACCATAGAACATCTATATTACCATATAATGACATTAAACTACGTGACACATGGTCAATTCTATATGACCCATTACCTATATGAGATCTATATAAAGGAAAAGGTACCTAGTATATGATCCCTATCAATAGAATAATATTAGGGTTGAATAATACATTTCTAACTAAACTTCGGTCTGTTACCATGGGTATTGGTTTTGGAGACTCAGATTATTCCAATCCCATACTAGGATGAAGTATGTAAATTCCATTCATCTATGTATGAATTCAATCAATATACGGGTCCCATACTTCCATAAGGATTCATAGGTCATAGATATCATACCCAACCATTATATTTCATCGACTTAAATAATTTCCCTCCATGAAATATAATTGACGTGAAAATGCTGCCACAAGTTTCTTGTCGTACACTCTCGTGGGGATTTAAATGATTTACCAAGTTGCCTCTTGTTTCTAACATCAACCATGACTCATGTGAGCTTAGAGAACCTGTACAGTTAATTTAATTAGAACAATTGAGTTTCATTTTATTTATTCAAAGGCCAAAAACTTATTCCCCATGACATGACCTTAAAATGAGAGGTATAAGTCCACCCTAGATTACTAAAAACTGCAAGGGTGGACCATTTATTGTGGCATGTTTTCTCCCTACTTGAGAGCTCGATCCATGTAGAAGTATTTTGTGCTCAAACCATATCTACCTTATAATATTAATACCCCATTTCATGTGTATGATTTTGTTCTAAACATAAGGTTCTGAGACATTTTCTTTGGTTTATTGACCCATTCTAAGAATAAAATTCCCCTTTCCCTACGCACGAGTCAGATCTATGAAGGAAGTTTCCTATCCATGGATAGTATGACTCATTTGAGATTATTACACAAAAAAATATTAGTCAATGTTGTTTGACCTAAAATACCAACTACATTGGTCATTCTTGAAAGAACCTAAAATACTAATGAAAATAAATGTATTGCTCATCAGGTTGAAAACCCGTAAAGGGTGACCACAGAAAAAGTCGATTATCAGTAACCCTTTCTTGAGTATAGAAGGTGAGCATCCCAACTTCCTAACCCTTTCTTCTTATTATTTTAATAATATTAGTAACCTTGAATATTATCATTAGTGACATCGATACATGTATATTAAATTCATTACATTCCCAACCCCCATTCTATAGAGGTTGTTATGACTTCAACTGATGCTAATTTTTCCCATCCTGAAAGTGCCAAGGATGTCCCTTCATTAGCTAATATGCTTTTGAAATATGTCCTTCGCTCATAAAGTGACTCTGAAGTAGACCAAGATACTCTTAGTAATATATGTGTCATTATAAAAACCATATGGAGGGATATATGGAATATAATTTCTCATCCCCCCGTGTCATGTTTTCTAACCAAGTTTCCTCAGTTGCATCATATGTTTTCCTTATATGGGTATGTGGGGTCTGATTACCACACCATAAATTATATGGTTAAATAGGTGTTTCCAAATTGAGATAGGGATAAAATTCATTGATCCCATCTTTCAGTTTCATACACTATGACCCATTTTACTATAACCATAAATATCTTGCCCAATGAGGCTTTTGAACAAGTTGGAGTGGCTGTAAAGTGATAAGTCCAAATTGAGGATCAAAGAGCCTCAACAAAAAACTCATACTAGAGTTAAATAGATTTCTACAAGAATTGAATCATCTTGATTGGAAATTACCTATTTTCTAATAAGTGATTGATTTGGATAAATTATTTGTCCAGCAAGAATAATGAGTTGGTCTAAATGATATTGAGAAGGTGTGGCCTTTACGGGTCAATGAAAAAAGTTATATTGTGACCTTATATGAACTAAAAAAATCTTTTCAATACTATGATCAAAAAAATATCTATATATATGAATATTTCATGAAAATATTATAAGAAAAATTATTTACAAGTGTGGAGAGACTCTGAGTTGTGGATACACCTCTGTCTCTCCACACTTGTAAATAATTTTTCTTATAATATTTTCATGAAATATTCATATATATAGATATTTTTTTGATCATAGTATTGAAAATATTTTTTTAGTTCATATAATGTCACAATATAACTTTTTTCATTGACCCGTAAAGGCCACACCTTCTCAATATCATTTAGACCAACTCATTATTCTTGCTGGACAAATAATTTATCCAAATCAATCACTTATTAAAAAATAGGTAATTTCCAATCAAGATGATTCAATTCTTGTAGAAATCTATTTAACTTTAGTATGAGTTTTTTGTTGAGGCTCTTTGATCCTCAATTTGGACTTATCACTTTACAGCCACTCCAACTTGTTCAAAATCCTCATTGGGCAAGATATTTATGGTTATAGTAAAATGGGTCATAGTGTATGAAACTGAAAGATGGGATCAATGAATTATATCCCTATATCAATTTGGAAACACCTATTTAACCATATAATTTATGGTGTGGTAATCAGACCCCACATACCCATATAAGGAAAACATATGATGCAACTGAGGAAACTTGGTTAGAAAACATGACACGGGGGGATGAGAAATTATATTCCATATATCCCTCCATATGGTTTTTATAATGACACATATAATACTAAGAGTATCTTGGTCCACTTTAGAGTCACTTTATGAGCGAAGGACATATTTCAAAAGCATATTAGCTAATGAAGGGACATCCTTGGCACTTTCAGGATGGGAAAAATCAGCATCAGTTAAAGTCATAACAACCTCTATAGAATGGGGGTTGGGAATGTAATGAATTTAATATACATGTATCGATGTTACTAATGATAATATTAAAGGTTACTAATATTATTAAAAGAATAAGAAGAAAGGGTTAGGAAGTTGGGATGCTCACCTTCTATACTCAAGAAACCAACCTACACTACTATTATCACCTCATCGGTAGACACAACAGACACTAAAATTTCTACTGAAGGATTTAATTTAGAAGATACCCCTGGATAAAGCATAAAACACTATCAATAAACTCATAATTAATGTAAAAAATTCTAGAATAACTGACCTCCCCCCCAAGGAAATGCAGGAAACATGTGCGTGTTCTTCCGGTTCAGTAAACTCTAGAAGGTCTCTCATAAAAATTGATCCAGTAGGGATAAAAATTAATGGATCCTCAGTGGTAATTAAATCTATCTTACTTTGGATTGGGATCATAATTTCCCCCACTATTTCACTATTTGGGGGAAAGAGGTATGTTATCTATAAATATATAGTATTAACTCTCTTAAGATCCTCTCATAGTGAGGTGGAGGTGTTAAAACTTGATAAAAAATTTCACTAACCCCTCAACTCTAGTAAAACACATTTTGGTCCAAGATTTTTATTTAGTATAGACTACCTTGGAACCATAATTTTCAGCACATTTGACTCCACAATCAAAGGGGACACCAACTTTTTAATAGCTGACATTTCCTGATGGCTAGGACTAATAAAAACCCCTGTGAAATCTAATTCATTAGCACATTGGAAGACAACATAATGGCTAGCTGAAGAGATGAAAAAAACTATTTTTTCAAATTTAATTCATTTCTTCAACTTCTTTTCATGGAGAGGATTCATGATTTACCATGAGGATTGTCTTGTAGGGAGAATAATCAATAGGGATGGGGTTTGAAATGCTATTACAAGATTGACAATATCTACCTACATTTGCTCAACTACCTTGAGAGAGCCTTCTTTAATGATCACCTTTACCTTAGGAATGTCTTTTTAAAAATTGGTCCCCCCTCAGTATATTAAGAGGAAGGGGTGACATATTCCCTCTAAAATACTATAAATATGACAAGAGAGGATTCAAGATCACAACAATAATAGGAAGAATAATTGATATAAATAATCATATTACCTATTGAACAAAATTGGCATCTTCTAAGAAATATACCACTATCACTCACACTCATTCTAACCAATTAGTATTACCCTTGAAGGAATGACTGTGGGTATAAATTTCTTCAAGGTACATATCAACCAAGTAAGGGATATCTTTGAAATAAATTCACTATGGGTTAGTGATGACCTCAAATATAGGTATTCCAATTTCCTTATCCTAAAGCACCCCCCAAAAATCTTCAACAGATGCATTATTCCACCAAGAACCCCAATATCACCTAGCCTCTAGGAAATGATGTAGTAATATGAATAGATAATGATGGAGAAGGAACCATTGGAGATAGGGTGGGATCAATTCATCGAACCTACTTTCATGGAATCTTGGGTAGTATAGAACTCCTTGGATTTAGGCATGTATGAGGCCGCAATCAAGAAGAAGAAGGAATGACCCCAATCCTAATTAAAATATTAAAGTTTTCATTATTACCCTCCTCAAAATAATGACTATTACCTTTATCCTCACTTTCACTTACATAGGGACTCAACATTTCAATCACTCACCTTGAATACACAAGTTGATAAAGAAATTAATAGATGGAGGAATCAAAGTCTCAAATATAAGATTCCACCTTCTCAGGTTCATCATCATAATAAATATTCTTGGTTGCTAATATACATCCATACCCACTCAATGAAACTTATTTCCCCTAGAGATTGTGCCATATTACCTTGATGTACATGTAGTTTCTCCAATAATCTCACTCTCTCTGGAACATTTTATATATAGCCTTAGTGTGGAAAAACAAATATTGTTCAGCAACTTGAGTCTGAGAAGAAAAGATAGTGTTTAGGGGAATTTAACTCGGGGTTCTCAATACTTTCCTTGGTAGATCAGTAACTATAGAATCTATTGTATCCTTCCTAGGCCAGAAACCTTAGTTTTCTTCTCTTCACCACCACAGACATAGAAATAGGTTAAAATGTAACAATAGGGAAATGGATTGACTAGCCGACCATTTGGGTATTATCAAATCCAAAATTCTACATAATATTTTGAAAGTCTAAGATGAATGGTGGAAGTTGAGTGCTTAATTCGACAACATGTATCTTCTTAAGTAAACAACATCCAGATTTTCTAAGAAATTATTAGATGCATCTTCTTACATGAACTATTAATGGATGAGGGAAACCTCTTATAAACACACTGAAAGTGACAAACAAACCTATAGGGTGAATACTCTTCACATATCAATTTTAAATCAATTATGGAAACCAAGATTAAATATCTTATAGAGATGAGACACCCCATATTTGCATGACCTCCATATGCATCATTCACCAAAGTACCAGTGGGGGAGGAGTAAGGAACATGAATAAAGTTGTCATGATGGTTGAGGTGGTCCAATACATAATTTTCCCCAAAAATAACGTGTTCACCCCAATTATGTATTGTATGTAAGGATGAAATCAAGTTTCTGAGGTCTTTTGGCCATTGATAAATTCATAACCTCATGTGTGTGATACTATCCATCCCCAAAGAACATGAAATGGGATTATAAGATAGTAAGGTGACTTCCCCCTACTTATTGATACCAATAAATGATACATATTAGCTAGTATTGGGATCTCAAGATTAAGGTTCCACCCAGTGGTCAACTAGGCTTCCATTAAAAATGTCGTAACTCTGACTCTGGTACTATATTCTCATATCAGTAGTAGCCAACCACTACTAAACATGATAAGAAAGGATACTAATAAAACCAATCAGTTGAAATTGGGGATAACTTCCTAGCCCCATTGAGTGAACTTACCCTCTTCAATCATTATCCAGTAGGAACCAACATGTCTATGGGTGCTAAGGGATAGACATGTCCTCAGTATTATTGTATGGGGTTCTCATCCACTTGGTGTAGTAAAAACCTGAATCCAATCAAAGATGGAACATCCATATTTGGATGAGGTATAACATTTAGAATATCATTTGATTTTTTAATAATTTTATTTAAAATAGGGGGGGTCCTCTCTATGTCATATAATTATAAGGAGGGTGGTAGGAAATTTTCGTACGTGTCCCCCATTATTGGATCCCCTGATATCATAAGAACATCCTAGAAGATGATATCAACTTTCCCATGAACCAAGTTGAATGTATTAGCTTCTAGGCTCCACTAACAGAGAAATTGAGGAATAATGGATCATTTAGGATGGTAAAAGGTTTTTGATAATTAAAAAGGCTCATATAATCACACAACCTTTAACTAAACATTTAACTCCTAACAACTTTGACCAAAACAGAAAGGTTGTCCCCAATTTAGACTAAATGAACCCATGGGGTGAAGATCCCATTTGGATGAAAGCAATAATTTCTCATTGTACATGGATTTAAATATAATTGTTTGATAGTAATGGATGTCTGATTTTGGTGCTTTTACCATTCCCTCTAATGAAAAATGGGTGTAATTCAAAAAAAACCCCTCAGAGTAGGTCTCTCGAATAAAATTCTTCTTGAATGATATATTCACCTAAGGTGTGTCCCATCACTTGATTATCCATGAAAAAATTGATATATTTGAAATGGTTTTGGGATAGGGCCATCTAATGGAAACCCAAATCCATAGAGATGGAACCTATTTGATACAGGATACTCTCAAAGTCTAGCACCCATTATTCCTGCAAAAAATTGTTGATTTTCTCTAACGTCATGTTTTTCATTATTGTAAATGATTTAAAACACGGTTTTCTTCCATTCATTATAAATAGAAGTAGATTATATAGGATCTATTTATTATCTTATAGAAAACCAAAAAATGGATGTTTTAGATACAAAAAAGTTTCTCAAATCATAAAGACCCCACATAACAAAGTCAGAAAAACCATATAGCATGTTGCACAAGTTCAGAAGCACTTAAGATACTATGCGGTACACTTTATTATCATGAAGGAATAAGTCAATCAAAAAAGAAGATGGGTCATTTTTGAAAAATATCAGTTCATGGACAGTTATCCTTCAATAAGAAAAAAAATTCAGTCCATTAATGAAACTTCTATGTGAGGAAAGTTGGAAGTATCAAGCTAAGACCAGGCTGTAAAGCACTTGTCCACTAGTTGAAAATTGAGTTGAGTCAACCTGAAACCTTTTATAGGCACGGGTCCTCCTATAGGACAACATTCACCCCACAAAGGATCCAATTGAGCCAAATTCTTTCTTATAATTGACTCCTATTCATATCAGTCAGACCCATTATGACGGGGGGGGAATTTTTTGGGTCTAGAAATGTTTTCATGGAATGTTAAATGGATTTAATGAATTTTTAAAGTATATAAAAAATCAATAAAATAATTTTATAAAGATTAAATCATTAAATGATAGATATCCACAAAAAATATTCTTTTCCACGTAGCAAACCCGTTAGGAAGGTCATTGTTCTGCATGGTGCCACTCTACATGGAGCCCCTGAAAATGATCTTCTCATTTGTGGGGTGAGGCATCATCTTCAGGATGACCGCAAAAGGGCTCTCATTTTTAGGGTTGGGGGAATTCTCTAGGACCCCCAAAAATGACCTATCATTTTTAGGGAAAGGTATATTCTCCAGGACCCCCATATACCAATGTTCCCTTCAGCTAATAATTTTAATTTATATGAATATATCATTCCATATAGAAAATATGGTTTTATTTATAACCGTATAAAAACCCCATAGAGGAAAAAATGAGATATAGGAGAGATAAAGTTTTTTCATGAAAACTTAATTGGTAATCACTCACTACATGTCATAAAGTAAGGAAGAAAACTCACCCAACAAGATGAAAAGTGAAATCTCTCACATAAGAACCCCATCTGCATTATAAACCCTTTTCGAACTACTTACTTTTTGGTCCTCCATCCCATATAGAAAACAGTATGCAAGATAGATTCTTTGTGGAACTACATTCAATATATCAAGAATTTTGTAGGATGGACATTTCTAATTTTCACGTAGTGTTTGGACTTACCTTATCCTCTATATAAACTATCCAATAAACTCTCCCATTTATACCCTCCCTTGAAGTGTTAGAGCCTATATGGTACCCTTCAAAAACCACCCATGGATTTCATCCATGAAGGCCTCCCCCATATCCTTTGAATATGTATGATAAGAACACAGGGCCAACTAAAGTGTCCTACCAATCACACATTATCATAGTAAATGAGTTATTATTGTTAACCTACATAATATAGTAGATATTTATAATGTTACCAATCTTAAATTCTTATGGTAATGAGGGACTCGACCATGTGTATGGTGGCAGTAGGTTCCCTATGATGGGAAGCAACATCTGTGGCCCAAAATGTGAATAGAACCAGGTAGTATCCATGTGGGTTCATATTCCTTGACCTTGGGGATTAAAAAAAGTGAGGATATGGGAATATCAAAGCTCTATCTCTATCTCTAACTCCCACTCTAGGACTCACCCATATTCAACCAAAAAATGAAATGTAAATTTAACCCTAATTAATCCCTCATAGAGTAATCCCCTAGTATTTCATGCTGGGTATTTCCCTACCTTCCACATTCCTAACCTCATCCACCAGTGGATGAAGAAGATAGTCCGATTTTATAGATTTTCCCCTTACTCTCATTAAAAACACCAATCATGACTCACGTGGGAATAGAGGTTAGTGACAACAATGAAATCTTCATGGTTAAATACCTATCTTAGGAGTGGTATCATTTTCTAAAAATTCTTATCACCTTCCCATGGGCCACCTCCATAGGTGTAAGCCCCAACCCTTTTCCAACTACATGGGATTTAATTCCCATCAAAATGGGAGACATAGGAAGCCTCCAAAAGGTCTAGAAACAACACCACAATATCACATTAATCTTTTCTAAGCCATATTCCTAGTAGGTTCATATCCAAACTAGGAGGATTCATCCCTTCTAGGTCCCTTGGGTCGCTCAACATAAGTCCCACACCGGCCTTGACTAGGAACCTTTCACCTAGATTTCCTCATAGAATGATGTTAAACAGCATGGTTTTTTCTTCATCACAAGACATTAAAAGATATGATGTGTCATGTTAAGCAACTCTGAACTACGTGGGTTCTTAATAATTTTATAAGGATGTATAGTAAGACCATATCATAGACCCGATCCTGACATAAACAAAATTCCACCATCCCGAATGATGAAAAATTCCAGATCACCTCACCATGTGGCTTTAAACTAGAATAATAATAATAAATAATATAAGAATCACTAATCCACATAGAAAAGGGTACCATCAAGGGAGAACCTCATATATATATAGGTGTATCCATCGATAAAAAACCTAAAATATGTACAGGTGATTATAAATTCAATACATGATAGAAATTGGTTATTAATATAAAGGTGACATATTTCATATGTGATATTTAATAGAGTATTAAAAATATGTGTTAAATATATATGAGAGTCCTACAGTAGGAAATAATTCCCCCCAAAATGGTGCGATGAGCCCGACCTCCCATCTTCTTGACCAATGTGAGTCCCATAGAGTTCTTGGATAATTTCATAATGACCTCCTAACTTTAGAAAATGGGTTAATAATAATTCTTGAATAAGTTATCCATTAGGTGTTTCTTGATACATGAATAAAACCCCTTTGGAAACCACTAGGAAGGGACATCAAAATAGAAGGGTGTGTCTGATGGGTTCCACCATGACCACAAAATTCAATTCAAACACAACATGACTTTCCTCACCTGATTCTAAAATGAATGAATAATTGTATAAAAAATTCATATACACACTCATAAAATCATGTATGAACTATGTATAAAATTTAAATAACAATTTATAAATAATTCCTTATTAAAATCATCATTTTTGGGTGTTAATTGTTTCATTTTTCATTAGAATATCAGTTTGGTAGTTCCTATCCTTATAATTTGATCCTAATTCCATAATTTTAAAAATCATATCTTGATATAAATAACATATATATTAATTAATTAATTATAAAAATATTTATATTTATATATATCTATAAAGGATTGAGATATAAGAATTAATTATTTAATTCATAGAGATGGTAGGTCATATATATGCATGAACCCTATTTTAATTTTGCAATGGAAGAGAAAAAAATAAAGGTAGATAATAATTAACATTTCTAGAATCATTATTATATCATATATATCTTAATTCTTTACTAAATCCATACTTATTACCATCCATTTAGAGCAGAAATGAAAAATGAATCACATCACTTTACAGAGGTGGTAGTCCATACGTATGCCTGAGTGACATTATTATTTTCCAACGGATTAGTAGGTAAGAAGTAAGATATGATATTATAATTACATAATCATAATAATTTAATACATATAATTTATAAACATTAATATCATCATAAAACCCATCTATAAAATATGGTTATAAAAATTATTTGCAGTAGTAAATAGAGGTGATAGTCCACACATACGCATGATAAATACTTTCACATACCATTTGATGGAAAAGGGGTAGATAATGGCGGCTTCATGATCATAATAAAATTTAAATATATTTAGAATACTTAATTTATTTTGTTATGGAAAATAACACATATTAATAGGAGTGAGAATAAGAAATAAATTAAAAGAGGTCCGGTAATATGATTTCCTCTTCCTCATGAGATCTTCTTTAGATCCTTTCTTAAGGACGCTTAGAATGAAAATTTAATAACAAAATAATATCTAATTTGTGGATATGGATGTTTATAAGATAATTTATCATGTTTTTTTTGATATATATGGCTCAATTTGGTGTAAAGATGTTGGGAAAAAAATCCCTCAAGGAAATATTGAAGCATTTTTGGGTTGGTTGTGTGGTTGAAAATGTATGTTTCCATGGTTAAATTTCGAGCTTAAGAGATTTTGTTGAAAATATATTTTGACAAAGAACCATGACAATGGAAGAGACAATCTGAAGGTGGTACCGAAATAACAAATACAAGGTGGTGTTGTTTTCCTATGTTTTCCCAATTTTTGGGATCCAAAATTTGGGATTTGGTGAGCATGGCGAAATATGGATTTCCTTGAATATCTCATAAAAAATATGTAAAATTCATGAGTTTCAAGAAGATGGGATTCTTCATGTGAATTTTAGGAATACATGAAGAAAGTTGACGGTGTTCTTCCGGATTATGATGAGCTTCAAGAATGACAGGAGAGAAGAGCATTGTAGTGGAGAATATCATTTCAAGTGAAGATTCACAGTGAAGGTGCAATGGAATTGATAGAATTATTTGAAATTATGACGAGTTTCATGATCCAAAAATTTCCTTGGTGATTCATGATATAGAGAGAATTTCAGTGGAAATTTCAGTGCTTCATGATTTGAGATAACATGGCACTGACTTTATGCAGAAGGTTCGAGGGTCGGTGGAATAGCCTATAAATAGACCTCAACCCAAATGAGAGAAGTAGAGAGTTTTCCAAGAAAAATTTGTTTCACTAAAATTGAAAAGGTGGTTCATGAAGATAGTGTGCTTTGAGAAATATAGGAGATTTGCGGTGGCTAATCTAGCTCTGTGAAGGAGGTGTATTCTGTGTTGGCTCAGTGAGCTTCACGAAGAAATTTGCTTTGTGATGGCTTGAGATCTATGACATCCTAATATTTGTGAAGTCTTACTCTTTGGGAAGGCTTGATCTCTATGAAGTAGTGTTCTTCGCAAGGTAGTGAGCTATGCAAAGGTGTGTACATTGCGAGGAGGTAGGGACTTCGCAAAAGATTGTTTGAGCTTCACAAAATTATGAGCTTTGCGAAGTAGGGTGCATTGCAAAAGTTTGTCCAAATGTTTTTCCCAGTGATCTGAGGCAAAGGGGTGTTCATCAGTGGATGAAACTTGGACTTCAATAGATCATCTATCTATAATTGAGTATGTATTCATTAGTGATAATGAAGAGACCTACAAGTTTATAAACTATGAGTGGATCTTATGAAGAAGCAATGAGCTCACTTTAGTTTAGAGAGCAGTGAGTTCTCAAATTGTGAATGGTTATAAACGACGAGGGACAGTGAGTCCACTTCAAACATGTTAATATTAGTGCACTTATAATGGATTTGGTACTTCAGCACATCGCTGGTGTGTGATCCTTGGATGTAGCCTAGTGAGGGTGAACCAAGTAAAATTGATATGTCATGTGCATGCTTTAATATTCATTCATACTCTGTAATGGGAAGGAGAGAGAGAAGATAATTTTATCTAACAACAAAACAAGATCAAAAGTGGTAGTTATTTTAATTTGTTATACCCTGATTCACCCCCCTCCCAGGGTATCTAGCCTAGTGGACCTAACAAAAGAAAAGGGAGAATGGGTGTTAATTCTTAAGGGAAGAAAATGACACACTTGGAATTACTAAAATGATTAAAATATAATTAAGTAATTCTCAATCCAAATTCTTCAAAATGGCCAGATATTTGATTAAAAAGATTATAAGGTATAAATATAATTATCCAATGAAATTTAGATAGATTTTGGTGCCATTTTAAACCTCATCTTTTGGTTTAACCCCATTGGTTAAAAATTATTAATCTTAACTATGGTAATGATTTTTTTAATAATAATGGGTTATAATTTAACTTATAAAGAAAAAATTAACTCATAAATGTAGAAGGGTTGAAATTTTAGATCATTTATCATATCAATTTTATTTTTTAATTTTTTTTATGATTTTTAAATACTTTAATAAAACATTATTTAACATAATATATATTTAATTTCATTTTTGACACTACTCAATTAATTAAACATGTAAGACAATATGAAAATATTTAATTCAAATATAAAAATTGAAAACATTCATAATATGTTATATTTGTGTATAAAATTCATATAACACAATAATTCAATATTTTTTTTTACTTTTACTATTTTTAAAATAATTTATTTTATTTTCTAATTAATTGAATAAATATTGTGTCGACATTGCGTAAACATTGAAGGTAAATATTCAATCACTAAAAATTTTAAATAAATTACCATGTTAATAAACATTGATTAAAATTGTAAATAATTTTTTATAAATGAAATTAACTTCCTTTTTCCTTATAATAAAAATTTAATGTTATTAAACTCAAGAGAGTGACATTTTTTATTTATCATTTTATTAAAACAATATAAAGGTCATATTCAAATAAAAATGGCACAAAGTGTTCATATTTTAGATACTTGGATGCGAATGGTAAAACTAAACACATATAATAGGATAATACCATGTGTTTTAGGTATTTTGAAGGGTTAACCCATATTTTTAACCAAGATTTACCCGTTTTACCCTTACCTAGGTGATATAAATTTACCAAGGTTACTATTCATAATGTTAAAAAATAAAAGGGTCATATTCACCAAATATTAATATCATGATTCCAAATATGAGATCCATTTTTCATGATTCAATTTCTATATTTTGTATAAATTCTTTTTAAAATAAGTGGACAAATCACGATGAAAACCATTTTTTATAAAAAATACATTTCAAGCATAAAAATGGATTTATTCTTATCCCATGCCTTTAAAAAATATTAGATGAATGTTAAAACATTTAATTTAATATTTGATATATAAATTTCATTAAAATAATTCAAAAATAGAGATTTATTTAATCTATTATGATAAAAACACATTGTGTGCATAAATACAATTTTTTAGGAAAAATGTATCTTTTTCTTTAAAATGGTTTCTATTTTCATTTATAATCAGTTGATATTTAATGAATTCATTTTATATAGGTGTAAACTATAAATTTTTATAATTTAGTTAGTCCTATTTATACCTTCTAATCCAACGACTCAACAATAACTACTATGTTAAATAATTTTATTTTAATAGTATATCATGGATCATTTAAACTTGATGTTGTGTGTACAAAAATATATTAAAGAAATAAAATTCATTTACTAAGAATATATCATAAAATCAATGGGTGTTTCAAAGTTGGTGTTTTCTAAGCCTAAACCGCCTATTCTAGTTAACCCACCCCAATCCCAATAAACCTTCCCTAAGTGCGATAGATCCTCTAAGGACCTTTATTGTGTCCAAACAAACCTGAAATAAATAAATTTTATAGAAATTAATTTAAATTGTCTAAAATTAATTAAAATTATTTGATGTTCCAAGGGATTCATCAATAATTAATTAAAATTATTTTAATAATACTTTAAGCTATTGAAAATGTCACAAAGTTGAAACCGACCAGTACATGTTTGGTAATTTACTTATTTAATTTAATTATTTCATTTTATTTTTAAAATGAAATAATAATTTATCATTTTCATGATCTATAAATCATCCCACCATATTCAAATGTATAAGGGAATTCATGTATATATTTTAGTTATTAAATTTAATTACCATATCCCAAGTCCCCCTCACGTATGTGTGAGTGTACATGGTAAATATGCAAGGCGTTCCCACCAACCTAGTTCAAGTAGAGAGTTTTCATGAAACCAAAAAAGTTAATTGAATGAGTTTTTGATGAATTATACAATAAAAGTCTAGAATTAATCATGTTATTTATCTAAGGTCTTGATTGATCCATTATCCACACCATGGATCAACCAATAATTAACATCTCCTGATCATGTCATTATTTATTTATTTTTTTCTTGCACAGTTAATTATATTTTTATGTGGGTGATATATGATCACATAGGATAATTAATAAGAATTTAAAGATAAAAAATGAATAATTATGCAATTAATGTTTCTATTTATTCTAGTTTTAGATATGTGTGTGGACACATAGTAATAATCATGATAAATAGAATCAAATTTTATTTTCCAAGATATAAATGGATTATTACTAACATATTTTATCAAGAAATGGCTAATCAATTATGTATAATACATATAATATTTACAATCATGTAAGGATAAAATTAATAACATTTACAAATAATGTAAAATATCCTTCAAGGAAACATTAATTTAAATATCACCTTCCATCATCCATGTCAAGATACACCCATATTTAAAGTGTTGGTCATGCCAAAGTCAGGGAAAATTTTTAATTATCAGGGAGTATTAAAAAATATAACGGGTTGAATTAACCAAATTGGTATTTATTAAAATGGGTAAAACATTTTCAATTATATTTATATTCATGTGTTAATGAAATCTTAATCCATGATTTAAAATTATGTGAGTCCACTCAATGGATCAAGGAGTTGTGTGTTAATGCAGTTGACAAGATACACCTACCTAAATTCGTTTGAGTAATTTTCATGGCCAGTGCTTGGGTTATAATAATTAATATATGGATTCTTTCTATTTTAGTATTCACATGATAAGATATTCTGAATCTAATGGTTAGGTCTATTGAAATTTTATAAAGTAGTGGGTGTATAATAAATTAAACTTATTATGTCACATTTTTAGAATCAAGGAAATGAACCAAAACCTTCTTTTATTTTATTATAGAATATAATAATTAAAAAATAAAGATTATAATATGATTATTTATGTAAAAAGACCTTGTTCGTACCATAACATATTTCTAAGTGTGTTACAGTTGTTTATACACTGAAATGTAATAGGAAAATTTATACTATGTGATGTAGTCCCCTATAACTATTTAGCCACCCCACCGAGTGAGTGAATGTGATAATGATACCTAAAGAAGGTACATAGATGATGTTCCTATTTTTTATTTTATCATGATACTAGCTATATCCATAAAGTCCATAATTCAACAGAAAGACTTGTGTGTTTAACCATGATATCTCATTTCAAATCTATTGATAAGTAAACATAGATGCATAATATAAATGAGAGTGTTACTACACTATACACGTTTAAATCAGAATAATGGCACAAAGTAATGTTAAGTTTCCATATGGTTAATGAATTATCCATTAATATCATATTACCATTATTACATTCTAGTTTCTCATTATTTATCAATATTTATTAGATTAATAGTATGGATGAATAACATAAGAATATTTTGACTAAGCTTCACCAACCTGATAAGGGTTGTAGGGAACTTGGTTATGCATCCCTTATGGTGAATGAAGGAAATAAAATTTTTCAAAACCCATGAATATTATAATGTTTATGGTTTCTTTATAATGTATTTTTTAGATAAAAAATATTTATAGGTAGAGTGGTGAAGTTGAGTATATTTGTTTCACTTGTGGAAAGAAAAACCATCAGATGAGGAACCAAAATGGATTAAAGAAGAAGAAAATAGTTTCATCCACTTTATTTATATTTATCATATCATGTAATGTTTCCATATTGGGAGGAATATAAAAACTAAGGTTTATTCTCTGAATTTATGAGAAATGGTGATTCCTATTTCGACAATGATAAACAAACAACTTCTTCTTTTGCAAGTGGACTTGTACTCTCCTAGTAACAGAGAAAGGGTGATTACTATATCAGCAACAATAAGCATATCTATTGTTTATTCCAAGTGGATTGATTCTCATCAATATTTTATTAAATGTATCCCACACATTTAACTCAACATTTTTTAGACATAATGAGTCATTATTTGTTCAAAAATTAATATTGTTATGACATACTGCACTTAATTAATAATTTAGTAATTATTGACTCATATATTTCCAACATCAGTAAAAAATGATGAACATAATATATATAAGACTCATATCCAGTTACGGAAAGGTAATTATTTGTTACAAAAAACTATCAAGTAATTGTTAAGGATACATCCTTAGGTATTATCGATATACTCACTTATTGAGTATTATATAAAGAAACCTTTAGAAATTTAGGTAAGGAACAAAGATTTCAAAGTCAGTTGATCATGGTGTCATTAGCTATTCTAAGGAGAAGATAGAGGTAAATTAATATACTTTATTAGATATATTTAATAAATTCTAGGAATATGTATGTACTTAATAAACTTGGTAGAATATATCAGATCCTTGGAATGGGTTTTTTGGAGAATATCTTGACAACGTATTCATCGATCATTAAATATAGAGTTAGGGTTTTCCTAAACTCACATTACCTTATTTACATCATAAATACTATGATAGTACATTGTAGATCAATGAAGATTCAAATATATATATATATATTTCAAGTCTTCCATAAATCCTTTCTTGACATCATTCAAAAATAATAGTACAAATAACATTATAACACTAAACCGACTAATGGATATCATATAATTTTTGATATGATGGTAGTACATTATGCCACAACCTTGGGTGTTCATTGAGAAATATTTTTTAATGTTGGTTTGAGATATAAATGCATATCAAGGTAATAAAAGGTGAATCTTAGTTAATTATCCTATTGAAACTTAGGATATTAACATTCCCAATATAGTGTAGTTAACGCCTAATATAATTATATGAGGTAAGAATATCTATTTTTAGATAGCTGGAGTAAGAAATAATTCAGTGGAATCCTACCTTTGGATTCCAAAGTTGACATAGGAAACTAAAATATTCAAGAATTAGTGGGAGGATTCATTATAGAGATATATACTATATAAGAAAGTTAATACCATAAAGGTGGATTTATATTCACCTATATAGGTGATATATTATTTAGTAAGAATAATGAATCCTATAATGAGTGGTAAGTGAAAAGATTTTATGAATAAATAGTTTATATAAATTCCAACATGGATTTCATGTACCAAAATCCAGGTCTATATTTTGGTTGTTTCTCCAGTTGATGTAAAGATGTTGGTGGGAATACCAGATAAACTAGACATGGATGGTATAAATGTGCTTCCAATACAAATAGATTGGTCACACCAAGTCAGCATGCTTAAATCCATTTGAATTATACATTTTATATCTACGTTATGTAATCATTATATTAGGATTTAGATGTTAATACCACTTTCTATAAAGGAATAATTATGGAATATATCTATATAATGAAACCATAAAGGGTTGTAAAAACCAAGGAAATACAATAAGGGATATAAAGTTTCATGGACCCATTATAGATAGAAACAATCATGATGATAATCATAATATTCATTTGGAATAAATATTTTATAGGTGTCTACAAGTGGTTAGTAGGAGTAATATCATCTTCCAAGATCTATATATTTTATAACATATTAAAAAAATGATTATTGTTATATTTAGTTAATAATAAGGATAATTTTAACAATAATGAATTAAAGTAGAATGTTATAGTACATGAGTTAATATAGTATTGAAAAATACATGATATAAAAATTCACTATGATTATTACCAACATCACATGGTATTATTATGATGAATATACTATATATGACTAATAGTAATTTGGATATTTTTCTCACATTCCATGAAGTGTGCCCAGGTTTGATATTTCTTATTTATAATGAATTATAGGTGAATATCAAATAAGATCAAGTGAGATGTATAAGAAGACAATAAAAATAATTTAACCATACCTGAGAAAGAATATATGGATGAGTTCCTAGTAATTAGAGAAATGGGAATACTAGTTGTTATAGGATATATAAAACTAGTATTCACTTAGATCAAATTGATATAATATCACAACAAGTCTAAGATAATAATCTATCTAAACTTATTTCAACTAGTGGCTTCCACATCAATATAGATCACATTAATTTAATTTTCTAATAGATATTAATATGTGAGTTTATCAATGATTTGTTAAATATTTGGAGTTAAATCCAGATAGTAAAATTCAATCATATTATGATGAACTTTAACTATGTTATTTTCCCAGATGTCAAGGATGACATAAGTCAAAAGTTGTATACTCAGTAATATCACCTCTTGAGGGATTTTCTCAAATGGGTAATATAGTATTAAATAGAGTGACTAAAAAAACATGGAAGACACTGAAATTGTATCCATAACTAATAGAAGCATGATTATCATGTGTAGATAACCAGTTGGACAGTTAGTAGTTTTCTCTAGTGCAAGTGGAAGTCTATTGATGTTAGTAACCTAAAACAAATTACCTTATACTTTATTATTACTTACATATTATGGGTTTGGAATTTTAATTAATTTCCTATCACATCACAATTATTCTTCTATATTACATTTATGTCATATGTACTAATGTTACTTGTCGCATTGAAATATCATAACAGTTCACCACTATGATGATAATCTTGAAATAATATGAAATTATTCTTAAATATATTTTATATGACCAGATGAAATAATATTATGAGGAATATATAAATCAATATATTAGAGGTATGAGGCTTATAAGACATTGAGACTTCTTCTCGTGAAGTTCACCCTTGGTTATATCTAAGAGAAGAGGTTATGAGAATAGATATATTGGTAGAAAATCCATATGTTCTATGTATCATTGGATGTTCTTATCTATAGATCTATGTAATGCTACTAAGACTTTAAAATTATTATTAATACATATCCCAAGTTGTGTAATTTAATCTTTAATGACATATGTTCATATAGAATTTGGTTTCATTTAGTGCATCACGACTGATAAGACATTAATGAATAAGAAAATAAGAGACTTATACATTTTATTCATTAACAAAAGTTGATATGGATATCATTTTGATGAGAATGGAATATCATGGTTATGTACATGGTCATAGAGGTTTTATGGGTAAGTTCATTTTTAGAAATTCCTAGAAAGAGATTTTGGCATATCATTTGATGAAACATGTCATGCAACCTACTTGAAGGAGATACTAATATAAAGTAATTATATTACATGGTTCCTGTTTGAAGAAGGTAATCATAACTCTGAAATATCATCACCTCTTTAAGGTATGTATTGTGCTTCTAGATACCAATATTGGTCTATGATTTGGACTCATTTTCATCGAGATGAGGACCTAATGGGTCACACACATGGTGTATTCAAAGGTTCTACCAATTTAGATGAATAGATTTTTGGACAAGGTGATCCCCATGTAGGAAGAACAATAGATGTCCATGTGAATGACTATAAGTAAATTAATTCAATTACAATATTCTAGTATAGAATAATGATAAATTAATTTGTTTCTCAAAGTATTATCAATTTATTTTATTATAAAGTGAATATAAGAAATATTTATTTTCCAAACAAATTTTACATGTTCAAGGTTTACTAACTAATTATGGGAAGACCAAGTCAAGTCAATGGATCATGGTTCTTAATGTGACATTTAATTATGTCACCAGTGAGTGTTGAAATAATCATGATAGGTACAATGTGTTTATTTAGTTATTCATTTAATTTTGTGATATATTATGAGTTTTAACATAACTAAGGGCTTAGGTGAAATTTTCAAAGGTTAGAACTAACTATTTAAACACATTTCTGAGCCATGGATAGAGTAAGGTGTCAATTTTCATGAATTTTAGTGTTATATCCTCCTATCCTATCTTATATCAAGCTTTTAGAGAGAGAAATATCAAGAATATATCAATCCAATTTTAGGGATCAATCACATGATCTTTGTGTTATCATACAAGCATTGTAATGCCTTTGATATTCTACAATAGTAGTTGAGAATAAAATAATTATGTACAAAGAGTAATTTTACACATGTGGATCATCAAGACGGAAACTAGTTTGTGGTCTTTGAGCTACGATGATCTATAGAAGATAGGATATCACCATGATTGTGTTGTTCCACCAAGTTACTATTTTGATTTTGTTTTCATACATAAATTAAACTTTACGAGACCCGTGGAATGAATTGGGTATTTCTAAAACAAATCAAGCATATGATGATAATATTAAGTGTAAAAAACTGAATATTTTTCTAAATTCATACTTCCAATGCAAGCTTGATTCCTTCATTCTTGTGGTAGTGTGAAGTAGTTACTTGTATAAGTCACCGATCCTTTAATTTCCATTAATTATTTCAAGATTTTATCAAATTTATATCACTAAAGGAAAAAGGGTCTTACCAGTTGTTTTTTAGAAATTAGAAGTGGTTTAAACATCCACTAAATTATACTTGATGCTTATTTAAAACGTTGCACATTAGCATGTCGAGAATCTTTTCATAACTGTCTTTTCAGTGAAGTTTTTTATATAACAGGGGTTTAAACCTAAACTAAACTTTTAGTGATAGTTTTTTAATTTTATTTTTTATTTAAAATGTTTTTTAAATATAATTATTTATTATCCTGGGCCCACACCAACCTAGTCCCACCATGCCTTGGCTAGTTTATACCCTCCTTGTAAAATCAAACATATATATGTGTAGGATGAGATTTGAAGCTCTTACATCTTGGTTATTATAGAAAGCCTTTTACCACTCCACTAAGCACTTGACATGGTTACTAAATAGACTTTAATATACATATATATATAGATTAATACATGTAAATACATATATACATGTTAGATTGTGTGTGTGTGCATGTGTACACATATATATATTCATAATTTATAAATACGTATATTTAAAAATATAATTGCATATAAATATACATGAATATATATATATATATATATATATCATCATAATATATATAATTGTACATAAATATACATAAATTGCTATAAATATCTACAAATATATAAAAATTTATATAAATATATTTAAATACACACACATATATACATATATATATGACTGTATATATATATTACCCGCATAATCTATATAAATATTTATATAAACATATTAACATAAATCAACACACACACACACATATAAATATCTATAAATATATATAAATACATAAACATATATATAAATATAAATAAATTTACATTAATATATATAAAGACACACACACACATAAATCAATGTATATATATATCCACATTATATATATAAAAAAATT
Source organism: Viscum album (assembly GCA_963277665.1). Classification (NCBI taxonomy): domain Eukaryota; kingdom Viridiplantae; phylum Streptophyta; class Magnoliopsida; order Santalales; family Viscaceae; genus Viscum; species Viscum album. The sequence goes on from OY728134.1 coordinate 333,396,386, forward strand.
TAGGAATATATATATATTGATGATGGAGCGGAGCGCGCTGGAGAACCCGCCCTCGGGCGAACAATGGAGAAACCCTAATTTAGATCAAATTGGGCGCAGAGACCCTCGATCCTTCACTGATGTCGTCACAGGTTGAATCCCCAGAGAATAATCGAAGGCCCCTGAGCATGTTGAACCAAAGAAATTCCGTCATCGCGGGCTATCGGTGATTTCCTTCCCGTATGAGGAGGTACAGATTCTTTCTTCGTATTTGTGCTTTGTCTTGGTTGGAAAGTTTTCCAACCATAGACCCTCCTTAGTTTTTTTGTGGAAAACTTTTGAGAACATAGGTTTCGAAAACTTTCATGTCCGTCTCCTGAACTCATTACATGTTCTTTTGCACTTTTCCTCTGAAATCGACTATTACCAACTGTGGGCGAGGGGTTCTTGGAGCTTTGGAGTCTGTAATATGAAGATCATGAAATGGACACCTAACTTCTGTGTTGACTTTGAACCACCTACTGTCCTCATTTGGTTGGGCTTCCCAGGACTCCCACTCCATTTTTTCAAGCAGAAAGCTCTCTTCTCTATTGCTAGTTTATTCGGTCACCCAATTAAACTTGATTTTTCCACGCATAACATGTCTCGACCATCAGTGGCTCGAGTGTGTACTGAAGTTGACATCTCTCAATCGCTGCCTTCTAGATTTTGGTTGCAAAATGGCTCAAATGGTTTTATCCAGGAAGTTGTTTTTGAAAATGTTCCTATTTTTTGTAAAAAGTGACCTAGAATTGGACATCATCATGATGAGTGTGAGGATAAAAAGAGGATACCACCTCCCCTCCCCAAATGCAAATCAGTTTGGATAGAGAAGGATAAACCCAAAACAACGAATCCTTATGATGCCTCCATCTCCCTACCGGTTATGCAGAAGGATGAGGTCAAAACCTATGATGAAATTCCTACTGCAAAGACCAATATCAATTAACAAGGAGGAGATGACGAGGTTCAATCTAATTCAGATGAGTCCTTTCATGATGAACATGATAAATCTTGTCATCTAGAGGAAGATTTTTTGAAATAAAGGTCTAAAAAAGGAAAGAAAACGATGGTTGACTCAGATGGTTTTGTCACTCCGAACTAAAGGCAAGCAAAAAAAGGTAAGGACCACTCAAAAACTAAAAGAACAATTATCACAAGATCCCTGGCCTCCCAAGTCAAGGATGAAAACTTCATCCCCCTATAGCTTGTGCCAACTGAAATGGTGTCTGAGTCTGATGCAACAGATTCAGAATCCTCCTCCAGTGAGGATGATGAGGATGACCCTGCTATTAGAGATGCTTATGTAATAGAAGAAAATTTGGACTTCCCAAAAGATCTAGACTCATGGATTGACGAGAATGATAGAATTTCTTTTAGAAAATACAAAGATGGTGACATGAGCACTGACACTTATCGGGAACTTCGGAAAAGAATGCTCATCTTTGTTGTTGAGTAATTCAAGAATAATCCAAATTTCGACTTCAAAGGGATTCCATGGCAATGATCTATTTGTGCTTTTGAAGACTAAGTGTTTTGCTCTCTCTTAGATCTAGATCAGATCTGTTCAGTGGATTTCTAAATGGGTTTTTCTTTGAAGGAACTTCTATGTCCTGTCAGTTTGGACTGGTTGCTTTGGGTTTTTGATATTGGTGGTCACTGCTTTTGAGGCTGATGTTGATTTTGAGATCTCGATATGATAATTTTAATAGGAACTTGTGAGATGCTTCTTTTTAGTTTGAATCTACTTTTCAAGGCTGAATTAATCTTCTCTGATCTGAAGAGATGGCTGAATTCTTCATTTGAAGATGGTTCCTCTTGAAGTCTCTGTCCTGAAGCTCTATCTGGCTGCTTGCTATGTTCTTGTTCCTGTATGATGCTCTGATCTTATCTTGAAATTTTCACTGTGATTCTTCTTGATCTGCTATACAGAATCTTGATTCTGATTATGACCTGTTAAGATCCCTTTTGGTGGAATTGGATGCATGTAATCCTTGGCCTTGAGACTCCTGTTGCAACAATATTCTGAACATGGACTCTCTTGAAGTCTCTATTTTAAAGCTCACTCTGGCTGGTAATGGCGATGTAAGTTGTTTGGTTTCTTGTTTTGGGATGATCTTGTATTTGTATTTTTGTATCCCCATTAATTCCCTGCTGGTGTAAGTGCATTACACTTCATTTTTGTATTGTTTCTTTTTTATTTTAATAAATTATATTGGGGGCATGAATTGGGAAACCAGTTCATGTCTCTGCCTTCTTCAAAAAAAAAAAAATATAAAAAAATATTTAAATATAAACACATATAAAAATACATATATATAAATAAACACATATAAATATCTATAAATATATATAATTATAAATAAATATACATAAATATACATATAAATACACATGAACATATATATACATAATTGAAGATAAATATATATAAATATATATAAATATACATAAAAACACATAAAAACATATAAATTATATATATATATATGTATATTTATATATAAATAAATTTAAATAAATAAATAAATAAATAAATATATATATATATAAACACATGTAAATGTACATATATACACACACATATATATAAATAAAGTATATATATATATATCCATTTAATTTATATAAATATATATAAATATATATTAATATGCATAAATATTCCTAAATAAACCTAAGTGCATATAAATATTGTAATGAACTAACCCGGTTCGATCTAACCCATTACTTGAGTCCGCCCGCCACATGATTCAAAGAACATTCTCTATCGTCATGGGCAAATGACAAGCACCAAGCATTACCAAATAGTACTTGGGAATGGTTTTTCCACGAGTAAAAAATCAAAAAATATCCATAAAATGGGACACCCATAATAATAAAATTGGAGTCAATAATACAAGAGAAATGGGTATCATAAACGACAACATACATCAAATACAAAGCAATCCATAACTAAACAAATACATGGTATCTCAAAAGAAAAACCCAAAACTCAAAAAGAAAGTTATAATGAAAAAAAGGACCAAGTACAACCCAATGGGTACAAAATACCAAAAATGAATCCACATGATTCCATCCCTTAAACCATGTCTCTTCTACAAAACATCTGATGAAGATAATCAAGAAGTGCCACCCTGGTATATGGTGCTCTTTCCTTTACCTGTGTCCTGCATAATGAAATTTGAAAACACCCGAAAAGGGCCTAAATAGGGTGGGAGGTATGAAGCATGGTAGGATACCACCATGAATATATTTAAGTATTTTACCCATGAAAACCAATTAACTAGTTTGAAAACATTTCCACAACCAATATTATTAGAACATATCATTTTTCAAATACAAATTTAAGACCCCTTTGGTTCTCCTTTTCAAAACAAAAAACAGTCTTCCAAAATAGTTTCCAACCATTGATTAAATAATTAAACATGGTCACAAGGCACAACATGCTCAACATAACCAAGAAGGCATAACTAGCGTGATCATAATGATCAAAACCATATAACTATATAACCGGAAAATGTACAAATTGCCATAGTACATTTCATCACTTTAAAATAGAACTTATAAAATGAATAAAGCATGTAAAATAATATAGAATGAGTAATTTTCACCTAGGGATCTAACCATTAGGCCAAATGTGTGTGGGAAAACAAATATAATTTCTACCTAAGAGACAAAATCTATCACAGTATTCCCCAATCCTAACTTCAAGAGCTACATAGTCTATCAGTAACTAACATGGAAGCTCACTTGGTTTTCCTACCAAAATTATCACATGGTCACTTGGAAGAAGATATAGGTTCTCATAGTTCTCCCTCCTAAGGCTCACATGATCCCTCAAAAAAACCTCTCACTCACACCCTTGTTAACCCACACTCTCCTCCATGCCAACACATCACTAGAAAGTGCCTATATCAATCTAGCTATAACACAATCCATTTAATAAGAAAAAATTCCCAATTTAACAAAACAACCTTATAAAGATAAAATCATTTATAAAACAAATTTAGAAATCCATTTGAAATTATGAAACCTCTTTCATCATTTTTAAAAAACATATGGTGGGAAAACAAGTCACACCAATTTAGAAAACCCCACTTTAAACACAAATATTTCCAATCAATTCCCTGAAATACATCAAACATGGAATAAAAACAAAGCATAAACTATTTAAATTAAAATTTAAAAAACCAAATGTTAATATAAATTTAATGTTTATCTAGGAAAAATTCTCTTTAATTGATAAAACTACTTCAAATTAATTCCATAGATTACATCCCTTTGTAAAGACCACTTGGAAGTGGTAAAACTAAGCCTCACACACCTAATTCACAAGAAATCAACCCAAAAACTCCATTATATACACTATATTTGGCCAACATAACCCATACAAAAACATACTTCCAAAAAAATTAATGAAAAATCCCCAAGGAGTGGAAAATAATAAGAAATCAAAGAGAAATAAAAACCACCAAGAATCCCAGATAAAATCCATCAAGGAAGTAAGGGGAGAGCTTAATGGACAAATAGGAGGGGCTTCACGAATGTCACACTGTCCACCCAAAATAGGTAGCATTATTTCATCTATCGTATTTCATGGTTTCAAAGAACATATTAAATGTTTGTGAAACTGTACTGAAGAGAACGATAACACATCTCTCATTGTTTCCACATAGGTTAGATATACCATGTGCTAACCGTGCACCCTGCTATGTCTCCCCAAAACTCCTAATTTCAAATCCCTACTCCCAAGAACTCCACGAACACACTCAAGAATAAGTAAAACTCAAAATAATAAATAATGTTACCCAAAGGGTGCAAAAAAATCCCCACCAAATCTGCTTTATGCCCTCAAAAATTCCTTAGGATTATTTAGAATAAAACCGGTGAGGCCCCTACTTCCTCACCCAACCATACTATTCCCATGTCCCATGGATATCATCACCAAACTTCCAGAGTACACAAATCAACAGGATCACCTTCCGATGGAGCACCTTGTTCTAAATCTTGATGACATGAACAAGATACTCCACAATAGTGGCATCAGGATCCTACTCCAAATCTTCCCATTCCAGCACATGAGATGAGTCCAAATGGTGTCACTTTAGATTGGATATGTGGAAGATTTCATGAATCTTTTCTATCCACAGTGTTAGATCGAACTGGTAGGATACCTTCCCTAGATTCTGCATAATACAAAACAACCCGACATAATGTGACACTAATTTCCCCTAGATTCCCAAACGACAGTGACCCCACTAAACTGATACTAAAAGAAATATCCGATCGCCAACCTGAAACTCCAACCGAAAACGAAAACACTAATTATTTGAATTTTTTATACTATAAACTGTCACTTATTGTTTCTGAATTATCTGAATTGTCTTAGTCATCTCTTGGAAAAGGATCATTCCAAAAAAATAATGCTCAACTAACTTCATCAAACAAAACATGGATAGGCATGGTCTTCTATAAAATTCCATGAATAGGAACATTATAATAAAAAACTAATAATTATTATTATATGGAAACTTATCTAATAGTATGATCATATCCCACAAACCATTAAAATTAAGAACACATGCACACAAAATATCCTTGAGAGTCTAGACAATCCACTTAGAACTGACCATATGTATGTGGGTGATATGTGGTTCTAAACATCAACTAGGTTCCCAAATCCTCCAGGAGTCCCTTCCAAAAGTGAGATGTAAAATGGGTGTCTTGGTATGAAACCATCTCCAAGGGCACTATATAAAGATAAAAAACCTCTAGAACTTACAGGCATCCATGGTAATCTACCTTTTTAGACTCCCTAATGGGTATAAAATGGGTATATTTTTTCATATGATTGACAACCACCCATATAAAAACCACCCCCCTCATATTATGTGGTAGTTTGATCATTAAATCCATAGAGATCACATCCCACTTCCACACCAACATGGTAAGGGGCTAAAATAACTCGGCTAACCTCTGATTCTCGTATTTGATCCTCTGGTAGGCCATTCATCTAGAAACATTGTCCACCAAAACATGTCTTATCATGGAACCAAAAGACCACTAGGGTTGTGCCTAATGAAACCCGAAAACATGATAGAGTAAAAATCAGAAATTGAATAAATAATGAAGATGAATTCATACCTCTATGTACTGACCAAGAACCCTTATGATATTATGTAGAAATATCAGGAGGAGAGGGAGCAAAGAGTGGGGGATGTCATGTGGGGTGTTCATCCATGGGGTTCTGATGCATGACTAGAGAGGATAAGGGGTTTGGGGAAGTCGTTGGGGGAGAGGGGATCGAAAGGGGTTGGGGGAAGTCACCTAAGGAGAAGGAGCTGGGTGGTGGGAGTCACTAAAGGATAGGTATCTGATAGGGGAGGGCGAGACATCGCTGGAGGAGATAGATCCAAGAGGGGCTGGGGGCAAGGAGGTGGAGGATGAGAGGTTATGGTAATAAAAATGCACCACACTCTTCGCTTTTACTTTCTCCAGATCATACCTATATTCTTTGAAAGATCTACATTAATGGAACTGCATGGAATTAAAAGACAGTATTGCAAGAAAGATATTGGTTGAAGTGAAAGAAATGTATTTATAAGCTTAAGGAATGTACCGCTATTATCATAGAATACCTAGAAAAATAATAATAATAGAAATAATATATATTATAAGCGATGAAAAATCTCTATTTGTTTCACTTTATTCAAAAGTGTACGACTGTAAAATCACATTTTACAATGAAATGGATAGATTTACTTGAGTCTATATTTGATTATTTTATTTAATTATTATTTTTTGAATTAATCGGAATCTTGTTATGTATATATCAACTTTCTACAATTAATTATTTTCAAAAAAATAAAAAATACTTGTAAATTGTGTATATATTGTCATCTTTTTCAGTTAACCAAACAATAACATTAAGAGAGAGGGCATTGAATATGAAATAAAACCCAATTTTTATCCCACCTGATATGAAATGATTATTAGAGGACACAATTTATAATGATGTAAAATATATCATAACACAAAAAAAAAACAAAATAAATAGATATTTAATATAAAAAATAACTTTTAGAACAAAAAAACATAATATTTAAATCTAATTCTTATTTGTATTTCAAGTTTCTTATTTCTTATCACCAATTTGAAGTCGTTTTGTATTAGAGATAAAATTCATACCTCTATACTATAAATGGATGATCAACAAGGTAGAACCTAATGGGCCATGGAAGGTTCCATGTCTATGATAGAGTGGTATGTGTCATTATAGTTGAACTATATCTTGATATTGTTATCAACCCATATCTTGAAAGAATTTAACACACAATGCCCTTTTCAGACCCTTTATAACAAATAATTATTAATTTTTATAGTCGTTAAACTAATTGAGTTATTTTTTATTGATCCATTATTGGTTCATGACTTCCTCCTAGAATCACATTCATAACTAAGACGTGAACCAAGTGTCTTGTTATGAATTGACCATATATAGTACATCATACAATCATAAAATATAATTTATTTATAAGCATCAAAATATATCTATTCAAATATATCCATGAATAGGGACACAATATTATTATATGATTTAGTCTCAAAACTACTAACCTCCTTTTATTTTTAAGAAGTTTCAATAATAGATTCTTGAATATAATCCTAATTGGTTACTCCATACAATCATCTCCAGAATAGAGAAGATTATACTTTTTTATAGTCCATGGTGAACTGAATAGCATGTGATCACTTATTGATGATTCCTAAAAAGTGATAATTTCATGATATCTTACTATATATAAAATATCACTATATTAGACAAGTAGAAATTATAGAAACATTGCTTCATTAGAACAATAGTATAAATTCATTGTGAATATCAAGTATTTTTTACTACAAATGTTAACTAAAAAGGCGAAAGATATTTATAGTTTATGACAAGATATTAAAAAGTTTCATAAATAATAAAATTATAATATTAATAGAGATTAAAATTATTTTATGTTGATAAATATTCCCACATTATGAAGTATTTAGATCATGGACCAAAAATCAAAGAATCTATAATCAACTCAAGATGATGCTCCTCAATGTACTGAGAAGAAAAGTGTTACCACTCAATTCACTTTAAATATTTTATAATAAAAATAGATTCATACTAGTACAACATAATTATTTAGAACATTTTATTGTGTTTTCAACTTTATGTACTTGGAATAATGTATCCGACTACCCTAATATATTTATAATTTCTATGTCCTTTTTATTTGTATGTGTTGTAAAAAGATCAATTTCTATGAAAAACCAGTGATATAAAATATAAAAAAATGTACTAATATATTTATGGTGGATGTGAGAATATTTATAATGAGTAGTTCACCAAACCAATCCATAAATTTTTGTTAATCTATCCAATGAAATCATTTAAATAAATATTCAAAAACTACCATAATGGAGAAAGATACATGATTTTTTGTAATATATTTGTGTTTCTGGACATTTTGGGCATGTGGAAATTGATTATTGGTATAATATATACTCTCATACAAGTGGAATAAGATAATAAGAATATTATTGAATAGTTAAAACTAAGAACAAAATTATTGTGAAAAATTATTTTTCACATATGAAGAGAAATTTGGCTCTTAGAAACATATTTGAAAGCCTTGATAATTTTTGTGAACATTGCAATGTCTATTGTCACTGTTATGAGTAATATTGGTAGGTAGATACTCAAAATGAGGCATATGTCAATGAAAATTTGTGTCCATTTTTGAATAAGTAGGGAAAAAATGAAAAAATTCCACCTTGACGTGTAAAATGAAGAAAAATGTAGAAAAAATCACTCCTAGGGGTCATTGAAAAGAAACAATCATGATGGGGTTTTAGTATGGAGAATATGATTTTATTATTGTAGAAAAGTCTACGTCATATACTATTTTAAAATTTGTGAGGGTTTGACATGATGTTGAATGATGTTTCTATTTCTTCCCACTTACCCTTAGAAGTGGATTTTAAATAAAAAATGGATAGTGGATAGAATATTTAAAAATAGACATAATGATCTAAAATTTTAATGAAAAAAATTGAACTGAAAATGGAAACCATCCAAGAAAGAGATAGTAGAATTGAAATTTTAGTTGACATTTCTGAAGATGATCCTAAGATATTTCCTAAGGAAAATATAAATCAATTGGACAATTTTTTTAAGATGTAATTATGATGGTCATGGATCTATCATATGTATGGAGATGATTCCTAGTGAATAGAATTTGATTAGTGGTAGGGGAAAAAGGAAGTTTTATGATGTTTTAAATCATTTTCTACAAATGGATCCACACCTATTAAAAAGATTGAACATGTTAAAAAATAATGTTAGATCATATGGTCTGATGAATTATAAATGGACAAACTAAAAAATAAAAAACATTGAGACTTCTCTAATTTCTCAAGTGAATATGCGTTTTCAAAACAATAATAAACATGTGAAAGTTTATGAAACCTCATTTACTAAAAATATGTTTAGAATGTGAGAAATAAAAAATTGAAAAGAAAATAAAATTCTTTTGAGCTACAAATATAATGTTCTCGAGTGTTGAGAGAAACCTGTCACTCAGTATTATAACATAGAAGTTGATGAACCCAACATATTATCATACATGTTGATACAAAAAAACAATCGAATGGAATTATCACATAACTCACACTTCGAATATATATATATATTTTTTAAAGGAATATAATTTTGAAAAATGAACCCATCATATAGTGTTATTATTCTGTTATGTCAATCCCAATGCATCCATGAATCTTGGATGCACAAAGACCCAATTGAAAAATCCAATTGAATAACTAATTAAATTATTTTTGGGTAAACCCCAAGGAAGAATATGAAACATGAAATACCTCAATGTATTGACTTGAAAAGAGGAATGTATAATCTAAGGATCCCATGCTCCAAATTATATAAAAACATCAATAATAAAGGATAGATTTCACCACACATTAGCGAAATTGTTAAACAATCGTAAAATAGAAACATTGGAATTCAAAAATTCTACATCTGTGCACATCTTGTGGATGACATATGGATTGAAGTGTTTGTGGGGGAGCGGCGAGTAATGGTTTTTAGGGCTCAGGATGGGAGGAGGGGTGTGTTGAGCATCAAAAAGTTGGGTGCCGATAGTGGGGAGCGAAAAGTGGTGAGTGGAAACCGAGAGTTGGAATGGGTGGATGGGAGAACTAGTAGGATGAAAGGTACAGAGGGGGTTAGGATGGGTGTAGCTATGAGGGGGGCTTATGAGGATTGGTGTTGTGGGGATGTAGAAGTGGGGCATAAGTAGAAGTCCAGATGGGAGAAGGATCTTGATGGAGAGCAGTTTTAGGCAGGTCTATCTCAAAAGATCTTACAAACCATTAGTACTGAGGTTATTTTTTCCATCATTTTACTAAAAGCATTCAGAAAACCAAAAATATATTAGTCTATACCAACAATTTCATTAAACCATTGGTAATTATTCTTTATCCCAACAATTTTTTCAAACAGTTGGGAAAGAAGTGTTAGTATGGGTGTATATTTCACCAGTGGGATGTTTAAATATATAATATGATATGGATTACTGTATATTTTTTAGTTTAAATGAGTCCAGTCGATAAATTTAGACACTTATCCCACAGTCAAGAGGCATCTTATACAACATATTTAACTTCTAGGACCCACCCGACATATGCTTTCTTGTGATCCTTATCAATAATTTTTTTTGGATGATAGGTCATGTAAATTATATGGTGTTATGCTCAGTGATAATGATGAATTATTCACTATGGCTAATGGAATATGTTGAAACACTAGTATGTTCATTCATGCTTTTGAGGCCTTAGTGATAGAATCCTTGTGGGTGGTTACTAAATAGGTTCAGTTACATAGGGTGTCAATAGAAATATATAAGTTGTTTCTCCACATATTCCAATGTGGTAATTCTAATTAACCAAGACATGAGTTTTTTTCACTCAACATTGATCATCTAGGAAAATGTCATGACACACACACACGCACTGGAAGATGACATTGTGATTCTCAAGGGGGAGTCCCATTTTTTGGTACCCAATGAGAATCAAAATAATGAGTTTGTTGAGTACATTTCTTGTGATTAGTTAACTTTTTATTATACAAGATTTCCTATAGTTGAGTTTTTTCCATAATTTATCGATTGATAAATAATATAGAAAGAAAGGGGTGTTACCTATGAGTAGTGACCTATATGAGATATGACCCATGAGTTACGTGAGAGAGACTGGTGCCTTGAAAATTTCTTAGAAACATGGTGATACAATATTTATGAATGGGAAGTAGGATATTTCCCATTTCTATTATTGAGATATGATGTAAAAAGGTAATCTGGTAAAGGTATTATTTGAAAACATGAGTTCTATTATAGCATAATGAATGACAGGGTTTTTTGGGATATTAGAATAGTACTCATGGGGTGCTACCAATATAGGAATGGATTCCTACAATTTTTTTCAATGAATAACACATAATGTGTTATTACTTATGGTATCAAAGTGAGGATTCCAAGGTAGAGATAATAGGATACCATAATAAATTTATTCTGGAAGCGCATTAGGAGAATAGTTAGAAAATGGGTATATGTACTAAGTGGGTCATTGGACCACAAGAATGAATTCGACGGATGATTCTGTTGGACAGAAACATTGTGGTTCAGAATTTTATATATGGGAAATTTCTGTGGTGGGGAGTATCAATGGTATTCTTATGATTTTATGGAACACACCATGGTGTCTCTGAACATATATTTGTTGGTGACCATTGTCTTAGTGTTTAGTTGATACTAAAGAGTACTGGATCGGGTTTTGGTGATTTAACTCCTTAAATTATGTGTAGTTCAATAGAACCTTTTTTGTATTTTGAGATGAAACATGACCTGTTAGAGTTAAATTAACAACCAAAATTGGTAAAAATTTAAGGCAGAATAGAAAATATGAATTTCCAAGATGAGAAGTTTATGGTAGGGAGATCATAACACTGAGTGTCCAAAAAACATGAGAAAATTCACAAGAAATTTGAATAATCAATTTAGTGCATAGATAATTCTGATAAATGTATCATGGAATGATGTTCCTAGAGTTTGAATGGCATAAAATTCTGATTTTGGATATGTAAAGAGGCTTGGTTTGTGTTGAGGTTTTTCGAGAGAGTGATGTAGAGGAGGTCATGATAACTGGACTGTTGAAGCACCACTAGCAAGCTAGTGTCCCCAAGTAAATAATAGATGATATAAGAAATATGATAGTAGGATAACTAGATTTCTTCTATAGCTGATAAGAAATTGACCTGCCAAGACGCTTGGACCAAGTCACCAATAGAGATTCGAGTGGATTTTTAATGGGTGAAATTTGATCTTTTTGGGGTCATCCCCTTGGGATTTAGCAGTTATGAGAGACTTGTAATGGTGGGTTCCATAGACCCAACTTGTAAATTTATATTTGATTACCATATAACGTATAAAATGGGTTATTTATGATGTATACATACTAAAATAGTCTGGATTTTTATGCATGAACAATTTATTTGGTAATGTTATTAGACTACATGTTTTATCAAAAGGTTATTGAAATTCACAAACTATAATGAGAACCCGAAGATACCCTAACTGTAATCTTAATCAAATGATCTATAGTCCAGATGCATGAAAATGATGGGACGTAGATGATGTATGAACATCTGGCGTTGGGGGCTTATAAGCATTGAGTCATCTTCTCATTATGTTTCCACACAGTGATCCCGAGTAGATGAAATCCTTAGGAATGAGTTTCCAATAGGAACAATACATGTTTCATATGTCATTGGAAGTCTGAATCTATAAAAACTAGTAATGGTCACTTGTATTGATTTTATTATAAGTGTATACTAAATTCATGGCCATGGTAGAAGAAGGTATGCCCATACAGTATGGTCAATTAATAATAATGTGATAATGGAAGTTGACATCAAGTGTGGGTCCTACATTAAGAGATATCATGAGATAAAGAGATTATATTACACATCATTTATTTGTATGTGGTTGTTGTTTAAGTGACTATTACTTATATCCTTTGAAACCATAATAGGATTCTAGACTAAACATTTGGTCTCTGAATAAAATTCATTTCTTTTGAAATATGGTCTTAGAGGGTCACACATTTAGCATATTCAAAATTTTACATAGTATAATGAATAAGTATTTAGGACATGGTGGGAAAAACCATGAGTTCTAGGTTAAAGTTACAGTTTAAAAAACAACTATAAAAAATAAATTCATATTATTTTAGATGAGAATATTTTTTAATGATTTTATATAATAAAAATATTCATAATATATTAAGTGAATACTTGGGAAAATATTCAACAAACAAAGAATGTTTTATTATTGAAGAGGGTTTTTATATTTACATGAATAAAAAGTCGAGTTATTGAGTCACTTTAATCACAATATATTTTAATCATATTATAAGAAATTTTTAAAATTTTATATGACATTTATGACATAGTAAGATGATTAAAAGATTTCATTTAGGTATTATTTAGTGGGTAAAACATATTCGGGGGCTGGAGAACCATTTATGTGTATTTTAATATTCAAGGGTTGTTTTATATTTGGGAAAATAAAAATTCAAGTTAATGATTCACTTTGGAAACATAATATATTTATTAAATTACATTAATGTGATAAAAATATAAATTATATTTATGAATTAGTAAAACAATCATAAGATATCATTTATGGAATATTTATTTTTTAAAAACTATATTTGGGATTGGGAACCCTTTTTGGGTATTTTACCTATAACGTCCTAAATTCGGGTGCCACACAATGGGTGCCCCAAACCCAGTTGATCACATGTCCTCAAGCGCATTACCCCAAGCACCAGAGGCTTCCAACTAGTAGCGAGGGCCAAAGTTGATAGTGGGGAAACTATTCCCTCATTTGTCAAAGTGTAGTGCAACAAGAAAATATTAATATAAAAAAGTGGATGAAGTAAACATTATAAACCTAAAATATACAACCGAACTGAAGTAAAAGATGACCAACAGTCATATATATGATGATGATGATACATGTATCTAATATAAGAAAGCATCCAAACCAAAATACCCTACTATCTAATATAATAAAATAGAAGGTACAAAGTAAAGCAAAACAAAACCCGAAGCAGTGCAATATGAACTTAGTAGCATCACCTGCTTAAGCTCAGTCCCATGATCTCCTACTCCTCTACAACAATCATGTACCTGTGTAGGGTCCCTTTCCCTTATCGACACCTATATCAATATAATCTTTTTGGGACCATGACATGACCCAAACAGAGTGTGTGAAATACATCCCTGTAGGAAACCTCTAGAGGCCCGTGCCCAACAATCGGTGAAAATGTACAACATCAGTGTGCAGTGATGAAATTAAGTAAACTAGGATGTACTCAAAAGTAAACATCTTAACAGTTATATTTTAATTTTAATAATTATTTAACAATTCAATATAGGAAGTCACCATAGTGAATATTCAATGTAAACATTGTCCTCAAACATACAAATCCTTACCCTCATGAAAACAGAAATGAAACCCTCAGGTGACTACCCTAACGCATAACAAATATTGCCCTCAGGCATACAAGATCTCATCATCAGGCACAAAAACTACTACCCTTAGTCATAAGAAACTTTTACCTCAATCTAAACAAAACCTTTCTCTCAGGATAAACATACACTTCCCTCAGACATAAGAAACGTTTCCCTCACGTTAAACAAAACCTTGCCCTCAGGCTAAATGAACCTTTCCCTCACGCTAATCCAAATACCGCCCTCATGCTAGTCAGATGAAAATTAAGTAACCGGGATGAGCCCAAATCATAATCCATAAATGTATATCTGTTTCATCTCATGAAAACTCAAAACATGATATAATCATGGCATACCCATGAGTATCCAATCCAAACTGCTAAACAAGTGGAACGCACCATCGGGGTGGCCCTAGATCAGATCAACGATCTCAAAAAGAAGTTTATACTTATTCATTATATTACCTATGAAGTAATAGGTATCTCAAGAGTCAAGGACTCAGCAACATGACACCCTGAACATGGGCGCGTGACCCAACGATACACAAAATCAACTCGACAGTTGGAATTAAACACAAGACCACATACCTCAATATCCTCTGATCGATATATGAGAAAGGTGAATCCCGAAATGACCAAGAACAATGTAGATCTGTGATAAACAATTACTCTTTCAATCCTAAATAAAATCCCTTAGGGAAATAATTGTAAGGAATGACTCAAGGAGAGGGGAGATCATACCCACGAGGTTCAAACTCGATCAACGGCGAAAGAAACCAAGTTTCGATGAGCAATCAGGAGCTCCTCTAAGCCTCAGCCTCCTCTCCCAAAGCTATGGTGAGTTCTCTACCTTCTCAACCGAATGAGGAGGCTACAACCTATTTTTAAATAAAAAAATAACTACACGTCATTTTCTTCTCAAGTACATGGTGTGTACTATTCTTTTTTACTATTCATCTGGTGGATACTTTCCACACACACATTTTTTATCTGCTAAATGATTACATGACATGTATTAATAAGTACACGGTGAGTAATATCGTTCTTATGGAAGATACTTCCACCACCTTACTGTTCACCTTCTGACTGATTACATGGCATGTATTACTATGTACACAGTGTGAACTATTGTTCTTATGGTGGCTACTTCCACCGCCTTACTGTTAACCTGTGGACTGATTACACGACATGTATTAATAAGTACACAACGTGTAGTTAGTTTTTACACCCTTAATCACCGAAAAGCCTACACGCCATGTATTCTCCTCCCAAATGGACAAATTACATGGAGTGTATAAAAAAGTAAATGGTGTGTACCCATAAATTTGAGATTTTTCCCACATTTCCCTTGTTTTATAAAAAATAGTTAAGGAAAAAGGAAAAGAAGAAACCTATACCTCATGAATAAGAACCAGGTTCTTACATAATTCCCCTCTTAAAGCAATTCGTCCCCAAATTTACCTTCCATGGGTGGTGAAGGTAATGGTGAGAACAACTCTAGCCACTGAGCACGTACATCAGTCTGCCACTATCATGATTCGTCCTACACTTAGCCATGCTACCATAGAACCCATATGTGATGAACTGACCAACCCTAGAGAACCTTCGTTCTTTTATAAACAATACGAATCAGATTCTCCTTAAATGATGAATCAAGAGGAATTTCAACCACCACGTTCTAAAAAACGTGAGATGAGTCTGAGTGATAACGGCGTAACTGAGATACGTGGATGACATCATGCATGGATCAGTACCTATATGGAAATAACAACCGATATGCAACCGGCCTGACTCTCTCCAGACTCTCAAACGGCCCTACATACCTCGGTGAATGTTTACCTTGTCTCCTGATCCGCTTGTGTCCCAAATTCGGTGAAACACACACGAAAACCTGATCCCCGATCACGAACTCCAAGGGTCATCAGTTGCGATCAACATAAGATTTCTGATGATACTATGTAGTATCCATCCTACTTCTGAATCAGCTATACCTACTCTGAAGTCTCCTACAGAAGATGTGGTCCCAGTAAAGTTGCCTCACCTGCCTCTAACCAGAACAGGGGAGATCATCATAGCCTACCATATAAAGCTCCGTATGGTTCCATATCAATAGTTTCCTGAAAACTATTATTGCAGGAAAAATCTAACAGGGGTATGTGCTTCTCCCAAGATCCCCCAAAGTCTAGGTTGCATGAATGAAACATGTACTCTTTCACTTGTATTGTACACTCTGACTGGCCATCAGTCTAAGGGTTGTAATTTGTGCTTAGAAGCACCTATGTACCCAGTGCCCTATAAAAACTCGTCTTGAAACAAGATGTAAAACGGGCGTCCCTTTCTGAAATGATAGAACAAGGGACCCCATGATGATGTACTACCTCTTGGATATAAAAATTTCTGAGCTCGTCAACACCGAAGGTCTCCTTGATTGGACAAAAGTGAGCTACCTTTATATGTTTGTCACTAAAAACACATACAACATCATTGCCTCTAAATGATCTTGGAAACCTGGTCACGACGTCCATTGCAACATCATCCCACTTCCACTCCAGAATGGGTAACTATTGTAACAGTTCTGCTAGCCGCTGATACTTTGCCTTATCTTAATGACATGTGGAACATCTTGTAACAAAACTAGCTACCTCTCTTTTCATACCCAACCACCAATAATGATTTCCAAAGTCACTGTACATTTTTGTGACTCTAGGATGCACTACCCAAGCTGAAGCATGAAATTCCTGCATCAAATCCTAACGTATATCCCATGTAACCCACAATCATCCATGGATACACAGTACGCCATCATTGCATGTCATCCAACCAGGAGGAGGTTCATCACTTTCCACTGACTGTCGTAGAACTAGGCCTTCTAAATCTGATAGTTGTCTCATCCCGACTCTATACAGGAGGGTAAAAGTCACAACTAAGGATGAAAGATAGGCTCGCCCCCGACGATTTTGCCCCTCAAAATGCATCTTAGAGAACAAATCCATAAGCTGCCACTCACCGTTGGCCTCCTGTACTGCCTGTATCTGAGTCCTCCTAATCAGTGCATAAGCCACTGCGTTACCTTTACCAGGTGTATAGGCAAGCTCAAAGTTAATGGACTGAAGGTATTGAACCCACCTTCGCTATTTCAAATTCATGTAACAAGTGGTAAAGATGTATTTATGACTTTTGTGGTCCGTAAACACCACAAAATTTTCTCCCAAGAGATATTGTCTCCAACAGCGTAACACATGAACAACTACAGCCAACTCGAGATCAAGCGTCAGGTAATTCTTCTCATGTGGAATCAACTTTCGAGACCCATATGCAACTACTCGATCGCCCTGTATCAACACTTCTCCTAGACCAATACCTGATGCATCACAATAAACTGTATAGATCTTCCCTTGTTCTGGAAGTTTTAGGACTGGTGCTGATGTCAACCTTCCCTACAGCTCCTAAAAGGCTGTCTCGAAATCTTATGACCAAACGAACTTCATACACTTCTTATTCAAACCCATCAAAGATTCTTCTAAGAAGGATAAGTCCTATATAAAGTGTATGTAGTAACCAGCTAGCCCTAAGATACTCTGTATTTCAAACACATTCTTTGGCTGCTCCAAGTAAACTACTACTCTCACATTCTCTAGGTCAACTAAAACTCATCCCTTTGAAATAATATGACCTGGGAATTGAATCTGGTCCATCCAAAAGTTTCATTTTGAGAGCTTAATATATAACTGGGGCTCCCTCAGTGTTCTCAAAATTATATCAAGATGTGTGTTATGGAAGTGTCGAGAGAGAGAGAGTAAACCAAGATATCATACACGAAGACTAGCACAAAGGAATCTAGATAAAGATGGAACACATGATTCATCAGAGCCATTAAAACTGATGGCGCATTTTTCAGTTTGAACAGCATGACCAAGTACTCATATAGATCATATCTACTCCTAAAATCTGTAAGCGGTATTTCTAATTGTCTAACACACAACTAATGATATCCAAATCTCAATTAAATCTTCAAGAACACTTTCTATTCTCAAATTTGATAAAAAATATCATCAGTCCTTGATAAGGGATATCGATTCTTAACCGTCAATTGGTTAAACTTCTAATAATCCACACAAAGTCTGAGGGTACAATCCGCCTTCTTCACAAACAAGACAGGCAAACCCCAAGGAGAAGTACAGGGTTGGGTGAGACCCTTTTCCTACAACTCCTCCAAATGTTTCGTGAGCTCCTACAATTCTGGTGTAGACATCCTATAAGGAGGAATGGACACTGGTGCCACTCTTGGCATAAGATAAATAAGGAAATCCACCTCTTCCTCCAGAGGTAGGCTTTAAAAGTCATCCAAGAAGACATCCCAGAAATGATTAACAACTAGAGGGAAATACTTATAACAAATTCCCTGGTCATCCAGATATAAACATGCAATCTAGGCTATCACTCCACCTCATCCATGATGCATGGGTCTTACTCGACTCGCCTAGACATCCCATTCGCCATTGTATAGAAACTCTCCACCCTATGGTGGCATGGAACTCACCCTGCGATGATAGTAGTCCTCAAATGCTCTAAAGGGTACCAACCAGTCTATCACGATTATGACATTATAGGTCATCACCTCTATAACATAGAGATCCCATAAAAAGTGAAACCCACCAACATCTAGGGGGAACTCCATGAACTGATGCACACCAACCTTTATAATTACCAACAGAGTGTCTAGCATCATGATATTATGAGAAGAAGAAACACGGAGCCCAATACTCTCGACCACGTGCATAGATACAACGCTATGTATAAATACCATATCAAAATATATAAAAGATAAAATAGAAGCAATTAGAATAGTACCTATGATAGTGGAAGGTCCAGGATTGTGCTCTGGTTGGGTCTGTTGCACTGCATATGTCTGCCAAGTGTCGTGGCCTTGCGACGCAGCCTGGCTACCCTAAGCTGACCCGCCCTACTGTCTCTGAGATTCTGGTGTTTGGCTACCATGACCCTAACCACCAACTCGGCCTGAATATCCTGAAATATTCCAATTCCTTGACTGGTAAGAAGCTGATGGCCCTGATCCTGTACACGAAGTCTACACAGAACCCCTCTCTCTAGTAATTGGTTCAAACGCCCTGCAAAAATGCTAAAGATGACCCATCTTACCGCAAGCTCGATACTCCACTAGGTCACTTGGACACTGAGGTCTCTTATGCCCCTCTTTACCACACTAATAGCACATTACTCGACCACCTGAAGAATTCTTATGGATAGTACTTCCACCATGTGAGAAATCTATCTGCCTCTTCCTCTTACCGGTTGAAACTGTACCAGAGACTAGTGTGGAACAGCCCTGGTGCGTGCCACTAGCTTCCCACAGGTTCTTCTCAGGAATCAACACTTGGTACACAATATCATGCACTGTAGGAAACCTGAAAACCTTCACTAGTGTGAAAATGTCATGTCAAAGAATATCCTCAAAGCGTCTAGCCCTCAACATTTCATCACCCACTAGAATTGTTAAAAAACACTGTAGATCGGTAAAGTGGGCAGAATAGTCCATCACTAACATGGCGCCCTGCTGCAAATTCATTAACTCTCAAGCTCGATCTACCCCTAGTGTCTTCAGAAATAAAATTTCATAGAGTACTACCTGAAAATATTCCCACGCAATGTCTCGGTGATGCTCAGACTGGGTGGTAACATCCCACCATATTTTGAAGGAATCATGTAGCATGTATATAGCTGGATTGACCCTCCTCCCAAGAAGCATCTCCAGATACTCAATGATCATCTGCATCGAACCTAGCCATGAATCCACAGCCTATGGTCTGCCATCCCCTGAAAATGTAGGAAGATGCTACTGCGGGAATATCCATGTAAGATCTTCCATAGAAGTAGCAACTGGCGGTGCTCCCTGGAAGGTCTGCATGAACTGTATAAAGCCTTCACAGAATTACGCATCCAGGCCTACATCCGGTATAACGTCTGATGCCGCATCTAGCATAGTTGGAGGATCCATCGATAGCTCATGGAATGCCATCTCTGGAGTTTAATCGTCGCCACTCTCTCAGAGAACAACTGGAGGTCATCTTAGTGGCATGACTCTAAACGTTCAAACACACACCTTCTGTCATGATCATCAAGGACTAAGAACTGTAAGCATATGATGAGAATATGAGAAAGAAAACTTGCTATTTTTACAAAACAATACTACACGAAGTGTATAATAACCACACATCATGTTCCCTTATGTCTTTCAAATGGGCGTGTACTTCTGCCTGAACTGGTCATGTAACACCCCAAACACACGACATGTTGTTCTTACACACGTTGTGCACCTGAATTTTCTCCCCCACCCAGTGTCTTTATACATTTCTAAGCCACACGGTTCTCATTAGAATGGGACTACATGGCATGTTTGTTCCAAACACAGCGTGTACTAGACGAGCTTCACCGACCCGTGTTGTTCGTGACACGACCAGATACACAGCTCAAACACAGTGTTTTCCTAATGGACACATCATATACTACTTAGGTTCGAACTGACCCTGTTGTTCATGACACAGCTGGCTACATAGATGACATTGCACGATGTGTTCCATACGGACACAACGTGTACCATAAGAGGTAACACTAACCTGTGTTGTTAGTTACACGGTCAAATTCCAAGATTACACTACACTGTGTGTTCAGTAGTGGCACAACATGTATAATCAAATATTTTTCCGTCCGTGTTGTTAGTCACATGGGCGGACACAGGGTCATGACAACATGACTTGTACAACCGGTACACAACGTTTTCCCACAAGAACATCCATACCATGTATTTATTCCCCATGTACACAGTGTGTTACACTCGCACACGACATGTACAACACCCTATTTCTCCAGCCACACGGAAAAGTCCACATGGTCTGTCACCGGTCAAGCCTTCACGACATGTCCCATAGGTACACGACATGTCTTCAGTTAAAATTGTAAGACCCATGTTCTCTCCTACACAGCATGTAGTAAAAATTACATGGTGTGTATTCTTGGTTTTTCTAGACAGTAAGCCTCAGAAACTACTCTGGAGCCTCCTTTTCTTTAATTTCAAGCATCAGTATTCCAAATTACGATCCGTGGGGGCCCATACTCCCCATGAACCAATGTTTAGCACCCAACCATTCATATTATAACACAAAAAGAATCCAAAAGGTTGGATCATGATCCGCTAAATTCCGGTCCAAGAGAGCCTATACTTCTTAGGAACCAATGTTCTACATTTATAAACCCAACTGTAACATGTACCAATACCCTATCAATAGTAGACATATCAATCAAGGTACCTATCCCAACAAAATTCATTTTCTAGCACAACATCTATCACAACAACATGAAATTTATAATTCACCTACATGGTATGGAAACTATGCATGTCATGTGATTCTAACATGTGCCTAAATGATGCATGAGATGGCATACCCTCTTCTCATCAGGATGCAACTAAATAGAACCCAAGTATAAAAATATAAACATCACACCACAAGTGCATCACCCAATGGTGAAAATCAAATAAATTGTAATAATCATAAATAAAAAATCACAATTTAATTCAAGGCAATATAGCATTTACCTGTACATGGGGTAGCTACACCCATGAATGGTTTATTACCGAATCTCATAACAATCTATCTCCTTCTATCGTCACCAAATAATTAAGTAACTCAGAGAAAATAAAACGCTCTGATACAACTTTGTAACGTCCTGGATCTGAGTGCCACACAATGGGTGCCTCAAACCTGGTTGGTCACATGACTTCAAGAGCATTTCCCCAAATGCCAGAGGCTTCCGACTAGTAGTGAGGGCCTAGGACTGATAGTGGGGAAACTGTGCCTTCATTTTTCAAAGTGTAGCACAGCGGAAATATATAAACATACAAAAGAAGAATTAGTAAAAAATATACACCTGAAATAGAAAATGGAACTGAAGTAAAAGGCTATCATTAGTCATATATATGATGATGATGAAACATGTCTCTAATATAAGAAAGAAGTTAAAACAGAATACACTGTTATCTAATATAATATAGAAAAAGCTACAAAGTAAAACAAAACAAAACCCAAAGCAGTGCAATAGGAACTCAACAGCATTACAAGCATCAACTCTATCTTATGCTCTCCTACTCCTCTACAACAATCATGTAACTATGTAGGGACCCTTACCCTTATCGACACCTACAATAATATAATCTCTTTGGGCCCAAGACATGACCTAGACAAGGTGTGAGAAATAAATCCCGATAGGGAACCACCAAAGGCTCATGTCCAACTGTCGGTGAAAATGTGCAATAGCAGTGTGCAATAATGAAATGCAGTAAACTAGGAAGTACTCAAATGTAAACATCCTTACTTTTTATATTTCCATTTTAATAATTACTTAGAAATTCAATATAATAAATCACCATAGTGAATATTCAAATTAAACATTGTCCTCTGATATGAAAATCATTGCCCTTAGGAAAATAGAAATGAAACCCTCAGGTGACTGCCCCCAGGCATAATGAATATTTTCCTCAAGAATACAATATCTCTCCCTCAGGCTCAGAAGCTACTACCCTCAGGCATAAGAAATGTTTCCCTCAGGCTAAACAGAACCTTTCCCTCATGCTAAAAATACGTTTCCCTCCATACTATGAAACGTTCCCCCCAGGATAAACAAAAACTGACCCTCAGGCTAAACAAACCTTTCCCTTAGGTAAATCAAAATACCACCATCAGGATAAACAAAGGAAAAGAAAGTAACCGGGCCCAACCCAACGCATAAAAAAATTATATATGTTTCCTCTCAAGAAAACTCAAAATATGCAATAATCATAGCATACCCATGTGTATCCTAAGAAAAATGCTAATCAAGGGGAACTCACCCTCGATATGGCCCTAGATGTAACACCCCATGATTTCATATTTCATAATTTCTTCAAAGTAATTCAATAACTTTCACTACACGCAACAACAAGTTCTAGTACACCACAACGTACCAAAGTAGCCGTTCAAAAGTGGTTATGAATATTATTAACCGAATTTTAAAATTTATATAATCCTTATATTTTATAATCCATATTATGAGTTTCTTAGACATAATTTTAGAACAAATATTTTTTTTTCAGATAAAAGAAGTATTTTTTTAAAAATGCAATTTTACTGCCTTTTAATGGTGTACCCTTTTATAATCCAATATTTGAAACTTTTATGTATTTAATATGAAAAAATAATCCACTTATTTAGAATCTAGACATAATATTTTAGTTTCAATAAATTTTTGGTGTTTTTCTGATAACTTCCATATTTGGGTGAATAGTAAAAAATACTATATTTTAACTGAAAACAACTTTTTTAATAAAAATAATTTGTAGTGTTAAATTATACATTTTAATGGTTTGGAAGTATAAATGGATTATATTTTTAACATTTAGTATAATTTTATTCATTGAAATAATATCAATTTTAAGTTGAACATAAACAAGTATCAATCTTTTGTTAATTATTATTTCTTAAAAACACACTTTTTTGGTTTTGACAATGGAAAATAATTTTAAATTAATAAATGAAACTTCTTTGTTTTGAATTTGGTAAATTAGACTTAATTTTTAAATTCATAATTTCAAACTTATCTTAGGGATCAATTTTGGTATTTTTCTAAAAACTTTCAATTTTTTATGAATAGTGATAAACGCTGAGTTATTGGTTAAAACAAACATTTAGTTAAATAATTATTAATTTTATTTAAATTTATTTTAGTTCAAAATAGATACATAATACCTACAAATGTTCAATGTCATTCATTGGAGTCATTTTGTAATAATATTAGGTATATAAAATTTTATTGAACTTTTCATTGTCTTTTACCCACCTCCTAGGAGCATTTGCAAATTTACATAAAACATAATTTTACCACTTATGTGAGTTGAATTTCAAAAATCCAAGAGACACAGTTGATATTAGTAAGTAAAATTTTGTTCAACATGATGGAAATAATTTTTGGTGAATACTAACTTTTTACTTTTATTTACCCCGGTTAAAAGTAAATAGGGTGTTTAAGGGTTAAAATGATTTTATTATTACTCTAACACATGTCATAATTATGTGGGATAAGTATAATTTGACCAAAAAAACATTAGAAATCAAATATGAACCTATTTGGTCTGCTTGGATTAGATTTGGACATTTATTATTATTTAATTCAAAGAAGATTCAAAAGAGTTAAAATCATAGTACAATAACTGAAACATTATTTATGTAGTGTTACACATAAGTAGAATTCGACTATAAATATTTATTATGAATCTAAAAATATTTCCTACATAATGGTATTTTATTTATATTTTTTAGACATTAAATAATTTATTTTATTTATGACACAATGATGATGCAGTAATTACCTAATTAATGAAATATTAAAATAATTGATATTATAAATATCCACATAAATGTAATTTGATACTTTTTATGAATTTATATAATTTTATAGGTTAATAGTACATATTAGGGTTGGTTAGATGAATTGTTTTTGAAGTAATAATGTTGTTCTGAATTTAGAAAAAACAACATACCAAATAATGTCAAAATTGACATAAAGGAGTTTAAACAAAAATATTATATTATTAATTGATATTCTATTCAAAAAAATATTAGGATTGGCCAAAAGACTTATATAATTGTAGGTGTATCATTAATGAACCACTTGGGGTTCTCTTGGAAGTATATTGTATGTTTATTAACCATACAATATAAAAATACAATGAGACATTGTAATTGTCAAACTATTTAACTAAGAGTTAAATCTAAATGATAAGGTTAATATAGTGACCTAAACCTATCTAAAACATATTGGTTATGTGGTTTTTGACCCATCCCCACCTTATAATTTAAGCCATTATAATATGAAAATAATTTTTTTATAAAATAATATTTCTAGCTTTTCCTAAGGTGCCCCTCACCCCTCTTATAAAATGGCACTCCCCCTTCTCTCTAATTCACACAATCAAAGCCATTGGGCTCTGCTAAAACATGCCCAAATACCCTCTCAACTATCTTACCTTCATCCTAGAGTCCATCCTTTGGCCAAACTGCCAATATATGAAGCCCTTTTGATCAAATCGAAAGGAAGAACCCGAAAAAGAGGTAAATATTTCATCACATATTTTAAGTTCTTTCCTTCTTCCACATCATCTTTCTTTGTTGTTTACATTCTAAAATAATAACTTCATTATATTATATATAATATGATGTTATTATAGAAATGGTAAAACCATATTCATAATTCTATCCATCCTATAAATGACAAAGTCACCATACTTGCATACGTACAGATTACCATCTCTACGTCGTGGTGTAGTTTGTTATTCAAACACTTAATTATTTGGATGGGTATAATAATGAGTATAAATAATGTAAATAATAAATATAACAGGTTAATGATTCTGTATATATGATATAATATCCAATTACATACGATTTCCCCATCAATGTAATGATATAGTCGCTCATGCGTACGTACAGATTACCGTCTCCACGACGTGATGAGATTCATTTTTACGTTCACCATTCAACGATGATTATAAAATATATATATCATTAACAAGTATGTAATATATGAAATAATAATTCTACCAGAGATATATATTTTTATATTTGCATGTACTTACATATATCTTATTCACTTTGTTCTGTTCAATACGATATGAAAACAGAAACAACGTTTATGTATTCGTACGGACTACCGTCTCCATAAATGGTGTTTTCCATTTAATATATATGTGTATTATACATATTTATAGTCAAAATAAATATGATATATAAATCAGGTTTTATATTCTGGAATTATTTAAATCTTGATCTAAGTGATACAATCAAGAGTAACAAGTTAAAACATGTACGATAAATAAAGATATTATTACCCGAAATGTTAATTTAACATGGAAATTATTATTAAATGGGTAGTATAAAGTCATAAATGAATAATTAATGTTAAAAAAAATATTAATATGGTTCTGGTATAGTTTAATAACATTATACAGTCTTCATATAGGAGGTTAAACATGCCCTCGACTAATGGAAGGTGCAAGGTAAGAGTTAATTTTACAGTCTATTCATTATCCGAGGTTGTTTTTATGTAAGTATCTACTGGGACATATATATTATCCATGTCCATGATTCATGAAATTTTTCAAAGGGATTATTCTAAGAGATTTTTTTTAATAAATCATCATTTAATTTTTTTTAAATATTTATTCAACTAAATCATTCTCATTAATGTCCATGTTCTCAAAATGGGTTTTAAGGATTATCTATATGAACATTAATGTTTTTAAAATGTTAATTCCGTTCAAAAGTTTCAAAGTGGTATGGGACACTTTGATTCAAAAATTTCATAAAAATTATTACTTTTTAAATTGAATGACATTTAAATGTTTTCATGAAAAAATGGATATTTCTCTAAAAGAGTTTTACAAATCATTTTCATCTATGTCAACATCCTTTGAAGTATTTTAAACTTGTTTGAAGTTGATTTATAATGATACAAATCTTCCATATTTTATTGAAGGTTTTGTGATATATTTGACTATGGATGTGTTATTTTTATACCATTCATGGATTATGGATAAAGTATTGACATTTCATATGCTAGTTTTAATATGAATGTTTAGGTTTAAACCTTTTCATATGAGAAATGTATTGGACGTAGTATGTGATGGGTGGAGCCTGCTATATATCCTTGATGCATCGGTAGGTCTCATGAGACAAGAAGACATGGAAATGGACAATGTCATCCCCAATATTATATATGGTTTTTTAGGAGCCCTTAATCATTTTTAGACGTCTTGGATAAGGCCTTGAAAAAATGTTTCAAAATTTCCGACATTATACATTCCCTCATTATGAAAATAATTTTGATGGTTCATGTGGTCACTAGACGAGTAGAATACCCATGATTATGTTTTATAATGACATTATTTTCTCAGCTCATATTCCTTCCATAAAAGTATTAATGATTATTATTTTTAAAGACATGTGGTTTTAATTATTCACCATGCTTAATATTTATGTTAGCTTCCACTATATTGCTTACCCTTATTGAGAATTTGAGCTCAAACCTTTCTTATGTTTCATTTTACAATGATATTATGAAGTCAGTTTTTAGTGACTAGCATGCATAATCTAGGAGGCTTGGATGTTCCTAATGGAATAAATTCATGTTGTATTTCTTTATATGTTGTAATGTTGAACTCATGTATGTAATCTATTTTGAAATACTTATAAACTAATAAATCATTCGGGACTTGATTCCTTGTAATCATGTCAATGTTATGTAATAATGCAACAACTCTCAGTAATAAGGGTCATGGCATTACAGTTGGAATGAAAGGATGTTTAGAAATAAACTTGGAAACTATATTTAGATAAACTATGATTAGAGAAAATTACCCAAAGACATCCATTGAGGATTAATATAGAATAATTTCCTATAATTTTGGTACTGTAGAGATTTTGTGAGTTTTACAAGCAATACATCCCTGTCTGGATACGAGCAGGTGGAGGTGGATCTGCCATAGATGTACCTAGGGGTAAAACCCAAAGACACCGCTTTGAGCTATAATCAAACATTAACTGGTGCCCAAAAACCGGTCTTACTGCATACTTGGTTACGACACTCTGGGGTGATTGATTAGGATAATTCAAATTTTCATTACAATCCATTTTGAAGGATTTAGGATTAAATACTTTCTTAGAGAAAACATTTTTATGAATATGGATTTTATCCATAAACTGTTCAATTTACCTTAGGTATTTTACAATTTTGGAATTATGAATTGCGATTCATAAACTTACCTAATATACGCCATTGTTATGAAATGACTCCTAGTAGAAGGAATGAGAACTCCAACAATACGTATGATCAAAAAAGTAAGAAGGATCATATCTCTCATGGTATTAAGACAACATTTAAATGGGATATCGTCTCCCACATATTCTCAACATGTGAAGAAATAGTATCATTTTTTAATAAGATAAGTAAAGATTTATCGGTGTCCTATGGATTTGAGGGGATTGTGTGTTTTTAATAAGTGTGGAAAAAAGGACACAATGTATGTGATTGAAAGGGTAATAAAAAGGTTTCAAATATAAAATGTGTCATCTATATGGAGTTGCGACACTACATGAATCAATGTCCCAGTCAATAGAGTATACCTCAAATGATTATATTGGATAATAATAAAATTATGATTCTACCGTAGATGAAGAGGAATGACTGGGGTTATTATGTTGTTATTAAAGGATTATTTCATTATAGTTTTGAATCAATGATATAATAGTTATATGAATTATGGAAATAAATAAGGATTGTACTGCAATACTATCTCACTGAGGATTTGAGATTATATGGTTCTATGAAAAGTGACTCAACAACCACTTAATTTTTTTTGAAAATACATGGTTGGAGGAAAGATAAACCTTAATATAGTCTTGATACTGAGGTAGTAATTTTGGAATAAGATATGGTTGATTTGGAGAAATTATATTGGATATTCTTTAATACCTTGGAACTGATTAATGGTTTGTTTATTTTATCATTGTTGGAGTATTCAAATTTTTTGGATATAAGGAATATATCTAGCATTATATAAGGAATATAGGAGAATGAATGTAATCAATAAGGTTTTATGGTAATTCAGAGGGTTGCTGTATTTTAAAAGAATACATGATGATGGTATTCACAAGTTATTATGAGGAAAAAAATGATCTTCATTATGTTTAACTTATAAAATTTTGGACTGAGAGTTGGATATAAGTATTTTGGGTAGGTCTAAAAGTCAGAATGGATTAAGTTTGAGATTGGATACTATTGTTAATCTTATTTTTGGATTGTTATAAAGAGGACAACCCAGAGTTCGAACGACAACTAGTAGCGCCCGACAATGCTATGAAACTTGAATCCACAACTGAAGAGTGACAAGGGTGCATCCCCTATGACTGGACTACGTGATGTACTAGTTTGTATAATTTGGTTTTTAATTAGTCTTAAAAATGAATTATAAATTCATTATTTTTGGAATCCTATATGATTATGATAAAGAAAATATTTTTTCAAAATCTTTTTAAGTGAAAGATGAGGTTGTGGTAGGAATTAGTTGAAGGATGAAACTATTCATGATAAATATATATATATATATATATACACACAATTTTTCCTTCTTATTAAGACAAAATTTTATTAACCCAATTTCTGATGTGGGTTCTCCCACAAAGGTATTTTCTATTTTCAACCTTTTATTTTTGAAGAACAATTTCAAATTGTGAGGATTCAATTTATTAAAGGAGGGAATAATGTAACACCCAAGATTTCATAGAATGTTATTTCTTCAAAATAATTCAATAACATGCACTACACATAACACCGAGTTCTAGCACACCACGACATACCAAACTAGATTCTCAAAAGTGGTTATGAATACTATTAACTGAATTTATAACCTTATATAATCCTTATCATTTTAGAATCCATATTATGATTTTTTAGACATAATGCAAAAAAATTCATTTTTTTCAGATAAAAGAAGTATTTTTCAAAAAATAAAATTTTACTGCCTTTTAATGGTGAAAACTTTTAAAATCAAAAATTTCAAACTTTTATATAATCAATTTGACAAAATAAACTTCGAATTTTGAATCTATACCTAAGAATTTAGTTTTAATAAATTTTTGCTGTTTTTCTGATAACTTTCATATTTGGGTGAATAAAAAAAAATACTATATTTTTACTGTAAAAAACTTTTTTAATCAAAATAATTTGAAGTGTTAAATTATACATTTTAATGGTTTGGATGTATAAATAGATTATATTTTTACCTTTTAGTCCAATTTTATTCATTGGAAATAATTTCACTTTGAAATTTAACAGAAACAAGTAACATCCTTTTGTATGTTATTATTTCTTAAAAACATGTTTTTTAGTTTTTACAACGGGACTTATTTTTAAATTAATAAATGAATCTTATATGTTTTGAATTTGGTAAAATAGACTTAATTTTTTAATTCAGAATATCACAATTAGCTTAGGGTTAAATTTGGGTATTTTTCTAAAAACTTTCAATTTTTGATGAATTGTCAAAAACACTGAGTTATGGGTTAAAAATGAATTTTTATTTAAATAATTATTTATTTATTTTAAATTTAATTTAGGTTAAAATAGATAAATTATACCAATATATGTTCAATGTAATTCATAGGAGTCTTTTGGTAATAATATCAGGTAAATATAATTTTATTTAACTTTTCACCATCTTTTACTCACCTCCTAAGAGCATTTGCAAATTTACATAAAACATAATTTTACCGCTTCTGTGAGTTGAATTTCAAAACTCCAAGAGACATGGTTGATATTAGTATGTTATATGTGGTTCTATAAGACTAAAATAATTTTTGATGAATCGTAACTTTTTACTTTTATTTACCACTGTTAAAATTAAATACGGTAATTAAGGGAAAAATGATATTATTATTACCCTAAAACATGTAATAATTCTATTATATGAGTATAATTCGACCAAAAAAAACCTTAGGAATAAAATATAATCCTTTTTGTTCCACGTGGAATAGATTAGAACATTTATTATTATTTTATTCAAAGAAGAGTTAAAAAGTTGAAATCAATGTTTAATAACTATAACGTGTTTAATATAGGGTTACTCATAAGATAAATTGGACTATAAATATTCATGTGAAGGCTAAAACGATTTTCTACATAATAGTATTTTTTTCATATTTCTTAGATTTTAAATAATTTAATTTATTTATGACAGAATGATGATGCAGTAATTACATAATTAATGAAATGTTAAAATAATTGATATTATAAATATCCAAATAAATGTAATTTGAGGATTTTTATGAATTAAACTAATTTTATAGGTTAATATGACATCTTAGGTTAGGTTATATTAATTTTTTTTGAAGTAATAATTCTATTATTAATTTAGAAAAAACCAAATACCAAATAGTGTCAAAATTGACATAAAAGTTTTTTAAAAGAAATATTATATTATTAATTGATATTATATTCCTAAAAATCTATGGTTCGGCCAAAATTATTATATAATGATAGGTGTATCATTAATGAACCTCTTGGGGATCTCTTGTAAGTATATAGTTTGTTTATTAACCATATAATATAAAAATACAAAGAGACATGGTAAATGTCAAACTATTTAACTAAGAGTTAAATATCAATGATAAGGTTAACATAGTGACCCAAACCTACATAAAACCTATTTTTTGAGTGGTTTTAGACCCACAACCACATTATCCTTTAAATTATCCATTTTGGAACCATTAAAAATGGAATTTAATTTTATTATAAAATAATATTTCTAGCTTTTCCTAAGGTTCCCCTCACCCCTCTTATAAAATGTAACTCACCCTTCTCTCTAATTCACACCTTAAATTCCATTTTGCTCCACCTAAACTTATAAAAATACCATCTAAACTATCATAACTTCATCCTATAGGCCTTAAACTTGTCAAAAATCCAACTTAAGGAACCCTTTTGATAAAATAAAAGGGAAGAACCCAAAAAAGATGTAAATATTTCGTCACATCTTTCAAGTTCATTCCTTCTTCCACTTACTCTTTACTTGTTGCTTCCATTATAAAATAATAACTTTAGTATATTATATATAATTTGATGTTATTATAGAAATTGTACAACCATATTCATTATTAAATCCATCGTATAAATGACAATGTCACCATACGTGCGTACGCATGGATTTCCGTCTCCACGTCATGGTGTAGTTTGATATTCAAACACTTCATTATTTTTATGGGTATAATAATGAGTATAACTGATGTAAATAATAAATATAACATGTTAATGATTTTTTATATATTATATAACATTCAGTTACATACTATTTATCCCTAAATATAATGATATTTTTTCTTGTGCGTACGTACGGATTATCGTCTCCACGACGTGATGGGATTAATATCCACGTTCACCATTCAATGATGATTATAATATATATATATATATATCATTAATAAGTATGTAATATATGACATAATAATTCTACTGAATATATTTTTGTGTGTGTGTGTGTACTTACATATATCTTTTTCACTTAGTTCCGTTCAATATGATATGAAAATAGAAACATCGTTTATGTGTACGTACGGACTACCATCTCCATAAACGGTGATTTAAATTTCATATATAACAATATTATACATATTTATATTCTAAATATATGTGATTTATAAATCATTTTTTATATTCTGGATGTTTTTAAATCTTGATCTAATTGATACAATCAAGAGTATCAAGTTAAAACATGCACGATAAAGAAAGCGGTTATTAACAGAATTGTTAATTTTACAAGGAAATTATTACTAAATGGGAAGTATAAAGTCATAAATGAATCATGTATGATATTATAAAAATTAATAATGATCTAGTATAGTTTAAAAACATACTATTGTATTCATACTGGAGGTTAAACGTACCATCGACTAAAATAATGTGCAAGGTAAGAGTTAATTTCACTATCTCTTTATTATCTGAGGTTGTTTTTATGTAAGTATATACTGGGACATATTTATTATCCATGTCTATGTTTCATGAAAGAGTTTTAAAAGGGATTCTTTTAATGTATTTTTTTTTACTAAAACATCATTTTAAATGTTTTACATTTTTATTCAACTAAATCATTCTCATTAATGTGCATGTTTTCAAAATTGTTTTTAAGGATTTATTTATATGGATAAGAATGTTTTTAAAATGTTTATTCCTTTAAAAAGTTTCATAGTGGCATCAAACACATTGATTAAAAAATTTCTCAAAATGGATTCTTTTTTAAATTATATTACTTTTTAAGGTTTTTATGAATAATGCATATTTCTCCCAAAGAGTTTTAGAAATAATTTTCATCTATGTTAACATCCTTTGATGGATTTTATTCTTGTTTGAAGTTGATTTATTATGATAAAAACCTTCCATATTGTATTAATGTTTTTGTGATATGTTTGAAAGTGGATGTGTTATTTTTTAACCATTCCTGGTTTATAGATAATGTATTGACATTTCGTATGCATTTTTCAATATGAATGTTTATGTTTAAACCTTTTTCATATGAGGAATGCATTGGACATAGTAAGTGATGGGTGGAGCCTTCTATATCTCTTTGATGCATCATTTTGTCTCATGAGACAACTAGACGTTGAATTGGCGGAGGCCTTTCCCAATTTGATATATGGTTTTGGCTGAGGCCTTAATCATTTTTAAATGTCTTGACAGAGGCCTTAAAAAAATGTTTCAGAATGTCTGGCATTATAAATTCTCCCATTATGAAATTAATATTCATGGTTCATGTGGTCATTTGACTAGTAGAATACCCATGATTATGTTTTATTATGGCATTATTTACTCAGCTCATATTCCTGACATAAAATTATTCATGTTTCTTGTTTGTAAATGCACATGGTTTCAATTATTCACCATGATTTATATTTATGTTATCTTCCGCTGTATTTATTTCTTTTACTGAGTGTTTGATATCACCCCTTTCTTATGTTTCATTTTCCCAGGACATGAAGAAGATAGTTATGAGTGACTTCAAGGAATAATCTAGGATTCTTGGATGTTTCTAATGGAATAAATTCGTGTTGTATTACTTTTCAAGTTGTAAAGTTGAAATTATGTATGTAATCTAATTTCCAAGACTGCTAAACTGTTCGATCCTTTGGGATATGATTTCATGTAATCATGACAATGTTATGTAATAATGCACCGACTCTAGGTAACTAGGGTAGGGGTGTTACACTAAATCAACTCAATGATCTCAAAAAACAGTTTATACTTATTCATTAGATTACCCATGCAGTTTTAGGTATCTCAAAAGTCAAGGCCTCATCCACACGACACCCTGAACAAGGGAGCATGAACCAACTGTACACAAAATCAACACGATAGTTGGAATTAAACACAAAACCACCTACCTCGATCTCATCTGATCGATATATGTGAAAGGTGCCTCCCGAAACGACCAAGAATGGCATAGATATAAGATAAACATTTACTGGTTCAAACCTAAAAAACTTCCCTTAGGGAAATAATTGGAATGAAAGACTCATGGAGAGGGAAGATCTTACCCAGACTGGTCAAATGTGATCGACGGTGAAAGAAACAGAGTTTGGGTGAGAAATCGAGAGCTCCTCCAAGCCTCAACCTCCTCTCCTAAAGCTGTGGTGAGTTCTCTACCTCCTCTGCTAAATGAGAAGTTTGATGCATATTTTTAATGAAAAACATAACTACAGGGCATGTACTTATCAAGTACACGACATATACTGTTCTTTTTAACTGTTCATCTGGTGGTTACATTCCACCTCCTTACTATTCATCTGCCGACTGATTACATAGCTTGTATTACAATGTACACGACATATTCTACCATTCTTCTGGCGGCTACTTCCACCACCTTACTATTCATCTACCGACTAATTACACGACACGTATTACTATGTACACAGTGTGTGCTATCATTCTTCTGGTGGCTACATCCACTGCCTTACTGTTCACTTGCTGTCTAATTACACGATGTGTGTTACTATGTACATGGCGTGTAGTTAGTTTTTAAACCCTTAATTGCCTAAAATCCTACACGCCTTGTATTATCATTCCACAAGGCCAAAGTACACGGCGTGTGTAAAAATTTACACTACGTGTACCTATAACTATATGATTTTCTCCACATTTCTCTTGTTTTCTTAAAAACACATAATGAAAAATGAAAAGAAGAAAACCGTACCTCAAGAATAAGAACTGGGTTATTACATTAAACCTCACCATACAAGTCATTAAAGGATCTTATTTGGGGTACTATTAATTTTATGAATTTGAGTTCCTTTATCTTGACTGTTATGCATCATAGAGAAAGAAGTATGTGATATATGTAATTAACACATGCTAGTTGTGGGGTGTGTAAAAATAAATTATTTACTAATTCAAAATGTAATATAGTAGTCAAAATAAGCTTTCTTTAGATAAGAGTGTGCCATAATAACATTTTTCACATTGAATTAGAGGAAATAGTATCTATTTTTTAAATGTTTTGATTTTGAAAACACAAGAAAAAAATGAAATAAAACAATGAAATAAAGTAAAAAATTAAAAAAATTAACAAATAAAGTGATTGAAATAATTGATATGAGTTGTGTGATCGAGTTAGGATTGATATTCCAAATGAAATGATACTATAGTTATAATTTATCCAATCCACTTTTTCTTAGTTGTTTAACATGATATTTCACAACTACTTCCTCTCAATCCATGCTGAAATGGTGATGGTGACAATATCCTTTCCAAAATATCATATTGGTTATCCGTACTTCAAATGTATGATAGAGTTTAGAGAAAAACACAATTGACTTGGGTAATATATGATCGGGTTTTGTTTATCACAAAGAGTAAAGAGTATCTATTACCCTTCCCACACATATTGATGATTTTTTAGTACTTGACCACTAATCCATGGTCTATTCCATCATGTATAAACTGTAACCTATTTGAGGGGGGAAATTATCATCGAACAAATAAAAATAAATAATAGAATATAAAACCAAATAGAATAATACATGACAATAAAAACTATTATTACAAATTGAAACCAACTTCACAAATATGGAAAAATATTCTATACCATGATGTTTAGGAACTCACGATTTACATAAATAAAACAACCCCTTAGCACTATGAATTTTTACCCTCCATGTGAAGTGTACCCATTAATTAGGGGGAATAAAATATAATTAGAAAACATTGAATAAAAGAGGAAAAATAAAAGAAGAAAATCAATTTTTTTTGAATATGTACAATAATAGTATTATCTATTTATTACCACATTAATCCCCATAGTTTCCATGGTTCCTTCATAATGTTGTTCAATATTTAGATTCTTATTTTACATAAAAATTTATAAGCTTTTTGAAATTTATACAAAAAGTTCTTCTCAAATTAGTCAAGAATTTATTTTTGGCTAAAGAGAACCTTCATCTTCATCCAAAATTTTTACATTCAATGAATTAATTAATGGGATAATTCTTCAATGAAATTTATTATGAATTTGATAATTCATGTTGTATTTAAATTATAGTTGGAATCACTCTATTGGGAGCTATGTACCCATATTTATGACTTATTTAATGGGAATGGTTCCATTCTATCATCCATAAATATTTTTTCAACTTTATTGATTTGTTGTGGACTGTTACGATTGAAATAACCTCTATGTACCTCAGAAGGCATTGAATCCCATAAAAAAATGAATCCTAAAAAAATTAACAAACCTTTTGGATATCATTTTAAAAGTATATGATTGAAATGTAGTAGTGAAGGAAAACTGCTAAAAAACCAAAATTATTTACTTTTCACATTTT
The DNA here is from genome assembly GCA_963277665.1 of Viscum album. Taxonomy (NCBI): domain Eukaryota; kingdom Viridiplantae; phylum Streptophyta; class Magnoliopsida; order Santalales; family Viscaceae; genus Viscum; species Viscum album. Next base: position 333,433,495 of record OY728134.1, read on the forward strand.
ATACAAAATTCTATAAAAAAATAATGCAAATAATCTCAAACTGTTACATTGGAAGGGATTAAATAATTGAAATGAAAATTATAAAATTAAAATATTACATCTATTAATCCCCCCATAGATATAACTTAGACTCTGAGATATGTAAGCCTCAATATAATATCAAAACAAATTCAAATCTTATACTCATCAGATCAACAAATTTTAAAACAAGAAACAAAATATATCATGAATCCTAAAAAATCGTCATTTTATATTCTCCATTAAAATCATTCAATCCATTTTCCACTTCTTTTCTCCTCCGATTTACACAACACACCTACCTCCCATGAATTTCCCTTCATCTCACAAATATTAATTTTAAATAAGGATTTTCTCATCCAAACACATACAAGAGTCACACTAGGCTTGTTAAAATTGTACAACTCCACCCGATATGATTCATGGACATGTGCATATCATAAGAAAATTTTAAGGTTGTTTAGTGAATTTCAGTTGGAATGACTAAGATGTTAGAAATTATAGGGCTAAATTAGGGGGGATTTGATCTTTTGAATAAAAATTGAATGATTCTAGTTTTCATTAAAGGATTCCTCATAACTCCACATAACATAACACCATCTCCATAAAAATATCAGAAAAATTCATGGAAATCTCATACATTATATAATTCTTCATATTTACCCCAATAATTATTCACTAAAATTCTGGATTATTTTTTTCCAAATCTCCAGAAAGGAAAAATTAATTTTCTCAACATAACCAAAAAAGAATAATTTTTTTTCTTTAAATCTCAAAAAATGTATATTCTTTTATCATGAATTCTATAGAATGGCACATATTTTGATATAATGTCTTTTTATTCTACAAAAACATCTAATAGAATTTATTTTTACCTACCAAAGTATCTCTAAAAGAAGTATCACAATATAAGACCCCCCACACACACTTGTGATAAAATATATCTTGAATTATTTACTTTATAAGTAAGTTGAATGAGTAAAATTATCATGAAATGTGGATAACATCATAGGTTGTTCATAGATTATATAGGATAAAATGATTAAATATAAATGGATGGATTGAATAAAAATGATCCTCTTGAAAAGGTAACTATAAAACTAATTAAATTGATAAATAATTTTAAATCCAAGTACCTAAAACCCAAAGTTTTGATAGGAACAAATCAATATCTTGTTAGAAAAATAATGGTGGGGTTCTTTCAAAAATGAGGTGAATGTAATGTATATGAAAAATAGGTTTCTTAAGTGTTATAGGAAAGTGATTTTAATGATAAAAAATATGAGATGTGCCATGGGATTCAAAGATAAGAAAAATTTTCATGAAATTATCAATGATTTAATCTGGAAATAGAGTAATTTTCATCATTAATTTAATCTTGGTTTCATGGGATAAATTAGTTTGCTCATTATCATGGGTTTTAAAAATGAAAAAAAGAATCATTTGTGCTTAGATGTTTTAGAAACACAAAAGAATATAATAATTATCAAACAATACTTTTATGAAAATAATCATTTATCGAAAATAGAAATTAAAAAATATTAAACATAAAACATTCCCTCCCCACAAATAAATGATAAATTGATCTCAGTATATACAAGTATATATATCATGAAATAAAATTATTAATTTAATCAAATCATGAAAGTTTTATTGAGAGGTAAAAAGTGACTTAATGGAAATGAAACATTTTATTGATCTCATAATTGATTATATCAAAAAACCAATAAGAAAAAGAAAAAAAGACAAGATAATATGTTTATTAAAATAATATAAAATTTATTGGGAATTATAATATAAGGATAAATGCTGGTTTAATCCCTCAAGTGGGCCATGGGTCTTGACTAACTCTAGATGTAATGTTCTAGTTGGACATCCCCAATATGATGGTGGATTGATATTATTTGAGATGATCCACTAGTAGTTCATCTTTACTACTTACACTTCATCCATTTTTAAGGACTCTAACAACATAGTAGACCAAATCCACCCCATTACAATGAGAAAAACATACATGGTGTGTGTAGAAGAAATAATGAGTTCCCATATTCCTTTTTTTCCACTTCCTCAATATATTATTAAATATCCAGTTCTTACATTAAGTAGGTTTCATCAATGGATTAATCATAGTGATAGTCATAGTGTAATTATATTTGAACTAAATTAAATCATGAGTAATTAATATAAAATTCTTCACTTCTAATGTGAGGAGCATGTTTCTGGTTTTTCCCCAAGAAATACAACTTAATAACCTTTTATACTCCCTCTAATAAATGTTCAACATGTTTGGGGAGCTCCAAATATTAATCAATAGGTGTATATTACATTTCTTCCTCATCTTCAAAGGAAATACAATTTTTTCCAAATATGAAAATTTAATATAATAAGAAGTGATAATAAATTTAGTTCTAATTAATTATAAGATAATGAGTTCACAAAATGACCATCTCATGGATTTTTTTTCTTCAATTTATTTTTTAATGGAAAGTGCCTCTTGGAGTTGAATTTTTCAGTATATAGGTACGTTTTTAAGATCCTGCATCATCTCTAAAAATGAAACCACTTGGGTGGTTTATTAATATTCTAAAGATGGGGATATGTACCTTGGTGTGGATTCATTTCCTTTTATTTTATAGGAAGGTTATATCGCACCTCATATTAATTTCAGATGTCTCCCAAATCTATTTGATCTCACGTAAGTACTTATTAAGAAAAATATTCTTTATTAATATCCACTAACAATGGTTGATTAAGGCTTAAAGGATACTCTTTGAATTGTATCAAGGTCTCCCCAATAAATTCAATTAAATAATGAGTTGGGAATCCACTTCGACCATTCGCTCAGGTTTAGGTTCTTTCTACTCTTGGGATGTGCATACATATTCATTTATTCATTCCATTTTTCTCTATTGGTACTATATTTCTTCTAAAATACCTTATATTTAATATTTTCTTTGAATTTATTAATCTTGCTTCACCTATTTCATTTCATTAGAAATATTACTAGGAATCATAGAAGAATATTTTTTCACCTTAATAATTTTGGATAAAAGTTCAAGATGTACTCATGTATTTAAATAAATTTTTTGGAGAATCCCCCTAATATTGGGAATTCATGGGAATATTTATGGTATTGAATTAACTCCTTCAATTCCTCCTATATAAATTTTTTTCTCTAAGATCTATTTATCTTTTTTGAAAATAATGGAACACTATCCCTCATAAACTATGGTGAGTTATTTTTTATTATTTTATAATTTGAAAAAGTAAAATATCTAAAATTATATTGTTGGCACTACATACTCAAAAAACATTACATGTTTCGACACATTCCTATTGTGGGGTGTGGAAAATTAAAAAATTTCCTAAGATAAAATATAGTGTAATGGTCATTATAGGTTCTCTCTAGAGGGAAAAATTAAACAATAATTTTCATCACTTTAAATTAGAGGAAAAAGTGGATGTCTTCCTTTTTTTTATTTTTAAAATACAGTAAAACTATGAAATAAAAGAAATAAGTTAAGAAATATGCTGAAAAAATTTAAATAAATGTGATTGAAATTAGGTATATAAGTCTACAGATTCATTTAGGGTCGGTCTTCCAAAATCAATTATATCTTAGTTCCAATTTATCGAATCCTCTTCGTTTAATTAGATTAATGTGAGATTCCAAAATAACTTCCTCTCACTCCCCTATTCCAATGGTGATGGGGAGAATAAAAATTTCCAAAATATTATCTTTCTATAACCACCATTGAATGTGGGAGATATTTTCAATGAATAACATCAATTGAATTAGGAAATACATTGTCCGGTTTTTTTTATCCCAAATAATCAATAGTATCCAATACCCCTGCTGCACATATTATTGATCACTGGGTACTTCACCTCTAAGACATGGAATATTCCATAATATATAAACCATAACCTATTATAGGTATAAAATGATCATTTAACATAGAAAAAACAGCAATAGAATCTAAAAATAAATTTTGTCATACTTGATAATAATAACCACTATTAGATTTGAAATCAACTTCCCTGAAGATTGAAAATATTTTATACCAAAATGTTCAGGAACTGAAGAATTTATAAAATAAAACCAAAAAATACCACAATAATGCTAATATTTATTCATCCATTTTAAGGATATCAATGAATAATGGGGAAAAAAATTTCATTAAAAAACTAAAAATAAAATAATTGGTAAAAAGAAAACAATAAAATCTCTTATTAAGAATTTTTCATCCAAATTTTTGATATTATAATTCATGTAAGACCATTTCAATTCAATAATATTCTTTCTTAAAAGTTGTTCTGAATTTAGTTTTCTATCAAAACCCAAAATTTAAATTCGTTTTGACCCCTTAAAAAGTGGTTATTCTAAATTACTCTAAACACTTTTTCCGGATGAAGAGACCCTTCATATTCCTATAAATTTTCACATTAAATGGATATTTTAATGTGGTCATTTATCCATGATATTTAATGTGAAAATGATACCTCGAGTTATGATAAAATTATAGCTGGGGTAACCACATTTAAAGGTTTTGAGATAGAGTTTTTTAACATTTATTGAGTAGTTTTATATTCAATTTTCATCAAATATTGTTAAAATTTACCTATTTTTTTGTCTTCTTTAAGTTATAATGAATTATAGATCCTTATTAAGAATATTAATCACATGAAAAATTAATTATAATAAAAAAATATCAATACTTTTGGATCAATATTGAAAATTTTATGCTCAAAATGCATAAGTGTATTTTTAAATTATATAATAAAAAAAGTCACATTTTAGACCAAAAGTATCCAAAAAGGAATTAATGATGAATATAATCTCAAATTATTACGTTTTGAGTGATTAAATAATTTAGAAAAACACAAAAAATAACGAAATTAGTGTCTCTATCAACCACTGATCCGGGTATTGTTCTTGAGATCATAGGATCAACATAACGAGGATCATTGAGACGTTGAAGATGTCATAATATCTCCATGATAGTACTCAAATATCTACAATTGATGTTCAAATTGAATTTTAAATGTTTTTTGTGTGATATATGGGGATCCTACCTAATCTCCTTTAATAAATGGTCATCAAATGTGAGTTGTTGTCGAACATTCCTTTAAACTGATAATGATTTTTTTTTTATTTTTCTCATGCACAAATTATTCATCTAAGATCACTAGAATTTTTATTGGGTTTATATATCATTAGAGTCATTATAGTTACATCGATCCAATGATATTTTGTTTTTTGATTTCACACCATTCTTCTTCAACTACATTCTATTGTACTAATAATCGGAATCAGAGAAATCACATAATGATTTAAGCTAAGGAAAAATAAAATTTTCACTAAATTCATTTAGATGACATCCCAACGGTCCCATCAGCCCAAATCAGTCATTGATACAATATCATACTTATACCTAAAAACTATATGAGTAGTGGAATATCCATAACATGGAATATGATGAGAGGTATTTGGGATCATTTCTACAAGAAACCTCAAGGGACTTGGAATTATGAATCAATTGTTGATGTCTATTGGGGTTTGATAATACTGTGTACGACATTTAATAAGTTAATTGGTAATGCCTAATCAGTAAGAAAGAAGAAATTAATAATATACTTGTACCTACCTGACCCCAGTTACCCAGAGTTGGTGCGTTATTACATATCATTGTCATGATATAAGGAATCATGTCCCGAATGACTGATCAATGTAGTAGCCTTGGAAATATTAGATACATTCATAATTTTTACATTAAGTAAGGAAATAAAACCTTCAAATTTTTTTCCCCTTTATAAAACACATATATCTATATCCTATCTATATAGGTCATCCGTAAAATTCTTCTTCACATCTTGGGAAAAATATAACATAGAATGGGGTGATCTCAGATACTAAGTGAGGATAAAAATATAAAAGAAACATTCATAAATAAGCATAAACATTTATGTTAATGTATAATAATAAAACAAAATCCATTTAAACATAAAATTCAGTATAATATGGAAAAGGTAAAATCCAATAATTCTATTTACTTATTCACATGGATATTCTACTTGTTTAATAATTACATGAAATATCAATATCCACTTTCATAATGATGGAATGCATAATGCCAGAATTCATAACCACATAGTCAAGGCCTTGTTCCATTACTACAAATAAGATTTTTTCATGGACTTGTTCCAAGACACTAGTTTGTCTCATGAGACCTACTAATGCATCGAGGAGCTATAGCGAGCTCCATCTGTCCCTTACTATGTCCAATGCATTCCACATATGAAAATGTTTAAACATAACATAATCCTTCGTATTAAAACAGTCGTACAAATTGTCAATACATTATCCATAAACCATGATTGGTGAAAAAATAACACATCCATAGGCAAACATATCATAAAATATTCAACATAATATTGATGATATTTATCATAACAAATCAACTTCAAACATGTTTAAAATCCATCAATGGATGTTGACATAGATGAAATGAAAACTATTTGAAATAAATACCATTTTCTATTTTGAAATCATTTAAAAGTCACAAAATTATAAATGAAAACATTTATTTTGAAAATATTCCTATAAGATTGTTTGGGAAGATTTTATGATGATATAATGGTGTAAATTATCTTCACCCACCATATAAGTTAAAAAACGTCATTCTTAACTTCATTTTGTCAAAAAGGTCATAATGTACCATGCTTGGAAAATGATGAAAATATTCATTTCAAAACGTATATGGTAAAATAAGGATATAAATTACATCAACATAGAGTATTGTAGATAGTAAAACTGTTTTGAATTATGTTTTTAAGAAAACACATACGTGGATGATAAAGAGGTCCCATTAGATACTTAGGTATTAACAACATCAGATAAGTAAAGTGATGGTTGAATTAACCCTTACCTTCTACTTTTCCTAGGTTGAGGGTATGTTAACCTCATGTATAATAGATAAATCATTTTTATTAAATTATAAAATTACTATATACATAAATATTATATCAAATATGATTCTATAATATTGAATTTTTAATAATATTTTAGTAGTATCATCGTTTTGGGTGTTAACTGATCCATTTTCTTTTATATGCTCAGTTACGTAAGCCATGTTGTTATAGATAAGATGAATTTTATTCATATCCAGAATTATATTAAGTTCTTAAATATTAAATTTAATCATAAAATAAAAATTATATTTGAATGATTTCAATGGGGAATAAATCTTATCCCGTCTGTGGAGATGGTAATTTTTATGTATGCACGAGCGACAATATCATTATATGTATGGTGAAATCGTATGTCATTGGATTTTATATCAAATATACAGAGTCATTAATATGTTATATTAATTATTTACATCAGTTATAATCATTATTATACTCATCCTAATATTGAAATGTTTGAATAACAAACTACACCACGATGTGGAGACGGTAAGTCGTACGTACGCACGTTTGGTGACTTTGTCACTCATATGATGGATAGATTAATGAATACGGTTGTTACATTTTAATAATAATATAACAGTATATATAAGATACTGGATTAATTATTTTAGAATGAAAACATCAAAGAAATAGGATGTGGATAAAGAAAAGAACTTGAAAGAGGGTGGTGAAATTATTACCTCTACTTCGGGTGTTTCCTTTTTAGTTGATCAAAAGGGATCTTTAGGTTGGATTTATGATCAATGTAAAGACTATAGGTTGATTTGTGGAATGTTGGGAGGGTAATTGGGTAGGGGTAGGCTGAGACAAATGGATTTGGAGGTGTGAAATTAAGATAAGGGGAAGTACCATTTTATAAGAGAGGTGAGGGTAGCTTTCAGAAAAGCTTGAAATATTATTTTACAAAAAAATAATTTTCAGTTTCTAATGGATCCAAAATAATTTATTTCGATGATAAAGTGGGGAAGGGTTGAAAAAATCACAACCAATAGGTTTTAAAAAGGTTTAGGTCCTCATATTAACCTTATTTTTTAGATTTAACTCTTAGTTAAATAGTTTGACATTCACCTTGTCTCATTCTATTTTTATATTATATGGTTAATAAACATACTATAAAAAGCCAAACAAACCCCAAGTGGTTCATTATTAATATATATAACCTTATATATGACCTTTGGATAACCATTATAATTTTATGAACAATATATCAATTATTAATGTAGCACTTGTTTTAAAAACTCCATTATGTCAATTTTGACACTATTTAGTATTTGGTTTTTTTAAAATAAAAATAGCATATTAATTCAAAAAAATTATTTAGTCATCCATAACATGTCATATTAACCTCCAAAATTACTTGTATTTATCAAAAGTCTAATATTAGATTTATTTGGATATTTATAATATCAAATATTTTATTATTTCATTAATAATGTAATTACTGCATAATAATTATGTCATAAAAAATTAAAATATTTAATGTATAAAAATTATAAAAAATATCATTATATACTAATTTTTTTCAGAATCTTAATGAATATTTATAGTCAAATTTATCTCATTTATAACCCTATATTTATAATTATTTTGTTATTAAACATTGAAAATAACACTTTTAACGATTCTTTAAAAAAATAATAATAAATGTTCTAATCTAATACAAATGGACCAAAATGATCATATATTATTCCTATGTTTTTTTTGTTGAATTAAACTTATCTAATAGAATTAGGACATATGTTAGGGTAATTAATATAACATTTTTACCCTTAATTATCCTATTTACATTTAAATGTGGTAAATAAAAGTCAAAAGTTACAATACAAAAAAAATTATTTTCTTCTTATGGAACCACATTTTACCTAATTATGTCAACTCTGTCTCTTTGATCATTTAAATTCGCCTCACTGAAGTGGAAAAATTATGATTTATGCAAATTTGTAAATTCTCCAAGAAGGTGGGTAAGAGATGGTAAAAAGTTTAATAAAGTTTTATATATCTAAAACTATTATTAAATGAATATAATGAATTACATTAAACATATATAGGTATTATGTGTATTTTTTTATCTAAAATAAGTTAAAATTAAATAACTAATTATTAAAATAAATAGTCGGTTTAAAACAATAACTCCGTGTTTTTATCTATTCATCAAAAAATTGAATGCTTTGAGAAAAATACAAAAAATTCACCCTGAGCTAATATTGATATTCCGAATTGAAAAAATAAAGTCCATTTTGAAAATTAAAATTTATAAAATTATAAAAAGTGGGTATTAATATTCATAAGGGCTAGTTTCAAGGGTTATGGTATGTTAAAACTGAAAACTGCGTACAATGCAAGCTACTACATTATTCCAAGAAAAATGTAACATGAATTCAAGGGGTGTTACATTTCTCCTCCTTAAGATAACTTCATCCTCGAAATTTCAAAAATATTACTAAAAAAAATATTCAGGCGGTACATCATTTTAAGTTCATTAGGTTAACACATTACCTATTCCAACTTATGGTTTCTTCATAGAACATTTAGCAGACGATTCATCTGGTTTCTCAGCACATGTTCTCTATTATTGAGAATCCTGAAAGGATCTTCAAAATAACATAGAGCATGTTCTAGTTTAATTTCTTCATAGTTGAGTAATGCCTTGGGTCAAGCATGTATTTTCTCTACAGTGATGCATGTAATACATCATGATCATTGGAGAGACTTGGAGGCTTTACCAAACGATAAGCTACAACTCTATTTCATTCTAGAATTTCAAAAGGTTTGATGTACCTAGGACTCAATTTACACTTCTTACCAATCCATATAACACCCTTCCATGATGATACCTTCAAGTAAACATGGTCTCCTACTTGAAATTCCAAATCCTTCATTTGGTTATTATCATAGCACTTTTTACTACTTTGGGATGCTTTGATGTGGGTTTGGATAACCTTCACCTTTTCCATTTATTCCTCAACAAGTTCTGGGCCTACATGTTTTTCTCCACTAACATCATCATAATATGTTGGTCTGTGACATCTCGTTCTGTATAATGCATCATATGGTTCAATCTGATTACTTGAATAGAGGCTATTATTATAAGAAAATTCTACTTGCGGTAAATATTGATCCCATATACCTTGAAAGTCATTTTTCAAAGATCTCAACATATCTTCTAAGGTTTGAATTGTACGTTCTGATTATCCATCGGTTTGAGGGTTGTAGGAAGTGCTCATGCAATGTTCATTATCTGGGGCCATCTAAAGACTTTTCCAGAATCTGGATGTAAAACAGGGATCATGATAAAAAAAGCGATAGGGGTACACCATGGAGTCTTACAACATCATTAATATATAATCATTCCAGACGTTCAGGTGGTAAATCTTCTCTTATAGCAATAAAATGTGCTTACATGGTATGATGATCAACAATGGCCTCTATTTCATCATTCCTTCTAAGAGTCTTTGGTTGCCCCATGAAATGTCAATCATAATATTATCCCATTTCCACTCATGTATGGGAAGAGGTTACATGACTCTTCCAGGCTGTTGCCTTCGAACTTTCACTTGTTGACAAACTATACATCTTGACACAAAATTAGAAATCTCCCTCTTCATGTTGTCCCACCAAAAATGTTCTTTCAAATCTCTATACTTCTTGGTGAACCCATGATGTGTAGTCAAATTGCAGCTATAAGAATCATCCAACAATTACCTTTTTAGATCAAGTATGTTAGGAACAAAAAATATTCTTCTCAAATTTCAAGATTCTATCTTCATATATGAAGTCACTCAATCTCCCATCGTTAACATCTTTAATTTTCTTTTGAAATTCATCATCATCAGTCTGATAACTTTTTATCATTTTATTTAAAGATGATTTTGCAACCATTTGAAACTTCATTGATGTTTCACCTACCATGGTTATTACCATATCCATCTTTACGAGATCCATGTATATAGGATCATTTTCAACTCTCATCTTGTTCAAAACTCCATGATCCTTTCTGCTCCAAGAAACTACCACCTTATTTGCCTTCCTAGGGTGGTAGTGTATAGTGAAATCATAATACTTGAGTTATTGATGCCATCATAATTTCTTCATGTTGAGTTCTTTCTCTAACAAAATATCTTTCAAACACTTGTGCTCAGTATAAATCTCACACTATTCACCATATAGATAGTGTCTCCATATTTTCTGAGAAAATATTGCAACTGCTAACTCAATATCATGAATATGATAGTTTTTCTCACAAAGTTTTAACTATCATGATGCATAGGAAATAACTCTATCATTCTTCATAAGGAAACAACCAAGCCCGTTTTTTGAAGCATCACTATAAATAACTAATCCATCATTCCCTGATGGCAGAGCCAAGATAAGAGCATTCACTAATCATCGCTTCAGTGCTTCAAAACAATTTTCACACTCTTTTGTCCAAACAAATTTAACCCATCTACGTGTGATCATGGTTAATGGGTTATCCAACTGGGAAAAATTCTAGATGAAACATCGATAATAACCTGCTAAACCAAAAAAAACAGTGTACCTCAATTATACTCATTGGTGCTGACATTTCTTGGATTTCCTAGGTCTTTGAAGCTTCAATAGTGATTCCATCCATAGAAATAATTTTACCAAGAAAAGAAATATATTTAATCCAGAATTCACACGTTCTAAATATCCCATATAATTCATTTCTTCTTATGGATTTCAGAATAGAGCGCAAGTGATTTTCATGATCTTCACAACATTTTGATTATACCAAGATATAATCAATAAATACCACTAAAAATTCATCATGATATTCCTTGAAAACTCTATTCATTATATCCATGAAGAAAAAAGGTGAATTAGTCAATCCAAAAGGCATTACTATAAACTCATAATGCTTGTACCTGGTTCGAAATTCTGTTTTTCGATGGTCTTCCTTCATTACACAAAACTGATGATATCCACATCGAAGTATAATCAATGAAAAATATTTAACTCCATGATGTTGGTCGAATAAATCATCAATGTGAGGTATGTGATACTTGTTCTTTATTGTTATATCATTGATCTCCCTATAGTCACTGAACAACCTCATAGATCCATCTTTCTTCTTAACAAAAAAGACAGGGGCTCCCCATAAAGAAACAATAGGGTGAATAAATATCTTATTACTCAATTACACTAGTTGTTTCTTTAGTTACAGTAATTCCAAAGTGGTTATTCTATAAGGGGTCCTCAATGTGGGCTTTAAACCAGGAATTATATCAATGGAAAACTCAATTTCTCATTCTGGAGGCTGTTCAGGTAAATCCTCTAGAGATACATTAACATATTCTAGAACAATAGGTATGTCCAATATTCCAACATTATTTTCCACAACTTTTGTTATTTAATTATATTTTCCCCAATTATTGAATTTAGTAGAGCTACTGGGGGAGGATCTAGATAAGAATCAGGTGTTGACGTTTACGCTCTAAAGATATGGTATTCTTTATCATCATTGAAAATTGTAACCTTCTTCTTCTAACAAAAAATCTTCACATAATGGCCCAAAATCAAATACATTCCATGGATTATACCAAACACAATCATGTGTATGACAATGATATCGGTAGATAAAGAACATTTTATTCCCAAATGGGAACTTATTCACAAAACATTTTATCAATGATACTTCCATTTGGTGTTTTGTCTGCCAACTCCATTGTTAGGACAAATTTAAAATATCTAAATTTCATTGAAAACTGGGATGATTTGAAATAATGTGATGATCCAGAATCAAATAAAGCATTGGAAAAACATGAGGAATCCATTAAATTACCTACCACCATGTCATTCAAAGCATCAACCTCATCATTAGTGATCACATATGTTTGGATTTTCTCTCTTGGCCTTTTCTGAGGTATGTTCCCTTGGAGGTTAAGAAATTCATTTTCATAACGCCCCCTTTCTCTAAAATTTTATCATTCAACATTGGAAGCCTTTTTTCCCCTTTCAATCACAAGCTTGGTTCACTTTTTCACTACACATGTAACAAAATCCAATTACCTTCATGCAATTACCTATGTGTTTCTTCCCACATTTACCACAGAATGGATATTCAACTTTTCCCTTATTCCCCTTATTTCCATTTCTAGAGTGTTCAATAGATCTCTTTTTCTCTTGCTTTGAATTAAAGTCATAAGACATAGAGAATTTATTTTCTGTCTTGATCGTGCATGAAAAGACAAATTCGTATAATGAGAAGGATTGTGAGATTAATGATTGACAGAGAAATGCTTTTAACCCATCAATGAATCGATCATTCTTACACCATGGGTTACATATATAATCTACTGCATGCCTTGGTAACCAATTAAATTTATCCTCATACTTTGTGACATTCTCATCCTTCTTTTGCCTCAGACTCAAAATTTTATTTTCTATATCCGCTCGATAGTCACGAGAAAATTATTTTTCTTATAAAATATCTTTAATATCCTTCCATTCAATGTTCGATACGTTTTCATATTCCTTTTTTTTAGGATTAAAGACTACCATTGATCTACAACTACCATGAGGCGATAAACTACCATGGAAACTTTTTCCATTTCTCTAATCCACAAAGCTTGCAATATTTTATCTAAGGAATTTATACATTTCTCAGCTACTAATGGATTTGTACTCCCATTAAATGTTCGTGATTTTTTCCTCCTGAATCATTCTAACATTGATCCTCCGCGTTTTGGACCAGGGTGCTCTAAACGAGTTTGGTTCTTATTAATAACCTTAGTGAGTTGTCCCAATATGGTGATAAGCTGATCAGAACAAGTTGCATCACCTCCTCCACTATAATTATCATGAATAGAAGGGAAATCCCTACATGGGTTACGTGGGTTGATACAGTTTCCATTCCTTCCACTAAGAACCATTTCTAAATAGTGGCATACACTAGATTAGTATATTTATCGCAATACATAATTCCAAACTTTTAAAACAAATAACATAAATTGAACAGTTTATGGATATACTCCATAATAATAATAAAAATTTCATTGAGGAACTATATAATTATAAATCCTTCATAATATTTTGTAAGGAAAATGGGAATATCCAATTCATATCCCCTAGGTGTGTCATAACCCAGAGTGCAGCAAGGCCCATTTTCATGCACCGGTTCTCGTTCGAGTCTATCTCAAAGCGGTGTTATCAGGTTTTACCCCTAGTTACATATGTTCTCGAGATGACTCTACCTGCTTGTATCCATAAATGGATGTATTTATTGTAAAACTCTCAAAATCCATACAGTACCAAAATTCTAAGAAGTTATTCTATAAAAATTCTCAAAGTATATCATAGGGTAGTGTTCTCTAATAAGATTTTTTCTAAATCTAGTTTCCATGGTTTGTAGTAAACTTTCCCTGATACTAACTATAACGCCTCAGCCCAAGTTACCCAATGTCGGTTCATTATTACATAAAATTGGAATGATACAAGGAATCATGTCTTAAAATACTGATCAGTTTAATAGCATTGGAAGTAATTGATACATTCATAAGTTTAAAATTTAATTAGGAAATAAAAAAATCGACCACATTTTGTCCCCTTTTGAACACACAGATATCCTAATCCTATCCCTATAGGTCTACCATAAAATACTTCTTCACATCCTCAAAAAAATATAACATAGAAAGGGGTGATATGAGATGCGCAGTAAGGAAAACAATATAGAGGAAACCATAATAAATAAGCATAAATATTTAAGGCAATGTATAATACTATAAAGAAATCCTTTTAAACTTAAACATTTGCATAATATGGAAAAAATAATATGAAATAATTCCAATTATGTATTCACATGGATATTATACTAGTCAAATAATCACAAGCAATATCAATATCCACTTTCATAATGATGAAATGCATAATGAAAAACTTAATAACCCCATAGTTAAGGCCTTGTTCCAAGACTAAAAATAATATTTCTTTAAGGCCTTGTGCCAAGAAACTAGTTTTTTTCATGAGACCTACTGATGCATCGATGAGTTATAGCAGGCTCCACCCATCAATTACTAAGTCCAATTAATTCTTCATGTGAAAAGGTTTAAACATAATATAAACATTCATATTAAAAATATAATAAAATATGTCAATAATTTATCCATAAAACAAGAATGGTGTAAAAATGAAACTTCTATAGTCAAACATATCATAAAACATTCAATACAATATGAAATATTTTTATCATAATAAATAAACTTTAAACAAGTTTAAAATCTCTCAAAGGATGTTGACATAGATGAAATGAATGCAATATTAAATAAATACCTATTTCTATTTTTAAATCATTTAAAAGTCACATAATTATAAAAGAAAACATTTATTTTGAAAATATTATAATAAGATTGCATGGGAAGTTTTTATGATGATATAATGGCATAAAATAGTCTCACCATCCCTATAAGTTAAAAAAAAGACATTCATACCTTAATTTTGTCGAAAAGGTCACAAAGTACTTTGTTTGGAAAATGATGGAAAGATTCATTTCAAGAAATATATGGTCAAATAAGGGTATAAATGACTTTATCCCATAGTATAGTAAATACTAAAAATGTTTTGAATTACATTTTCAATAAAACACAGATGTGTATGATAAATAGGTCCCAGTAGATACAAACGTATAAGGAACCTAAGATGAGTAAAGAGATAATAGAATTACCCTTAACTTGTATATTTCATTGGTCGAGGGTACATTAACTTCTTTTATAATAGTTAAATCATTTTTATTAAATTATTCAATAACTATATCCCTAAATATGATATCAAATATGATCCTCTAATATTGCTTAGTTAATAATATTTTATTAGTATCATCATTTCTAGTGTTAACTGATCTGTTTTCCTTTATATGATCAGTTACGTAAGCCATGTTTGTTATGGATATGATGTATTTTATTCATATGCAGAATGATACTTAGTTCTTAAACATTATTTTTAATCATAAATAGAAAATTATATAAGAATTATTATGACGTGGAATGACTCTAATCGCTTTCTTGGAGACAGTAATTCGTACGTATGCATAAGTGAAAATATCATTATATTGATGGGGAAATCATATGCAATTGGATGTTATATAATATATAAAGAATAATTAACATGGTTTATTTTTCATTTACATTAGTTATAGTCATTATTATAACCATCAATAAAATGAAGTGTTTGAATAATAAACTACACCACGACATGGAGACGGTAAGCCATACGTACACACATATGGTGATTTTATCATTCATATAATGGATAGAATAATGAATATGGTCATACCATTTATATTATAAAATAAAAATACATAGAATAAAACTGATTTATAATTTTAGAATGGAAATAGCATTGAAATAGGAAGTGGAAGAAAAAAAGAACATGAAAGAGGGTGGTGAAATTATTACCGCTTCTTCAAGATTTTCTTTTTGAGTTGATAAAAAGAGATCCTTAGGTTGTATTTATGATCAAAGTTAGGACTATAGGGTGATTTGTGAGAAGCTGGGAGGATATTTGTTCAGGGTTTGGCTGAGCGAAATGGCTTTCGAGTTGTGGGATTATGAGAAGGGGAAGTACCCTTTTATAAGAGTGGTGAGGGTCTGTTTAGAAAAGGTTTGAAATATTATTTTAAAATAAAATCATTTCCAGTTTCTAATGGATTAAAAATGATTTATTTCAATATAATGGAGTTTATGGGTCAAAAAAATCTCAAACAATAGGTTTTAGAAATGCTTAGGTCACCATATTAACCTTATCTTTTAGATTTAACCCTATGTTAAATAGTTTGACATTTACCATGTCTCTTTATATTTTTATATTATATGGTTAATAAAATTACTATAATAAGACAAAATAACCCCAAGTGGTTCATTATTAATATATATAACCTATAATATGTACATTGGACGAACCATATATTTTGAAGAATATTATATCAATTAATAATATAGTATTTTTTTTAAAAAACTCAATTATGTCAATTTTGATAATATCTAGTATTTGGTTTTTGTGAAAATTATAACTTCTTGATTATTTCAAAAAAAAAATCAAACCTAACATATCAAATTAACCTATAAAATATGTTTAATTTATGAAAGGTCTCAAATTACATTTATTTTGTTTTTATAATATCTAATATTTTAATATTTCATTAATAAGGTAATTACTACATAATCATTGTGTCATAAAGAAATTAAATTATTTAATGTATAAAATTTATAAATAAAATACCATTATTTAGTAAATATTTTTATCTTTTTAATTAATATTTATAGTTAAATTTATATTATCTATAACCCAATATTAAAAATGGTTTAGTTATTAAACTTTTAATTTAACACTTTTAACTATTCTTTATATAAGATAATAATAAAAATCTTAATATAATCTAAGTGAACCAAAAGGATCATATTTTATTCCTAAGGTTGTTTTTTGTATAATTAAACTTATCATTTATAATTAGGACATGTTTTAGGGTAATTATAATATCATTTTTACCCCTAATTACCCTATGTACTTTTAACTCTTGTAAATAAAAGTCAAAAGTTACTGTTGACCAAAAAATGTTTTCATCTTATTAAACCACATTTTACATACTGATGTGAACAATGTCTCATTGATTTTTTAAATTCAACTCATAGATGTGGTAAAATTATGTTTTATGCAAATTTTCAAATGCTCCTAGAAGGTGGGAAAAAGATGATAAAAAGTTCAATAAAATTTAATATATCTAAAATTATTATAAAATGACTCCAATAGATTAAATTGAACATATATAGGTATTATGTATCTATTTTTACATAAAATAAATTAAAATAAAAAACTAATTATTTAAATAAAATGTTGGTTTTAAACAATAACACATTGTTTCACTATTCATCTAAAATTTAAAGTTCTCTGAAAAATTCCAAAAATTCTCTCTAATCTAATTTTGATATTCTGAATCCAAAAATGAAGTCCATTTTGAAAATTAAAATTTATAAAATTTCAAAAAGTGGGTATTACTATTCAAAATGACTAATTTCATTGTTTGTGGTTTGTTAAAACTTCATGTTGTATACAATGCAAGCTACTACATTATTCAATGGGAAATGTATCATGGAAGCATGGGGTGTTACAATACTAGTGTATATTATCAAATAAAATGTAAAATAATACCAAAAATACAGTGAAATTACTATTAGAGAAATAACATTTCCACTCCATCAATAACTTCTATGATTAGTGTAGGCCCTTTCAAATACTAATTTTTATAGGTAATTCTATGAGATGGAATCCATAATACATATTAAGCCACATCATGTAGTGAGGGTCTTGTATTTTCTTAGAGTGGACACATGAAATTAAAATTTAATGTTTACATAATAATTCTATAATCAATTTAAAATGAGTTATGAAACAACATCAAAACGTGTATGGTTTCAAATTTTATTTAATCATTAAGAAGCATGTGAGGATAAATGTAAGTAAAATGTGAATAATGCGATGATGACACTAAATACATGTAAATTTGAATATGGATAAGTATATTTCAATACATACCATTCTTATATCGGAATCTCCCATCAACTCCAGTTCAATTTAATATTACAAAACATTCATTAAATAGAGAAAATGATATATTGATTATTTTTGGAAACATTTTCTGTGAAGATATGAACATAAGAAAAATTTAATATTTAGTTCATATGGTAAACAATTTAAAAGTCAAGGAGAAAGGGACAATAGAAAGTGTAATGAAATTTAAACCATTTCAACCTACTTTTTAGGAAATTTTTAAATTAATTTAAAATGATGTTATTTTCTTGACATGTTATGAAATAATTATATTAAATAAAAATTGAAATAAATTGAAGTAGAAGTACAAAGATAATTTTTTTTATTATAGAGTCATTCTTGCATTTGATGAATATATTTTACTAAATGGGTATTAAATAAATTATTCCTATCGCATTTTTTTATTTAAATATAGTAAATAGTAATAACAGAAACACTAAAATAAGTAATTATAATTCTACAAATGATTCAGAATGGGTGATTCCTAAGTCAAAAGTGGGAAGTATGCAATGTCTAATTTCCATTATTATTGGATCTAGTTAAATGTTGGTTATGTATTACTAAAAAACATATCTCACATATCCCTTGTTCGTAAAGTGATTTTTTTTATTTTTGGATTGAATGATGTTTTTGGTGTCCAATACTCAACCAATAGTTCTATAATGGTTTTATCATTAGAAATAACTAATGAATATAAAAAGTTAGAATACGTTATACATAGTTTTAAAGATATAATTATTTTTCTAGTAAAACTATGTAGTATTCTTGAATATACCCATTATCGATTATTGAATATTGAGATTTAAAATCCTTAGTTTTTATCAACAAATTTACTTATCTAGTTTTGGAAAAAGAAAACTTTATAAATAATAGTAAGACACAAATATGTTAGAATTTGTTTAGTTAGATAATACAATCTATTCCATGGATAATTTAGAGGTCAATTAATATACATAATAATATTCATTTTATAGTTTATGTAAGGTAAAATTTATGTACTAAATATGTATCGTTAGAAGATATGAGTTGCTTCGAGCCCGTGTTCCAAAGAAAATTTTGACAAATCATTGAGCTACTATTAAATGTTGATTAGATTTATTTCTAAACACACAATTCCTCATACACATAAATTGTAAAATGTTATTACAGAAGATCAATGATGATTCTAACATGAATTTGTTTTAATAAAATGTAACATTGAGTAATTCAAAAATGAAAAGTTCATATCCACATCAGAGTCATGATGTATGTAAAATGAGAGTCAATGATAAGATTCATTTCTATTATAGATACTTCCAACAATTTTTAAGACATGTTATGAATATAGAAGTGTTATTCCATAAACATATTCCAAATTCAATGAAAAATAAATTTCATATTAGTTAAATAATGACATAAAAACATCATGTCATGTTAACATGTGTTTAGATTAAACGTTTTTGTTTAGTATATAAAAAAGCATGCATTAAGAACAAAATATATTTTCTTATAATGTAATTATCCTAAATTTTTTAAGAGTATTATAGAAATTCATGAGATATAAAAATAATAGTCAAGTTATAGACTAAATTTTTATAAATGGTTTAAAATCCCTATTTGAGATAGTTGGTTTACGATTGAATTAGATTTATTCAATTATAGGGATTCACAAGTGGTTGGCATAAAAATAAGTTCTGCAATTTCATGAGGAAAAGGAATGTTCTAGAGACACATATTTTATAGGTAGGGGATTTTTTTACTAGTTTTACATTCCCCATGGATACTGAAATATTATTCATTTTGATTAATGAATCCTATAAGGATGTTGTAAATGAAAAATAACTATGATTGAAAAGTTTATATGAATTCCGAAAATGGATTCCATGTACCAAAATCAAGTCTTTATTTTTTTAGTTTCATTAATTAAAATAAATCCATTAGTGTATTTTCATGAAATACTACACAAGGGTGATGCATGAATGGTATCAATATGGGTCCATTAGTTATACCATTACATAATTCCAAATCCATTAGATTTAATCTTTTCATAGCTACATTATATGATATTTTTAATTGAAATTTGATGTCAAGCCTACATTTCCTGGAATGAATATATGGGATTCATCTAGAAATATTTGGTGACACCATAAAAGGATAGTATGGGGTGAAAGTAACAAAAATAGGGTATTGGTTTAAATAAAACAAAAAGATAATTTATTTTTCATTTGGAATGAATTTTTTGTGTGTGTTTACATGATGTTAATGGGAGTTCCATAGTTTTCTTTTCAAAATATGATTATTGCATATAAAAAATAAGGATTTTTTATTATAGTTAGTTGAAAATAGAATGAATGTATCTCTATAGATATTGACTTAATGAAGTAACCTAATTTTTATAGATAGATATATACTTAGGTTGATCAAATGGGTTTATTAAACAAAGAAAATGTATATATGATGATAATTTATTGAAAAAGAAATGTCGAAAAATTTAATAGATAATTGTTACCAATTTCACCTGGAATAAATCTCTCCATGAAGATAAGTATGATACATAGGTGGTAATTATAATAGAAATTAGAATTATATATGCATTAAAAATTGATCTTTCACCAATCTCATGCTATGTAATTGATATGATATTACCAACATATGGTTTATGGTAGGTAAATATCAATATAATCTAGTAGAACTACATGGGAAGCAGTCAAAACAATCAAATCGTACTTGATAAAGTACAAGGGATATATATCTGGTAATGGGATAGTACGAAACTCTAGTTATGAGGGGACAAAAGCCAGACTTCCTTTAAATCAATATGATCTCAAATCACAATCAGGAAAAGGTAATACTAAATAGAACGTCATTCAAACCAATAGAGGATATATCTATTAATACTTAGTGTGTTTCAACATCTGATGCAACTGAAGAATAAGGGTAAAATACACAATGATTTGATCTAGTTCATAGGATATCACATAGTGTATGAACCCGAATATTCATTTCAGGTATAGATATTGATTTTGAGTTGTTTTTTTTAAAAATGAAGATATTAAGATTTTTTCTTAGTACAAGTCGCGTACTTATAAGTAGAATCCACGTACCCAATTGTCACAAACAACAATGTTATGGATGTGTAACAGCCGAGTACATGGCCGTGTGATGACCAAGAAGACCACTTAACTCAGGTCCGGTTAAGGATACTACATGGAGTGTACATTTAATGAACACACTGTGTAGATTTCTTTTTATTCGACATATCGGAGGAGGGTCGGGTCTCATGTGCAGATCCAACTTCAACTTAATTTGTTTCATATAGAGGCACTCATGAACGAAGAAAAAATATATAACCCCCAATTCACCCTTCACCCATAGATTGAGAAATCGTTGGGTATGTTGGAATCCCACAAGTGAGTTCTAGATTATTTTAGGGCATTTCTTCCTAATTCCTCCTCTCTTGTGGGTTATTAAAGGTTGAGAGTATTTTACCTTTTTGTAGAACTATGCCGATTTAGGCTGATCCAAGGACTATCATTAACATATATCGATCATGTGATATCTAGGTAGGTGCTTTGTGCCATTTTTTGTGTTGCATTGGATTATATATTCTAAAAGTGTTGCATACCCATGATTGGGTTATTTCATGATTTAGAATTTGATACTATTTATTACTTGATAAGGTTTAATTGATTAATAATTGGTTTTTTATTTTTTTTAAGGTTAGGTACCTTGTTATGGGACAGCGTATGGGTGTGTTTCCCCTGTTTGATTGTTTATTGTAGTTTGGTCTATAATTCTTATTATGTTTCCTTGTTTTCAATTCCATGTTTTATTATGAGAGAGTTAATGACTGTATGATATTTCTATAACAAGCATTGTTAAGTTTCACAAGGGGAATTGGAATTTGAAAGCTTATTGAGGTAGGGTCTTTTATGTATGTTTTACTATTATGTAGCACTAAGTGTGTTGACTGTGATAGATTTCAGGTGCTCATCGACCAAGGGGTATTGGCTGTGAGAATTTCCCATGTGATTGTTTTTAAATGATTAGTGTTATGTTCGACCAAAGGGGTTAAACAGTGGGAACTTCCCAGAGGGTTAGTATTAAATGAATAATTGTATGTTAGACTAGGGTAATTAGAGTGTGAGAACATTCCCAATGTGTTGTTACTAAATCATTGAATGATTGTGATGAGTATTCCAATCCAATACACAAGATTGGACTATATCTTACACATTTTTGTAGATGTTCATCTTATATATCTGTTTTTTACTATTATATAGGGGGATATAGAGTATAGGCTTGATCCTAATATTACATGATTCAAATGATGAATATTAAATGGAAATGAATGTAATTGAAAACTGTGAGATTTTTTTCTTCTGATATCTTCCTAGTTTATTTCTTCATTTTTTCATATTACTTAATATATATATACACTAATAGGTAGGAACAAATATTATGGTGATTTACTATTATTATTCATATTATAACATTTTTGGCTCATGTTTTGGACCTAAAAAAATTATATGGATGTAGGTATAGATAAGGGAAAGCTCCCTTCCTCATCAGTTACTTGATTGTTGTTAGAGATGGAGAGTATGAGACCAACCTGAGGCTTGCGATGCTGCTGGAGTTTACAAGTTTTTCTTTTATACTGGATTGTAGTGTATTTCCAGCATTGTGACATATTTGTCTATTTTCATAGACACACATGACATTCAACCTTATATATATGATACAAATTTTTTATTTACTTTCAGTGTTCCATAGTTTAATTTTTTTTGTATTACTATTTCACAATTTTTTACTATTAGTCTTCCACTATGTACACTCTTTCATTGATGGCATATATTCCCCAATATCACACCATGTCCCTCACTTCTAGTTGGAAGCCTCTGGCATTTTTGAGAAATGCGCTTGAGTTTATGTGACCAACTATATTCAGGGCACATTTTGGAGGCACTCATATATGGGACATTTCAATGTGGTATAATATGATTTTCTTTTTTGATTTGAGTAAATAATGGGATCCAATAGACATGTATATGAATGAATATTTAGTTGGTAATAATTTGTGTTCTGGTGTAGCTACCCCATGTACAAGGAAAAGCCATGTTTCTATAAATATTACAATTTTTCTGGTTTTGCAATTGTTATAGTTGATTTGATGTAACCATTTGGGTGTTCACTTTTTTAGTACTATGATGATAAATATCACTTTGGTTATGTTTCTATTGCAACATGATGAGATGAGGGTATTCTATATCATGCATCATATAGTCACTTTCTAGAGATCACATGTCATGCATTATTTTCATGAAATTTATGGTGCATTACAGATTGCATGCTATTTTGATAGATGTTGTGCTAGATATGCATGTTTTTGTGATAGAATTCATGACTGAAATACCTACTATTTTGAAAGGGTATTGGTATATGTAAATTTTTATTTGGATGGATGCCATGAATTTGTCCCTGAGGTGTTATGGGCCTTCTTGGATCAAAATTTGGTGTATCATGTTTGAACATCAATTGTATTCTATTAATATGATATGACTAAGGTTTCCAAACATTGATTCACAGGGAGTATGGTATCTCACAGATTAGAACATGGCTTATCTTGGAAAAATTTTATGTTTTTAAGGGTTCTGAAGATGTTTTAGAGGCATACTATTCAGAAACCCAAACAACACGCCATTTGATGTTATGAACACACGCCATGTGTTATTATGTTCTGGATGAAATAATTTTTTTAATTACACACAGTGTACCATATGTACAAACCATGTAGTTTTTGACCTTGTGACTAACTATATGTGCTGAGACATGAGGTTGATAATCATTTGGTTGAACACATCGTGTATTTAGAGTACCCACTATGCTATAAAAGACCATGTATCCAGACGTGTGACTAATGACACAGGAGGATGAAACATAGGTTGTACACGTCGTTTTGTAATTTACCCTATATCTGGATGTGGGACTAAATACATGGGTAGTTGTAACTTAATTGGTACACATTATTGCGAGAGTGTGCACGCCATGTAGTGTTACAGTGGTAGAATAGTGCAGTTCTGGCCACGTAGAGGTACTTGGACAGGAGGGAACATTCAAGAACATGTCGTGAATCTTTAGTAACATGCAGTGTGTATTGGGTGCTACACCACCTATTTAGAAGAGGTACACTCTCATGTTAAGGCTTAAAGGAACATGCCATATAGTGGTTCTATACATAGTGTAACCCTTTGTTCGTAAAACATGAATCATTTTTTCTATTATTCCTTTCATGTACTTCTATGATTTTTTCCTTGATAATAATAAACTAAAGTGGGTGCTTGACCATGCAGAGTCATGCAACCATGACATCCTCTGGTTATAAGACAGATGTGGGGTGATGATCAGACACCAAAAATGGTAAATTAGAAACTATTAGTAGATCCTCCCATTTTCCCCTCTTGGAACCATCAGTTATTCTAGATGCTGGTGAGCTGATTGAAATTTCCGTGAATGATATTTTGGGATGATATGGAATTTTGAGGGTGCACTAAATCCTTCCCCATCAATGGGAGAGCTGACGAGGGTGTTCTAGAAGTAGCATCATTCCACTTTTTTATGGGATCAAGGACTGCATTCTCTATTGACATAGTTAGAGGCCATTCATTGTATCTTCAAGCATCTAGAGACACCTATAGAGAGAAGGGTGAAGCTAACGACTTACAATATATGTGATTATGCAAAGAGATGGTGGGATGTTATCTCACAAGCAGGACATCATCGTGATATGGCTTAGGAAGAGTTTTGGAAGACGATATATGATTAGTTCTACCTTGAGATGTTGGGGGCCGACCAAGCCCATGAGTTATTTCGTTTAAAGTAGGTTTCTCTTTAAGTGATGGATTATTCTTCTCGATTTATAGAGATTCAGTGCTTCACACCTATTTTGGTAGGTGACGAGTTATCACTAGCGAGGTGATTTGAGGATGGTCTCAGGTACAACATTAGATTGTAGGTGAATGTTTTCCGGTTGACTTTGGTGACTACTATATTAAATCCGGCACTAGTTATCAAGTGCAATATGAGGGAGTTACGAGCTGCGGGTTAGGGAAATTTAGTATCCAGAGTTGGTACTCATTCGACTGATAGAAATAAGTGTCATAGGAAGATTTCACATGATATTACTTTAGTTATCCTAGTGGCATGTTACCAGTTCACGTGTGGGAATATGATACCACATTCCCCATAATACCTAGTTGAGTCTCGATATTGAAGAATTATGGGAAACATTTAGTGCTTTTATATGTTGTTCTCACCAGTAGCAAGTGAGAGGGGATCTATTAAGACTCTGTATTTAGGATAAAGACCACCAGTTTCTCATCATTCAGGGAATTGGGTTTATTTAGGTCAAGGAGGTTTTTATGAACATGGAATCGATATAACAAGATGTTAGTGATATTAGGGTGGACCAGCTCAGGGTAGCCAGGTAGGGTCGTAGGGCTGTATTATAGGTCAGACATTTATGATTAAAAAGACCCATAAATAGAAGGATCCTAGACTATCTACAGTAAGAAGTGTGTTTCTAGTTTCCTCAATTTTAGCTTCAGCTATTTTTGATACATTGTATTCCCATATTTTTATATATGTTGTTTTTGTAGAGATCCTTGGTCTCTGATACTTTACATTCAATTATCTTATGATGTTAGACACTCTATTGGGGATTAGGATGACTAGTGTACGTCCGTCCAAGGAGTTTCCTCTTGAGGATAGTGGGTATCACTTTATTTGGGACCTTCATGTCTTAGATATGAAAATATTTGATTTCATTCATAGAATGGAATGGTTGGTCTCCTTTCCGGCCATTATTGACTTCTATCGCCGTAATAGGAGATTCATGTCCCCATATAAAAAGTCTTTTTATATATGTGTTAATGGGATGTCTAGGCATGAAGAGAGGGACCCGAGTATCATGGGTTGGGTGGAATTTCAAGAACGATTTATAGTCTATATCGAGATGTCTAGGTGACTTCACAAATACACTTTTCTATAGTGGTGGATCATTTTAGATATGTCTCTCTAGATAATATTTCATGTTTAGCTCTACCAAGAGAGGTAGATTTCCATTTTAAGCTTGTTCTAGGAGTGGTACCAATGTATATTCCTCATTATAGGATGGATACACGAGTGATAAAAGAGCTCTTGAAGTAGTTAGAGGAGTTATTGGAAAAGGGTTTCATCAGGACCAGCACTTCCCCATGGGTTTCACCAATCTTTTTGAAAAGAAGGTAGATAGTACCCTCATACATTTGTTGGATCATTGAAAGATGAACCGATTGATTATCAAGAACCAATATCCCTTTCTTTGGATTTATGATCTCTTTGATTAGCTTCGATGAGCTTGGGTATTCTAGAAGATTGAATTGAGATACAATTATCATATGTTGTGCATTATACAATCAGATATACCTCTTACAACCTATCGTAGCAGTTATGGTCAAAATGAGTACTTCGTTCTATCATTTGGTCTCACAATTGTGCCAACAATTTTTATGGCACTGATGAACTGAGTGTTCATCCCATACTTCAATTATTTTGTGGCAGTCTTTGTGGATGTTTTCTTGGTGTACTCTAACACTTAACATGACCATTCCACCCATCTTGAGATCGTATTGAGTACATTGAGAGTGAATTAATTATATTCTATGCTTTTAAAATTCCACTTTTTGATGGATCATATTCAATTCATAGGTAATGTCATCAGAGAGACAGGAGAATCAGTAGAGTTAGAGAATGTGAGAGATGAATTTTCATATGAGAATCTGAAGATCATCCTTGAGGTACGATGTTTTATAGGGATGGATGATTACTATCGGTGATTTATTCAGGAATTTTCAATCATATAAGTGCTAGTGACATGAACAAATAAGAAGGGTTCCATGTACATGTGGGCTGATTACTGTGATTCCATCTTTTAAGAGCTGAATGTGAGGTTGAATTCAGCATCGATATAGATTTTTCTTGAGCTGGGAAAGAGTTACACCAATTTTTGTGATGCATTAGGTATTGAGGTAGGTGTAGTAATTTTGAAGGGGGAAGGTGTCATTGAATATGGGAATCAGTAGTTGAGGCCACATGATTGGAATTACTTGACACACAATCTCATGTTGGCTGTAGTGGTTCATGCTTTGTGTTGTTGGAGACATTATCTTTTGGGAGTGCATTCTATGGTATACAGTGACCAAAAAATCCTGAAGTATATCGTTACTTGGAATGATTCAAATTTGAGACAACTATGGTGGGTTCAATATCTTTAGTATTTTAACATTGAAGTTTCCTACACTAAAGGGAAAGTCAATGCAGTTGTTGGTTAATTGATTAGGAGAACTCAGATATAGGCAGCTCAGGAGGCCAATAGTGAGTTGCATCTTATGGATCTATTCTCTGAGATGAATTTATAGGTGCAAAATAGATAGGCATATACATTTCTTTCATCTATATTTGTTTCCTCTACTCTACTAGATCTATTGAGAATAATGCAGCTATCAGATTCTAAAGGCCTATTGACCAGAAAGAGTGTCTTTGGAGAGGACCCTACTCCTACGTGGAATTTAGGCGACGATGAGGTCAAACATTTTCATGGAAGAGTATGGGTGTCAGCAGAGATATGTGAGGAGTTGTTGTGATATTTTGATTCCTTATTAAAGGATGTTAATCCTGGTGTTACCTATATGTATGTAAGATCTACATCATCATTATTGGTGGCCAGGTATGAAGAGGTATGTAGCTAGTTTTTTATGAGATGTTCCACCTATCAGTATGTGAAGGAGGAGCATTAGTGACTGAAAGGGATTTTACAGTAGTAACCTATTCCCATGTGGAAGTGGAATGATGTCCCGATAGATTTTGTGATAGGTTTACCAAGGCTTCCTGAAGGAAATAATGTTGTATGGGTTGTTGTTGATATAATCACGACAGATGAACATTTCTCATAGTCGAGAAAACCATTAGGGTTGATGATCTTGGAAAACAATACACACAAGTGACATTATCTTATTACCAAAAAATAGAGAATATAACAGTAAGTTTGATATAATAATTAAATAAAAATAATAACATCATAAATATCATATAAAAAAATAAGTAATTAATTAATCATTACAAACATCCTTGATAGGTTGTAACAGAAAAACAAATGACCTCAGTTTGTGAGGAAGTACTCTTCTGTACACATGGATAATGATTTCATAACCCATTTGACAGAAGTGTATATTTTCTTATGTCATTACCTTAACATAAAATAATATTCATATATTGATAATGAGTCTAATATATAATCATGTTATAATAAGAATTTAATTTTTTGGAGGAAGAAATAAAACAAAAACACTCATTGGTGAACTTTATATCTTATTTGGCCATCCTCCATAAGCATGAACCAAAAGCCTTCCTTGGTTGGAGTTATATATAATAAAATGATTCTAGTATTATGGTATTGAATTTTTTAGTTTATTTAGGTTGTTAAGTTTTGAAAAAAAAATGGTTGGCGGTTTTTAATAAGTGAGGTGATGGGGGTTCCATTTATGACTGGTGAGAGGACACACTAGATATTTTTCAAAAGAATTGAGTTCTTCCATGTGATTCATATTTCAAAAGGGTAAACAATAGATCTTTATAAAACATAATAGATTAAATGGTATAAATATGGCTTTAAAATTATTCATATATATGTTTAAGGTTAATTTATACCCTTATATTTTTACTTTAACCCCATGGTAATTCTATTTTTACCTTAACTGTAGTAATTACTTTTTAGTGCATTCACTATTAATTTTACTAGATAATTATGTTGAACTTATTATATAATATAAATTATTATTATTCTAAATATGTAATCAATTTTTCCAAATTCCTTATATTTAATTAAAAAATATAACATAATATTAATCCAACAAACACGATGAGAATGATGGTTTTGAAAGTGAAAGTATTCAAAAGTTGAAAAAGTTTTTATATCAAAATATTTTATGATATTTATTAAAATAAATTTAATATAATTACTTTATGTATTTTTGGTCAGAGTATAGTACTGAAGAAGAGTAATAAATTGAGTATCTATAAAAAAAAATTTCCCAATGTTTCCATAAATGGTTCCCCAAATAAATACTGCACCGTTAATCAAAGCAATACTGTCATAAATGTTTGAATATTTAAATAACTTTTTAGAATATTGATTACTTCTTAGTAATCATAATATTAGTTATTAACATTACTCTTGAATATATTCTAATAAGGTAAAACATTTATAACTTCTTTCCAATGTTAACTATCAATGTGAATATAGTGATTTCGGAGTCATACAGTAAAATGGAGAAAACTAAATTAAGTAACAAATCGGTAATAAAACATGTAGTTCAGTCTCAAGCTGAGTCCTAAAAAACTCTACATTGTGATCACCTACCACAAAGAAGTTTATATTAATAAACTTGATCCACACCCTGGATCAAGGTAAATAGTAGTATACAAGAACTATCCCAGTCACATGACCTCTTATTCAGTTCTTCATGGGTATAAACTACCATTTCACATAGGGACAACTTACACACTTATTTGTGGGTAAACACAAGTGAAAAATAATATGAGAGGAAGGATATCTAGAATCCTTTAGTTTAATGCAGGAGATAGTGTTTTTTTTCACACACACACGCACACACATTTACAGAAAGCTAAATATGATAAACAATAGAGCATAAATATTAAGATAAGGTTAGAAGTGACATGAGTGTTAGTCTATATAACTCTAGCCTTCTAGAATGAAGAAGAAGCTAGAATCATGTCTTTTTGTGAATACCAGAGTTTTGCAAGTCTGTTAGATCTGGATCGTTTTCTTTATGGTGTTGATAGTGGGAAGATGTCCTCAACCCTGATCAAAGGTATCAATGATTTCTGGATATGATAATTCTTCAAGTGTTATTGAAAAATTACAAGTTTCATATATCGGTTCTTTTTCTTAAAAATGCTCATGCTTCTTTATTATCACACACCCACTTGCCTCTGGGCCGCACTACACATTTATTCTATGAGTACATGTGTTGGAGCCGAAAGGATGCAGGTATTCTACACCTAGTACCTCATACAATAATGTTACATGTCTATAATGAAACAATAATTATGTCAGTGTATTTAAAAGATTCAAATATGACCATTAGAGATTAAATTGAAAAATGAAAAAATATATAAAGGAACAGTGTCACAGTCTATCTATAAATGGTGTCTCCATGAAATGGTGTCTTCTTGAAATGGTGTCTCCTTATTTTTCTATGAGTGGTGATACAACTATGATGACATAGTTGTATATAGATGAGTTACCAGTTTCATGGATTTGGTTTTAGGATCACGATGTCTGGTCACAGTGTCTAGATGATCATAATGTCTGAATGGTCTGAGTGTCTGGATGTTCACCAATTCTGGATGGTCATAATGGTAGATGGTCATGGTTTATACATGGTCACAGTGTCAATATAGACCCGATGTCTGAATTGTCACAGTGTCTGGATGGTCACAGTGTCTGGATGGTCATAGTCTCTGGATGGTCATAGTGTCTAGTTCCTTCTCTAGAAAACCCAACACTTGTTAAAGACTCATGGTTTCTCAGAAAGAGCCCAATATATGTATGCATATATAAACAACGATATTCATAGAATGGATTAGATATAATAAATTAGTAAAGAAATCATTATAACACAAATTAAATATATATATCAATAATAAAACATAATTTATAGAAATTATGATCATGGATTGTTTTATTTTAAACATAAAGAAACCAATCATATTTATACATGATAGATTACCTAGGATTTACAAGTTTTATAGAATGAATAGGATTTTTGATCATTAAAACACGATTAAAACATGAGGATTCCAACAATCCCCCCCTTTTTGATGATCACAAATCATGTGACTAAGAGATCTATTCTAAGTGAATGTGTTATTCCCTTAGTGCATGTCCTCTCCCCCTTTTGGGATTAAAAAAATGATTACATAATTAAATAAAAAAATATATAAGAAGATTTTAAATTTTATTAGATAGAAAGTGACATTACAATATATAGAAATGAAAATATATTCAACATGATCCCTATCAAAATATAGTTTCCACTTTTCTGCAGCATTGGTTGTATTCTTTTTTACCTTGGCACCAACATCAGAAGAAGAATCCATAGGAGAAGTGGTAGAAGTGGAATAAGGGAGTGAACTACTTCACATATAAGGTAATGAGAGGCCTTCAAAGATAGAAGGGTCCAAGGTAGGTGTAGTGTAAGACCAAGTAAAATTTTGATCAAGGATAACAGGTCTGATCTGACTTAGAGAAAGAGAGAGAGACATAGAAGTAGAGTCAATGGGAGCATAAGAGAGGGTAGGCAAACCAGATCATAGGGGTGCAACTACAGAAGCCATAGTGACAGTACTCCATACATGAAGATAAGGCCTCAAATGTTTTATGAAGTCAACAATAATATCACCACCATACTGCATGTCATACTTAAAGTCATCATTGTTCTCCATAAACTGGTCCAATAGATGAGTGAAATCATTGAGCTTTTCGACTATATTTTTGAAATAATGAGTGATAGGAGGGATTCATAGATTCTTAACAAGGTATT
This sequence comes from Viscum album, assembly GCA_963277665.1. Taxonomy (NCBI): domain Eukaryota; kingdom Viridiplantae; phylum Streptophyta; class Magnoliopsida; order Santalales; family Viscaceae; genus Viscum; species Viscum album. The sequence continues at coordinate 333,465,684 of OY728134.1, forward strand.
TGAAATGGTTATTCATGTCATGAATCAAGAAGATCCTATTGAAATAGAATTCCACTTTCTTGGTAATCTTTTCTTGAGAATAATTTTCTATATTGGAAAGAATTCTCACCAAATAAAGAAAACTGTCAATGTTTTTGACAACATCTGATAGATATTCCATGTCAATGACACTGAGCACAGAGTGGATTTCTTCATTAAAAATTATTCTGAGAATATTACTGTCCAAATAGGGTTGACATGACAGTCCATAAGAATTAGAAGAAGTAACAACTGATGTAAGAGATGTTAGTTGATGTAGAACTTTATAGAGACAACCCTTATACTCATCAGTTAACTTTTTAATACCAATAACAATCTCACACATCTATTCAACAATTTGCATGTTTCATTCAGATACATTGACTACTAATGAAATTATTTTAGGTTGAATCAGGGATGCTACTTTTTTTGGAATCTATCTACCAATATTCTCAACGGGATGAGAAACCGGTTCTTGTCTGAGTTTATAACTTTTTGTATATCATTAGTCATACCTCAGAGAGACTTCACTTCATTACTTAACTATTGGCTCTCAATTATGTTTTCTTGAATCTCATGAAACATCTTTCGATGAATATTTGATATAATCATTTCCAACAAAAAACGCATCATCCCTTTCACTCAAATGGTTACATGAGGAGGTTTATTATTCAAGATATTTTCAACCTCAGCCAGCAGGGTAACTCCAAATGCTTTTAGATCATCCTTATTCCCCATGTTTGGAGGTTCTTGTGATGTTTTGAGGATAGAAGCTTATATAGGCTCATGTTCCTTGGCATATATAGCTTTATGAGTAGATGCAAGTTTCAATTGAAACATAGTAGATAGATCTATACCTTTAACTGAGACTTCCTTAGAATCACTCAAATCAAAATAACTGGGGAATTCAAATCATATATCCACTAAGATTAGATCAATCAGATCAGGCACTTCAACACTTTCCAGATTTTGGGGATACTCTCCCTAAATAAGTGTATCTTTCTCAAGACTGATAGATATATATCATTGATCTATTTCTAGGATTTAATATGTAATTCCACATCCATTTTATTTCTAGAGAACTAAAAGTCTTACTCCATTCTCTCTTAAGCATATGGGATAATTTCAGGAAAATCTTGTTTATCCACATGTTCTTCATAAGAAGCTACTTGCACAAGAGAGAGATCTTCTTTAATATGCTCTTCTACAACATCCTTTTCACTTTCAATAGAGACAAATTCTTCTTTAGAGGCAGGTTCTTATTTAGAATATGTTTGTTCTTCAAAATGAACAACTTTTTTAGGAACTTGTATTTCTTTATTAGTTATGTCTTGGAGAATTTGTTAACTTTCTTTCTCACATTGACCAGTTTCTTTTATATGTGCAACAACATATTATTCTTATTCCTCATCAGAATAAAAAACATGTTCATGTTGTCCCAAATCAGAAACAGAAATGTCTGTAGGTCTTGAGGAATGCCCCACTAGATTGAACTTTTCAAAAACCATATCATTTTTCTCCAATCATGCTTTTCTCTAAGTATTTCTACTTATTTTTATTCTCATTATTGTAAATTTTGAGATACACAATTCATATTCCATAATAACTTCTTCATTATATCCAACCAATCCTTTTGCATGAAGAATAGGAAAAATTAATCTTGAGTAGAACACTGAGGTTGACTTGGATGTGGTCTTTATCAACTCAAACATATGGAGTATGGCATATATACATAGAATTGTGTCCATTATTCCTGATATGTATAAAAAATACATCCTAAAAATTGAGTATAGAAAATTCATCTTTTATTGGTATAATCAAATTCTGAACAATCTTAAACATAATTATGGTTTAACCATGTTGATCAGAACATATGGCTCTTCTCTTTGTTTCATTTCCAGTTAATCTTCTCAATGCTTCTTCCAAAACATAGATTTCACTTGGAGGTGGAGGAAATCCTCGGTAGTCCTCACAAATACCCTCATGAGTTATCCTAAGTATTTCACCCCATAACCTCAATGAAAAAGTACATCTTTGGCCATTTATCCAGCTTCCTAAAACAAATTCGTATTCCCTATCAAAAGAAAATTGAACAAACTGGTAAAAATGAGCTACTAGCTTCGAGTATATCATCCTATACTCTTTTATGAACCTATCCAGTCATCCTTTCACATTTTTTTTAATTTCAATACCAATGACTTACATGACAAAATCTAATTGGGGTAAATTTATTTTTTAGGAACCACTATTCTATTCACTAGATTGAGATTAATAGGATCTTTAAATACTATCATTTGTACGATTTTTATATTTTTCTTAGACATGTGCTTCTCAGGAGTTGACGAGGATTGGAGTTTCATTCTGGGAATTGAACTAATGTTAGAGAGAGATAGAGAGAACAAAAGTGTTGAGAGAGGGATGACAGTTTGAGAGAAGAGAGCTCGTGGTGAAGAATGGAGTTAGTCTTCTTTTATTTTTAATATTTAAGGATACCATGCGTCACAATACCAAAAGCATGGGAAAGTAAAAAAGTAAAACAATGAATTATTGTGATACATGTTATAATATGAAAAATAATAAAAAGTTTTTTACGATGAGACCGTAACAGGCCTTCACGTTGAGATGGTGACTGGCTTTCATGGTGAGACTATTACAGGAATTCATGGTGAGACCGTAAGGGTGTGATTTCGAAATTGTGTGACTATATTGTTTCATACAGTAAGTGATATACAGTAACCACGAAATAGTAACTATGAGACTGTAAAAATGAAACATCAACTCATAAGATAGGATGACTATAGAACTATTTATATTTAATCATTAATATCAAGACAATGACTTGTGAAACCGTAAACTATGAGATATTATACATACTACATGAGATTTATCATCACCAATCCATCTATGATGTAATCTATTCATTCATAATTTAATGGTTCCGTGAATATATCAGCAAGATGATATTCAATTCCAATTAATTACAATGTGATATCACATTTTTGATTATGATCTATCAAAAAGTGTTGTCTTACATCAATATATTTTGTCCTAGAGTGTGAAACCAGATTTTTTGAGATGTTAATAGAACTTTTATTGTCACAATTTATAGGTATATTCTTGAATTTATTTCCATAATCTAGTAATGTGTGTTACATCCAAAAAATTAGTGCACAACAACTACCAGTAGCTATGTACTCAGCTTCTGTAGTGGATAATGCAATAGAGTTTTGTTTCTTACTGTACCATGATACTAGCGACTTGCATAAAAAGTGACATGTTAGAGAGGTGATATTTCTATCCAACATACAACCACTAATTTCATCATCAGAATAACTAACTGACACAAATGATTTTCTTCCGGGATAGAACAATCCTAGATTGGTTTTATGCTAGATTTATTAGAAAATTCAATTAACAACATTTAATTGAGATTCCATAGAGTTTTCCTGAAAATGATCAGAGATACATACAATAAATATAATGTTAGGTTAGATAGAAACTTTTTAGAGTAAGCTTCAATCATTCATATTTAAGTGGTTTGATCAACACATTTTCCATCTTCATCATGATCCAACTTACAAGTGGTACTCTTTGTTGTGTCACTAATTTATGTTCTATCCAAACTACAAAATTTTATAAGATCCCTATTTTATTTGATTTTATTTAAAATAATACCATCATCATTTTAAAATATTTCAAATACTAGAATAAATTTTAGTTCAATAGTTTAAATCATTTCAAATTTGTTTTGCATCATTTTAGAAAATTCAATGCATAAAAAAATTGGGGATCCAAGATAATGACATCTACATAAATTTGAACTACTAAAAAATCATTATAAATTATTTTTATAAAGTGGTTAGGATCATCTATTACTTTTTTAAAACAATAGGAAATTAGAAAAGTACTTAATCTATCATACCATGCTCTTAGAGCATGTTTTAGACCATATAATGATTTTGATTATTTAAAAACAAGATTTTTAATGTGAGGGTTTGTAAAACGAGGAGGTTTCTCAACAAATACATCCTTAGCTATATACCCATTTAGGAATGCACTCTAAACATCCATTTGATATAGTTTAAAGTTATAATGGGTAGTATATGCATGCAGAATTTTGATGTCTTCAAATATAGCTACTGGTGAAAAGGTCTCTTTATTGTCAATTCTTTCTTTGTGACTACAGCCCTGGGAAACCAATCTAGTCTTGTTTCAAAATATAATACTAGATTTATCTACCATATTTCTAAACACCCACTTTTGGACTATGTTAAATGTTTCTTTGTGTCTGTCAACAAGTTTCCAAACATTGTTATTTTCAATATGATTAATCACTTATTGGAAAGCCATCAACCAAATTCATCTTTGACAGCATCATTAATGTATTTATGTTCATGTTGTGACAAGAAGACATTATGTTTAACCATATTTCTAAGAGAAGATCTAGTTTGAGTTCCATTATCTAAATCTCCTACAAAAAAATCTAAAGTATTGTTATTAATATTTCTAACAGCTCTAGAAAAATAAGGACTAGTGATTTTAGGTTCAAGCTCATTGTGACTTGAGTCTAATGAATTTATAGAACTAGAAGTCTTCACAAGATGGTTAGAGAATTTTGAATTAATTTCCCGATTTGATACATCAACCTCTAGGTTCTCTAGAGTGGTTTGAGGCTCATGTGGATCTGTTTCGTAAAATTTGACATGGATAGATTCATCCACACATTTATTTCCTTTATTAAAAACTATTTAAGCATTACTAGAGAAGGAATATCCTAAAAATACACCTTCATCACGCTTGGATGAAAATTTTTCATGATTTTTCTTAGTATTAAGGATATAGAATTTTCCTCCAAAAACATTGAAGTAGCTTACATTGGATTTTCTATTCTTCCATAACTCATATGGATTTCATTTAATAATAGGTATAATCAACATTCTATTAATTATGTAGCATGATTTATTTATAACTTCATCGCAAAAATAAATTGGTATGTCATACTCATTCTTCATGGTTTTAGGAATTTCTTGCAAGATTCGATATCGCCTTTCTACATCTCCATTTTTTAGGTGTTTTAGGGGAATAAAAATTATGACTATAAGAATTTCGTGAGAAAAATAATTCAAACTTTTTATTTTCATACCCATGTCCTTGATCACTTCTTTAGGATTTAATTTTAATTCCACTATGATTTTCTACAGTTTTGGAATATTTGGTAAAATGGGAGTATACTTCACTTTTCTGAGAAAAAAATAAACACCAAGTGTATCGAGAAACATCATCTAAAAGAACATAGACATAGTTTTTCCCATTTAATCCTCTAGATGGTCCCAAAAAATCCATTTGAACCAATTCGAAGGGTTTATAAGTTGAAACTTCCTTCTTTTTTTGTAGAATATTTTTTGTGGCTTTCCCTTTTGACAAGGACTACACATTGTATCATTTGGAAACTAAAGTTTGGGAAAGTCTATGACTATGATTTTTCTAGCTATATTTCTGAGGGAGTGACTGTTACAATGTTGTAGTCTTATATGCCAAATCCAAGACACTTTATGAACTACACCTATACATGATGAATTTTGGGAAACATAAGAATTTTAGACTATAGATTATACATTTTTATTTCTTAATACAGAAAATACTAATTCAATATTAGAATTAAAACATTGTAAGAATCATTTTCAAATTTTACATGAAACCCATCATCTCATATTTTTGAGATACTAAGAAAATTATATTTTAGCCCATTAAAAAAATTACAATTGAAATTAAAAATGAGATAGAGTTTCCAATTTGGCCAAGGCCAATAATTTTTCATTAGGAATTACCACCAAATGTGACATGTACACCATCAATTTTGATTATTTTCATGAAGCCTAATTAATCTCCTGTCATGTGTCTTGAACACCCACTGTCCAAGTACAATAATATTTTACCAGATCTCTTTATGAAAAATTCCAAAAAAATAATAAAATAAAAACAAATTTTGGTACCCATACATGTTTTGGTGATGTATTGTTAGTGACTAGTGCTTTATGAACCCATACCTGCCTCATAGGTATCATATAATAATTATGTAAAGTACTTGAAAAATAAACACTATTTGGTTCAGAAAAACATGAAACAGTAGAGGGTGTATCATAACATGAACTAGCTGAATGTTTTCCAGAACTAGGGGTAATTCTATATATCATAAAAATAGAAACAAAATCATTTCTTCCAAAATTTCTTTTACGAGGCTGATAGTCAATTCTAGTAGTATATTTAGGAGCAATATTTTTACCTAAAATTTGAGTAAGGGGTTTTTTCCCATTGGTAATCATTTATAGGTCAATCTTCAATTGTTCATTAGATATTTTTAGTTCATTATTCTCCTTGAGTAGTTCTTCATTTTTCACTTTTTCATTTGTAAGTTCATTTTTAACAGTCACATTAAGAAAATTTTGTTTCATCAACGATTTATATTTATCTTTTTGTTCATTGCTTGTATCATCAAGTATATTATAGTATTCAAACATTTGTCCATTAGACATATTTTTAGAGACACTATCATCTCCAATATAATAGGAATTATTTACAGGTGATTCCAATGATACCTCAAATGTGTTTTTCATAAAGCACATATTAGATTTTTTATCTTGTTCATAATGGGATGATTCGGAGTCACATGAAATGTCTTCAGAAGCACTCCGTGTTTCTTTCATTTCCTTTTTGTACATTATATATATTTCCACATATTTCTTTTTGTACTTGATTTAGTGATTTTCATCAATTACATGTCCCTTTCGCTTCCATTCATAGAAAACTATATCATCAGAATTGTCAATTCTTTTATATTATTTCTTACAACATCCTTTTTATCCAATTTTCCCTTGGAATATGGCTTTCAAAAAAAATTATTTTTCTTACAAAATCTCTAATATCCTCTGGCTCATTGAGCCATCTCCTCATCATTGTCAGGTGATTATTATTCACTTATGGAAATTTCTACATAGGGTTCCAATTTCCTGTTAACTTGGTGATTAGAAGTGGCAGTTTTGAATACAACTGATTTTCATTTGGGTTCATCCTCCTCTTCTTTGTTCACTATCAACTCCTCTTAAAACATCATCAGTTTCCAAAGGAGTTTATTTATAGGTAACTTTCTGATATCATATGAATCTCTAATAGAGACAGAGGATCCTCTCCATCTATCAGGTAGGAATCTAAGAATCCTCATAATCTATTCTTTAGCAATGGCTTTTCTTCTAAGAAAAATCATTTTTCAGAAAATTTTGTTGAACCTGAGATACATGTAAGAAATAGGCTGAAGTGGTTTCATTTTAAAATTATAATATTTAATGTTATAATTATTTAGTCACGTTTATTTCACACTAGAAGTTCCTTCATGTGAAATATAAAAAGTATCCCAAATTTCATGGGATGTTTTTCATGCAGAAATTATAATAAATTCCTCATCTTCTAAGGGGAAATATAATGAATTCCAAGATTTGATGTTATTATCATTGATAGTCCTGGTAGGGTCATACCATGTGATTCAATTAGTAGTAGGAATTTATTATTCATCTATAATGGAAGAAAAAATTCAAAATTCCATACATTCTAAATTAATTTTCATTTTGATTATCCATTGGGAATAAATTGTTCCATTTAATAATGGTCGTCTATTAGTTGAAACACCTTCTAGTCTATTATACATAATAAAAAAATACATTGAAAGAGATATAAATTTATAATTAACAAAAATTTGTAGATATTTAATGTACAACTAAAATCATAGTTGAATAGGGTAAAAAATAGAGTCATAAAACAACCATCTGATACCAAATGTTGGTCAATGTAGAGTAATCAAGAGGGAGGGGGTGAATTGAATTTCTATAAAAATTTCTATTCACAATATTTTATTAAAAGGTTCTCCAAATAAATACATCCTACTTAGTCAAATTAGTATGGTCATAAAATTTTGATTATTTAAATAACTTCTTATAAGATTGATTAATTCTCAACAATATTAATATTAGTTATTAACAATAATTTGGAATCTATTTTAATAAGGGAAAACAATGATATCTTTTTTCCAAGATTACTAATCAATGTGAATCTAATGATTTCTGAACTATACATTAAAATAGAGAAACCTAAATTAAGTAACACAATGGATATAAAACAAGTTGTTCAGTCTCATACTGAGACCTAATCCACCCTACTTGGTGATCACCTATCACCAAGAAGATTATATTAGTATACAATATCCACACCCTGGATCAGGGTAAAAAATGATATATAGGACTATCCAAGTCATAGGACCTCTTACACAGTTCATTGTGGTTATAAAATACCAGGTCATAGAGGGACCTCTTCCACACTTTTTTGTGGGTATACACAAGTGTAAAAAGAGTTGTGAGGAAGGATATCTAGTATCCTCAAGTTTAATGTAGGGGACAATGTGTGTTTTTATACCGACACACACACTGCTTGAAAGAAAAAAATGATACACAACAAATATGATGTATTGATATAATGTTAGAAGTGATCTATGTGTTAGTAAATGAATCTCTGGACTTCTAGGATAAATATGATGTAGGAATAAAGTACTTTTGTAAAAAATAGAGTATCACGAGTCTATTAAATCTGGCTCATGTTCTTCATGGTGTTGACAATGCGATGATGTCCTTGACTCTGATCAAAGGTATTTGAACTTGTTGGATTGGAAAATGATTCGAGTGTTATTTAGAAATGTTTATTTACATATGTCCGTTGTTTTTATCAAGAATGATCATTCTTATTTGTTATCGCACACCCACTTACTTCTAGGCTGCACTTCTCATTCATTCTAGGAGTACATGTGCTGGATCTGACAGGATTCATGTATTATGCACCTCGTACCTCATACTGTCAGATGACATGTCCACAAACAAACAATGACTATGTGAGTGTATTTAAAAGCATAAAATATGAACGTTAGAGATTAAATTGAAAAACAGAAAAATAGAAAATGAAACCGTGTCACGGTCTATCTATAAATGGTGTCTTGTTGAAATAGTGTCTCCTTCTTTGACTTTGAGTGGTGATATAGCTATCATTGAAAAATTATATAGTGGTTAAGAACTGGTAGCACAGATGTGGTGTTAGTATCATGGTGTTTGGTCATGGTGTCTAGATGATCATGAGGTCTACATGGTCACGGTGTGTGAATGGTCATGGTTTGTGAATGGTCACAGTGTCTGAATGGTCATAGTGTTTGGATAGTCATGGGGTCTAGTTCCATTTCTAGAAAAACGAACAACCGTGGAAGACTCACGGTTTCTCAAACTTATCCAAATATCTGTATGCATACTTAAATAGTGATATTCATAGAATATATTAGACTCAATATATCATTAATGAAATCATTATAACCCAAATTAAATATAGTTTTCAACAATCAGACATAAATTATAGAAATTAAGATCTTGGATAGGTTTATTTAAAACATAAGGAAACTAATCATCTGTACACATTATAGATTACACATGATTAACAAGGATTATACAATGAATAGGATTTTTTATCATTAAAACAAGATTAACACATGAGGAGTCCAACATGTAAAAATTAAATAATTTAACTTTATAATATATTTAAAATACCACTAATATTTATAAAAAATTAAAATGAAAGGAAGTTTTCAATTAAATGTCGGTGTTTTTCCAAATTAATCATTAAAATTAATGTTTTTAGAAAAATAAAAAAAATTAATCCGAAGATAATTCTAATATGAGAATATAAGAAATAGAGTTTAATTTTTCAAAATTCTTTATAAAATTGTCAATATATTTTTTAAAATAATTATGTTATTAAAATGCGATAAAATTTTTATTTAGAAAAAAAATGTTTTTAAGTGTAAAATTATATTTATTCTTATATAGTTTTGAAAAAACACAAAACATGAATGTTAAATAGAATAATAAATATATATATACTCTAAAAATTTCATTAAAAACATTCACCAAATTTTTATTTTTTATATTATATAGGTAGAATACATTTGTTTTTTATAAAAAATTGATTTTTATAAAAATGTTTCTTGTATTTTTAAATAGTTTTTAATTTCATATATAATTAATTTTTTACTAGAGAATTCATTATATAAACATTTTAAAACAATATTTTCATAATTTATTTAATTATATTCATAATATTAATTCAAATGGCTAGGTGATAACTATGATATTAAATAATTTTTTTTAATTGTATATCATGTTTTGTTTAATCTCACAGTTTCATGTATTGTAATCGAGATTCAGTATCGTGTGTAACCCAAGACAAACAAAGTGATACATGTAATGGAATATATACTTAGTGTTATGTGTAATTGAATCCAAAAATTTTTTTTTTGTGCAATTTGTTTTGGAAATGTTCAAATCTATTTGAAATAAAAATAATTTCACAGAATCTCGAGGTGTTAATTTCTACCGCACATAAAATCATTTTCCCCATTGAAATTCATCTTGATCGTCAATTTTTATGACATTTGAATATTTCTTTATATAAAAAACATCCTAAAAAGAGTTGGTAAAAAATAATCTAAAAAATATAAAGGGATGAGAGAAATTAATTTAGAGTAAGACATACTAGGTTTCCAAATAGGAGAACATAGTTGGGAAGAGAATAATTGGAAATGGAATAAAACCATAAATAATTATACAGAGTTATAATGATCACTAATCATAGGAAAGTGGGTGATCCATAGAATGTTAACAAACACATAACCATAAAACAAATAGGAATGAAAATGTTTATTCATGGCATCAAAATGATCGTAACATGAAAAAATTTTATTCCTAGTACATTGTCCTAATTTTGAAATATTTTTAAAAGAATATATACATACTTTATTTCAGTCCATTTTATAAGAACAATATCACCTTTAGGTTATTCCTTGATAGATTTACACTACATCTCTAACTCAATGGTGGAATTATTTTGTAAGGATCACTAATATATCATGAGATCCACAAATATAATGATAATTCATTATTTCCAACTTTGGTTAGAATTATAAAAATGGTTATCCTAGGTTATCCAATATTCATAAATATTCATATGTTGAAGTAATAAATTAATATCTAAAACCTTAACCAATGTTCAACATAAAAAATTCCATATATGGTTGACATTATATCCCTTAAAAAATAAAATATTTATAAACAAGGTCACTAAATTTCTAAAATAGAACATATTGTTAATACCCCATATATCATAAAGTATATCATGATTTACACAAACATAACATGTGAATACAATCATCAAGTATTCTATATCAACATATTTTTTACAATAATTACAATAGATCCTTAATGAAACAATCATGTTACCTCATTTTTTGAATAAACCCATATATCATTTAATATTCTTTATAAAATCAATAATGTTTTAAACTCCATCCATGACAACATAAACCAATATTTCAACAAATCCTTTATAAATTATGAGTTAATCAATACTATCTAATTTAATTTATATGTATAAAACATCTATCTATCCAAACTAAACACCATTTTATCAAAATTTGAAACATATTAAGGTGTACCATAAAATAATTAAAATATCAATATTTTGTTAAATCACTTTTATATTCCATCAGCACCATTAATCATATTCTTTCAAATCCCTAATTAAAATAATATAATGACCAATACTTATATATTTAATGATTCCTAAAAAATAATATTTTGATTAAAATACATAAATACTTATATCTACCCACTTTTATCTAAAACGATTCACTATGCTTCATCATATTATTCCATAATACTTCTTTCATTTCATATGTCATCTGTAGTCTATTCATAATAAAAAAATAACTATTATCCATACAACCTTGTTTATTTTCTTCACAATATTTCCCCTCAAGAAGTCGATTTTCGTAATACCTATACATTCAAAATTTAAAGCATTAAATATTAAATTATGTCTTAGTGAGACCATTATTCTCATCCATTGAATTAACAGAACATCAAATTTTCCCTTTATAGTTACTAGCTTTGTGTTCTTACTTTACACAGTGAAAACATATTCCCATTACTCTAATACATCCACTTGGGTGTTTCTTCCCACATTCTGAACACATTGGAAATCAATCCTTATTTCCTATATGGTCTCCACTACCCAAAAACTGAATGAAATCATTCCTTCTCATATTTGGTGATTTTGAGAGTTCATTAAGGTAAACATTTTTAATAATGTTATGTGAAATATAATTAGGCATGATCACAACAACCTTCACTCCAATCATCATCTCAATTTATTTATCATCAAAAACATTTTATTCACCCTTAGCATTGATATAGTTTATTCAAGTTCCATCCATCGACAAAAAACAAAAACCATAGTTTTAGAAACACTAATCTTAGTGGGGAAACACAGAATCATGAAAAAACATATATATGATGTCTAAATCATGACACTTTCTTTAATTTATGACATATTTTTGTATTCATAGTCATTATCGATTTAAATCTTTCATGATGGTTCATAATGATTTTTTGAATTCAAAAAGCATATCCCTGAGAGTTTTAAAAAAGATGGGCAGTATATAAGGTTTTCATGCCCTAGTTCCCAATCATGTTCGGGTAAATATTATGTTTTTTGGGTTGTTACCACTGGTTACATCTTGGCCAGATCCACATCAACTTGTACGTTCTATATAAGGATTTAGTTTCATAGAAACCCCCAATCTAACCCTTACAAAAATTCAATGATAGTTTATTATACTTTGAATCATCCAAATACATCTCTTTATAGACATAACTAGATATATACTTAGAAATATCCCTAAGGATCCCACTAAATGTTTCTCATCATACATTCCAAAGGCCATCTAACCCTTTAAATTGATACCAATTATAACAACCTACGATTTTCATAGATGGATATTACATAATTTTAGATGAATATTAACTACATTATAACACAGGCCTATAGACCGTAATAGTATAATGACTATAGATATTGGGAACACAATCTCTTTAATTTGGTGAAAGATCTTCACTGTATATAAAAAAGATCTTCCCCATTGGTACTCTTCACAAACATATCATTTGTGAACCATTAATCATACTTTGGGGAAATGATACATAGAAAAGAGTGATATTTGATAACCTGTAACAGTAAACAAGGGAGAAAAATACTAATAATGTGGGTATAAAAATATGATTTCATGAGAATAAAATTTAAAAAAAAAACATGCGGATCAAAGATCATAATCAGGAATCAAGGAAGAATAATTAGCCATTCATAAGACATGATTAATAAGATAATCAATGAAACCGATCCATGATATCATAACATTGGAATAAGACACAGATTTTTGGCATACCATTAAGCATAGAAAATCATTTCCATATTAGTAATGTATCATTTCAAAAGCTATCCAATGGTAATGGGTTCATACCCCAAACCATCATAATAGTCAAGTTTCACTCCCCAGAACGTCATAGCATACAAATGTCATTACTGAACTAGGTTTAATCCATGTTCAATCCTAGTATTACAAAATTAGGTTCACTCCCCATTCTATTCGTGTCCTACTCAACTAGGATCTGTAAAAATTCTTATCATTTTTTATATAACCAGGTTTACTCCACATTCTAATAATATCTTATTTCACTGGTTTCACTCGTAGTTCCATTCATGTATTACTAAATTGGATTCACACCCAAGTCTAGTCCTTTATATATCATGATATATAAATCTCTTACCAATAAAATGATGGGGATATAGTTCTAACCCATAATTGGTTATAATGTGACCACTATCCTTGGTTATAACATAACCACTATCCTTGGTTATAGTATAACCATCATAAGATAATGAAAATTGTACATATGTTTTCCACAAGATCATAAATTATTCCTCATATCAGAACCCATAAATGGAATTGGTTTCACAAACATTTCATCATAACATAACCTAGGGAAAATAAATAGGTTTCATAATCATTTCATCATTTCATCAATGTATAACCATTGTATAAAGAAGTGGATTTCATTATAATTTTATTATAGAATAACCTATATAAGAGAAAATGGGTTCATAGACATATTATAATTAAAAACCATTAATAAAATGTATAATAATTAAATACATCGTTAATATCCCTAAAAAATCATAAGTTGAATCAATGGATATCATCTTAGATGAAGAATGATTTTTAAATTACACTAAATATTTGGATGATATCATCATAGAAGGAAATATATTGTTAAAAATCCCTAAAACGTTTCTTGAGGAATTTATTTTTTATTTGAAAGTCATTTTCTCCAAACATATAATAGTTTGAAAATAAATTTCTTTAAAAATATCCTTGGAAATGTATAGAGGAAGCATTAACAATAATTTTAATTTTCTTTGAGGAAAATAAACTTTTCACATTAAAAACACTTTTTAAAAGAGAAAGCATTTTTTTGAAAACATCGTTTTCGAAGAAAAAAGGGATTTCGATTGAAAAAGATTTTTTTCATTAAAAACATCTTTTTGTACTATTTAGTGAATAAATATAGGAAAATTAAGAGAAAAATTGTGTTCTCGTGAAATTATTAGAGGTGAAGAAAAAACAAATTTTTTTGAGATATAGTCCATAATATTTGATCGTAATAAATACTGTCATAAAGAATCTCAAAAAATGATGATATTGTAACATAAAATCATTACCAATTTGGTAACATTGAAAAATATGATTCATAATGTAATGTAATTAAAATAATCGTAAAATATCCTGAAGACAAATAAATTCATTATACTAAATTTCAATGATCTTTATATACACACAATGGTGCTTGCAATTAGAATGGGTCAGACAAGGATGGCTTGGAAGCTAGCAGGTAAATGAAAGAATTGTCTCAATAAAATCTCCTCCTTTTACTATATCATCATGAATACCTTCTGCGTGGCGAATCACATTGCAGATGGACTTGCAAACTAAGGGGTGTCAGAAGGGAGGGGCATCCACATCAACACCATTCCTAATGACGTGGTCCCCCTTCTGAATAGGGAAAAATGTAAAATTCCTTATTTTAGTATCATGTAATGTTTCAACTTTATCAATTTTGAGAGCCTCCATGCTCATATTTCTAACAAAAGTGATTTTTATATACACCTCAAAACATAAAATAGGTTAATATCATAATCATATGTCTTAATGATAAAAAATTATTAAAAAAATCCCATAAAAATTTAATATATTTTGAAATTAAAACCCCTAGAAAGTGAATAGTAAAATGGATATGTAAATAAAAATAATTTTAATTATAATAATCATAAAATTAATTTATGTTTAGTTTATACCCAATAAAATAGAATCATGTGGCGAACATGGCATGTGTCTCACTAAAAAATAAAAGTGTGACAGAAATCCCTTACCTTAAGAATTTAATTCTTTCATAAACATTGACACCACATATATTGTGAATATAATTTAATTATAAAAATATTTTTTAAACATTTTAATATATATCATGCCATATATGGGGTTTTTATTACCTTTTCTTACATGTTTTCTATAAATTCAAGGTTATAGTCATGTTTTGGGGAAAAAGTACTTTGTTTTTCACATTTGTTTGAACTTGTTATTTCATAGCCCTATTAATTTGATCATGGTTTGATAATGTAAAAAATATTAAACATTATATATATATATATCATATATACCTAGTATAAATGTTTTTAGATTAATTCATGAAGTATAATGATATAAAAAGAAATACACCATTAATGGAAATGGTATGTCGTACGTAAAATTGAACGTTGTTTTAATTTTATTTTATGATTGAAAGAAAAAAAAATTAAAAGATATATTATAATTAAAGGTTAATTTTTATATAATATATATCAAATATTTTTATTTATACCATCCTTAATAACATCCATGTAAAGAGTCAAAGAATCACATTTCGTCATGAGGCGGTAGTCCACTATATACAAGAGCGACATTATTGTATTCCTAAAAAATTGAGTGTTTTAAGGTACGTGTGATATTTTAATTCCATAATCATTATCAAATAACATATATCATATATATATATATAATATTAAGAATAAATACATCATTAAAACCTTCCTTGAGATTTATTAATGGAAAAATAAATAACATCAGTTTGTGAGGTAGTAGTTTTTTATACACATTAATGTTGATTTTGTAACCCTTTTGATGGAAGTGGATATGGTTGTAGCGAATTAAATTGACATAAAAAATATAACAATATTTATGATAATTATTTTTTTATATAATTATTAAATAATTAGAATTTATTGTTTGTAGTAGAAGAAATAAAACAAAAATGATTAATGATGAACATTACATCTTCTTCAGGTATCCTCATTAGGTTTTCACCAAAATCTTTACATTGATAAATTTTTTTAGAAATAATGTCTTATAAGATGAGGGGAATTAATTTTTTAAGGTATTATGGCAGTTATTGTTCAATAAAAATTGTTTTAAAGGTGTTTATAAGAGAGGATAAAGAGTGACATTTTATAAGTCGGGGAGAGGACACACATTGTATTTTATGAAAATAATTGAGTGATTCCATGTTTTTTATTTGTCCAAAGGTTCCTAAATGGACCATTATAAAATATAATTGGTCTATTGCTCTAAATATGTCCATAAAATAGTTTTTACTGATGTTTCTAGGATATGTTTACCATTATCTCTTTAGTTTAACCACCTGGTATATCCATTTTTACCTTAATCACAGTAATTGTTTTTACAAAATTATCTATTAAGTTTAATGAAACATTAAGTTAAAATTATTAGGTAATATATTTTTTTTTATTTCAAATACTTAATATATTCTTCAAAATTATTTTTTCAAAATTTGAAAATATTAATATAAAATTAATTTTACAAACAAGACAGGAAAGCAGGTATTTAAAGAGAAAATGTTTAAAAGATGACAATGTTATTATATAAATATGTTATATGAAATTTATTATGATGAAATAAATTGGATTAATATATTTATAATTAAACTAATTTAACATTAACTGTGATTTAAATTTTAATTAATCTTTAAAAATAAATTAAACTAAAGGCATTTTTTAATTAAAATTAAGTATTTTCACTATTCATCAAAACACGTATCTTTTTAGAAAAATGAGAAAAAATTACCCGATGATAATTTTGACATGATTATTTAAAAAATGAATATTATTTTTTAAAAGTGTCAAATATTAGATTAAAAATACGTGCACCATAAAAATGTGACAAAACTACTTTTTGGAAATATAAGATTTTTAAGCACAAAGTTTGTTTTTTATCTCTTTTATAGAAAAAACATAAAAGGAATGTTAAATATTTTATTCAATATATAGTATATATAAATTTCATTAAAATAATTCACAAATAATTGTTAGTTTATTTCATTTAGGTAGGACAAATATTTTTTCATAAAAAGTAGTTTTTTATAAAATTATTTCCTTTATTTTCGAATAATTTTTATTTTATTTTATAATTAATGCTATAAAAAAGAATTCATTATATATAAATGTTTGAACCTTATTTTTTTTAAAAATTATCCCATTAAACCCCACCATTCCAACATCTATGTGATAAATATCATATAAAATAATAATATTTTAATTCTATGTTGTGTTTCATTTAATCACAATGCAGTGTTTAATGAAAGCTAAAATAGATAATCATTATAACACAATACAATCATAGTGATTCATGTAACACAAGATAAATTTCATATTATATATATTGCATGAAAAAATCAATGCTTCATATCATGAAACATATGGAAATTATCAAATATATTTTAAAAAATTATACTTATAAAAATATCAGGCTGTCGCACCCACTAAGAGAAAAGATATTTTAGACACTTATCCTTCATGAAAACCAAAAAGCAGTAACTGATATGATAATTCCATTAAAAATTAGTGGAAATACAATAAATATTTTTTATAGATCATGGGTGGCATAATTACCCTCATGGGGCATAACATCCTAGGCACATAAGATATCAAAACCCCATAATTCATCAAGAAACACCCCAAACTCAGATGAAACATGTCACAAAATACCTCGATCATCATATGATCCATAGGAAACTAAATCACAAGAGAACTGATCAATCTGTCTATCAGGTAATCGAATACCACCTATAACTGATCATTCCATAAAAAATCTTTCCCATTACTTATCAAAGTTCTTAAATTTTCTTCAATATAAGAAAATTTATACACAAGCCTCTAGTAGGAGGACAATGGACTATGTAAACAATGAACCTCCACCTCATTCTTTGGTGATTATGAAGAAATAGTTTCCTCGATTATTGATAAGTCCAATAAAACAACCCATTAATACAAAAAAATTGGAAATGAAATTCTAACATCCAAAATTTTCAAATAAATAGGTTTTCAAAGAGATTATTATGTTTTTTAAACTACAAGAAAACCCTGAGATAATTGATATTATCCTTATTAAACATCATTTTGATCAACATGTCATCGATGAACATAAATATGCACTAGTATAGGAACACATGGAATATAGATTTCATGAACCCTATGTACATATTTGTGTGTTTAGGACATTGAATGGCCAGAATATGAACTGAATGTTCCCATATGCACACTGGAAGGTGATCTTCAGTATATTCTCATATTTTTCCCTCATATGGAGATTTCTGGGTATGGAGTTTATCATTAAAATGAAACTAGATCCCTTTATCTAGTCAAATAGATTTTCCATCATTGGAAGGGGGTTATAGTTCTTGACAATCACCTAATTTAACCATTAGAATTTTACAGAGAACCTCAAACTATCATTCACCTTGTTGAAAAAAAAACATGATCACCATAAAAAGATACACTCTCTTGGATGAAACAACACTACATTAAATCATTAACATATAACCCCAACTCATATATCTCCACAGGAACCATTTGATAAAAAGATATCCAAAAATTATATGTAACTAGTTATAAGTATATATGAAACACAACATCACATAAAGGTTGTAGTGTCACAATCTCATCTGGGAAAAAATCAATGAACAACTCCATAATATTAAAACATCATCTACCCAAGATTCCAGTGTGAGCTCTTACAATTGAGAAAAATAGGCTCAACGCTATTTCCACTCATCTGATAGCTCTGCTTTCCAATTAATCCCACTCATAGTCCCTCTACATTATAAATTAAAACTATACTATGAAATAAACTGATGACTACACACAAAAAATACAACCAATACATAATAAATATTTTTATTAGTAATGAGGAGATATCCCCATTGACTTGTGATGCCACATCACCAGTCAATATCCATGACCCACTTCAAACAAAACATCCCAATCCCAACTGTGATGGATAAAAAAGGGGAATTCGATGTCTTAAAAACTCTAATATCAAAAAATGGGAAAAATTTAGAGTAAAAACCCACTGGATTCAAACATGACTCAAACAAAGGTATATGATAAAATGATCATTCCTTTGAAAAACCCTATCACTTCTACTACTACTGCCCCCATCACATGAATCTACCCTTGACCAAATCCTTTTCCTATATATTAATGGACTCTATATCTAATCTCTAATATAGATAAATGAGAATGGGGACCATCAAGATAATTTACCTTTCCAACTCCATCTTCTCTCGGTTGTTGAACCAGTGTCAGTGGTCTCTCCAGATGAAACTTCCTTGGGGGAAACTAATGTAGCCACAAAAAAAGTGACATTACAACCCATGTGATACCCTCTTAAATGGTCAGTTAGATACTATTCCTTGTGTATTCTCTATCCCTCAAAGGCATAACATAAAAAACAGGAATCCCTAAGTATCCACAATCCTTAGAACACTAAATAATGTTTACAATGTTTTCTCTCAACTCATTGGAACCCTTATTTTCTAGGCATTCATGATCCCCTACTTGGAGCCATTCTCTATAAGAATCCATAATGGAAACTAACTGAAGGATCTCCTCCAAGAGGAAGCATCCACTATGTAACCTTTTCATTCATCTACACATCCTGATATATAAGGAGCTTGAATGGGGTGATTGTATACATGATAGCTAGGTGTAGTTCCTTATATACACACCTCAATCAAGACTCATATTCTAGAAAGTCTATAGGATAAAAATTCATGATGTCCTTGAATATGATCCCAATATACCACACATGCCGGCTCCCTTGTTGAAGGGATATAAAATTATACCTCTATCCCACTTTCACTTTAATGAAACAAACCTTAATCCATACAATTTATAGATGTATGGATAAGATACATCTCCCACCTTCTATCACCTATATATAGAATCCACTACTGATGAATAGAACATCAAATTTGGATTATAGAAAGCCACACCCAAAACTTATCTTAAAACTGGATTGGAACAATATAGATCTCATGATCCTCTAACTAGCACTTTTCCCCTGATTAGAGATTCTCACCCCATACATACCCATGATCTTCCCCTTAAAGTCACACATGTCCCTTGACCATGCTTCATCTTCCTCGATCTGGTTGATCATCCAATGATAAACCAAATAACAATTTTGATCATTTATGGGATATGTTTCACATGGATAATGACTAGTATCCATTCATGAAAATAAAATTGAAGCACGAATCTGAGTAGCACATAATTTAATCATGGTTCATTTAGTAAATTCATTTTAATTTAAAAAAATCACCCATTTCATAAATGAATAATAAAAATCATGATGCAAGTTTCTTTGCTAGATATCTACACTAAAAATTGTTCCACCTCAATTATTTATTCTATATGATCAGATTCATTACATGAGATCATGGCAGGGATAAAATCCCTTGTCCAACCTAATCTCTCTAGATAACCTCTCACACTAAGATCAACTATACCCATTGAACTACCAATCCATGAAATCATAAAAATTTATAACTCCAAACTCCATCCAATCCCTGAACCAAAATATTTGATACCGCTCTTTTATTTACCTACCTTTAAATTTACCACTTATGGGTCGTCAATATAGGGGTTTTGATAATAACCACGGAGACCCTCCTCTTTTATGCCCATGGCTTGTGACTAGCACTAAGGGTAACAAAATATAAATTTGGGAGGAATTACACTCATTAATAATATAAGAGGGGAGATAAAATGAAAACCACACAATGAAAATATAACAAAAAATATGAAAATAAACTAAAACCATCCCCAAAATGCATTTATAATGTTAATAGATACAGATGAATCTCCCATTAAAAACCAAAAGACAAGTCCAAAGGTTGTGATACAATAATAGCTCAAAAATAGAATTTAGTAATATCCATATTATTACCTAAAATCCTCTTAAGAAAATAAAAAATAGTTCATATATTTAGGGTGATCATAATGTGAAAACTCATTAAAATCATAAAATGTCCCTCAAGAACATGTTGCAAGAGTATACCAATGTATTATAAAAAACAATACAACCAACATGCCCCAATTTATGTTATCTAACCACACCCAACTTCACCAAGGAACGCTACCCAAATAATGAATCCAAAGTAGTAATAATTATATCAAAATAATATATAATGCAAAGTCTCCATGAAACCACTTCCCCGCTATTTTTCCATGCTTAAACCACAACATAAATTTTTTTGTACTCCCATACCTTCCATTAATATCACATGAATTATCAAAAAATATATAATGTGGATCATGACACATCCCTATATATCTGAAACTCATTTAGAGCCTAGAATATATTTCTAGCATCAGTCTTTATCAAAGAAAAACCTAATTACATAACCAATGATGTACAATATATTGAATGTGAATAATATCAACCTCATACCCTCCTCCTACAATGAATGATCCCAAACACATGTCATATCCTCCACACAATTTGGAAATATTGAAAATAAACTTATATAATCTCTAGGTGAACTACAACATTAACCCATAACACCATTTTTGTTAAAGGGATAGCGGGGAAGAGGGTGTATCCATTAAACTGTGTCACTACCAACCTGAATATTGGGGAAAACACTTGTAACCCAAAAACATTAGTTGGTGGTAAGGTTATGAAACTTTAGGGGGGTGTATAAAGGAATTAAATAAAATATATAATTGATATATATCAAATAAAACCAAAAAATGTGTTCACATCAAATATAAATGTGTAAATTATAGCACTCCCATTGAACCTCAAAATGTACATCACAACAGTTTCAACCACTAAATGCATTACAACACATAATCTCCCCACATATTCACAAAATTCCACATTAAATTACTGGATCCACCCTTTTCAATTTCAATGAGTTTCCAATGAATCTCATTTATAGATTATTTCCTTTCACATTAACAGAGAGAATTTATTTATCATTTTTTACATTTAATCAAATTACACACATCAAATTCATCCCATTATTTCATTTAATTCCAAAAATTCTTATTCATTTACCAGTCTATATTATTTTAGTTTTTGTATTACATGATCATGTCAAGGAAAACTAGGAAACTAACATAACCACACCTCAAAACTTCTCATACACCCCATATAAACCAACATAATAATGTAACAAATTCCAATGAATCTCAATATAAAAACCACACATCACAAACACAAAACATCAA
Organism: Viscum album; assembly: GCA_963277665.1. Lineage (NCBI taxonomy): Eukaryota > Viridiplantae > Streptophyta > Magnoliopsida > Santalales > Viscaceae > Viscum > Viscum album. Next base: position 333,488,304 of record OY728134.1, read on the forward strand.
CCCAAATCATATCCCCTGAAAACTAGCCATCACATGACCATAAAAAATACTCCAAACACAATCCTATCACTATCATCAGAAAAAAATATTCCACATCACACAAGGGCTAAAAAAACACCTCTCCCTAGAAAATCATGTCGACTTCCATAACCATCACAAATAAATTCAAGTGTTATTGTGAAATTAAATATTTTTTAGCATGATTATTACAAAAAAAACTATATTTTCATTGGGAATGAATTTATTTAACCATATATGTTTTAATAGTCACAAAAAAACATACCAACATAGAAACACATAAAAAAATACATAATTTTCAGAAATCAATTCAAGTGTTAATGTGACATTAAATCTTATTTAGTGTGAGTATTTTCCCAAAATAATTGATTTTACAAGGGAACCAAATTCATTAACTATATTGAAGTGACTAGTCACTTCATTTTGGGTGATTTAAAATATAAAACACACTAAGGGATAAAAATTTTTCAATGAAAAAACATATGAAAGGCTCCAAATAGTTATGATTCTTCATAATGCAAACAAACATGTATAATCTCGTAGGTAATATAAAAAATGTACTAAAAACATGAAATTTCTCCCCCATTAAAACTCAATTTAATATTTATAAAATTAAATATCATCTTAAAATGACCCATACTATCAACTTAAAGGAAAAATGAAGAAATCAATCCCCAATAAAGCACATAAATAGGGATAAAATGAAGAATTTGTGCCTTATAGAAGCCTTTTGAATTTCCATGCATAATAGGGTGATGGATAAATAAATGAAATTCCACACCCAAATGTGAAAAACCCATATAGACCTGAAATACACCTTGTAATAATAAAAAACATTGTTCCAACACTCCCCACACAATTAAAATTTAACCACATAGAATTCACATAGTGTAATCAGAGAAAACATTGAGAAAGAAGGGGATTTACTCCCTGTGGACTATCAAAGATAAGAATTTATAAGCTAATGATCAAATAAAGCGGAAAGGGGGTGAAATATCCTAAAAAATCTCTTATGGTTCATACAATGCTCATGGGAAATGATATAATAATGAAATAAATGTGGAGGACCCTTGATTTTATATATTTTTTGGAACACTCCATATTCTTGTTGTGAAACATAGATGGATGATGTGAATTTACCTAAGGTTAACCAATTGAATAATTGGATTTAGTTTCGGATTTGAATTTCTCTATCTCAAATCCTATTTATTATATACTGATTTATGTGGCACCTCATCCTTGATTTAATTCACCTTTTGAATTATTCATTCATATTTTGAGTCACATAGGCATTGAAAGCCCTTTGAAACTTCAAGATATGAATCACTAGCCTTCGAGCCATGAACAACATCTCATGCCATTAAATTATATTTATATTGTGAATGACCCATTATTGTATAATTATTTCTACAAAAACTATTGAACCCTACTCAAACCTCCTATAAAAACTCCAACTCCCAAAGAATAAAAGCAATGGTCTATTAAGTAAATAACTATTACACAAATTCAACTCCACTCCTTCATTCATTTAATTTTAATGGGTTAATAGATCTAAGAATACACCAAAATTATGAAAAATTCAATTCATATTCCTTAGATTCTTCTTCTTTGGGTTAAGAGAGTCCAAGGGACGTTTTTTCATAGTTGTTTTCACTATATTAAAAATGCTTCCTTGTATAGTGATTTTATTTGGTTTTCCCTACTTTGGACATTAATTCAGGTTTATTTGGGTATGAATTAATTTTTTATCCCTTTTATTAATGTTCAAAATGATTATTGTTATATTCTTCAAAGATTTTCCTTGGGTTAGAATTCATTTTCAATGCGGAGTTTTGGTTTCATGTGTAAGTGATCATAAATTATTTTTGATATATATTTAAGGGTTTCTATATTTCCAAATGAGTATAAAAAAGACTCAAGGATATCATGATGGTATGTTCTTCTATCCCAAGTGTAATACCATAGCGTTTACATTTGTTTTTTTCTTCCAGTACTATCTTTAAATAAATAAATAAATTTATTCTTATTCCAAAGAGATATGAATTAATGGTTCTCAATGAATTATTTAATATATATTAAAATAAATCTCATATGAAATTGTTTTTATTACTTAGAACAAATTCCCAAGATGACTATTTTAGATTTGAATTTTATTTTAATTGGATTTTGAAAAATTGGATAATTTTAACACATGAAATAATTATATTATGGTATAAATGGATATTGTTGTCTCATTTAATTTTTAGATCTTCTATAAATGTTGGTAACTAAAATTAACTACATCAATATATCAATTTTATATAAATAGAAATATAGTAGAGAATAAGTTTTATATATTAGTTATTTAATTTGTTTTGAATTAAAATTAGTATACTTACTATTAAATGAGACACATGATGTGATTAATTAGTACCTTGATTCTATATGTATTTTTAGAGTGTTGATTTCATGACCCCCATCCCCCAAATGAATACCTCCTTTGATGAAAATGATGAAAGGAGAATAATTACACACAATGCATGTTTACAATATTTTCTAGGATGTTGACATGTTATGATGGTGTATAAGTCACATACATGGGCTGAATAACTCACAATATAGGTTTAAAGAAAAATTATTATATGAGAATCCACCAACCTACACCATGAATAAATAAATAATCAATCCCCATGAATAATTTAATTTCATAAAAAATATAAATAAAATGAATGTACCAAAAATGTAGTCCCCAATAACTATGATGCTTTAATAGCTCTTAAAAAACTACTCATGACAGTACTGCCTGACTCAATCACCAACCCGATCCAACATACTCGAAAAATAGTGTATATATATATAGGGTGAGAAAAATCAAAATTCTATGTAGGATCCTCTCAAAAACCACTCATAAAATATTTGAAATAAGAATACTAAATCTCAAAGAATAAAAAAATGAAACAAAAATGTATCCTAAATCGATAAATATTCTTTCCATATCCCCACCATGGCTCAATCACCAACTAACACATTAAAGTAATCAATTATATATTAAAAAAATATAAATGAAGGTAAATATATTCCACACACCCACTAGTTTGTCCCTATCACACCCCAATGATTCATATATTATGCTCATACCTTCAAAATGTTATCATGCACATTGTTGAAGTTTAACACAACCACTCTACATCTCATGAAGCATGAAAATTTGTCCTTATCACCCCCAATAGTAATCAAGTGTATTCTTGGAAGTCACTACATACCATGTAAATAAAATATATCTATATCCATAATAATACACGCACATACATTAGTGGGAAGTTTTATCCTCCATGACCAAATATAAGTTTGTGCAATACCTCATACTGTTACTCCCTGCTATTAAATGTATAGTGAAACAAAGAGATATCAAAACCCAAAGAGGAACACACCATATAACATATTACATTATATCCATGGATGCACCGATGTATAAACTTGAACCAATGGGATAGAGGGGGTGGGAGAATTCTTCCATATATTCTACCATATACATGATGTTGAGAAAAACACCCCACAATACATTTATGTTTCAGTCTCCCTACCTACAAGAGTGGTGAGGCATATTAATTTAGAAAAATATAGAATATATCACACAAGAACACACAAAGAGAAACAATATATCTTTAGAATAATCTATACTGATCATCACACAAGATACTCAACCTTTTCTATGAAAGAATATATCTCAAAAATTAATAACAGAATCAATTTTATCTATTAATTAGTTAATCAAACATTAATTGATAATATTCTACATTCAAATCCAAGATTAAGAATTGAATATTCTAAACCAAGTGTCGTTAGAAGCATAATTAATACTACATTAATCATTAAGTATTTCACTATAGTATGTGATTACCATGAACATTATTTTTTCATTTATAAATTCATTTATCATTTAATAAATTATTTATGTACTCTAGGACATATACAAAGATTCCACCTCAAGGATGCAGTTGTCATGCATAGTGTCAAACATCATCCATAAGTTGAAAACCATTATAAAGATATTTTTCCGTTAATCCATATAAAGGAAACATGAAGGAATATATTTCAATGAGAAATCCCCACTTGAAACTCATCTAAATCCCCCTGGTGTCATTCTCACTTTATTGCGCATAGTATAATTCATCCCAGCATCACTAGAATTGACCATCAACATATCCCAGACATCCCAACCCATTTCCCATCAAACATTCATTAACATATCCATGTTCAGGATCAGTCACATCATGTCATAATAAGGACCTAATTATCCAATAATTAAAATAAATATTTAATATATTTTCCACAAAAAAAGTAATCTAAGGGTTATGTATCGAGGCAATAAACCCTCCTGTAACCAAAAAATTGACTCGTTAATTCCTAGATAAATTTATTTGGAAAACACACATTTTGGTTACTATATTGAATTAACTGGTTTATTATACAAATGATTTCCACATCAGAGAGAAAATATGATGTTTCTAATAATATCTATATGTTAACATAAACATTAAATGAGTATTATTTCCTTATTCAAACAATATCATGAAAAATAGTAATTAAATGATATACCACTTATATTAATCACCTAAAATTACTGTTTTTATGTTGTAAAAAATTTTCTCATCATATAAACCATGTCAAAAAACAAAAAGAACACTACTGTTAAGGAAAACACACAGTCTAGTAAATAAGAGGATAAATCAATAAATCATAAAAATACCTAAGATTGCGAAGACCCAAACTTTTATTTAATTCACATATCTTGATATATTAATTTTTGATGACATACAATAATTATAACATTTCAATTGCCTTGTGTATAAAATTATACAATAAATCATACTATAAAATAATAAAAAATAAAAAATACCACAACATATGATATTATATTTTCTATTTTATATATAATTATCAGAGTAATAATTATATACATCCTCAAAAAAATACTATTTTAATATCATAAATTTATTGATTGTAAGAAATATTGGAAAACATAAAATTTCTTCATTTTCAAGATAATAATATTTGTCTACATCATGTGATATTACATCTATCACAATTATTTAATCAATAATAATGTTAATGTATATTTTATTGTATGTGTTTTTATATTTTCCAATCTCATTTATGGTTTTCGTAAATTATTAAAAAATTATACTACATGTGTTATACAGATTATTATATTTTCTAAAGGTAAAAACACTAGTATACCCATATAAAATAAAACATTATTAAATAAAAACTTATAAAAAATGAAAAGAATCATATCCCCTTTATCATGGGATGCATTTGTGATTTCATTATACCAAGAACAAATGAAAAAATAAGGACTCACATAGGCTGGGAAGGTCACAAGAAGGACTCAAACAAGAGGAAATGTGTTGTAAGACTATAAGTCATAGACTTTTGGGATCAAGACATCTTGAATGTGTTATAGTTGATTGAATAATGGAAATAAATAGTATTTTAGAATAAATGAAATGAATCTCTGGTATCTCCAAAACCCAATCAGAATTTCTTATTTAATTTATCATTAATTTGGGTTTCATTTAATTACCCATTTAATAAATTAATTATATCTCTAGTTATTAAAGAATTTTATATATAACTCATCATAAATATTTAGAGTTTCAAATTCTATTCTTTAATCTTGTAATTATCATTTGTTTTCTTATTTTCATTAAAGAAGATATTCTATTCAATTTTGTATTTTTTTTTCAAAAAATTGTGAATTTTTCTACAAAAAGACATATTCAAACATGAGCATCGACCATGAGAAGTAGCCGTATGGATCTACTAGTTTACCAAAAAAATGAACTCATAAAAAAAATGAGTGAAAACATTGATCAATTACAGCACATGGATTGGCCGCACAACCAAAGGATCAAGCCCATAATGAAAATGATCAAAAACTCTATGATAGATCGACAATATGAACAAAAAAGATATATAACAAAGTAAGGATCGAACGCATGTCCAAATACACAGTCGTACAATCATCTTGAGGACCTAATGAAAAAAAAATGACCTCACAAAAAAATGACCTCACAAAAAAATGACCATAAGAAAAAAAAATTATAATTTCAATTGGAGAATGACACTTATAACACACTTGAAACATTTAAGAATCATAAAAATACAATGGAATGGTTTCTATAATATGATATGTTACATAAGATAGTGCTAAAAAATTATCAACCACAAGAATTTAAAACAATCCTAAGAAGAATAAGAAGGGGTATGAGTGACCGTTCCATAATATTCCACTCACGGAAATCAATAGAACAAGAACATATGCACACATCATAGGAAGAAGGAATAGAGTCACAAGATATCATCAATTGATCTCAAAATGCACTCCTAGTGTAGAATGTCTCAAACAAGGTAAATTCCATAAACAAAACTGATATCAGGTAAGGGGAATAGTCTCATAAAACAACAAAAGGTCAAACACATTTTATCAATAGAATAGAAATAATAAACATCTCCAAAAGGAAAATCAACCCTCGAAAAACTCAGGATATTGAATGTGCATATACGACTCGCACTCCCAAGGTATCTCCTCAAAGAAACCATGTCATAAGTAAACATTAACAATGGAATAGTATGATTACACATCACATTCTTCTAATAGTACTGAATATAAAAAAGATATTCCTCAAATTTTTCATCATCTAAAATACCTATCTTTCCCAAATAGATGATTTCTGAATCATCATGAATATATCGATTTTTTTTTGATACATGGAAGACATAATGAATTAGGTTAATCTTATGAGGTAGTTATAATTGATACCCAATTGATCCAACATGTTCCAACAAATTTAATGGTCCATAAAATCAGGTATAAATCTAACTCTTATTAATAGACTTTCATGGGACATGATGAGAAGATACCTTCAAGAACATAATATTTTCGATGTAAAACCCTCTAGGCATCCTCATATGATTAGTATAAGACTTATAACGATTTTTGGAATTTTTTCCCCTATGGATCAAATAAACCTTCTCTATTATGCTCTACACCAATTCTTATATGAGAAAAACTAACTCTCACTATGTCAATCCAAAAAAAAAGTGGATCATAAATATAGATCATACAATTCATTGAAAAAAGATATTCCAATGATATAATGACTATATTTATTGTTATAAAACTTCACTATGGGAATGTGCCTCAACCTAGAACATTTAAAATCCAAAATTAATGCACGTAACATTTCCTCTTAAATTTTGATAGTCTACTATGTCATACTAACCATCTACTGATGTAATTTGGTTCAAAGGTATAGCTGGAATCCAAAAGATTTATAGAGTCCCATCCACCCCTAAGAGGTAAAACAAGTATCACAATTAGAAATGGCCATCTTTAGAAACCCATGAATCATTTCTAAATTCTCTAGATACTCCCTTGAAAAAAAACCCCACTGTGATTTAGTCCTTAATCTATATGAAGTTATATGACATCATCATGTAATGCATTATCACCCATATATAATAATATGTACCTTAAAAGAATGGTAAAATATTGAATAATTCTATAGGTATTTCCCCCACTTATATTAGGTAACATCATGTAGCTGAGGAAAACCACCAAAACATGATTCATATCATTCACCCTTTGAAAACCCAAACAAAATGTGGAAAATTTTAAATTCATAACTTCATATTAGACAAACAATTCATCCTCTTATAGTACAATAAGTCTCACCATGATAAGATATACATGGAACTCACAATGAACAAACCCATGCATTTTTTATGGAAATAAAATATTCCTTTAAAACAACACCCAATAAAAACCATCCCTAAACCATCTATCAGGGATATCACCATAGAAAACTCAATCAACCCAACCCTCTCCCAAAATATTTCTTGGTTAGGAATCCTCTACTAAATACACCAAATATGACAAAAATTTCATCAAATAAATACTTCCCATTCCATAAACTCCTCTAGTGTCAATGTGAAATGAATCCAAATATTCCATCACTCTCGAAGAGACACCATAACCACACACAAAAACACCAAGTGACATCCCACTCAATGCATCGACCATAATATACCCATTGTTAGGTTTAATGGAAATTATAAAATCATAATATTTCCGAAACACTATCCATCTTCACATGCGAAAATTAAATTTATCATTGGATAATACATTATTATGACTCATATGATCTAAAAGACTGAAAAAAAAATTCACTAATAATAAAGTATAGTCATCATTTTAAATCTAACTCCACAATGAAAAAGCACAAGATTCTTGATGCTATAGAAAAATTCCTTATATACCAACTTCTATGACTCATGAAAAAAATTCCCTTCACCACATCAATACAAAAACTAGGCTAAGATGTGAATCACCATAATGTACATGGAATGTAATGTCATCCTCTAATAGAGAAATAAATAGAGAATCTCTCTTTTATATTATCAAATGTTTCTTTGAACTGGTCATTATGCATGAGTTCAAGATCATTTCTTGTCAATGTTGTTCTATGTTTTATAATCTTGGATTAGTTGGTCATGATCCTCCTATAATATTTAGAAGGAATAAGAAAACATGTTACAACTGCAACATTATTAAGGGAAAACTAAGAAACCCCAACCTCATTAATTTAAGGATCTCTTTCTACACCATGCTGAGATATTTCATGCCCCTAGAAACCTACCTCATAGGGCCAAACCACACACATTGATATATTCTCATATATTTGTTAAGCTAATGTAAATACAACTCAACTGAAAGAAGCTCAATGTTCCCCTCCTCTGAACCATAGAACAGAAGGAAATCATTAAAAAATACCACTATAAATCTATCCCAAAACACATGGGATATTTCATTCATCAAATCCATGAACATGGATGGACTATTCTTAATTACAAATCACATTACAGAAATATCCTAATTTCCAAAATTAAATTTGAAATTTTTCTTCATGTTATTGTCAGCTTTCACTCACATATAATGATACTGAGACCAAAAGTTATATTATATGAACTAGATAAATCCCTTTAATTGATCAAATAATCATCAATCCACTATATTGGATAATTTTTATTTACAATCAAATGATTTAACTTGAAATAATAGACATAAATTAATATAATGTTATCTTCCTTTTTTCAAAACAGAACTCAAACTCAATTGTAACACCTATTTTTCTATTATTTAATGTGAACTTTTTATTACCATTAATCTACACAAAGATTCAAATTTTTATACTTCATTTCACAAAATCTTTAAATTGACACGAGAAATATATATTTTGAGCATAATATGTCAAAAATAAACCTATAATGATTTTATTTAATTTTCCATTCGAAATATTCTTTTAGGATGAATTGATAATTTGGTATTTAACAAATCCAAATTTAATTTATAATAATGTGGTATAATATTATAATTAACCAAGTATTGATTATAAATTTGATCTAAATAAACACAAGATCCTTTGGAGGTAAAAAATATATTTTTTAGAAAACTTTTTTTATACATAATGTATTCCATGTTAATTAATTAAAATAATATATAATTAAGAAATTTTAGAATAATTTTTTTGAATATATATATATATATATAACTATATGAAATTAAATTTATATTTTCATGACTACTTTTAATAGAGTTAATTAAAGTATTCTTATTCTTGAAAATTCATTTTTATGAGAAGCCATTCTCATCACATTTTGAAATATTATTTTTAAATTAATTTTAACAAATTATTGGAGAATAGTTTGATAAAATGATTAATATATTTGACATTATCGTGATTTTTTTTTTCATTGAGGTCACATTAATTTTTTTCCATTTTAAATATTAAAGATGGAAAAAATTGGTAAACATAGTTAAGGGTAAAATGGATTAACATTGTTAAAAATAAAGTGATAAGGCTTCAAGATAACACAAAACACTTGATTAGACCGAATTGGTTAGTTTTAATTCAAATAGACCCTTATCACCATGTAATATGAATATTTTGGGATCCATTTGGATTTAGCATGACATTTATATATTTTAATCTATTGAAAATGTCCAAGTGTTCCTTCAGTGTCACTAATTAATTTGATCCCCTCCCCTTATATATTTACACTACTTGAGTCATTAATCATGATAAATACATGAAAAAAATCATCCCATCATAATTATATATGATATAGTTTTTATGTTATTACCAAAAGACCTCCTTTATAGTCCTTAAATGTAGAACTAAAGGATCTCTTCCAAAGAAGTTGTAATCACCTTAAACCAACACATTCATTTTTAATATTCTTTTTCCACCTTAAATCATATACCAACCATTAAAATGTAATAACACTAATATCAAAATATGATAATTTCTATGGCATAATATTTATCCCTCTCTTTATATAATAATTGAAAAACAAAATCATCATTCGTGTGTATATCTCACTAGATCACTATCTACCAATGTGATTTTTTCCATAATAACCTCACATTGATGATCATAATAATGGAAATAATTAATATATATGATATTAATGACATATTTATTATTTAAAAAATTTAACATATCATATACTTCCTTATTATTACACCAATTAAAAAATGATAGCATTGCTCATTCATACGTGGACTAACTCCTCCACAAAATGATATGATTCATTTTTCTTGTCCATAATTCATGGAAGATTTTTAAAAATCATATAATGAATATGCATGAATTTTATATCATGATTAATATTCTGAAGATGAAATAACCATGTTCTAGGTACCATTTTCGGAATTTCTAAATCCAAACATACATGGAAAATGAAGAAGTTAACTCTCGAAACAATGATAATAACGATTTTTTTAACAAACTGGTGATATGGTGCTATAAATGGATCAAATATGATATTATATCTATGTATACAGTTCCAGTATGTAATTATTATGAATCTAAACATTGCATACAAGATTTTAAATGATGTTCAACTAAGTTAAAGTGTAAGGTATGATATTTCATCATAATTTTCACTCCACCAAGACATATTTGGTGTTATGTACCTATTTTATTTTATGTGGTGTATATAATTACCCTTTTATGTATTAAAAATGAATAAAAATTTATTCAGGGTAATTTAAGTTTCAATTCCTGCTATCTATTTTATGTGTTTACTATTTAAAAGTTACATCGTTGTATGAATTTATTTTACAGTTCAAATTTTAAGGATTGATTATTTTTTTATTAAAGAAATTAGATAATATATCATTAATATACACCATATATTTTATTATACATAATATATTTAATGGTCGTATATATTTTCTTCCAAAAAATTCCCACTTTTGACTTGAATCATCTAAAAAATATTTAAAAGAAAAAATGATCATATTTATTTTTTTATATGGTATATTTTTCTTATTTTCTCATATTTTAATCAAAAATATTTTCAAAAAGTAATTTTTATTGAATCTAATTTTTTATTAAGGATTTTTATGTAATCTTTGACTTTTATAAAGGTTCTAAAGGAATCAGTTTAATTTTTTCTGAAATGGTCATTTTTTACCTTCATTAGAAAATTTCAAAAGTAATGCTTATTTTTATTATATATTGAATTAATGGATTTTACTAATTCTATAAGTGTTATGATATTTAGCTTAATATAAATCTTTTACACGTTATTTTAAAAAAATTATTGAATGAAACATTATTTAAATTCTTTCTCTACAATTTTTTATATTCTCCATATGACATGTTTTTACTGTAAAATATAAATTACTAGTGAATTAATAGTCATCACTCATCTCATGATTGATATTGTGGAAATTGATATTATTAGGAAAAATTCACTTTATTATGATTTCCATTCATTAGAAATTATATTTACCTTTCATATCTTTATTCTTTTTTCAATTATATGCTTATTTCTATAATCAAAATTCATTTCTACATATGATCTATCATTATAAAAAATATTTGATATAAATAGAAAATTTTTATATTATGTATTTTGTAATTATTATACCAAATAGGTCAAATAAACTATGCGGGGTTTAATTAGGGTATAACTGATTAAAAAAACTACCCCTTCTTATCTTTTTTTCATTAAAAACACTATTCTCTACCTTTTTCATAGAAAGGTATGAGAAGAAATGAAAGCATGAACATGAAATAAAAATTCTACATAGATCACCGACAATAGGCTATATCCAAGGATAAATCCTAGTTTGTGTACCTGTGTACAAAATATAATAAATCACATATTTTTTATAAAACTTAGAGTAGACTCACTATCCCACTTGGTTCAATACCATTCACAATTTGAAATATCATTGATCTCTATCAACTATTGTTTTCCCACTACTACTTTAAAACATTATTCTGTTGATATCATGAATTATTGAATTCTAAACCTATTTTTTTTCATAATGAATATCTATTTTAATTTACTAGATGAATACCTATTTACCACAAAATTATTAGGAAATCATTTTTGTTTTTCATAATATTCACTTTCTTGAGGAACCATTTTCATTTTTTTGAAACTACACAATTATTCACAAAACATTATAATTTCTAGAAACCCAAAAAATATTCAGAACTCACAAATTTTTAGAAACTAACAACCTTCTAGAAACATTCCTTATAGTGAAATTGATGGTATTGTGAAGAATATCTCACATGAAAAAAATACTTCGCAAAAAATCTTTTCAAATTCAGATCCTTAGGATATTCGGTAAGACATACTCTCATTAAATGAGGATGATAAAAACATAATTATATGAGTGCCCTCCCATTAAAAACCTTCAATATCACCAAAACATTTTTATTAAACTCTAAATTCTTTTTCAAAAAACTCATTTGTTTCGTAAAACATCAAGGAAATTTTCCATTTAAAAAACTTCTCATTATAATATAACTTATGGTCTTTTTGTCATCACACATACCTATTTCATAAAGCTCCATACCTTTTTAAAACACCAACCATATGTGAAACAATATAATTTCCCAATTTTTTCACAAATTCGATTCCTTGAAAAAAACTAAGAAACTATTCCACCTTATACACCTAGTTCTTCAACATACACAATCCAGCGAAATACATTGAAAAATAACATTGAGGGATTTTTTCAAAAAATTAATCAAAATAGATATTTATTGATAAGTCATGTTTTTTATGAATTAAAATAATAATTCAATATATGATTAATGCTTTGATATTTAGTTAGAGGGGGGGAAAGGTTATATATGAACCCTCTTTGCATCGATAAGTTTCCTGAGACAAACTAGTTGTCTAGAATTACAAATTGTGATTAAGGTGTAAACATATCCATATTTGAAAGTATCCTAGACTAAATCCTTGATCAATACATAAAAAATTTTAAATTTTCATTATTAATAATTTTGTTCTTATTATCCATAACATTATTACATGGATATTATCCAAGGATTCATATCGTGATCATGTAATTGATTAAATGGAATATGTTTTCTGATATTTATCTTTACTTGTTTATTATTATTATTTACTCAAGATATATTCAACTATACTCAACCCTTACTATGAATTTTATCTCACAATTATTTTATTTCATTTACTCATGATATGAAGAATGAATAAACGAATTATTTTCGAGGATGTATTATATTCTTCTTTAACTACATTTTATATTTTATTTCCAATGTGAAGTTGAAATCAAGCATGTATATCGTCCATTAGGATAACTAAACTGATTGATTTTGGGTGATATGATACCTTGAATGTTAATCCAATGTAATAAATTAGACACTAGATCTAGGTTATTATAGTTAGGATTATTACATCCATGGGGAGATACACTAGGTTGAATGAATCCTCTCTACCAGACATATTAAATATGAATCTCTAACTCTTATAGCTTAGATGGTTTCATCCTATATATACGAATTGATATAGGTGAAACACCCAGCTATAGAACTATCCCAAACCCAATCTATTATTAAGAGATTAAAGTCACAATCTCTTTAGGGAAGACATCATGGTGCTTTCACCACACCCTAGGAAACAACATCAGTTGATCCCACATAGAAATAAATATAAGTCTATCCATTAAGGAAGATAGGTCAACAGGAATCTAACCCTTCTAAGGGTCTCACTCACTAAGAAACATTAAATTGTCTATAGTAGAATCATGGAATAGAACATGCATCTCAAAGAAATAAAAAACATCTAAAAAAAAATTCAAGTAATCCATGATGAGTATAATGATGTATATCTATATTTTATAAACATAGTAAGTCTCCCTGAAATATATGTTTTCCTATCACCAACTCATAGTCTCTGTAGTAATCATATCGATGTTCCCAACCTCTAACTGGCATAGTCAATTCCATTGGCACTAGAATTCCCCCTACCTCATTTCGAATCTATGGTACAGGGTGAGTGAATCAAAGGGGTCCATGGCTCTTACATCAAAAAATGCATAAGAAACCATATAAAAAATAATCAAAAAAATAACCTATCATGATATTTGGGTCATCTAGATTTGAATAAACTATGGCATGTATATGACAGGGACCTGATCCATAACCTCTCTACCATTTATGTAAAAAACCACAATGGTCATGTTATTTACCCCATTCCTAATGATAAAAGGAATATAAGGCCCCAGCCTTAAACCTTACTTAATCTTGAGTTATTACAAGATTACACATTGATGATCTTTTCAGGTTTAGAGTTTTAGAGAATTAGATCATGAAACTTGCATTACATTCCACATTTAAACAAAGTGGTTACATAAAAGACAGCATTCATTCTTTCCATCAACGGAAACATACTTAAAATATAACACAGATTCTTTCTTGACACATCCTTGAAACTATCATCACATCATGTACCTTTCCCTTGACCTGTGAAAAACATTTAAAAAACTTTGGATGAGCATAAAACGCTCAGTAAGGGTTATAAAAATATGGAAAGGAAACACGAGTTCATATATACATAAGAATGAAATCATACTTTACCCATAAAACATAGGCACTTTAACATACCTCATCAAACCATGAATAAATCATAGAAAACATAAGTCATAAAGGTAACTTGATGCATTCATAACATTCTTACATGGGGAGTAACCCTCTTGGTTACGTTTGGAATACCCATCACAGTATATTCCCTAAATCTCTTTGGAGAAACCTTAATGTTTCACTCCTTCGCGTTACCCAATGCATTGGAGAGCTATATCGGGCTCACCCGCCCTTAGTTTATCACGGAACCACCCGTATTCATAATAATGCCCAAGAACCATAAAATAATCATATCACATAAAACATGCATAAAGGAAACATAAAATTTCTACATTTCAATCACAAGATATCAATACAACACAAAAAACATTGTGAAAACCATTTTCAATACCAAAATAAAAGAAAAGTAAAACATGGTTTTTATTTTTCTTTTAAAAAGAAGGTATGGATTGTAGAGGAAGCCGAAACTCAAAATAACGGTTACAACGGCGGAGAAGTCATTTTCGCCGCATACGTACGACAAAAACATTCCGTTTTGTCGTTTAGTAAACGCTTCGTATAAAAAATATTCCTTTTGAATAAACGTAAAATCCAAAGGGGTTTATACACCGTATAAAAGAAAGTTGTGAATAAAATAAAATATGCCTCAATGAAAGGAGATTGAGACGAAGTCCCATACCACCTTGAAGCTTAAAATTTTAAACCATTAATATCCATATAAATAAATTCTTAAAACCATTTTGAAAACATGGATATTAACGAGAACAAATAATTAAAACATTTAAAACTATATTTTGGTTAAAGGGGTTTTACCAAAATTAGAGACACTTGAATACAATAATTGAGGAATAAAATTTAGTCAGAACTTTATAATATCATGAGAATAAATGGATTCAAGATATAATACTCCAAAGGATAGTATATACAACATATAAGAGTGAATTGGTGCATAACAACAATGAACCCTCAATAGAAATGTCAAATGTGATGAAATCCCTTATAAAGAAGGTATCCTTAAATTAAGGACAAATCAATCTCAAAAATATGTGTGACAAATATAAATACACCCAATATAAGTTGATATTAAGTGTAAAACAATAAAAGGTCATTCACACATATTCAATGGATGACATATTCAATGACTACATGTTGAACCCAAAGAAATCGAAATTGGGTTAAAAAGTTCCCTTGACAGCCTAACGTCATCACATAAAAATGAGTTGATGAGAGATAAAAAGCCTATCTCATCACTTGGACATAAAATTTACATCAATAAGGATATATGAGAACATATCCCAACATAAAAATATGCAAATTAAAAGACCCAACAAAAAAATTCTTTTAAAAAAAAAGGAGGGTGAAAGGTTCCCTTACCGACTTGGGTATCTTTCAAAACATACACCCCATGAAAGAAGGACAATAGATCATTGATGTAAATAATCTTAAACGAATGTATATTACACAAAGAGTAGAATAATGGGCAGTACATACACCACTCAATGGAATTTGTGGCAAATGTAGCCTAAATCTCACGGGAATAAAAGTGAGATGAAAAATCCCTCACGAAAACTCGGCAGCCTAACGACGCCACATAAAACTTCCGAATATGGATTGATGAGATCAAATAGGGTATCTCATAACATTACAGTATAATTTACAGCAAGAGGAATATAAAAGAACATCCCACAACATTACAAATATGAGCTTAAAAGAAGTGACATAAAGGAGAGTACTTAAAAAGAAAGAGAGAAGTTAGATCTCTTACGAAAGTTCGGCAGCCTAACGACACCAATCAAAACTTCCAAAATGGATTTATGAGAGAGAATAGGGTCTCTCATCACATTAACATAAAAATTACAGTAGGATTAATATAAAATATCATCCCAATAACAAGAAAGATGAGCTTTAAAAGGAATGACATAAAAGAGTGTACTTAAAAAGAAAGAGAGGAGTAAGATCCCTTACCTCGGGTCCGACTTGACTCGATCGTTATTTAATCTCCTGAATAATAAACTTGAGTTAATTTATAATTCCTTAAAAACCTTTTTAAAGTTCATTATTCCTTTTATATCACTTATTACCATGTTATAAACAATATGTAATCATTAAGTTAATAATGATTGTTTTGTCGATATTTGGTTCTTAAGTCGAAAGTGGACTTCTTACAATTACATGTTGTTCGTGTGGCCAAATGTTTATTACATCCAGTATTGTATTCAAGATTTAGATATAATATATGTCATATATATCCAGTACATGCGTGCATTTATAACATTACATAATCATTTATAGGTAAGAAATGAAATGCACCGTTCATGGAGACGGTAAGCCGTACGTACGCATGAACGCTACTTTCATTTCTATTTCATATTTTATAGAATGGAATAATAATGATATAAAGGTATATTATAATTCCAGTATAATATCATATATAATATCATAGTTCCATCCTTTATATGTCCCACATATGGTATTTAACGAATCAAATCACTTTGAGGGGGCGGTAGTCCGCACTTCCTTAAATGAAGATATCGCGTTTACCCATAATGGAAACCATAAAGGTATGCCAAAAATGAAAAAAACATAATCTTAAGGAAAACATAATCATATTATATATCATATATAAAAATAGTGACATCATAATGTCCACCTTTGAAGGTGTTAGATGAGTATTGAACAATCATCGTTTCGGGAGGCAGAATTTCGCCATCCACGGAAACCGTATGTTCTTTAACCATTTTATGTAGTTGTGTGAGAGTGTAGCTCGAATAAATATTATAAAAACATCCTAGTATATTGAAGATACTGGTGTTGTTACAAAAGAAATAAATAAAAAGAGTTTAGGGGGTTGGAGAAGCAAAATAAAACAAATGAACATGAGAGAATGAATTACCTTTAAAAGTGTAACCCCTTTTGATTTGAGCCTAAAGGCTTTCTTTGAAAGGATTCTGCCCAAAGGGAATCCTCTAGGATGAGTAGAGGGATGTGGAGAGAGTAAATGGGCAGGTTTTGGCCGAGCCAAAGGCTTGAGGTGTGTGTGAAATGAGGTAGAGGTGGGGGCCTTTTATAAGAGGAGGGGAGGGGCACTTTTGGAAAGTAAGAAATATTACTTTATTTGAAAATGTGTTTCGGTTTTATAAGGTCCCACATTGATATAATTCGTGGATAAGGTGATAGGGGTTCGAAATCCACCCATCCAATAAGTTTTGTACATGTGTAGTTCATATAGTTTACATTATCTTTCCATTTTATTAAAATCGTCAAATAATGATGTCATCACTGCATCATTATTATGTCATAAATAATTTAATTTATTTAATGTCTAAAAATTATAAAAAAAATACTATGATTTAGGAAATCGTTTTAGTTTTCCAATTACTATTTATAATCAAAATTTGGACTTGTTTAACCCTACTTAAAAACTTTTTTAGTAAAACAACTCATGTTTGTGTCAATTTAATTTTAACATTAAATAAAAATATATTATTGTCATTTTCCAACTAAAGTGGCTCCATGGGGTCCCCAAGTTGGCCCATGGCTTGTCTTGGTCGGCCATGACTCACCCAATAGGTGTGGGACAAGTTTCATGGTGTTTTCACATTCTTATAATATCATTTTTACCTTAAACTACACTAATTACCACTAATCGCGGTTAAAAACTTAATAAGTTACTATTCACCAAAAAATTATTTTTATCCCATTGAACCACATTTTACTTATTAATGACAACCATGTATGTCGGATTTTTGAAATTCAAAACACAAAGATGGAAAAATTCCATTTTAACGGAAAAATCAGTTTTTATAAGTACCACTTAGTGGTTTCACTATTCATCAAAAATTGAAGTTTTTTAGAAAAATCCCAAAAATTCACCCTAAGCTATATTTGATATTCTGAATTCAAAAATGAAGTCCATTTTACAAAATTCAAAACATATAAGTAACATTAATTAATTTAATAATTAATTCTCGCTGTCATGACAAATATCGTGTTTTTATGAAACAATAAGTATCAAAAGATTGACACTAGTTTAAGTCCGATTTCAAAGTGAAATTAATTCCAACGACCACTATTGGATTTAATGGTGAAAATATTTTATAATTTCACTTTAAAAAAAATTCAAAATATTATCTAATCATATAAATAAATTATATTAAAAAGAGGTTTTGAATTAAAACACAACATTTTACACTATTCATTAAAAACTGATCTTTATCGGAAAAATACCAAAAAATTACACAAAGTAAAATTTGATGTCCCGATTCTTAATAAGAGTTTTATTTTGTCCAAAATAATGTATAAGAGTGATCAAATGTATATTTAGTGATGGTTCTCCATCAAAAGGCGACAAGTGAACCTTTAGGGAAAACTAGGGCATATACGCCTAAAATTGAATTCTTTCCGTATTTTAAGCCTTTATCTTTTATTGTATAAATGTAAAAACATTTAAAAACATATATAATCATATTTTAGTTATTTCTATCCATTCCCTCCATTACAACGACTACATGTTAACTACCATTTAAAATAATATTATTTTATCATTAGAGTGCAACGTAAGATTCCCAAGAAACTCGTTGTTGCGTGTTGGGTACGCCATCGAGCATAGAGTCCCCTTTAAAGTCATATCAATATTTTATTCACAAATATGGATAAATATGAAAATATAATATTCTATATTTACCTGGGGTGTTACATCCTTCCCCCCTTTTGGGAATTGCATCCTCGCAATTCTAAAATTGCGCTTGGAAACATCCTTGAAAGTCCCACATCGGAACAAGAGTCGGTAAAACAACCACTTTAAAATAAAGGAAGATAAGTACAAAGGTCACCCGAGTTAACCCATACTAGGACTCCATGTAGGAAAACATGGACATGGAGGAGAAAACATAGGGTCATGTTCTGATGGAGAGTGATAGAAAACATGTTTAGGAGAAAGTTAACAATGAGAAAATCACAAACTTGTGATGGGTTAAACGGTGTTGGGTTCCCCAGTAGGAAAAGTTAATAGACAACATTTTTGTTTTAAGTTACTTTTTATTGAGGAATTTATTCATAAGGAAACATAATCACTTATCATGTTGACTTTCAACTTTTACTAGATTCCTTAATCAAACTCATATTTTTTCCAAAAGACGAGTATTTAGGGAGACTTGTTCGCATTAAGAGTACTATAATCAACTTCTAGGGAATCACCTAATACACAAAAGAGAACTATATACTTCCCATTTCTTTAGGCTTTAACCAAAACCAAAACCAAAAGGTTAGTACAAGATCAGATAATCCAGAAAAGGATAACCCTTTATAAAAAGAAAATCTATTCTTAACCTCCAAAATTTGTCCAACAAAACCCAAAGTTCAACGAGGACCATTCTATAATCAATTTTTACATAAAATTCTTCAAAGTAAACCAAACTAATATTGAAACCCAAATATTTTAAGGATTTAGTCACATAGTCTTCCATGTTAAATCGTAACATTTATCTCCAAACAACATCAGTTTCTCCTAAAGTCTCATATTGAAAAGTAATTATCCTAATCACATATCCTCTATGATAGGTGAATCATTTTCATAAATAACCCAAAATCAACTTACTATTAATTCATAAAATCATATAACTAAAAAGAATCAGTCAAACTAACCAGTGACTTCACGTAGTCCAGTGGTAGGCGATAAATACCAGTCGCACTTTGGTTGTGGGTTTGATTCCCGCATCTTTGTCCGACGCGACAGGTTGTCACACGGCCTGTGTGTTGTCCTTTTTCCAAAACTATATAATTCTTAAAACATTCCCCAAAAGAGATAAAATCATCAAAAATGATCATAACATATTTTAACCTCAAGTTTATCTCATGCTTTTCATTTTCCAGCATATCATATAATAACCCATAATTACCTAAAAAGTAAGGATCATATAAACCCAAATGGTTCTTTATAACTATGTCCACAAAAGAAAAGATAACTATTACTTGAATAAAATTTTCCTATATTAAACATCAGGGTTACACATAATATAAAAAGTCTTCTAATGTAACCCCATCATCAAAAGAGATTTAATACTCTTAAGAATTTCACCATAACTCTTGAAGCCCTTATATGTTTCCATCTTACTCATTCAACATTCTTCATGATCCATTATCCATTCCTTTAAAACTTATTCCTAAATACCTCTTTCCTACAAAGAAAATCATGAATCATATCCTAAGATTCCAAAACACGAAAACAATAGTCATGAAATAGTACATACCTTTGATTGGTCATTGTCAGTTTCTTCATCCTCAATCGGAATGGAATTAGGTATTGGTAAACGAATATTGGTACGCTCTTGGTGACCCCATTCAAGAAACTTCTTCATAGGACATGTGTTTGCATAATGACCATGCACACCACATTTAAAACATTCAATTGATCCCTCAGAAAGAACTTCTTTCCCTTTCCTCGAGTCAACTGGATGCTTCCTTTTTCCATGGCAGGTTCTTGCTTTATGACCTTCATTTCCACATCTATAGCATATTTCTGTCCCTTTGAAACATTTTCCTAGGTGTTTCTTTCCACATCTTTGACACATAGGTCTTTGAAAACACTTACCTTTATGATTATTACCTGTACTTCCGTAGGGATTTGTTTCTTTCATATATGACGTCTTAGAGAAATCTCCAAGGTTTAGGTGGTCAATCATGACTCCAGATAGTTGGTTGAGGATAATCACAAGAGTTCTCATTGCAGCTCCCATATCATTCAGTTGCTTGCTCGAAAAACTATCACAGTTTCCTTCACATCCACTGTTACTTTGGTGCCTGCTAGATCCAGCCATTTACTAAAACCAAAAAGGTCAGTGTGAGTATATCAAAAAAACCATCATGTACTAATGAGTAAGATAAACACTAAGATATACTTACTGTAACAGCCCAAGATTTTATAAAAAAATATTCTTTTTAATTTTATTAATGTCTTCTGTTGTACGCTACACCAAAATGAGCTTGCACAACACGCATCCTTGACTTTCCTTGCATTACACGCAATCACGACCTTCCTCGATAGCGTGTGTAATACGCAATACCGAGTTTCACTACACAACGATATGCTATTAAAATACTATTAAAACTAGCCGTTATGAATAGTAATAACCACTTTTTAAAATTCTGTAAATCTTATATTTCAAAATGAACATCATTTTTGGATTCGGAGAATAGAATTTAGCCTAAGGTGAAATTTTGGTACATTTCGGATAACTTTCATATTCTGATGAATAGTGAAAATTACTAAATTATAATTAAAAAACAACTTTTTTAATCGAAATAATTAATAGTGATAAATTATTAATTGGAGTAGTTTTAAAGTATATTTAGAATATATTTTTATAATTTAATACAATGTTGGTCATTGGATGTAATTGCACATTTAAACCAGACATAAACAAGTGTCAATCTTTTGATGGATATTGTTTCTTAAAAACACGCTATTTGTTTTAACAGCGGGATTTAATTATAAAATTAATTAATGCACCTTCTATGTTATGAATTTGGTAAAATAGACTTCATTTTTGAATTCGGAATATGAAATATAGCTTAGGATGAAATTTTGGCATTTTTCTGAAAACCTTCATTTTTTGATGAATAGTGAAACTACTAAGTGGTAGTTAAAAAACTGAATTTTTCATAAAACTTAATTTTACCACTTCTGTGAATGGAATTTCAAAAATCCGAGAGACACGGTTGATTTCATTAAGTAAAATGTGGTTCAATGAGATAAAAATAATTTTTTGGTGAATAGTAACTTTTTACTATTTTTTACCGCGGTTAATAGTAAATAGGGTAACTAAGGGTAAATATGATATTAATATTACCCTAACACATGTCCTAATTCTATTGGACAAGTGTAATTCGACCAAAAACAAACTTAGGAATAAAATATGACCATTTAGGCCCACTTGGATTAGATTAGGACATTTATTATTAATTTATTTAAAGAAGGGTTAAAATAGTTAAAATCAATGTTTAATAAGTAAATTATTTCTAATATGGGGTTATACATAAGATAAATTCGATTGTAAATATTCATTAGAAATATAAAAAGCTTTCCTACATGATGGTATTTTATTTGTAATTTTTAGACATCAAATAATTTAATTTATTTATGACACAAAGATGATGCAGTAATTATCTTATTAATGAAATATTGACATAATTGATAATATAAATACCAAAATAAATGTAATTTAAGACTTTTTATGAATTACACTAATTTTATATGTTACTATGATATATTAGTGTTGATTTAATAAACTTTTTTAGAACATATAATTCTGTTATGACTTTCACAAAAATCATATATCAAATAGTGTCAAAATTGACACAAAATAGTTTTTAAATCAAATATTATATTATTAATTGTTATTTTATTCCTAAAAATATAAGGTTCGGCCAAATGACTTCGATAAGGATATATATATTAATAATAAACAATTTGGGGTTCGTTTGGCATGTTATAGTAAGTGTATTAACCATATAGTGAAAGAAAACAAAAAGACATGGTAAAAGTTAAATTATTTAACTTAGAGTTAAATCTAATTGATAAGGTTAAAATAATACCCTAAACTTGTCTAAATCTTATTGGTTGATAGGATTTCGACCCTTCCCCACTTTAGCTTCGAAATAAGACCCTTTGGAACCATTATAAACCGATTTTGACTTTAATATAAAATTATATTTTGAGATATTCCTAAGGTGCCCCTATCCTCCCTTATAAAAGGGCACCACCTTCCCCTCCTCCTCACACCAAATTGAGCACTCAAGCTCAGCCAACCCCTGCCATTTTCTCCTCTCCACTTCCCTAGAATAATCCTAGAGGTCCTGGTATTCTTCAAAGACCAATCTTAGTTCCCTAAGTGGAGAATTCAAAGAGGCGTTCCAAAGAAGAGGTAATATCCATTACCGATCTTTTCAATTTCTTTCTTCTTCAACTTCTTCTTCTTTAGTTGTTTCATGATAAAGTAATAACATCAGTATTACTTAAATACTGATATGTTATTATAAATATGAAACAACCCTAATTCACCTTCTATCCATCCTACGGAAAAATGAAATCACCGCGCGTGCGTACGTACAGAATACCGTCTCCACGCCGTGGTGTAATCTATTTTCCACCACCACCTTACAAGGATGGGTATAATGGTGTAATGAGTAACTATTTATGATTATTATAACGTAATATTGATACTGAAATAGTATACATACACTTCAACACAATTCCACGACCATGGGAACGATATCATCGCTCGTGCGTACGTACGGACTACCGTCTCCACGACGCGATGAGATTCATTCTCCATGTTAACCATTAAAGAATGATTATAAAGTATATATAAGAAATAATAATGAAATATATGACATTATAAAGCTACTGGATTCATGTATATATATATATATATGTATGTCATCTACTTACTTCCATTCAAGACAATAAGGAAAGGAAAACAGCGTTCATGCGTACGTACGGACTACCGTCTCCATGAACGGTGTTTTTCATTTCATTTATCTATCTATTATATATATATATATATATACTGAATATATATGATATATAAATCATATTTTATATTCTGGAAGTAATTAAATCATGATATAAGTAATAATAATGTCAAGAACAACAAGTCAAAACACCTACGATAAATGAAACGATTTTACCCAAAACGCTTCTTTAACATGGAATTTACAAAAGAACGGGTAATATAAAGTCATAAGTGAACCATATATGATATCATAACAATGAATATGAATCTGTAATAAGTCAATGACATTATTTAAATCATTATACAGGAGGTTCGGACACGTACAAAGCAAATCGGACCTAAGGTAAGGGAAATATCACAATCTCATTTTTATCCGAGATTGTTTATTCGTAAGTATTTACTGGGGTGTATTTTATCATCCACATCCATGTTTCATCAATATGTAATATTATTTCCATCCACCTACAATTGTTTAAATCCATTTTTACCCTTCTGTGAGTTTTTAGTAATATGTATGAAAGGAATCTTTTGTCGTTTTTCGTACGAGGTACTTTTTGACTTTTCCGACAAAAGTACGAAGAATGTTTTTTTTTAACTTATACGGCATGAATGGATTTTTAAACCATTATTTCCAAGAAGCTTCCTTTACAAGTTTTCATGTTTATTTTTAATCATCTTCTTTTATTTTAAATTCGTATGACATGTTATGAAAGGAAAAATGTTTTTGAAGTAGAAATGATATTTTCCTCAAGAATGGAGTTCAAGTATTTTATCAAAATCATTTTCCATATAAGATAATAAAAGGGTTCTGTTTTTATCCCTATTATTACATGGATTTGATTATGTTGTGATGGAAATATTTTTATGAATTCCTTTATCTTATATGAATTGTTTTATGATGTCATGATGTTTCAAGAATCCCATTTTTGTTACATGTGTTATGCGATGATGTAAGATTTATGATTATGTGGCACACATAAGAAAGGATTCATTATAAGATGGGTGGGACCTATATATCCCTCCAATGCATTAGGTAAAGATTTTATATCTCATGAGATAGACAGGGCTGGAACGGTAGGTTATACCGGTTTAGTGAAATAGGACTGAAACGAGGGTTACTCGATTCAGAAAGGGACTTTGTCCACTAAGATAGTCTTGGCAATGAGTCTTGACTAACAAGAAATGATTTTCTATGATTATGTGTGTATTCCACAAAGTTTCATGTTTTAAGTTATGATTATTGGGATTTCATTTCACTACTATGATTTATCCCATGTTATGAAATTATGCTCTCTTTTGCAGGTTAAGACTTCCAAAAGTTATTTTCTTATGAATATGATGTGATTGATTTTCTTTTGTTTACCCTTACTGAGCATTTGAGCTCACCCTTTTATGTTTTCTTTTCCCCAGGATATAAAGAATGGTTTTAGGTAAAAAAGGGGGAAGATCTTTATGGGAGATATTGAAGATCTTTCACCACGATTAGAAGATTACGTTCCGAGTTTCCAAAGACACTAAACTATTACGATCCTTGTGTGTGTGTTTTTTTTGTTATGTACTAAGTATTCCAAAAAAGTAATGTAATGTCCATGTACGTCAAGATACGGGTCTTTACTCTTACTCATTCACTTTATCTAAAACTAGGACTCTTTCTGAAATCCTAACCATTAAGGTAATGCCACTTATGCTTAAAGAATACCCTAACCCCTAAAGTTATCTAAACCGACCTCTGATACCAACTATAAGACCCCAGCCTTAAACCTTACTTAATCTGGAGTTATTACAAGATTACACATTGAGGATCTTTTCAGGTTTAGAGTTTTAGAGAATTAGATAATGAAACTTGCATTACATTCCTCATTTAAACAAAGTGGTTATATAAAAGACAGTATTCATTCTTCCCATCAACGGAAACATATTTAAAATATAACACGGATTCTTTCATGACACATCCTTGACACTATCATCACATCATGTACCTTTCCCTTGACCTGTGAAAAACATTTCAAAAACTTGGGATGAGCATAAAAAGCTCAGTAAGGGTTATAAAAATATGGAAAGGAAACATGAGTTCATATATATATAAGAATGAAATCATACTTTACCCATAAAACATAGGCACTTTAACATACCTCATCAAACCATGAATAAATCATAGAAAACATAAGACATAAAGGTAACTTTAGGCATTCATAACATTCTTACGTGGGGAGTAACCCTCTTGGTTACGTTTGGAATACCCATCACAGTATATTCCCTAAATCTCTTCGGATAAACCTTAACGTTTCACTCCTCCGCGTTACCCAATGCATTGGAGAGCTATATCGGGCTCACCCGCCCTTAGTTTATCACGGAACCACCCATCTTCATAATAATGCCCATGAACCATAACATAATCATATCACATAAAACATGTATAAAGGAAACATAAAATTTCCACATTTCAATCACAAGATATCAATACAACACAAAAAACATTGTGAAAACCATTTTCAATACCAAAATAAAAGAAAAGTAAAACATGGTATTTATTTTTCTTTTAAAAAGAAGGTATGGCTTGTAGAGGATGCTGAAACTCAAATAACGGTTACGATGGCGGAGATATCATTGTCACCACATACGTACGACAAAAACATTCCGTTTTGTCATTTAGTAAACGCTTCGTATAAAAAATATTCCTTTTGAATAAATGTAAAATCCAAAGGGGTTTATACACCGTATAAAAGAAAGTTGTGAATAAAATAAAATATGCCTCAATGAAAGGAGATTGAGACGAAGTCCCATACCACCTTGAAGCTTAAAATTTTAAACCATTAATATCCATATAAATAAATCCTTAAAACCATTTTGAAAACATGGATATTAACGAGAACAAATAATTAAAACATTTAAAACGATATTTTGGTTAAAGGGGTTTTACCAAAATTAGAGACACTTGAATACAATAATTGAGGAATAACATTTAGTCAGAACTTTATAATATCATGAGAATAAATGGATTCATGATATAATACTCCAAAGGATAGTATATACACCATATAAGAGTGAATTGGTGCATAACAACAATGAACCCTCAATAGAAAGGTCAAATGTGATGAAATCCCTTATAAAGAAGGTATCCTTAAATTAAGGACAAATCAATCTCAAAAATATGTGTGAAAAATATAAATACACCCAATATAAGTCGATATTAAGTGTAAAACAATAAAATGTCATTCACACATATTCAATGGATGACATATTCAATGACTACATGTTGAACCCAAAGAAATCGAAATTGGGTTAAAAAGTTCCCTTGACAGCCTAACGACATCACATCAAAATGAGTTGATGAGAGATAAAAAGTGTATCTCATCACTTGGACATAAAATTTACATCAATAAGGATATATGAGAACATATACCAACATAAAAATATGCAAATTAATAGACCCAACAAAAATAAGTCTTTTTAAAAAAAGAGGAGGGTGAAAGGTTCCCTTACCGACTTGGGTGTCTTTCAAAACATACACCCCATGAAAGAAGGACAATAGATCATTGATGTAAATACTCATAAATGAAAGTATATTAAACAAAGAGTAGAATAATGGGCAGTACATACACCACTCAATGGAATTTGTGGCAAATGTAGCATAAATCTCACGGGAATAAAAGTGAGATGAAAAATCCCTCACGAAAACTCGGCAGCCTAACGACGCCAAATAAAACTTCCGAATATGGATTGATGAGATCAAATAGGGTATCACATCACATTACAATATAATGTACATCAAGAGGAATATAAAAGAACATCCCCCAACATTACAAATAGGATCTTAAAAGAAGTGACATAAAGGAGAGTACTTAAAAAGAAAGAGAGAAGTTAGATCTCTTACGAAAGTTCGGCAGCCTAACGGCGCCAATCAAAACTTCCAAAATGGATTGATGAGAGAGAATAGGGTCTCTCATCACATGAACATAAAAATTAAAGTAGTATTAATATAAAATATCATCCCAATAACAATAAAGATGAGCTTTAAAAGTAATGACATAAAAGAGTGTACTTAAAAATAAAGAGAGGAGTAAGATCCCCTACCTCGGGTCCGACTTGACTCGATCGTTCTTTAATCTCCTGAATAATAAACATGAGTTAATTTCTACTTCCTTAAGAACCTTTTTAAAGTTCATTATTACTTTTATATCACTTATTACCATGTTATAAACAATATGTAATCATTAAGTTAATAATGATTGTTTTGTCGATATTTGGTTCTTATGTCGAAAGTGGACTTCTTACAATTACATGTTGTTCGTGTGGACAAATGTTTATTATATCCAGTATTGTATTCATCTTTTAGATATAATATATGTCATATATATCCAGTAAATTCATGCATTTATAACATTACATAATCATTTAGAGGTAAGAAATGAAATGCACCATTCATGGAGACGGTAAGCCGTACGTACGCATGAACGCTACTTTCATTTCTATTTCATATTTTATAGAATGGAATAATAATGATATAAAGGTATATTATAATTCCAGTATAATATCATATATAATATCATAGTTCCATCCTTTATACATCCCACATATGGTAGTTAACGAATCAAATCACTTTGAGGGGGTGGTAGTCCGCACTTCCTTAAATGAAGATATCTCGTTTACCCATAATGGAAACCATAAAGGTATGCCCAAAATGAAAACAACAGAAGCTTAAGGAAAACATAAACATACTATATATCATATATAAAAATAGTGACTTCATAATGGCCACCTTTGAAGGTGTTAGATGAGTATTGAACAATCATCGTTTCGGGAGGGAGAATTTCGACATCCACGGAAACCGTATGTTCTTTATCCATTTTATATAGTTGTGTGAGAGTGTAGCTCGAATAAATATTATAAAAACATCCTAGTATATTGAAGATACTGGTGTTGTTACAAAAGAAATAAATAAAAAGAGTTTAGGGGGTTGGAGAAGCAAAATAAAACAAATGAACATGAGAGAATGAATTACCTTTAAAAGTGTAACCCCTTTTGATTTGAGCCTAAAGGCTTTCTTTGAAAGTATTCTGCCCAAAGGGAATCCTCTAGGATGAGTAGAGGGATTTGGAGATAGTAAATGGGCAGGGGTTGTCCGAGCCAAAGGCTTGAAGAGTGTGTGAAATGAGGTAGAGGTGGGGGCCTTTTATAAGAGGAGGGGAGGGGCACTTTTGGAAAGTAAGAAATATTACATTATTTGAAAATGTGTTTCGGTTTTAAAAGGTCCCACATTGATATAATTCGTTTATGAGGTGATACGGGTTCTAAATCCACCCATATAATAAGTTTTGGACATGTGTAGTTCATAGATTTTACATTATCTTTCCATTTTATTTAAATCGTCAAATAATGATGTCATCACTGCATCATTATTATGTCATAAATAATTTAATTTATTTAATGTCTAAAAATTATAAAAAAATCCTATGATGTAGGAAATATTTTTATCTTTCCAATGACTATTTATAATCAAAATATGGACTTGTGGAACCCTAGTTAAAAACTGTTTTAGTAAAACAACTCATGTTTGTGTCAATTTAATTTTAACATTAAATAAAAATATATTATTGTCATTTTCCAACTAAAGTGGCTCCATGGGGTCCCCAAGTTGGCCCATGGCTTGTATTGGTCGGCCATGACTCACCCAATAGGTGTAGGACAAGTGTCATGGTGTTTTCACATTCTTATAATATCATTTTTACCTTAAACTACACTAATTACCACTAATCGCGATTAAAAACTTAATAAGTTACTATTCACCAAAAAATTATTTTTATCCCATTGAACCACATTTTAATTCTTAATGACAACCATGTATGTCGGATTTTTGAAATTCAAAACACAAAGATGGAAAAATTCTATTTAAACGGAAAAATCAGTTTTTATAAGTACCACTTAGTGGTTTAACTATTCATCAAAAATTGAAGTTTTTTAGAAAAATCCAAAAAAATTCACCCTAAGCTATATTTGATATTCTGAATTAAAAAATGAAGTCCGTTTTACAAAATTCAAAACATATAAGTCACATTAATTAATTTAATAATTAATTCCCGCTGTCATGACAAATAGCGTGTTTTTATGAAACAATAAGTATCAGAAGATTGACACTAGTTTAAGTCCGATTTCAAAGTGAAATTAATTCCAACGACCACTATTGGATTTAATGGTAAAAATATTTTCTAATTTCACTTTAAAACCAATTCAAAATATTATCTAATCATATAAATAAATTAGATTAAAAAGAGGTTTTGAATTAAAACACAACATTTTACACTATTCATTAAAAAATGAACTTTATCGGAAAAATACCAAAAAATTACACAAAGTAAAATTTGATGTCCCGATTCTTAATAAGAGTTTTATTTGGTCCAAAATAATGTATAAGAGTGACCAAAACTATATTTAATGACGGTTCGCCATCAAAAGGCGACAAGTGAACCTTTAGGGAAAACTAGGGCATATACGCCTAAAATTGAATTCTTTCCGTATTTTAAGCCTTTATCTTTTATTGTATAAATGTAAAAACATTTAAAAACATATATAATCATGTTTTATTTATTTATATGCATTCCCGCCATTACAACGACTACATGTTAACTACCATTTAAAATAATATTATTTTATCATTAGAGTGCAACATAAGATTCTCAAGAAACTCGTTGTTGCGTGTTGGGTACGCCATCGAGCATAGAGTCCCCTTTAAAGTCATATCAATATTTTATTCACAAATATGGATAAATATGAAAATTTCATATTCTTTATTTACCTGGGTTGTTACAAGGAATCATTAGGATATCCTCTACCTACCCCATCCCATTTATATTGGTGATAAGTTGTAGTGAATAGTCACTGGTACTACCTTGAATTATACTTTTATGTAAGGTAAAGCACTATCCCTTTTGATGGGAATAACAACTTCATGAAATAAAAATCATTTTTAACCCACTAGAAGGGGTCGATGAACTAATCTCTATAGTGATATGAGTTAGTTAATACAAAAACGTAATTTCTAGTTAATGAAACATCTTATTATAACTAGGAAAATGAGAAATTGTTATAGATCTACTTCACAAAAGATTCTGGAGAATACTATCATGTCATGATCAAGTCATAGATAATAGGCTCTTGATGAACAATGTTGGATCTCTAGATGAAAGAACACTATTCAATTTCACACAATTGCCTCATCATCTAGATAAATGCGTAAATCATATAACTAGAGGATGCAGTGTCTAATACTAAACTCCTTCAAAATAGAATTCCCCTAATGTACGCTAAGGATCTCCTAGCGATGGGAAGCATTAGTAGTCAAAGATCAAAAACGTCATATGGAACTGATCATAGAACTATCTCATAAATATTTGAATATTCATGATCCCCAAAGAACAACATCCATTATTATTGAGCTGACTGATGCCAAAACATAATGATCAAATATATACATTGATTCTTTTGTGCACAAATCAAACTAAAGGTTGTTTCCACCTCAAATACCCAATCATCTGTTTTCTAATATGAAAAAATACCTATTAATTAATTATAAATTACTGATAGAACTCATGATGTGTCCTTATTTAACTGTAATAACCATCGACCTGCACTCCACAAAGATCGGCTAGAACATCCTTTGTAAAATATCCAGACTAAACACTAAAGGGATTCCAACCTGGTTATATATATTCATATGAACAAATTTTTGGAACTCATAAACCTGGGATAAATGAATATTTAATGTTAATTATATAATTATTTGGAATAATATTTCCCATTGTATTTTTGTTTCAAAAACATGTTCAGACAGGCATGGTGAATGATCCTTACCTAGTTCTCTACCTCGTACGCAACATCACATTACATTAAATGTTCTATAAACTTTATGTTCCTTACATCGGATCATAGGGGCCTAAAATCATATTTCCTTTACAATCTCTATTCTTTCAACATGTAATAAAACCATAGAACATAATTTACCAACAAACCAATGCATCATTAGGAATTCATAAATACAGACACCATCAAACCACTTATCTATCATCTCTGATACCATGGTGTCACAACACCTTCACCAAAGGTACCACTCCAAGGATGATAATTAATAAAGGGATTTAATGAATCGTAAATCCTACCTTTAATATGTAACTGGTTAGAAATTAACACAAATTGAAAAAAGTAACCACATGGGATGATTTTACCCCAGTATAAGAATATGATAGAGATATAAGATGATAAGTC
The DNA here is from genome assembly GCA_963277665.1 of Viscum album. Lineage (NCBI taxonomy): Eukaryota > Viridiplantae > Streptophyta > Magnoliopsida > Santalales > Viscaceae > Viscum > Viscum album. The sequence continues at coordinate 333,521,059 of OY728134.1, forward strand.
ACAAACAAACACAATTCATAAACAATGTTGAAATAATAATACAAAAACTAATTCTATATAAAAAATAAAAAAATTTAAGGTATAAAAAATGAAATAATCTAAAATGAAAAAATATCTCCAATAGGTCCTAAACAAATAATCTAATATACCTCAATCTCTTATGTGGTAGTAATGATTAGAAACACCCAGTTTCATTTCTGTCTATTTTATTTCATAAATTTTAGAATTTTTATTTTATAAATATTTATATGAATATTCTAAATTGAACCAGGGGACCAATATTAACATGGAGGTCCGTTTTTAGTCTCTTACTAGTTAGATGCATCAACCACCCAAGGAAAGGCACCTGCCAAATGATGGGGCTATAAAAAAGGACCTTTTCTTTATAAGGACCCCCACCCACCTTACCACTATTGGGACACCATCTAGCCAATAGACCATGAAATAGAACCTATCTACAACCCAATACACCATCTAGGTAGTGAAACCGTGATGGTCTAGGTGATCCTCATGCATCCCACCAGTTACCTAGTGACATCCATCGACTACCAAGTGGCCTCACGGCAAAAAATTCATTTTTGGTGAACCCTTGTGCCATGATTAATCATCTAATATATCTATACTAACCTCATCAACTATATAATAGTCTTAAAACCCTTTTAGGAAATAAATACACATCATTGAACCCTGGTATGGTTATGATTACCTTATTGATCATTGTTAATCTCATTGTGCTTCACTTTTGTTATTCTATTGCTCCTATAAACTCTTGTCTCTCTTCCCCACACTCATTTACTAGATGATAAATAGTCATCTTAAAATTTTTTATATATAAATACAATACTCTTTTTCCTTTTATTGGTTTCTTTCATAAATTGAGTGTGAGGATTTGGGTTCTCACTACTATTTAGTGTGAGGGGGTTGTTGCACAATACTATTAAAAGGGTAGTGATTGGGTATCTATCAACATACATTAAAAGGATAGTTATGTAAATGGGTTACAACGTACAAATGAAATAAAAACTTATCATTTTCAATGATTTTCAAGGAAACCACTAATGCCATGGTGTGACTATAATTATCAACAAATTTAGAGGAGGAGATGTGGGGATCCATTCATGGATTTTAGATAAACTCCTTTAGAAAATTCTTATGCATTATATTTAATTTTATATTTTATCTACACATAAAATCATATATTTTATTTCTTTGATTAAATTATTTTAATGCCATCTAGTTTAGTTATAATTTCTAATAAGTTCTCTGAAATTCAATTTAACCCCCCATATTTCCATACGTACACATACCTATATAATCACACTAGTAACAACCTGGTTTACCACCAACCATCTCCCCAAAACCTCTTATGAATGATTTTAAATAACAATAATAATTATAAGTGAAACAAATGAAATAAAATTATTCCCTAAAAAGGAAATGTCATGACCCAACCCACCAAGGTCTCACATGGACTATTAGTAAGCTAAGAGAGACCACATATTTGACTCCAATAGGTCAGAAGCTGGTGAATTTCATCGAGTAGGCATATCGCAAAAAAAAGGCCTTATCCAAATGAACTATTGTATAGGAATTCCTCTAATTATATCAAAAAATGTAGGATAAATAAACCATCACTCACCTAAGAGGGAACAATCATCTAACAACCTCTATGAAAAAACAATTTAAATGTAAATGCATCCCTAGTATAAAGGGGGAAATACATTCCTAACTAGATTCAAATGGATTCCCAACCCAATTGATATTATTTAAGGTCATACTAATAAATCCAAAAATAGACCACCATTTGAGATCACCATCACCTAGAACCTCTAATATCTACCAACACTTTTCCTACTAAGGTCACCTTCTAATTTTCTATATTCAACACAAGACTTGAAATGGATAGGAAAATTCCATATAGGGGGGACCATATTCATACCTAGTAGTATTCCATTTATAAAAGGGAATAAAAATAAATAAAATTCCCTCTGAACCAAAATGATGTGTTAAGAAACCCAATAAATAGATATTTTCATCAAGAAAATGATATGAGGAGAGAAGAGATATTGATCACCACAACCATATATAAAAGTAAATTCTACCCTTAGATCCAAAAATATCAATGAAAAACTACAGTCCCATATAATCTTGTGATAATATAATTTAGAAACCAGTCCATGCTAGAAGATTACATAGATGAGGGGGTATAGACATCAATGGAGGACTTGCTCCCACTAAAAGATATGATAATAAGGGAGTAATGACTCCAAATATTGATGACATGCCCTCATATATGAATGGAGAGTTCAAAATATACGTGTATAATGGATATGGTATATCCACACATTGAAAGGAATTTCCTTCACTATAGGAGTATGTATCCTATAATTAACATTGATTACCACAACCAAACCTTATCATCGGCTAACCATTATTAAGCTAAAAGAGAATTTCCAATGTCACTACACTTTTTTTTCTTATGTAAAAAAATACAACCATCCTATCCAATGTGGATATTTACTCTGAAAGGGCTAATCATGGGTCCAATCCATAGCCTGTAAAAGGGGAAACTAATGTTTAAAAAAATTTACATTTCATTTCCTTTCGGGTACATGGGGTTTGATTCCAAGTACTAGCATATTCGTGTCTTACTGCACTACTCATCATGTGAAAAGGGAAAGGGAATGGTGTATAGTCCATGTTGAAAAATGTGTGAGACCACCTATTTTTTCATACCTTTACACACTTAACATGGTTTAGTTAGATAGGTAGCACCACATGTCATCTCAATCATGGTACATGAGATGTTGGGCCACTCGAGGTCATGGGTTTGTAGTCCCTATACATGCATCAACTTCTTTTATTGGGTTACATGGAATGTGGTCCCACCAAATAATCATGTAATTTTTAAATCAGGATATAAACCCTAGTTGTTGTGAAAATAAATCTATATGGAATGTATTCTTCTAAAATAAACATCATGTTGTTAGGTTTTCCACAAAAAGTTAATCTTATTCAGGAATCTCAATCAGGTTTATGGGTTCAACTTATATATCACTATTAGTTTCGTCTGTTCTTCAAAAAAAGATGTAAACCCCTATGATCATCAATATTCAATCATCGGTGGGATGAAATCCGGATTCTCTATAGATTATGTGAATCTTATCACATTATCCACTATTTTTTAGGGTGTGACCCTTCTTCCTCCATCAAAAGTCCACCATAAATCATCCTCAATTCCAAAAATCATCAACTATATCATTGAACACCCAAAACAATTGTGGCACTGTGGTTTGATCATGTGTTAAACTGAATTGATAGTCGAAAAATATTCCTATCTCTTACCAATGAAGAACACAAATATAACAAGTAGAGAAAGGAAAAATAAACAAAGTGATTTCATAGATGGTGATTAAAAAACCCAAACATTCATCATAAGTTAAAAAACCAAAAATATAAGATGATCAAACATGAGGATTACCATACAAGTCCAAGGTGAAAATAAACTATTAGATCATGCAATGGGGAAGAAATCAAGGATTTAAAGTAAAAAATCAAATCCATGTTATGAATTGTTATGTAGCGGGGAAATATTCTATTAGTAAACATTTCTACCAAACAAAGGACCATTCATTATCGAAGAATAAATATGCATCATTTTCATTGGTGATCTCAATCAATTTATTCACTGATGATGATCCATATGTGATCCATCCGACTAACGTCAAATCATCATATTTTTCACTGAATTTCTTCACAACAAGAGTACTTCCTCTCCCGGAGAAATATCATTGGTTTATACAGCTAACCCATGAATTTTACATAATAGGGTTTATGTAGGAGTTAATTAGGTTAAAAAATTAGTTAAAATGATTAAACTATTAAGTTAATTTTATGTTTAATTGGTTGAAAACTACACATCATCACAAAAATTGATGTATCAAAAAATTATGTCACATTAGGAATAAATCTACATTCTAAACCCAAAAAAAATCTCATATTTCTCATTTGGGACCCAAATCATTTCAAAAAACATTATTTCCAAATATTTGTGCATGAATGGTTTAATATGTTTAATATATATAGTATTCTGAAACTAAGGTCCTTCAACACTTGAAATTCTACACAAACTCTAATTAAAAAACTAATATATTATTTTAAAATATTCAATGGGTTTAGTCAGGAAAAAATAATTCGTTACATTCTCCCCAGCATCAACGCTTTTCGCTCAAATAAAGGAGTACCTACTCGATAAGGAGGAAGTATTGGGATTCTATTTATCTCTCACATTATCACGAAATCTCTTGAAGGTTATCATATAGCAAAAGAACTCAAACAGGTGATATAGTTCACCAATGAAAGATCATATCATTTTGATCATTGATCACTATCTGGTACATAGAAATGGGTGGATCTTTCCATGATGTAGAGCTTTTATTAGTCCGTAATGTGGAATAGTTCGTGAATGTATCTCCTCAAATACAAAATTTCATATAAATCATGTAATAAGTACAATGATGGTGTTAAATACCAGTATTAATCAACATCTCCTTCCTCATTTAGTATCTTGAAAGGACCAATGAACCTCAGGTACAATAGGATACCCTTACCAAACATCTATTAACCACATTATGGGGATATCTTTAAAAAACACATGTTATCCTAACTAAAACTACATGGGTCTATGATATCAATCTTCATAAAATTTATAATGGTATTGAGTGGTTTTATGCATTCATGGACAACCATAACTTTCTCTATCATCATCAGCACCCACTATGGTCCCATAAAAGACAACTAACCAATCTTCATCCCACACAAGGGTGACCTATAGGGCTTCCCATGTAGATATTCAAATGGTATAATGATGTTTGGGGATAGATAACTATTATTATAAGTAAAATCCACTAACAATATGTGATCCCAAAAACACTAACTGAAGTTGATGAAAAATTCTCTCAGTATATCTTATAGAACATGGATGGTTCATTCTGCCAAGCCATATTTTAGTGGTGAAATTCATTTCTCATCTGTATTCGAGTCCCAAAATCCTCTTGAAACATCTTAAAAACCATTATGTGAACCGATTATCACATTCAGAGACAATAATTGGGGGTGAACCATGAATTTCATTGTTATCCTCAATGAAAAATCACCCAAACCAGTCAATTGAGAATTTCTCTTGAATGGAATGAAATTAGGACCACATGATATTTCAATCAGAGATAACTCAAATGAAGTTTTTACCTATCACTATCCATAGAATATCCATAAATATAGATTTGATATTACATTCCACTTTCACTAAAGGATTTCAAGTGGTTTTTTAATACCTACTACAACATGATTCTTCTCATTTACCTGTTTAGCGATGAGGAATTGAGAAACAAACTCAACAATATTCCACTAAATACAAGCCTACCTTAAATATTATTCATGGTCATCGTGTATCCTCTCCACTCCAAGATGTACCACTATAGGTAAGGAATAATACTTCCTCAGTTCCACAATAAAAAACCTGACCACAGAAATTATCCATTTTTAGAAATAGATAGTGTTCCTTATATATTCAGAAAATCTATCTTGTGAAACTATTAAGAATATACAACCACATAAATAATTCACAATAAATGTTTTTAAAAGGATTATCTCTTGCATGCTGAATGAGTAGTGGAGTCCCTATTATCTATTTTAGATAAGTTGTCCATATATTCTCCATCAGGGTATGCTATAATGAGGACGTCAACTCTGACACATATTTAATAAAACACGATTGTAATTTTTGAGTAAGTTTAGCTTCCACCACGTAGACCTTCCCTAGTGTAGATACCGTATTGAATCCATAGTCCAACTATAACTATAGAACATATAAGTTTCTCAGGAGGAGATCTCTTTAAAAAAATATGGATTTTTTTAAACTAAAAAATTCTCACCCATAAGATAATTACTACACATATAATAAATCATTTCCACCTCAATATTAATACACTTCTAATCCTATCTCTTGAGGAATATGAAAAAAATCCCAAAACCCCAAACCATCCACTGGAAGCCTCTAAAAAGTATCACTCAAAAACATATTCCTAATCTATTAGAAATATTTATTATAGGATTCGGTCTATGATAAGGTTTTCCATTTGAATATAATAGGAAAACTATCTATATTACATCATTATGGGAAATGAAATACAGAATACCGAAAAAATTGTTGAACATCCACCCAGAAAATTAGATAATCTCACAAAAAAAATTATAAATCCCAAAAGAAACTTAAATGGAAAAGATATAAATAACATTCAACCACATATGATATAGTACAAAAGGGATATAATTATCCATAGCATCCTCGAACAGGTTCACCTATACTGTGATTGAAATGGATTTATATAACATACTAGAACCATTTGAACTATATATTTGGGTGTTTTTTGAGTTTAGAGATCATAGATATGGGATCATGGATGGAAAACGATCAGTTGGATCTAAATATACAACTACAGGTGGGGACTCCAGTCTTGAATTATTTGTTCATGATGTGTAATGTTTCATAGGGTGGATTTGCGGCTTGTTCTAGGGTATTTTATCTGTCTCATTCATGGAGTGAAATGTTATTTACATTAAAAATATTCTTGATAATGTTTTTTTGTTAAATATTGATTAATTCATTGAATGAAATAATTAATCATTATTTGAAATCACATAGAAATTTTGTGGGAATGAAAACCTTGTTTCTTAATGGATGTGAACAATGGGAAGTTCACCACATGAACATACCATTCACAAGATGAGTGGAGTTATTTTCAAGAATTCTATAAATTCCAACCCCACAATAATATGTATCATTATCCTTCTAGATCTCTCATAAATTATAATATTTCCAAGATATTTTGTGATCAATAAGTGTATCTTCTCTTTGGATTTCATCATAGGATTCTAAGGATTCGATATTAGTGATTCAGGGAGATTTTTTCTTCTCATTTGATATTATTACTTCATTGTTTCTTCATATATATCATTGTTTTTGTGATGTTTAGAGTTGGGGGTTTATTTAGTTGTAGTTTTGATGGTATATCATTTCATTTAAAATTGATTTGAGGATTTTCTGTGTGGTTATGGCCCTACAATCCATCATCTATTTTATTATATTTACATGGGGAATTAGTTGAATTATTTTTATATATGGGATCCTTAACCACTCTTTTTTATGTGAATCTATAGAATTATATTGCTTTTAATTTCTGTTGGTTGAATGGTACAAATAGTCAATTGAATGTTAATAATCGAAAAAAGTGCAATTGAAAGGGGTTAGTGTGATGTGTTATAATAATTTATTTTTTTTGATGTTATATATGTTGTTTAGTGATATACACTTTATATAGGGTTATTACGTATTATGAGAGATTAATTTAACAATAACTTATAACTGGTTAAATTGAAGAAAAAAAATTAGTAAATGAAAATTCATTTTTGAATATTGTTGTATTATGCTTGACTTCATGTGCATGTCTTGGTGTCCTTGGTTATGTTCATATTTTTGGCCTTTTTAGTTTGATGCTTAGTGGAATTATTTGTTTGAGGCTTCCTCTCATGGATTTTGTCTGGATGGGTGGTCCTAGATGTTTTTGGTGGCCTGATGTGTTGGTTTATTGAGAGTTTTTCGGTAGAAATGGATAAATATTAGAACATATAAATTTTATAATAAATAAAGAATTCATCAATGGGAATTTTCAACTAATAACTAAATGAATTAATTTTTGTCGCTAAATTTTCAAACAAAATAACATGAAATGAAACCCAGGTTTTTTTCTCCATTGGATTCTTGTTGGTCATTATTATGCACTAAAGGATGTTCCGGGTGGATTGATATTATTTGTGATCCAACGGTGGTTATGGTGGTGTTTCTTGTGTGATTCTATAGTTGTAAGATTGCGTGAGACTACTATATAGTTGTATTATTTTATGACACATATATGAACCACACCTAGGTTATGTATGATGACCAACGCCCAAATACCCAAGGGGTTTTCCCCTAAAATGCAATATGTGGATGATATAGATTACTGACTACCCTCACTGCCTTACTCTCCTGTCAGCAGTAACTTATTTTAATACTTATGGTGGATGAGGAAATATGTGGTGGGGTCATTTGTGGTAGGAGGAGGATATGAGGTTGATTTCCTATGTGTCCATGATACCCTACTTCCATGGTTACTTGATTAGTTATATGAGATTGTTTCCATGAGACTAGATATGTTTCTGGTTCCATGAAAAATTATTTACGGCTAGTGCAATGAGATATGATATACAATTGGTGCTATTATTGGTGGGTATGGAAGGGATGGGAGAAAATGATGAATTATGATTTGGAGAGAGTATAAAATCAATGGTGAAGTGGTTTTGGGGAACCTTTTTATAAATTCATATGATATTAAATTATACTATTCAGTTTTTTAGTGAGATTGGGGGTAAACTAGTTAACATGTTTAGGTACCTATTATTTTTTATGTTTTTTTCACTTGAGAATTAGTATTCTCTTTTCAATTTTGAATGCGATAACTTTGGTATGATTCTACTATGTATACATTTTATGATTAACCTATATATATATGAACTAATATCCAGGTTTCAAAAATTTTTTTGGTGATCTAGTTAGTTAGAACTAGATCAGATCTTGGATTTTTGATGTCACTACCATAAGATTTACTTTTGGTATTTTTTTCTCCGGAGGTGTTTGCATATGTTTTATTTTCAAGAATATGGAATATTTATTATGTGGGATTTTAGCTTTTTCATATATAGTATAGTGGATTGGAAAACAATTTTATGTCAGGATCTAGGGATATTGAGGGTAACAACTTCAATTTTAGTGTTTTATAAAATTTGGTCAATTTTCCATCCTAGGGCCTACTAGTGATAAAACTTAAGGTTCACTACTTCTCTTCACAACTACCCAGAAGGGGTTACAATGAAGTGGGGTCATGAAAAAGTTGTTTTGAAGGTTTCGATTAAGTGATTGGGTGTAATTTAGAGTTACACACTAGTAAGGACTACATGGATTGGTAATGAATCAATTTTTTTTCAAACATTGTATGTGATGATAACATGGGAGGAAAATTAAGACATAAAATTTGATGGGGCCTTATGAACGGTTTCAAGGACCTTTATCCCTCTATATGTACTAGTTAATGCTTCACTACATGCGATGTAGAAAACAAGTAGAGTCACAATAATCATAACAGATCGAGTTTTGTTCTGAATGGGGTGGTTTATGGAAAAATTAAATGAGCTAATTAAATGAATCTAAATAAATAAATTACTATTGCACATATGTATTTATCATTTCATTATAGAGATTCCAGTTAGTCCTTACTTTTGTGTGGTACCATTTAGGGGGGTTTAGCAGGCTGACCTTGTTGATCGTTAGAGGGTCAATCCCGATCAAGAGGATGAGCATTCTCAACATATGTTGTCCACATTCTAGCATTGGAGATTTTAAAATCATGGGGGAAACATATATTATATAGAGACAACATGTTGGATAGAGAATTTGGATATCACTTTTGGATTGATTTGGCCCTTACCTAAGTATTGGGAAACCCTCATGGTTATCCAGTTGTGAGGTGTAGCGCTACATTGGTGGTTGTTTCACTTTAGCAAGTGGATGGAGATTGTCGTGTTATGGGCCTAATTCTAATAGGAGTTAAGGGATGAGTTCATACCAACAAAATCAATGTAAATAAATAGGCATGAATTTATCTACCTTTATTAAGGGAGCATGAACATTGGAGAGTTAGTAATTATGTTTATTGTCCAATTGCAATTTACCCTTGAGTATTTCAAGATGAAGAGTCCTGAGTATGATTCTTGGATGGGAATATATTCCTACCATTTATTCTATAGTTTCTCCATTTATGTTGCATATATATAGAGGTATTGAAAAAGGTGGATGCAATATAGTGTGGAAATGAGTAGGTAAGAGAACCCCAAGTTGAGAGTCAGCAGTGACCTAAGAGGAGTGGGAAAATAAAATAAGGGCCAGGAATTACAGGAAAATTAATATTCAAATCAGTAAGTCAATGATCTTAGATGTTTTAAATATGTTTCATTAGGGCCAACCATTATCATTCATCTATTGATAGTTCTCAATTTTTTTCTTTTGATATGGATGTCATGGTCACTATCAATGGATGTTTTATATATTCGCATAGGGTCAATATGGGTTTGGAGATTAGACCCACTTCAAGAAGAAACAAAATCGCTGGGGTTTTTTCAGTTGTATGACCTAACTTATTCTCAATAAATTGTTCAGTATTATTATTCTTAGCAAAGAGGGTTTGGATTTGTCATAGTTAATCCCTAGGATGTACCTCTCCATTATAGATCATGACTAGCACATTGATGTTGATGTCTTCTATTCTGAAGCTGATGAGTAGGGTAAATCAAGATGCATATGATAGAGGTTCCAGTTCTGAAGGGCCTGTCGATCATTCAAGGAATGATCAGTTTATCAACATCCACGGTTTCAAATTTTTGTGGATTATAATATATTTTACTCTTCTATTCCTCCCAGAATCGTCTGAACACTAGGAATAGACATAGAAGGCTACCCACTCCACTAGGGATATCCACACCAGTCAGATGCTAGGATAATAAGTTTGAAGTGTGTGAGGAATTAAAAATGATTATTGTATAGCATCATTAATTTTGAGATTTCTTTGTGATAAAGATAAAAAAATAATATTTAATTCTAAAAAAGGATTGGTTGAATTCTATTTAGGTAGTGGTTGGCTATTTCTAGATTAATTTTATGTTTTATGCTGAGGAAGGGTGACATTTTGTGTTCGTGGGCGAGTAAGGTTTTTGGATGGATGGTAGTAAATGGAGTCCCTTATTTATTGGATTTTTATGTCTTTAATAGAACATATAAAGGATATCATGGTGGTTCCTAGTGTATTTCCAATGTTTCTTGATGTTTTCCCTAAGTAGGTGATTAAACTACCCCCTCGACATGATATTGAGGTGATTTTTTCTTAGGAATCTGCCATGAACATGGTAGATGTATATAACATTCGTAGTCTCATGGGATATTAATGTAGGTTTTTGATAGATTCCCTCAAATTAAAACCCCATTAATAGATATAAACTTGTAGGAACATGGTATGATTTGACTTCCTGACGTATCAGTTGATTAGTGCCCCAGTTTCTCAGTTTTGTAAAGAGGTCGTGATGTTTTAGGTGTTTAGTGATTCTTCCCATTAGGGTTTGGGGTGTGCCTTCATGCATTACATGGGTGTTATAGCATATGGGTCAAAAACATTATTCCCCCATGAGTATAACTATTAAACACATGTTCTTTATGTTTAAGAAGTAATGTTTTCCCTATAGTTGTGGTGACATTACCTCATAGGGGAATGATTTGCAGTTTTCATATATCACATAATCATGAGGTATATATTTCCCAATGTTACCAGATTATATGAAAGAGGAAGTGGGAGGAGTTTCTATAGCACAAAAAATTTCAAGATCTCTTATACAACAAGAGAGGTAAATGTAATGTCTTATTCACTAAGAATTAATTTAATGGGACTCATTTGAAAATCTAAGGATTCTAGGGGAAAATGGAGGAGTTAGCGGCTTTGTGTCATGGGGTATAGGAGGTTGGTAGTAGAGGAGACCTACTCCAGATAAATATAGAACCTTGGTTGTTATGTAAGGTGAAGGTTTCATAGTGGGGAGGCTTAGAGGTAGAGGTAATTCAAGACCATATCATTCTCAATCTCTTATTAGAAGGACAAATGATTGCCTGCATCATGTATTGTTTTATGGAAGGATATTTTTTACATTGGAAATATGTGATTGATTCATCCCTTGGTTTTATATCTAATTCCAAGAAATACACCCCAATGCATTTAATATGTATCGTGGATTCAGGGGTTAGTTTTGGTGGTCTAGTGATACAAAATAGTCCATTAACCACATTGGCCTTTAGCAGCACTTGGAAAAAGCACTGGAAAATGTTACCTTTTATCAATATTTTTTTTGCACTGATAAAATGTACACTTCATCATTACTTTTCATTTTCCACTGATAAAGGGTACCAATTATAAAGGCTTTATTTTTTTCACTAATAATAGGAACCCTTTACTAGTGCTCATAAAGCATACCCTTTATCAGCATATTATGTTTAACACTGGTAAATGGATCCTTTGTCAGCAATTTTTAGCACTGATAATAGTACTTAATAAAATGAAATAAATAAATAAATAAATAATAAAATTTAGTTTATTTAAAAATTAATATTATTTTAATTACATAATTATTGATAAAAATTAATAAATTTATTATACAATATATAAATTATAAGTTTTAATAAATATTATATATTAAATATATAGATATAAGTTAAATGAAAAGTAAACTAATTAAATTTAAATGTTTGTAAATTAAGTCAAATAATCAACATTTTATTAATTAAATATTTATTGATAATATTTATAAATAGTCTATATTAAATATATATATAATAATTTATATAAATATGATTTATATAACTAAAAATTATTTATGATTTACATTAAATAGTCATAAATTAAGTGAAGAATTGTTTATAATTAAATATTTAACTTGAATAAAAAATAGTCAATAATTGCCTCGAGTAATGGATATAATTGAATATCATTTTATTTTTAAAATTAACATATATCAAAAAAAATTATATTTATTTCACATACATATATAGGTGGTTAATGCATTTTTATATACAACACATATAACAAAATTTTAAAGTAATTAATGAAATATTATACTTAAACACATGCACCTAATATTTATGTAATTTAATCTAAAATATTATTTATTTTAGAATTTAATTATAACATGATAAATATAATATATCATATCTTTATTTGCTAATTTTTTTATTTTTAATTTTATTAATTTTTTTGTATAAATTCATTTTTTTTATTTTTTTGTGAATTTAATCAATTATATATATATACTATGTTTTAATATTTTCAATATGTATTCTTCTATATTTCAAAATATATTCATTTTTAAAAATATATATTTAATTAATAAAAGTTATCCATTTTTTCTATATTTTTAATGTGAACCCATTTTTAATTATTCAATTTCACTCCTTTTTAACATTAATACACTTAAAAGTTTATATTCATTAATAATGTCAATGATATATTTGTTAATAAATATTTGTATGTAAATATATTTATAATTTTTTTGTATTATATTTTTACATTTATATGTTTATAATTAAAAATAAATTAATATTACTTTTTAAAATAGTATTTATATATTTATAGACAAATACTGACAAATATCTAAATAATTATAATTTTTTAATAAATTTATTTAATAAATGAGCGTATATAATATATTTATATTATTATTATTTATATATAATTATCTAAATATATATAACGATATGAATATATGAATATATAAATATATAAATATAATTTTTTAAAAAATAATATATTTATTTATAAAAAAAATTATATATTTAAATAATTATAAAAATATAATAAATATAAATAAATAATAATTTTATTTATTATATTTCTATTTCTATTTATTTTATATATATGTATATAATTATATATATTTATTCATAAATATTTTATTGATAAATATAATTATAAATCATTTATCGGTTCTTTTTTAACACTGTTAACGATAAATATTTATCAACGCTAAATAAACATTGATAAAGAGGTATTTTTCATCACTTATTATTTTATCACTAATAAGAGGGTCCTTTTTCAGCTTAGTTTTATAAGTTCTCATAAATATTTCATGGTCTATTTAAAAACCCTATATTAACACAATAAAGTACCGATATCAAAGCATTCTGAGGAATCCACCATCTGTAGGTGCTCCTCCTCGATGAATCTAAGGCTGAATCAAGGCTCAAATAAATATTGGAACAATATAAAAGCTCAAATCCAAGGCTACAAAAATTCAATGTTAACTTGAATCCAATGCAAGAACGAATTCAAGGATTTATGATATATTTACGTTATATAAGATGATTCAATGGTTCAATATATGTTATTTTATTTTATCATCCTTTTCACACGTATATTTCTTATTTGATGATATTTATTATCATTTATTACCATTTTTTCACCACCAACACGGATTTCCATTTGGTTGCCCTTAATTTCTATCACCCATGTACCCATGATTTTTTCCACATTATTCTCTCCAATTTTAGAAACCACCGGATCCCATTTCTTACACCTAGCACTATAGATTCTCTTGAGTTAGAAACTTAGGTCCATGCCACCCTATTCCACTTAATTTCTGTTTTCAGTGGTGTTGTTTTACCATGTTGGGTGCTCCATCACATCTATAGTAGGTACGCTAGGTGCACGCCATTAGCATGGCATAGTGGGGTTCAACCCCCTCAATATTAGGGAGGTGCACCAGGTGCACCACGACACACCTCATGCCTAGGGATGTTCCTTTGAAACCAATTCCATAATCTAATATAGACCTCCTCACCAAATAATAAAACACATTATTAATATACTTCTTAAAATTGGAATACCATTTATAGATTTATTTTTGTATAGGACTAAAATACAATAAATATGATCCGAGTATAATTTTCAAGTCATTTATCTTTACTTTTAGTGTCCAAATATATCCAAGTGAATAAAATCCAAGGATTGTTTAATTTAAATCTCTAATTTATTATTTTTTTATTAGAAATCTCCTCATTCTTTTCATTAAAAATTATCTAAAAATTTTATATTATCATCATAAAAACATCTCAACCTACCCTTTTTATGTATGTATTTGATTATATCATTATCTAATGTGATCAATCATTAACTACCAAAAATCAATTTGTTCATTCAAACACAATTACCATAAATTTTTACAGAACCCAAATTAGAATATGGTTCAGATAGTATTCTATATCTTTATAAAAATATATCCATATTTTAAATGATAACCCACTCATTAATAATTAATAAAAAACACTTCATTTCATTCAACACGCATCTAATGAACATTATGCATGTTTTAATTTAATCCATCAAAAAATATCATTAATTAACAATATATTTTATTTCTGATATCTTTTAAACGAAAAATTTTTTTCTTAAGAGATGCACCATTTCTAAAATAATTAGTACCCTTTTAAAATGTCAAAAATTATTAATTACATTATTTTACCTATCATATGTGAGATTAAAATGCAATATCTAATAAGAAATGATGTATCTTTTTTAAATTCTTTAGTGAGATATCAGTTATAAATTCTTCTTACATTCCAATAAATTTCTTATAATACATTTCTAATTAGTTATTCACATTAATTTATATTTTTTATAAAATGGTTAAAATCCTTCATACAACTATTTAGTTTTTAATGTGTTCAATATAGATCATTAAATGGATGAAATTTATCATCCAATTTAACTTATGAAGATTTTTCTCACATTTAAAATATTTTTGTAAGAGTTGGTCATCTAACTTCTAACTTAAAACCTATATATAATCAATAATTACTAGTATTTATATCATTATGACTAAAATATTATACTATGTGCCAAAAATAACAATATAACCCATAATGGAATTTAAAATGGAATTTTCTTATAATGCCTGATATTCTTATTCTTGAAAATAATTCTTGTTTTCTTCCGATCTAGACATAATTCATAAAAAAATTAATCATCTATGAAATGTTAGATGTCTAAAACCTTTATCTATATAATGTATATTATTTTTGTAAAGTCATTTTTTTCTATTCCATCATGATTTTTAATTGAAATCGAAATTATATTTTTTAGTTTTTATCAATTAATTCATATACCATTATAATGAAATCTAATAATCACTTTTGTTTTCATATCACTTTTTCCAAAAAAAAAAATAGAATGGAGGATTTAAAATTCAATATAATTTCGAATAATTGTTAGAAAATATTTTTAGGTATTCATCATTTTATGTCTACATGTATAGGTTCCACCCCTAGGAATATTTGATTACCATCCATGTATATGGGGAAACTATTTAATTAATAAATTTTTATCAATACATATTTATATAATCTAGTTGATAGATGAGTGTATTATTCATGTTTATCACATTTGTGTTTCTTAATAATTTTTATTTTAATATATTATAATTTCACTTGTTCAGAGGATTTAAGAAAAAATTTTCCTCTAATTTTAATTGAGGTTGGTATATTCATAGTTAGAGGATTAAATGTATTAAAGGTGGGATTTCTCCAATAAATAGAGAATTAATTGAGTCCTTAAGGATTCATATATCCAAAAATTTCCCTGTTAAGACACCTTGAATCATAAAAAATAATGATTGTGACATTTAAATATCACCTTTAATAGACTACAAGTTAGTAACTAGTTCAACTGGTGCAATCTCAGAAATGTGAGGTATAACCCCTTTTAGAGAACAAAATGGAGTAAAATTATCATCCTCCTCAACTTCATCCCCTGAATAGTTATTATTTTAGTTTTTTTCATAAGACTCTGACCGCATATCTTTTATGTTTCTTTTACTACTCTATGTAGTATTAATCACATGGATTACTATTGTTTAATGTATTTTAAGAAATATAGGTTCATTCTCACAAGAGATAGAGGGTGACTGTTAAACAAAAAAAAATGCAATGAGATGTATTCAGGAGATGAGTTGATTAAGATGCTAGTTTTCTATAACATTTACCTTTGGATTATTTTTTAGGATAACACATCCAATAGTGGAGTAATTCATTTTCTAAATTCAGTCACCCATTTTCTTAAAAGTATACTGGACTTCATTGAAATAATAAAATATTTGGATTTTCTCAATAGATTTATCTATAACATTTACCATTGATAATGAATATATTATGTGTATTTATAGAGTTATTATAGAAAATGAATATTTTATAAACCCAATAGGATGGATATGAATAAAAATTGGTTTTACATTAATCATTTGACAAAAGAGTTTGAAAAAGTAGTAAAATAGTCTTTTATGTCTTCAATAAAGCATGCATATGACCCTTCTAAAATTCTTTGTCCCTATTTAAATTTTTATTTAATAAATATTACACTATAAGTGTTTGAATAAAATTTAATTTGTCATTTAATATCTCAGAGATATAAATATTTTCATAAAAATGGGTAAAAATTGAACAAGCCAACCTAATGGGATGATATTGGGGTTTAAGGATCATTTGGTAGGAATAACAGTGTAAATGATTATGAGGATCATGTGGATGAAATGACTGTGGATATTTAAGATGACCAACATTATTTTAAAAAGTATTTTGAGAGGTTAAGTGTCTTTTCAAAGAGACCATTGTATACCATTTGTACTTAATACACTACATTGTCAGCTTTTTTGAATTTATTAAATATGATAGTATGAAGTAGATGGACTGACACCAGCTTTATAGAACTACTTGTTCTCTTGAATGATTTGATACAAGAAGAAAATTAACAAACATTTTGATCATATGATGCTAATGGAAAGCAACGTTTAATGGGAATTACCTTTAAAAAATTAATTACTGTTCAAATAATTGAATTTTGATTTTCAAGGACCATAAAACAACCATAAAATGACATATGCATGGAACAGATCGATACAACAGAAATGAATCAAGTATTTCAAAAATATTTATTATATATTCCTATTATTACAAGGTTCAAGAAGACTATTTGGATCTCTATAAACCATGAAATAATTTACATGTCATATAGATAAAATAATTAAATATGGGAACCTATGTCATCTAGTAGATTCTGCTTAGTGGATGGAAATTTATTATATGTATCCTAAATTCGGAAATGAGTTGAGAAACATTAGTCTTGAGGTATCTATATATATAATAGATAATTTTTTGTATATATCAATACTCACATTACATGGCCCTCCATGTTCATAAATTATAACATTCCTCAATGGTTATGTAGGATGAATAGAAACATTATGGAATCTCAAAATATATATGGACCAAATCAATCAAATAATAAAATTGATCCTTTTTTGATCCATTAATTTAAGATCTTAAATTTATGTGGGGACCATGTGTTAAAATTTATTATTCTCATGGGAGTAAATAATTCACATTGATTTACATGATGTATGGGGTGATAAATGACTTCTCCACTTATGGAAATTTATCAGGATACAAAATTAAATGCATTTTGGGGTGTTTTTGGCACAAGAAAACACATCAAAAAGATTAATGAAGTGCTTATATACTTGAATTAGGTGTGCAGATCATTTCACAATATTTGATTTGATTGGTCGTGGATACAACATAGAGTTACAGATTATGAGTTAGGGTCTTTCGAATTTAGGATGAAAGACTGGTTTGCAGAGTCCATTCGTGGAGCTCCCTCCACAACCACATGAACATATGTGCTTTTTAGAATCAATTTTCATTGTGGAATGATAATAATAATTTTGGTTTGTGGAGCTCCCCACATGAACATATCTCCTCTATAATGACTTTTTTTCTTTTACGGATCTAATCACAAACAAATACCCACCGTGGCGTCCAATTTCTTTCGTGGATCTAACCATGAATGAATTTACTTCATAGATCCGACCGAGAACAGATGTCCTTCACAGATTTGACCATGAACATATGTCCTAAAAAGTGTCAGTATTTTTTCATGGTGCCCAGCTTCTCTCTATGGTGATCCCAATATACCTCATTTTTCTATAAATAGTCTGCAACCCCCACCACATAAGCACAGTTACACTACCATTTCAATGGTTGATCCACCATTTTTTGTGCTCCCAATCACCATGATGTTATGTCATTCGTGAAGGATGGATCCCCTTTCAGGTTTATCAATGCCCCAAAAATCGTCATGCCTTCATAGATCACTCTAAAAATATCGAGCTCTTTTCTAAGGTGAGGCCATGCTCGACATGCACCTTTACATCGCAAAGTTCATTCACAAGGCCTTGATCTTTGTGAAGCCCTATGATTCATGAGACCATGAGCTTCACGATGATCCAACAATTATAGGACCCTATTGTCAATGATGATCATTCTGGAGGCCTTATCCATTGTGAAGATCCTACCTTCATTCCCACCTATCCATACCATGGCGTAGGTTCCCCAACACCCCACCCAATAACATTGATGGGCTGCAGTCCCAGACCATCACACTAGTCTCTGCGCTACCGTCACTAACCCAATGAAAAATGAAATGTCGCCTCATGAACTTCCCAGGATGGGTCTCCAATATTTTTCCTTTCTTCCTTATGTATACCCACCTCCCACCTATGGAATTCAATGATTTGAGACACTCCCCCACACTCCGCGAAACACATTGAGTTGAAACATTCCTTTTATTCCATTTCCTATTTCACAAGTTGATATTTTCATCATCAATTCCTTGAGTACCTCACGTCAAACCATTCCTCAAGCAACTCCTCCAATCCCTACCACCGAGTCCCAATGCTGGGTTGAACAAAAAAGGGCAGCTCTTGCATAAGTACAACACCATCCATTTCATGGCTCCTTATGATTAATAGTACCCACTAAATGTCTATATATTCTATCATTACCAATAATTTAATAATAGGGAGAATGTTGTTCCATATAAGAGATGTCTTATGTGAGAATCATATGATGTCTTATTCCACCGTCATAGTGGTGTTATTTCATGAGTGTTTGAATTCATTGAAATATTCCATTACTTCCCCTATTTCATTGTATATCATTCATTTTTGGTTCATTTTCCATTTTCACGTCTGAAGGGTCCCCTTAACAGCTTATTCTTATTCCACTTTAGCTCACCTACCATTCTGGGCCAACGACCTAGAAAACATTTAATGAAAATTTGAGTATGGTCTTGTTTTTTGAATATGGTCAGCCGTTGGACCACATTTTTTTGGTTCCATATCATGATAACATGACATGATGATATGTCGAGAATGTGGTCAAAATTAATCATACTTAATCATTCCAACCCCATTGTGTTCAGAATGTTGGGCATGCGATTCACACATTTAATCTCCCATTGTTTAGAATAATTCCATCACACATGGTGTTGTCGCACTTGTTCCCTAG
Organism: Viscum album; assembly: GCA_963277665.1. Taxonomy (NCBI): domain Eukaryota; kingdom Viridiplantae; phylum Streptophyta; class Magnoliopsida; order Santalales; family Viscaceae; genus Viscum; species Viscum album. The sequence goes on from OY728134.1 coordinate 333,541,139, forward strand.
TGGATTTGTATAGGTACTAATTACAAGCCTCAACCCACCAGTGTTTTGGGATTCCATCATGTGTAGTCATGTGGAAGCCATTACAAATAGCTTCTATTTGTAATCCCCATCCATTATTGCAACATTAAATTTATGCCCAAGTAACTTCCACATGAAAGACCAATCTATCATTTCCACTCCTTAGAGGCACGAAGACAGCTTCCTCATGTAATCCCCATCCAACATTGCCTCTCATTAGCATCACATGTAACGATTAATGTATAAAACACATCCATCAGTGTTGCTCCATTGTTGAACTAGGTAAACATCCACAAATGAGACCCATCAATCATTCTTACTCCATAGCCACACCTAGGCAGCTTCCACATGTGACCCTATCCATCATTGATTCTTCTTAGCAGCACTTAGGCCGCTTCCATGCATAAGCCTCACATCATCCCCTATTTGGGTAACTTCTGTGACTCACTTTTTGGCCTACTACTTCCTCCTCTCTCTCACACCAAGCATGACTCCCATGACCCTATTGGTTAGTAGTTAACAATCCACCACACCCATATCGAACTAAATTGGATTTGATCACTGTCTTCTACCAATGGTACATAGGATGTCTCCTTATTGATTAATATCATCCAATGGTAAACATTTTTGACCCCATAAGGGTTCACCTTCTCTGATCCACATCCATCGGTGTCTAGATTTGCCAACATGATGTGACATCTTCCCTTTATGGGACTCACCACCTTTGGTCCGCTCTCATTATGTGTTATGACCCAACCAATGGTAATATCTGGTTCTCCCTTTTAGGGATGTACCCTCATCATGTGACATATTCCCTTTATGGTACACATCCCTCCAGACCCACCTCTATATAGTGTCATAATCCATTCACCATCATTCATCATGCACCATATGTTTCCCCGTTATGCCACATCCCTGTGGTATATTGACACTTTTCCACCTCCATTCACTGTACATCTAACTATTCATAAGCCCCATTCCTATAGTGGATGAACTACAAGATATTTGACTCCCTACTATGGGGATATGTTAGAAGCCTCCCTGAGGTCAAGCCCATTATGCAGCTATCCCAGCCATTTCACATTGGTTCACATTAATCCAACAAGACGTTAAACTATGTTCACGATCTACATGGGTATTGATCCATGTCTTCTATACATGGTAATTAGAAAGCCTCATTGATTTTATACACTACTAAAATGGTAATCTCTTGTATTCCATCATAGTGATGTACCCTCCTGATGTGAGAACTTCCCACTATGGAACACATCTTTTGGACCCCCCTCTATGATGTGTTATGATACATTTTTGTAAAAGTACCATAATAATCCCCACACATTCGATCTATACCCCTCCAACTAATATTATACCTCATACGATGGGTTTCAAACCACATGTATGCCCCATAATGTCTTTGGGCTACTTTAATTTCTGTACACCGCGATTCTATAAGCCACCCAGAACTACATAGACAATGATTGTTTATCACATGGATAAATATTGATCCTCTATGAGGTTCAAGAACATCATTCATGTCACATCTTAGTCTCTCCCTTGAGCCCCTATATTTTAGGAAGGTCATCCATCATCCCAAGGTTCAATTTACTTCATGTCCAATCAATGCGTCAATTATCACGATCCACCTCCTCATTTGACACATCAACCATACCAGAATTAAATTTACTTTGATCCCTACCTCCTAGATAAGTTACGTAGGAATACACCTTGGGGGTCAAGTAGAACACCACCATATTCATGATGATTTTACAACATTCATCTCATCCACTTCATTAAATCATCTATCATCCATCCTGATTCATAGAAAGATCTTCACATCCTAGTGGGATCACGCTATTCATATGAAAAGATAACCATGCATAAGACCCAACCATCTAGTCCATCACCCCACACTTATCATGGTGGGTTCACATCATTCACATGGGATGTGTCAGTGCATGAAACCCATTCATACTTATGATTTTTTCTCCCAGTATCACTCAGGCAGTCCATGTGTGCATGCCCCAAATCATCCCCAAGAACATGCCGGGTTTTACTTCCCCACCATGGGGATACGTATGAAGACTCAATAAGGTTCAATTCCAGCCAATGGTAGACCTTGATGTCCCATTTTTGAGTCCCATATTCCATGATTTACCCATTTTTGTGTCTAGATAATCCCTCAAGGTGTGACATCCTCCCTTTTTTGGGACACACTACCCTAGGTCTACTCTTTTTGGGTGTTCTGATCCATCCACCTGGTAATCCTTCCACGTGATCCCTCCTTGGAATATACACATATGGTACACTATTATTAGGGTTATGATTAGTCTGATCCATCTCCTCTAGATGATAAACATGTGGAATACCCCATGTTAATGATGGTAAGCTAATGAAAACCACGGAGACATGCCTATGGCATAAGATACCATACCATTGATGTGGGATGCCTTAGGGTTTTCACTATAGAGAATACCTCCTATGAGTAAGAATAAATGTGTTCCAATGTTCTAACATCCATAGATTCTTTGACATGCCTGATGTTATCATATGCTCCAACAAAATATTGTTGCCCTATCAATAACTCTTTTAATCTCATGAAATACGTAGTGTAATTGACCAGCATCCACGATGAGATGGAAATGAGAATGAGTTTCATGAAATATGTCTTAATTCAAAAGGGATTCTTGGAATAATATACGAGTTCTGAGGAGTAATCCACAGAAGGAAAAACCAAAATCCCATTATCAGATATCAATCAAGTAGAAGACATCATTGAAGGGGTGATGGATTCCACCTTCCTTTGGAAAGCAGGAATTCTGGACAACAATTAGTCTGTCACCAAAACGATGAGCACTTTGGAAGAAATCATAGGAGGCAGGTGTACCATATGTGACGAATTCACAAAATCAGTTTAGTTAATTCATTCGTTGAAGACTATGTTTTTAGGTCATCAAAATTTTTTTACATCAATAGAACAAATATTGATCCATGATGAGAGAATTTTATGGGAACATCGAACAAAGTATAACTACATCTCTAAAATCATGTGATCAATTATTCAATAAAATAAAATATATTGACAATTTTTTTGGTAAACCATTTTTAATAATCCTTACAAAATTAGGTTGGCACAAGGGATCAATTTTTTTTTTCAAATTGTAGTGTTATAATCATTTATATGTCATACATTTTCGTGATGTCATGAATGGAGAAATAATGTATTTTATAGTGTTATTATATTGTTAAAAAATGATATAGAGAAAAATTGTAATCAATACTAGGTTTGATATTATTGACAAGGGGATAAGGAAATATTTTCCAATAGAGAAAGGTAATGTAATAACATTTCTTACTCTAGTATCTTACACTCAATTCAGATTGGAAAAATTATAAATTTTTCTCTTAACTAAATGTGTATGAGTTATATTGGGGTACTCATCACATATCATGGATGTTGTGTTGATGACTTGTTTGAAGTTATATGGACTAAAATTAGTTGACTATCATATTTTGACAAAATATTTTTTTCTAATTTATTATAATTTAATTATAAATAAATGTATTATTGACTTTGACCAGACTCTAATTATTTTTTAAATCAATATATTGTATATTTTTAGACCCAAAGAAGTTACAAATCATTAATATGATGGTTTCTGTCATATTTTTTGAATTAGAGTTGGACTTCCCACCATCATTCATTGATATAATGGTCCACCTAATGATTTACTTGGTTAAAAAGGTTCAAAAATTCCATCCTGTCTATTACAAATTATTTTAACCCATTGAGATATATACAAATTTTTAGAAAGGCTATGTTAAGAATTAATGTCAACTAGAAGGTGGTGTTTTAGAATGATTTATTTTTAAACACGATGTTGAATTTTGTACCAATTTCAGATCAGATATTCAAAGAATTAGTCACCAAAAGTCTCCTCATATCTTATGCCTTATGAGAGAAGGTATTTCTAGAAGATATGTTGTTTCAATTACCTTGACAGAGTAGGATAAATCACACTGTTATATTATACATAATATTGAATATGTTTATCCATATGTTGAAGCCCATAAAAAAATAAAATAGATTTGAGTCCATCAAGTAATGAATGATGAATATCAAATATACATAATAAAAAATTTATAAGATGGTTCTAAGATCCAATTTATTAGAAGTTTTAAAAATTTAAGAATTCAATTACAGAATGACTTCAATGGATATCCAAGAGAGTAAATGAAAATTCAAAATCTTACCTTGGTTTTGTAATAGATGGTCATATGTTCTATACAAAAGAACATGATGACTATAGTATGATGCAAAACAAAGGTGTTACTCTTGTGGATGAATCAGTGCACATATCTGGTTCCAATGTTAGAAATCCAATTTAAGAAAATATGTCATATTTTTGCATTATTGAATAGATACATTAGTTGATTTATATTACATTACAAGTGCCGATATTCCATTAAAATGGGATAAAAATATTAATGTAGAGAATGTTGATGAAATGGGATTCATGAAGGTAAATTTTAGTGTGGATGGAAAAATGGTGAGACATACATAATGGAATCACAATAGGTTCATGTATTTTTTTTCATAGATCTAGAAAAAAAAGAATTAGTTGATTTCCCTGCGGGTGACTAAAAAAATGCCGAGTAAGAATAAAATGTAATAAAGGATAGCCCTTTTATTGGGATGTCACAATTAGTTATCACAACTCCCAATATAGATAATTTATTATACATTAAAGAGACCCAAACAGAGAGGATTTGGATTCATAATAGAGGAACCAAATCACAAAAACCATTGAAAAATAATGAGAGTTCAATGATAAGGTGATAGAGTTTTAATATACTATGCATTTTCTCCTAATATTATATGTTCTCTATGACAATAATTTTATCTAAATTAAATGTTTTAATACTCATGTAGATAATTTCTTCTGCACATGGTGATGTTAGAAATACTACCTAAGAATAGATTATTATGAAGTAAACCCCTTGGGAATATGTAAAGGTAATATTAATATATACTTTCACTATTTTACCAAAACATTATATAAGGAAAAATTGATTTAATTTTCATTATACCAAAGAATTCATGTTTATATTACATATTTTTGTCCATATTTTGTGCCTTTCTGCACTAAATATTCCTTAGAAATATTGTACTTCAAATACTTTTGACAACTATAGTGTTGGAATTTATCACTATCCCTCAACTACACTCCCCCTATTTTGTAGGATGAGCAACAATGCTACCTCTAATAAATCATTTAGTTAATCACTATGTTTTCAAAGTACAATCATGGACCATAGAATTAATTTATTATTTAATATTTTTTGTTTAATTTCTTTTATCCGTAATAAAATAATTGTACGTGGTGGTGGCGTGGCGCGCCTACACGCACCACAGATAAAAAAAGGAGGCCGCATATAATTAGCTGCAACGACCGACTCATAGGGCAGCTGCGAGTAACAGTTTGGAATACCATCATGTGATGCTGGAGTGGGTGTCTGACACATCGTCCAGCCACGATGGAATCGGTAGGGGTGGGGTTCTCCCTCGGCAGCGCGCCCATGCAATAGTAGGGTCACGACATGCGTTAGCTGCTGTGGGAGCAGGGGCCATCGGATCTACCAGTGGTCGATGGACGGGGCGTGTGCAAGCGGCACATGTGGAGGTAGAGCTGTGGCCCATCGGCTACAGCACAGAGGACCTGTGGCCTCACGTGGCACTGATTTGGGTCAACCCCTGCAGGTTGACCCGTTGACGGGGCTCCACACCACGTAAGACCTATTCGGACGTGTCACGTCTGGGTATCCCTGGCGGCCCACACCACCAGGCGGGTGGCACCACTGGGTCGGCCGAGTGGTCCGACCTGTGTCCCTATGGCCTGACCCGCGGCCGCACTGGGTCAGGACGGGCCCAGCAGGACAAGTATACCCTGGTCCGGTCGGACCATATTCAGGCCCTCAGCACTGAAATGCCAATAACGCACAGATCAGACATCTAGTTGATGCATCATCTATCACGTTGTAACCCTTATGACATTGAAGATCATTACATTACTTTTTTGTGAGAATCTGGGCTAGTTGAAATATGTCTGATGGCTTGGGGAGCGGTTCTCCCAATCATGCTACGTACGAAACCCTGCGACTGGCTGAGACTTGATGAATACTAACCATTTCAACACAGAGTGACTCGACATGCCTAGTGGGTAGTGCCGTAGTGTGATGCATCAGACCCACGGTAGGGAGCACCTTTGTGTGGCCCAACATACCCATGGTACGCGACAGGAGGAGTACCTCAGCAGGCTTTGAGGGGGAGCACGTCTATGTGATGGGACAGAACCATGGTAGGGAGAACCACCATGGGATGTAGAAGACCCATGGGAGTTGATAGGAGGATTACCTTAGTAGTCCAAGGTTAATGGGAAGTGCCTCTATGGGATGTGATATGCCCACTATACTTGTTAGAGGACGATTTCTCCAGCAGCCAAGGTGTTTGACGTTGTGACTGGGAATGTTACTTGTTCCGTGGCCTAGTGAATATGTGGTTGGATATCAGCATTCAGAGAGATATTGTGTGGGCCAACATCATAATTAAATTTCTCTATGTTGTATGCTTGGTTTGAGCTGAGACTCTGTTTGAACTAGGTCTTTTACCTCTGTGGTACGTGGACCTTTGATTTGTTACCTCTATGGTATACTCCCCTCTTGTATGAGATGAGTATATCTCATTATCATAGTTATATGTATGGTAATATACTTAAGAAGATTTGATGTATTTCTTGATGGTTTTTTTCATTGTGGATCTAGGAGACCTACAGGGTCTTAGGATCCCTATTGAGTATCATTATACTCACCCCTATATGGGCTTCATCTGCACCTGGTTGTGTCTTGTGCATACAATGTACAACATTGATCAAGGATGTGGGATCCTGAACTATACGATGCTTAGAGGTGGACCATTTGGCGTGACGTGACATAGAGACTACAGATCGTGAGTTGTCCCTACCCTTCAGGAATGATCCGTGGGGGGCGATCTAGGAGTTACTTCTCACTTTTCTGTTATTTCTTACTTTTCAGTTGTACTTGTACATTTCATTTGGGATTGTATTCCAGCACCTTACATTCAGAACTCATTTGCTACAATAGTTTACTTCATAGTTTCTTCTTGTTGCGTTATACTTTGTGTGTTTGAACAGGTTTAATGGCAATCCCTTTACATTTTTAGGGAGACGCCTTTATGGTGCTAGTCACCATCCACTATCCGATGGAAAGTGGGCATGGGGTAGTCACAAAACGGACCCCAGGGGATAGGTTGTGACATTTTACAATGGTTTTGAGGATTATATTAAGATCTTTATCTGTTTATGAATCACCCACACATCAATTCGATACGTGGTGTGACTAGTAAGACTGCATGTTCTTCTTTTTATATAAAATTGAAATTAATTTTTGTAAAAAATGCAATTAAAATATAAAAAACTAATTAAACACATTTAGATAATGTTTTACATTTGTAAAATGATATATATGTCATTTTTATGTAAAAGAATCAACCTCATATCCATCTTATACATGATGTTCCTGGTATAAATCAATATTTATGATACCAGTTAAAAACAATATTTTATATAAAAATGTTTCACTCAAGGAAAACTAGGAAAACAAACTATGACTATATTGATAATTTAGGAAAATTGTTTAGAATTCATTTTTTATATGGAGGAATTAGCCTCTCATAAAACTAATACGTGATGGGACCAGTATGACTCAAAGTTCTTGATTGCAGTTTAAAAACACATTTTTCTACAAAAGACATGTGATTTACTCAAAACAAGTAAAATGAACTCAGATTGTTTTCATACATTATGAAAATTGTCCATATTTAATATGATATGTGTAAGAATCAGTTTCACCTCAATTCAATGCACGATGTGATCGGTATGACTCTAAGTGTGCATTTTTATTTAAACATGATATTGAGTTTATTAAAAAAAGAAAACCGAAATGATCAAAACAATGAAAAACATTTTGGTTATTTCGATACATTAGAAAAACAATCCATAAGACATTTATGAAATGTATAAATCAGTTTCACAACAATATGATACAAAATATTCATAGTATGACTCAATGTTTCTCTTATTAGTTTAAAATTGACATTTTAGTTCAAAACATTTCTTTCACAGAAATCCCATAAAACACACTCATATTTCCATGATAAATAATGAAAATGATTAATAATTAATTTTTGATATGTATGAATTTTCCTCATGTAAAACTCATACATTATGTTACCGGTATTACTCAAAGTGTGTGTTTCAAGTTTATAAATAAATATTAGTTAATATGAAAAGTGATTTACTCAATACAGAAACAGAAACATTTTTAATGTTTTTATACTTTATCAAAATGTCCAATTGTTTATTTCATACATGTAGGAATCAATCTCACCTCAGTATTATGCATGGTTTAACCTTTATAACTCAAGGTGGGAATTTTTATTTAAAATTGAAATATATTTTATTAAGAATGAAAAATGACACACTCAAAATCGAGTAAATTCAATCAGATTATTTTGATACATTATGAAAAAACATCATAAATAATTTCTGACATGTAGAAATTATTCTCACCTTAAAGTAATACATGATTATCCCAATATGACTCAAAGTGTCTGTTATCAGTTTAAAATCAACATGTTAGTTCAGAAGGTGTCACACATTTAAAATTTTCTAAACACAAATAGATTATCGTGATAAATTAGGAAAGCTATTCATATGTCATTTTTCTTATTTAGGAATCAATTTCACATAAAAATGATACATGATTTGACTAGTATGACTCAATGTGCCTATTTTATATTTAAGATTACATTTTAGTAAAAAAAGAAAAATGACATAATCAAAACTAATAAAACAATCTCACATTGTTTAAGTAATTTTTAAAAATGATCTGTAGATAATTAGGGATGTGTAGGAATCATATTCCCCTAAATCTGATGAGTGGTGTGACCATTATGACTCAAAGTACATCTTTTTATCTAGATTTGACATTGATTTTAGTCAAAAAGAAAAATTCCATTCTAAAAACAAATAAATGACATTTCAATTGTTTTGATACTTTCAGAAAATGATTCATATGTCATTTTTCATGTGTAGGAATTAGCCTCACCTCAATATGATACATGATTGTCCTGTTATTAATCTATGATATCATTTTTAGTTTAAAATTGATATTTTAGTTCAAAATATTTCACTCACTAAAACCAATAAATCTTTATTATATTATCTTCATAAGTTATGATAATGATTCATAAGTAATTTGTGACATGTTGGATTCAGTCTCACATCAAAATGTTACACTATGTGACTATCATGACTCAATATTTTTTTGCTTCAAGTTTAATATTACATTTTTTTTAAAAAGTGATGTACTCAAAACTGAGAAAATGTGTTTATATTGTTTTTATAATTTAAAAAAATATCCATAATTCTTTTGTGTATTGGAATCACGTTCACATTAGTCTGAAAAAATATTTGATCGATATGACTCCAAGTGAGACTTTTTATTTAAAACTAACATAGATTTTTGTAAAACAGAAAGCTCCCATACTAAAAAATGAAAAAAAAAACAATTCAAATTGTTTTTATACATAATTAAAAGAATCAATAATTCATTTTTTATATTTAGAAATTTCCTCACCCCAATCCGATACTTGATGTTCCCAATATGACTCAAAGTATCTATTATCTGTTTAAAATCAACATTTTTGTTCAAAAAGTTTCAGTCACTAAAAATTTACAAAACATACTTAGATTGTTTTCATAATTAAAAAAATGATTCATAAGGCATTTTTCATGTTTCAGAATTGGTGTCGCATGAAACAGATATATGATATGACCAGTATGACTCAAACTGTGTGTTTCTAATTTAAAATGTATTTTATCTAAAAAGAAAATTAACATGCTCAATGTGTAGAAAACATGCTCAAATTTTTTTTATACATTATTAAAACTATAAGCATGTCATTTGGGATGTGTTGAAATTATCCACACCTCAATTTTATGCCTCGTGGGGCTGGTATGTCTCCAGGTGTGTCTTTTTATATACAATTGATATCAATTTTTGTTGAAAAGAATAATGGGATTCTCAAAACCAAGAAAATGCATCTATATTATTTTGAAACATTAGAAAAATGATCCATAACTAAGTTTTTACATATATGAATCATCCTCAGCTCAATCCAATATATGATATTCTGAGTATGTCTCAATGTGTCTGTTATTTGTTTAAAATAAATATTTTAGTTTAAAAAGTGTCACTTACTAAAAACTGAGAAAAAACAGTCATATTGTTTGAATCATTTTAGAAATAATCTCATAAGTTAATTTTTTCTTGGAATAATTAATCTCACATAAAATCGATACAAGATGTAAATGGATTTACTCAATGTGTGTGTTTCCAATTTAAAATAACATTTTAATAAAAAAAATTAATGTACTCAAAATAGTGAAAACACATTTGGATTATTTTTATACTTTAGTAAAAGGATCCATACATCATTAGGGACATTTAGGATCATCCACACCTCAATACTGCACAAATGTTATTGGTATAACTCTAAGTACATCTTTTTAATTAAAATTGACATCAACATTAGTAAAAAAGACAACTAAAAAACTCAAAATAATCAAACACATTTGGATTGTTTTGAGACTTTAGAAAAATAATATATTTGTATTTTTTAAGTCTTATAATAAAACAAACTACAATACAATACACAATATACCTAGTTTAACTCAAATTTTTAGTAAATTGTTTGAAATCAACATTTACGTTAGAAACTATCAATCAATGAAAACAAAGAAAACACAATTGAATTGTATTAATAATTTAAGAAAATGATTCACAAGTCATTTTGACATGTAGGAATTAGTCTCACATAAAAACGAAACATTTTGTGATTGGTATTACTCAATGTGTGTGTTTCAATCTTAAAATGGCATTTTTTTTAAAAAGACTACTAATGTACTCCAATATGAGAAAAACGATCCAGATTTTGATAATTATTTACAAAAATCATCCATAAATCATTAGGGATGTGTAAGGTTAATATACACCACAATTCAATTATTGGGGTGACATGTATGAATCTATGTGTTTCTTTTCAATGTATAAGTTCGATTTTAGTTTAACACACACATCACTTCTCCAAAATCCGGAAAATGACCCTAGATTGTTATCTCACCATTCTATATATTATTAATCAATTAATTTCTTTATCAAATTTATATTATAATATATTTTATAATTTTCCTTGAGATAATCATTGAATACGAATAATAAATGGAGTTATGTGAAAAATCAACTACAACTCAATCCAATACCATGTGTTCCTATTATGAAACAAATTTTACATTAAAATTTAATATTTGTGATAACTTTTTTTATATACTATTAATAATAAAAAATATCTTATAAATGTGTGATATTTTTCTCGAGTAGGGATTTTTTGTTCTGAAATAGCATGATTCGGGAACCGAATAAAAAGTAAAAGGAACGTTGATGTTTTTGAATGTATGTAATAAGGTTTACTTATGTAATTATATAAAATAGTGATTTAAATTTTTGTAATATGTTTTGTTCATTTTATTTAGGTTGAAAATTTTATTTCATTTAAATTTTTTGTTTGGTACATGAATTTTTTGATATATGGTGGGGTTTCTAGAGTTCTGGTGTGCTGCTACACCAGACAACACTAGTGTTGTAGTGTGATGTAACAAAACACTGTATTATGCTCCTTCATCAGCACTAATAAAGGATTCCATTACTATAATTGATAAAATCCTATGGCTTTAAATCTTTCTTGGGTAGTAAATTCTTACCTAGTGCTAATAACGAACATTTTTAGTGATGAAAAGGCCTATTCTTTAAGGGTGGTCACGAATGAAATAGTCATTGGTATATTTCATTATGTGATGTCTGCTCTACCAACATCTAAAGGAAGAACATCATGTCCCTAGTGGTTTTTTGCAACCATTAGATATCCTTTAGTGTAATTAGAATGAAACATTTGTGTATTAATTCACTTTTTTACATGGGCTTAGGTGGGATATGACATTATCTAGGTGATCATAGATCAAAAAATGAAGTCGAATAATTTTAGGGGGTTCAAAAATTTGAGTACCATTGATTTACATGTGATATGATTCATGGATATAATTGTGAGGCTTCATGGATCCCCAAGGACAATAATTTATGACCGATGCCCTCAATTAACTTAATGAGTCAAGAGAGGATTATTTCATGTCAATGGCTATTAGTTATGTCTTATCTATTTTTCCCCAAATGGATGGATGTGAAAATGTAGCAGACTATCAATAAATTTGAAAATATATTTTGGCAGTGGGTCTTTTTTTTGGTGGATCATGGGTGTGAAACCACCATTTGGTTTAGTTTTCATACAAAAAATCTTCCACTTATCCATTATTATGGACCCTTTTGAGGTGGAGGAAATACTTATTGGTATAAACATGGTGGAGAGCAGGATAAAAAAGATTTAGATTGTTCATGCGAGTATAAATGCAGGGTATTTTTGTCCCAAGAGTATAGAATAATTGGGTGGACTGACATTAAAAATTAAAACAAATTAACTATAATGGATATCAAATCAATATATGAGGATTTATGTAGTGAAAATATTAAATTAAAAGACAAATTATTGAGGTATTTAATTTAAGAATGTTCTTAATAAATAATTTTGATATTATAAAGAACATGGGTGCATGATTATCAATTAAAGAAAATACGGGATCATGATATTTTCAAAATTATTTACTAAATATAATATCAAAGATAATTTATAAAGTAGGAAAATCATATTTATAACCTTTTATAATTTTGTGATTATGTGAATATATGTGGTATGAATGATGCACTACATAGGTTAAAAGTTGGAGAAAAAAGTTTTGATAATGGAGTCAGATAATAGCTCGGTGTGATCCCCTATATATCCTCCCCTTAGGTTGAGTGGCTTTCCATATTACTCCATTTATTTTAATGGAAATTAATAAACCAAATATGACTTTTCTTTTCCACGGTTGTATAAAGAATGATGTCATCCCTTACTTAAATGCTAGTAATCACACATCTCCCATCCTTTTCATAGAGTAGTAAAAAACATGGTGTAGAATTTTGTTGAGAAGAAAAGAAATATTTACTTGGTGAAAATTACTTAAAATGTCGCACCCTTATATCTCAAAATATATTGATGCAAATTGAGTAGATATATAGAGTGGAAATGAATGGAGGTGGCTTTGAGAATGGAGAATTGAAAATAGATCTAGAGAGTATATTGAAATTGGTGATAATTTTCTAGATATATTTAATCACTTGCTTTCATCATTAAATTCAGTGTCATTGTTTAATATATAATATCAATGCCTCCCAAAGGGTTTCTAATAACAGGTTTCAATGGAGATATGAATCTTCTATATTCTATTAGAGTCATAAAGTCCTGTTAATAACCAATTAAGAGATATGGGGTCCACCATTAAATAAAATTTATAAATGATAGATGGCCACCATCAGATAGACAACTGATGCTAGTCCATAACTGCTAGTCATGATAGATATATTATAGCTCTATCTGCCTCTACCAATTTCTATGTGCTCCTGTACCAGTTTTTCATTGGTCTTCTTCGGTATAATCTATTTATATCCACATGCATCAACTGGTTGGTTCCCTCCAATAGATAGTCTGTTCTGTCTACAACATCACAAATTCAACCAAGGAATTCTAGATTCCTTAAATGACGTCAAAATATTACTTCCATTATATTTAAAATTAAATTATGTCCTCAAATATACTTCAATGATCTTCCAACAACATCATATGAATTATCAGCAAGATCCTCGAGTTCAATAAGGTTAAATCATTTAAAACATAATTTTATCACATGGATCCTTATAAATGCAATTTATATCCTCTAAAATGAAATAATTAGATATCTAATTAAGAATTTGAGTTCATAAAAACACCATGATAGTGATATGAACAAAAATCACTCCCATTTTGATGATCACATTAACGTATCATAAAAACATATATCAAGGATAAATCAAGAGTGAAACATGTATTCAGGATAATTAAATATTTTTTGAATAATATGTTTAATATTCTCAAGAGGTTAACATAAATAAATTAATATTTAGTAAATCCACATTTTAATTAAAGAAATGACTTTCTCGCTTTAAATAAGATATAAAAAACATTTCCCAAATTGCATATTTTTCCCCTTTTAATGAAAATGATTTCCCCGTCTGACTAAAAATATTATCCCACTTGGTTATTATCCACACTAGAGAAAGGAAAAAACAAATATAGATTCATAGAAGGTAATTTCACATAAGGTTAAACTAAAAAAGAGTTCAAGGGAAACAAAATTGATACTGAAATCAAATTCAAGAGAATGAAAAGAAATAAAAAATGTGGGAAATTGAAAAAAAAATTAGCAAAGAAAAACTCCACTTTTAAGAATACGAATACATATGCATAAGATATAGAGAGATCATGACATGAATTTTAAGAGGATATATTATCGTAAAAGATATTTTAAAAACAATTAACACATATATAGTCCAATAAATACATTAGTAAGATGATTTTATAAAATTGAAATCAATAATAAATTAATCCCTTGGAAGAATTTAGATTTTTCCAAACATCATTAGATTTGGATCCCGCTGAATTTGTGTAATAAAACAGTAAAATGAAACTTCACTGCCAGAGGGAGTAAGACAAATAAAAATGATTATAATTTTAGGGTAAAAAGGTGTGTATATATATATCAATGATTTCAGTAGAAAATTTGTATATTAATAATCATAAGATTTATGAATAAAAATTTAATAAATGGTAAATGCAAGACACCCCCCATTATAAAATAGATACAGAACATAAAAGAAACACTTTTCTGCTCTATGGGTCATTATAAAATACTTTATATTTGATTGATCCACTTCTGGAGAATCAACAATATGATATTGCAAGGAATCATAATACTATTGTCCTAATAAATATCATTTTTGAGTGACTTTTGGTACCATATGAACTTGGGTATAGAAATGTTATATAATAAGTATTCAGGTACCCAAACATGTTTTGAAGAATATTTCTTATTAGAGATATTGGAATAAAGATTAATATATTTAATTATTCCATATCTATCATTTTCTCCATCAAAACCCTTATTATGATTCCCAAATTACTAACAATACTTATAAAATTTATTTTTGAGAACATTTTATTAAAAAAGACATTTTTTGAGAAATATTATGTTAATTTTAAAAAGATATTACACAATTAAAATTGTTATAAAATTGAGAACATAGAATTATATTTAGATTATGTTCACCATGGGTTAATTGAGAGATTATTTTTATGCTCTTTGATTTGGAATTTCAAAATATCAATGTTATGGTGGTCTTTCAATTTCAAAAAGAATTCCTTTTCATTATAAAAGAGATCCTTTTCATTAAAAATTTGATATTTCCTGAAGAATTGGATTTTATTTCACTAAAATATTATATTATTTTGAATTTATGTATTAAAAAAATGTTTACATTCATTAAGTTTATTAGAAGAACTAGAATAAGAAGAAGGAAAAGAAGAAGAGGAATGATAAATAGAGTGAGAAATAGAATAACTAACCTCATATGATACCTTGGGATGTGAAATTAAGAATTTATTAATTGAGACACTTTGGAGTGTTGATTCTATGAATTCATTACTTAAAATCTGGGTTTATACTATAAGAGTTATCATAACTTGTTTATTCGATTATTTAATTTTTTTTGTGAATAGGTCAATCAGAACTACTATGACCCTTCTTGTTGCTTTCATAACATGTCAATTTTGATTCATGGATTTTATTTTTATTTTTTGAAATCCATGTTTTTTTATCCTTTTCCTATAATTCGTTCAATATCTTTTCCAATCATTCAATCCAAGATCCATTATCGACTGAAACATAAAAAAAATAGATTTGAAATAAAATATTCTTTTATCTTTATTTAAATTCTATTCCATATAATTATACATTTTCATATTTATTTTTGAGGGTAAATTCAGAAGTCATGATGGATCCAATTAGTTTATCAAGAGACATATTTTTAAGTACTATACTTCTAGTATAGTTTTTCTTTTAGTTCCCAATATACTTCCAAGACCCAGAGAATCATATTCAATAGTGTTTATATAAACAAATCATCATGAATGGACATTAAATTTTTTTATTATTTAAAAAAAAGTAAACACATAGACAATTGATTCATTTTCTGGAATTCTAAAACATTTAATGTATCTTCTATATAAATGAATCATGTTATCATTGAATTTATTTTCACCTTCAGAAGTTATTTCAAAATATTTCCAAATTTTATGGGAATGTTTTCAAGTATATATTCTATTGAAATAATTTCTTCCAAAAACACAATGTAATGAATTAATAAATTTACAATTTAAATAAAAAGTAGTGATATCTTGGGATTCCCATATGTCTTTAAATTTTTTAGTATGGGTATAACCACACATAACGACTTTCCAAATAGGATATCTGATGACTCTCTAAAAAATTGACATTTGTGTTTTCAGATAATAGTAATTTGATTCATCAAATAAAAGAGAAATATTATAAAAGGTATAGATCATACTCTATTTTCATACAATGAAACTAGTTAAGGTTTAGTTTATAGAAGGCTATACTACAAAATCATTTCTTGTGGGTATGGAAAGTGGGGTGGGGGGGGGGGTTATATTGTCTTTAAAAATGAAAAAAATTATGATCGTTGGAAATAAAAATTAGAAATGAGTATATGTGTACTGTAAATATTAAATATAAAAGATGAAGTGATGATGGTATTTAATTGCAAAATATTATCAATAGAAAGAATCTGTATTATGAATAATGAGAGCATGGGATTACTAATTAATGTGAATAAGAGATCAGGATAATTTTGATATGATGTATAAAAGAAAATTTCAATGTTAATTAAGTGAGTAATCATAGATGACTTATTGAACATCAAATTAGTGAGGTTATGCGAACTGACATGATATCAACAATAATATGTGTATCATAAATGGGAGAGAAAACATGATTTGATAAAGGAGTTTAGTAATATATCAGTGTGAGCTCTTATGTATCCATTCCTTGGGATGAGAGGGTTTCTTATTACTCTATTGATTTTAATGGAGATAAATAAACCCCACCATCCATAGATTTAGTTAAATTGAAAATGAAACTCATCCTCAATTACTATATTGTAGTAAGAACATATATCCCTTTATTTTTGTTAGTTGTTGCAAGAAACACATTGAATATGGTAGGTTATAAGAAGAGAAGGATTCACTTGACAAAATTCCGCTATAATATCACTCCCTTATATCTCAAGTTTTTGAGAAAAAAAATTATTTTAAAGATATATTGTTACTGGAGGAGAGATCATTTGATAATATAGAATTGAATTTTTATTAATAAAATATCTTCATATATAAAGGAATTTTACAAATACTTATCTTCACATGATTTGATCATTCAATCCACTGTCATTATTTGAAATATGATATAAAATCCTCGATGGGGACTATATTTATAGTCTTCAATAGATATTTTAATCTTATAGATTACATGGTATTCATAATGTATTGTCAACTACAATTTAATATCAGTGCTGTCCACCATTAAATGAAACATTAACATGGTGGATGAACACCACCAGCTAGCTAGCTGATTCCATTAGCTAGTGGGAAGGAATGCTTGAGATATTTTTGTTTTTTTTAATTTTAACTAGATAATTGGTTTCCCTAAAACATATGATTTGTGGTCTTCTTCTACAAAATCTATATGTTTCCACTTGCACTGTATGGCTAGTTCCCTATACTATCTTTCTAGTGTTGGGGGTAACTTACCATCCTCAACTATAGTCTTCTATAATCCTCAAATGACTTCATGTTCTTCCTTAAATGATATATAAAATTTAATTTAAGGCTCTAAATATTTATCAAATATATTTCAACTACATTAAATGAATTATCAGCATGAACCTCATGTTTGAATAGATTAATTCATTTGTAACTTCAATCTCAACATGTGTAACCTTATAAATAAAAAATAAATCAACAGAAATGAAATTTTTAGATTCATAATTGAGTTATTGGGTTCATAAAAACACTATGATATAAGATATGTACTACATGATGTTTATTCAGAAGGCTTATAAATATTTGTGGAGGTTGGCTTTGGAGTTTGAGGTTGGAGACCATATTTTATAGAAGGTTTTCCCTCTGTGCGGTTAGTGAAAGTTTTCTCATGGTTGAAAGATCTCATCTGACATTTTTGAACCCTTGGATGTGTTAGACCATGTTGATGACACAACTTATGGGATGGTGCTACCTCCACTACAAGGCATAGTTCATTATGTCTTCCATATTTCCTAACATCAAAGGTTTATTCACAACGATTCCCCTATCTTCGATCTGTTGGATTAAGATATCAAGGATAATGACCCATTAATAAAACAACTGATTGATATTCTATACCATCAGGTAAGGTTGTTTCAAGGGTGACCTACTACTTTCTTCTATGTCCTATGGAGGCATGGTGGAATGCATGAGAGTACATTGGAGGAGGATCTGAAAATGTTCAACCTATATATTGAGTTGTTTGTTCCCTTTGGTTTTAGCTAATTTATTGTATACTTTTGTGATGATTTTTGACTACTTATTTTTATTCTTTGAGAGATGTTGTATCCTTATGAGGTATAGTTGCATCCTTTTTTGAGAGGTATAGATGCATTCTTTGAGTGATGTTGTTAACACATCCTTTATTACTGTTAATTTCTTGTATTTTTTGTGCTGGAATCCTAGAGATGGGATTTAGGAAGGGATAAGAGTAGCTGGATTGAAATCTACAACAGTAAGTGGTGATTCATGCCATGAATCAAAGGTTCACAACATGAGATGATTCACAATAGATATTCACAACTTTTTCTATAGTTTCTTCTCATTATGAATCACCTATGTAAATGTTCTTCACATTTTGAATGTTCATGGTGTATTTTTATGTGTTTGGGCTTCTAAAAATTCATGGTTTCAAAATTTCAATCATTTAATGAAATCTCATGAGGCATTGTTAGATCAATCAACTTGTTTCTTGAAATATGCGAGCCACATCAAGTTCATGGTGTTAAACATCCATTCACATTTTGAATGGGTATACTTCCATGATATTTATAAATTCTTAACTCCCTCTAATTTAACTCATCATCCCTCTGATTTCTCAAACATCAAGTTATTCACAAGTGATTTTGGGAGAGTTAACTGATAGATATACTACCTAATCCTTTTTAGGTAGATATATATTATTTATAGGTTATTTTCATGAATACATTGTATAACATTGGATCAATCGTTTTCATCATATGATACCATTTTATATTCACCCATAAGATATAATGTATTATAATGTTTAGTGAGAAGAAATGTATGGGAGGTTAATAATTCATATGATGAATGTATATATAAGGCCCCGACCTTAAACATTACTTAATATTGAATTAAATGAATAATTCACATTGAGGATCTTTTCAGGTTAAGAGCTTTAGATAATTAGATCATAAATCATGAATTACATTCCACAATTAAACAAAGTGGTTACATAAAAGATAGTATTAGTTTTTTTCCATCAATGGAAACATATTTAAAATAAAACTTGGATTCTTTCTTGACACTTCCTTGACACTATCATCTTATCATGCACCTTTCCCTTGACCTGTGAAAAACATTTCAAAAACAAGGGATGAGCATAAAAATATCAGTAAGGGATATAAATGTACGAAAAGAAAACATTAGTCCATGTTTGAAATCATACTTTACTCATAAAACATATGCATTTTAAAATACCTCATCAAATCATGAATAAATCATAGAAATCATAAGGCATAAAGGTAACTTGAGGCATTCATATAATTCTTACGTAGGGAGTAACCCTCTTGGTTACGTTTGGAATACCCATCACAATATATTCCCTAAATCTCTTTGGAGAAACCTTAACATTTAACCCCTTCACGTTACCCAATGAATTGGAGAGCTATATCGGGCTCACCCACCCTTAGTTTATCACGAAACCACCCATCTTCATAATAATTATCAAGAACCATAACATTATCATATCACATAAAACATGCATAAAGGAAACATAACATTTCCACATTTCAATCACAAGATATCAATACAGCACATTGATATAGTAAAAACATTATGAAAACCATTTTCAATACCAAAATAAAAGAAAAGTAAAACATTGTATTTATTTTTCATTTAAAAAAATGGTATGGCTTGTAGAGGAAGCCGAAACTCAAATAATTTTCACGATGGTAGAGAAGTCGTTGTTGCCGCATACGTACGACAAAAACATTCCCTTTTGTCATTTAGGAAAATGCTTCATATAAAAAAAATCCTTTTGTATAAATGTAAAAGTAAAAGGGGTTTATATACCGTATAAAAAGAAGGTTGTGTATAAAAAAAATATGCCTCAATTAAATAAGATTAAGATGAAGTCCCATACAAAGATGATATCCTTGGATTAAGGATAAATCAATTACATAATTTTGTGTGACAAATGAATAAACCAAATATAAGTGGATATTAAGTGTAAAACAATCAGAGGTTATTCACACATATTCATAGAACGACATATTCAAGGATTGCAAGTTTATCCCAAAGAATCAAAATTGGGTTAAGAAGTTCCCTTGCAAAAATTCGACTGCCTAACTGCATCACTTCAAAATTCAGAAAATGTGTTGATGAGAGATAAAAAGGGAAACTCATCACTAGGAAATAAAATTTACATAAATAAGGATATATAAGAACATATCCCAACATTACAATATGTAAATTAAAAGACCCAACAAAAGAATACTTTTAAAAAAAGGAGGGTGAAAGGTTCCCTTACCGACTTGGGTATCTTTCGAAACATACACCCCATGAAAGAAGAACAATACAACATTAATGTAGATACTAATAAAAGAACGTATATTACACAAAAAGTAAAATTATATGAAGTATATATACCACTCAAAGGACATGTTGGCAAATGTAGTATAAATCTCACGGGAATAAAAGTGAGAGGAAAAATCCCTTACAAAAACTCGGCAGCCTAACATCGCCACTTAAAACATTAAAAAAATAGATTTATGAGATCAAATATGGTATATAATAATATGAACAAGAAAATTAATGTATTATGAATAAAAAAGAACATCCCCAAACATAATAATGATGATCTTATAAGAAATTACATAAAAGAGAGTACATAAAAAGAACGAGAGAGGTTGGATCTCTTACGAAAATTCGGCAGCCTAACGGCACCACTCAAACTTCCAAAATTGATTTATGAGAGAAAGTAGGGTCTCTATTCATATTAAAATAAAAAGTACAGTAAGAGTAATATAAAAGAACATCCCAATTATAAGAAAGATTAGCTTAAAAGTAATGACATAAAAGAGTGTATTTAAAAAGAAAGAGAGGGGTAGGATCCCTTACATCGTGTCCGACATGACTCGATCGTTCTTTAATCTCCTGAATAATAAAAATTGGTCAATTTATAATTTCTTAAGGGCCTACTTTAAAGATTATTATTCATTTCATATCAAATATTATAATGTTATAATAATTGGTTAATAAAGTGAGTTCATATCAGATGTTTTTGTCGATGTTCGGTACATGAGTAAAAATTGAACTTCTTGGAAAATAATTTTCCATGTAGTTATAGGTACATAATATATAGAATAGTATTGATGTTTTAAATATCATATATATCCAGTATATATTAGTTTTATACTATTCCATAGAATTTGGAGATAAAAAAATTAAAAGCACCGTTCATGGAGACGGTTGGCCGTACGTACGCATGAACGCTACTTTCATTTTTTGTCATATTAATGGAATTAAAACAAAATGAGGGATATACATATTATAATTCCAGAATTATATCCATCATTTAGATTTAATATATTAAATTTACATCCATTATATATATTTACTTATAATAGTACATAACATTTGGAGATAAGAAATGAAATGTACCGTTAATGGAGACGGTAAGCCGTACGTACGCATGAATGCCACATTCATTTCTTTTTCTTTTGTATTCAATGGAATGAAATAATAATTATATAAAGGTATATTATAATTCCATTAGGATATAATATTTAATACCATTAATTCCATTATACATCTCACATATGTCATTAACGAATCAAATCACTTTGAGGGGGCAGTAGTCCGCACTTCCTAAAATGAAGATATCACGTTTACCCATACTGGAAACCATAAAGGTATGCCATAAATGAAAAATACAGAAGCTTAAGGAAATAATAAAAATATTTTATATCATATATAAATATAGTGTCATCTTAATGGCCACCTTTGAAGGTGTTAAAAGAATATTGAACAATCATAGTTTCGTGAGGCAGTAATTCTCCATCCACAGAAACAATATGTTCTTTAACCATTAGACGGAGGTGTGTAAAAGTGTATCTCGAATAATTATTATAAAAACATCCTAGTATATTTAAGTACTGTTTCTGTTACAAAAAAAATAATAAAAATAGTTTAGTGGTTTGGAGAAGCAAAATAAAACAAAAGAACACGAGGGAAGACATTACCTTTAAATCAGGTAACTCTCTTTGATTTGAAATCAAAGGCTTCCTTGGAAAGGATTATACCCAAAGTGAGGCTTCAATTATGAAGAGAGGGATGTGTAGAGATGAAATGGTCAGGGGTTGGCCGAGCCAAAGTTTTGAGAGGTGTGTGTAATGTGGTAGAGGTGGGGGCCTTTTATAAGAGGAGAGGAGGGGCACTCTTGGAATGTTATAAAAATATTACTTTATTATAAAATGATTTTCGGATTTTAAAGGTCCCAAAAGGATATATTTAGAGGCTAAGGTGATAAGGTTTTTAAATACACACATCCAATAGGTTTGTGACAAGTGTAAGACTTAAATTTCACCGTATATTCTAATTTTATTTAAATCGTTCATTTATGAGGTAATCACTGCATCATCACGGTGTCATAAATAAATTAATTTATATAATGTCTAAAAATTATAAAAAAATGTCATGATTTAGTAAATATTTTTAGAATTCTAATGAATATTTATAGTAAAAAATATGACTTATATAACCCCCTGTAAAAATTGTTTTATTAAAACAACACATGTTTGTTACATTTTAATTTTAAATTTAAATAAAAAGGTATTAATGTCATATTCCAACCAATGTGGATCCATGGGGTCCCCGAGTTGACCCATGGATTGTCTTGGTCGGCCATGACTCATCCAATAAGGGTAGAAAATGTGTCAAGGTCATTTAATATTATCATAACTTTATCTTTACCTTAAATTACACTAATTACCTCTAATCACGATTAAAAACTTAAGAGTTACTATTCACCAAAAAATTATTTTAACCCCATTGAACCAAATTTTACATCCTAATGACAACCATGTATGTCATATTTTTTCAATTCAAACCAAAAAAGTGGTAAAGTTTCATTTAAACGAAAAAACAGTTTTTAAACTACCACATAGTGGTTTCACTATTCATAAAAAATTAGAGTTTTTTAGAAAAATACCAAAAATTAAACCTAAGCTATATTTGATATTCCGAATTCAAAAATGATTTCTATTTTAAAGAATTCAAAAAATATAAGTTGAATTAATTAATTTAATAATTAATTCCCGCTATCAAAACAAATAGCATGTTTTTAAGAAACAATATCTATTAAAAGATTGACACTAGTTTAAGTCCAATTTCAAAGTGAAATGAATTCCAATGACTAATATTGGATTAAATGGTAAAAATATATTCTAATTTCAATTTAAAAACAATTCAAAAGATAATCTAATCATATAAATAAATTAGATTAAAAAGAGATTTTGAATTAAAATACAACATTTTTCACTATTCATAAAAAAATGAACTTTATCAGAAAAATACCAAAAATTTAAACAAAGTAAATTTTGATGTCCCGATTCAAAAGAATTATTTTATTTTGTCAAATATAACACATATAATTGTCAAAAAGTGGATTGAAAAGAGGTTCTCCTTCAAAAAGAGGTTAATCAACCTTTTAAAAAAATATTAGAATGTTTACGCTTAAAATTGGATTCATTCGCATTTTTTAATCCTATAAAATTTATTGTAAAGAGTAAAAATATTTGATAAACATATATAATCATTTTTTAGTTAGATCTATTCATTCCTAGAATACGGCTAGGCGTTAACTACCATTTAAAATAATTTTATTTTATTTTTAGAGTGCAACGTAAGATTTCAAAGGAACTCGTTGTTGCGTATTGGGTAAGGCATCGAGCATAGCGTTCCCTTTAAATTAATATTAAAATTTTATTCAAAAATATAGATAAATATAAAAATTCCATATTCTTTATTTACCTGGTGTGTTACATACTTCCCCCCTTTTGGGACTTGCGTCCTCTCAATTTTAAAATTGGGCTTAGAAACATCATTGAAAATCCCACATCGGAACAAGATTCAGTAGAACAATCACTTTAAATTAAATAAAGAGAAGTACAAAGGTCATCCAAGTTAACCCATACTAGGATTCCATGTAGGAAAACATCTATATGGAGGAAAAAGGATCATGTTCTGAGGGAGAGTGGTAGTAAACATGTATAGGAGAAAGTTAACCATTAGAAAATCACAAACTTGTGATGGGTTAAACGATATTCGATTCCACAGTAGGAAAAGTTAACAGACAACATTTTTGTTTTTTGTTACTCTTCATTGAGGAATTTATTTTTGAGATTAACTAAATCATAATGAAACATACATACTTGTCATGTAGACTTTCAACTTTTACTAGATTCCTTAATCAAACTCATATTTTCTCTAAAAGACGAGTATTTAGGAAGACTTGTTCGCATTTAGATTACTATAATCAACTTCTTGAGATTCACCTAATCCAAAAAAGAGAACTATATATTTCAAACGTCTTTAGACAAAACCCAAAACCAAAATTGTTAGTATGGGATCAGATAATCCACAAAAGTATAATCTTTTATCAAAAGAAAATCTATTCTTAATCTCTAAAATTTGTCCAAAAAAAGAACCCAAAGTTCAACAAAGAACATTCGATAAAAAATTATCCATAAAATTCTTCAAATTAAACAAATATAAGATTGAAACCCAAATATTTGAATGATTTAATCACATAGTCTACCAAGGTACAAATTAACTTTAATCTCCAAATAACATCAGTTGCTCTTAAATTCTCATATTGAAAAGTAATTAACCTAATCACATATCCTCCATGGTAGGTTAATCATTTCCATAGATAACCCAAAATAAACTAACTCTTTATTCCTTAAATAATCTAACTAAAAAGAATTAGTCAAACTAACCAAGGACTTCACACAGTCCAGTGGTATGCGATAAATACCAGTCGCACTTTGGTTGTGGGTTCGATTCCCGCAGCTTTGTCCGACGCGACGGGTTGTCACACGGTCTGCGTGTTGTCCTTTTTCCAAAACTATATAATTCTTAAAACATTCCCCAAAATGAGATAAAATCTTCAAAAATAATCACAACATATTTTAACCTCATGTTTATCTCATGCCTTTCATTTTCCATCATAACATATAATAACCCATAATTACCTCAAAAGTAAGGATCATATAAACTCTAATGGTTACCTTTATAATTATTACCCGAACATCCACAACGATTGGTAATCTCGTACATGATGCATTATAGAACATACCAAGGATCAAGTGGTTGATCATGACTCCTTGATAGTTGGTTTAGAACAACCATGAGTTTCCTCATTGAATCCCCCATTTCATCTAGTCTCTTAATCAGAGAACCACCATAGTTTCCTTCAAACTTGTTTTCACTTTGGTGCCTGCTAGATCCATCCATTCACTAAAAACAGAAATGTCAGTGTGAGTATATCAACAAAACCATCATGTACTAATGAGGAAGATAAACACTAAGATATACTTACTCATTCAATTTATCTAAAACTAGGACTCTTTCTGAAATCCTAACCATTATGACAATGTCAATTATGCTTAGAGAATACCCTAACCTCTAAAGATATCTAAACCGACCTATGATACCAACTATAAGTCCCCAACCTTAAACCTTACTTAATATTTATTTAAATGAATAATTCACATAGAGGATATTTTCAGGTTTAGAGTTTTAGATAATTAGCTCATAAATCATGAATTAAATTCCACAATTAAACAAAGTGGTTACATAAAAGATAGTATTCATTTTTTCCGATCAACGAAAACATATTTAAAATAAAACATGGATTCTTTCTTGACACTTCCTTGACACTATCATCATATCATGAAACTTTCCCTTGACCTATGAAAAACATTTCAAAAACATGGGATGATCACAAAAAGCTCAGTAAAGGATATAAAAGTACGAAAAGAAAACATTAGTCCATGTATGAAATCATACTTTACTCATTAAACATAATAATTTTAACATACCTCATCAAATCATGAATAAATCATAGAAATCATAAGGCACAAAGGTAACTTGAGGCATTCATAACATTCTTATGTAGGGAGTAACCCTCTTGGTTACGTTTGGAATACCCATCACAGAATATTCCCTAAATCTTTTTGGAGAAACCTTAACGTTTAACCCCTTCGCGTTACCCAATGCATTGGAGAGCTATATCGGGTTCTCCCACTCTTATTTTATCACGGAACCACCTGTCTTACTAATAATTCCCAAGAACTATAACATAATAATATCACATAAAACATGCATAAAGGAAATGTAACATTTCCACATTTCAATCACAAGATATCAATACAACACATTGTTATAATAAAAATATTATGAAAACAATTTTCAATACCAAAATAAAAGAAAAGTAAAACATGGTATTTATTTTTCATTTTAAAAAAAGGTATGGCTTGTAGAGGAAGCCGAAACTCAAATAATGGTCACGGTGGCGGAGAAATCATTGTCGCCGCATACGTATGATAAAAACTTTCCCTTTTGTCATTTAGTAAAAAGCTTCGTATAAAAAAAATTCCTTTTGTATAAACATAAAAGTAAAAGGGGTTTATACATCATATAAAATAAGGTTGTGTATAAAAAAAATATGCCTCAATGAAAGGAGATTGAGACGAAGTCCCATACAAAGACGGTATCCTTGGATTAAGGATAAATCAATTACATAATTATGTGTGACAAACGAATACACCAAATATAAGTGGATATTAAGTGTAAAACAATCAGAGGTTATTCAAACATATTCATAGAATGACATATTCATGGAGTGAATGTTTATCCTAAAGAATCAAAATTGGGTTAAGAAGTTCCCTTGCAAAAATTCGACAGCCTAACGACATCACTTCAAAATTCAGAAAATTAGTTAATGAGAGATAAAAAGGGTAACTCATCACTTGGACATAAAATTTAAATCTATAAGGATATAGAATAACATATCCCAAAATTAAAATATGTAAATTAAAAGACCCAACAAAATAAGTCTTTTAAAAATAGGAGGGTGAAAAGTTCCCTTACCGGCTTGGGTATCTTCTGAAACATACATCCCATGAAATAAGGACAATACAACATTGATGTAAATACTCATAAATGAAAGTATATTACACAAAAAGTAAAATAATGGGCAGTACATATACCACTCAAAGGAAATGGTTGAAAATGAAGAATAAATCTCAAGGGAATAAAAGTGAGATGAAAAATCCCTTACGAAAACTCGGCAGCCTAAAAGCACCACTTAAAACTTAAAAAAATGGATTTATGAGATCATATACGGTCTCTCATAATATGAACAAAAAAATTACAGTACGATGAATATAAAATAACATCCCCAAAAATAATAATTATGAGATTATAATAAATGACATAAAAGATAGTACTTAAAAAGAACGAGAGAGGTTGGATCTCTTATGAAAATTCGACAGCCTAACGGCGCCACTCAAAACTTCAAAAATTGATTAATGAGAGGAAGTAGGATCTCTCATCATATGAACATAAAAATTACAGTAAGAGTAATATAAAATAACATCCCAATCATATGAAAGATGAGCTTAAAATGAATGACATAAAAGAGTGTACTTAAAAAGAAAGAGGGGTAGGATCCCTTACCTCGTGTCCGACATGACTCGATCATTCATTAATCTCCTGAATAATAAAATTTGGTCAATTTATAATTTCTTAAGAACCTCCTTTAATGATTATTATTAAATTCATATCAAATATTATAATGTTATAATAATTGGTTAATAAAGTGAGTTCATATCAGATGTTTTTGTCGATATTCGGTACATGAGTAAAAATTGAACTTGTTGGAAAATAATTTTCCATGTAGTTATAGATACATCATATACAGAATAGTATTGATTTTTTAAATATCATATATATCTAGTATATATTCGTTTTATACTATTCCATAGCATTTGGATATAAAAAAATTAAAAGCACCGTTCAGGGAGACGGTAGGCCGTACGTACGCATGAACGCTACTTTCATTTTTTGTCATATTAATGGAATTAAAACAAAATGAGAGATATATATATTATAATTCCGGAATGAAATACATCATTTAGATTTAATATATTACATTTATATCCATTATATATATGTACTTATAATAGTACATATCATTTGGAGATAAGAAATAAAATTTACCGTTCATGGAGACGGTAAGCCGTACGTAGTCATGAACGCTACATTCATTCCTTTTTTATTAAATGGAATGAAATAATAATGATATAAAGGTATATTATAATTCCAGTAGTATATAATATGTAATACCATTAATTCCATCCTTTATACATCCCACATTGGCATTAACAAATCAAATCACTTTGAGGGGGCGGTAGTCCGCACTTCCTAAAATGAAGATAATGCGTTTACCCATAATGGAAACCATAAAGGAATGCCATAAATGTAAAATACAGAAGCTTAAGAAAAAAATAAACATATTATATATCATATAGAAATATAGTGACATCTTAATGGCTACCTTTGAAGGTGTTAAAAGAATGTTGAACAATCATCGTTTCATGAGGCAGTAATTCACCATCCACAGAAATAGAATGTTTTTAACCATTAAATGGAGGTGTGTGAAAGTGTAGTTAGAATCCTTATTATAACAACATACTAGTATATTTACGATACTGTTTTTTTTACAAAAAAAGTAATAAAAAGAGTTTAGGGGTTTGGAGAAGCAAAATAAACAAAAGAACACAAGGGAGGACATTACCTTTAAATCGGGTAACTCTCTGTGATTTGAGCTCAAAGGCTTCCTTGGAAAGGATTATGCCCAATGTGAGGCTTCAATGATGAATAGAGGGATGTGTAGAGATGAAATGGGTAGTTATTTTCCGAGAAAAAGCTTGAGAGGTGTGTGTAAGGAGGTAGAGGTGGGGGCATTTTACACGAGGAGAGGAGTGGCACTATTGGAAAGTTATAAAATATTACTTTATTATAAAATTATTTTTGGATTTTAGAGGTCCAAAAAGGATATATTTCAAGGATAAGGTGATAAGGTTTCTAAATCCACCCATCCAATAGGTTTGTGACAAGTTTAAGACTTAGATGTCACCCTATCTTCTCATTTTATTTAAATCGTTCATTTATGAGGTAATCACTGCATCATCACTGTGTCATAAATTAATTAATTTATTTAATGTCTAAAAATTATAAAAAATATCATGATGTAGTAAATATTTTTAGATTTCTAATGAATTTTTATAGTAAAAAATATGACTTATATAACTCCATGTAAAAAATTGTTTAGTAAAAAAACACATGTTTGTGACATTTTAATATTAAATTTAAATAAAAGGTATTAATGTCATTTTCCAACCAAAGTGGCTCCATGGGGTTTCCAAGTTGACCCATGGATTTTCTTGGTCGTACATGACTCATAAAATAAGGTTAGAACATGTTTCAAGGTCATTTCATATTATTATAACATTATCTTTACCTTAAATTATACTAATTACCTCTAATCGCGATTAAAAACATAAGAGTTACTATTCACCAAAAAAATTATTTTAATCCCATTGAACCAAATTTTACATCCTAATGACAACCATGTATGTCGGATTTTTGAAATTCAAACCACAGAAGTGGTAAAGTTTCATTTAAATGAAAAAATGGTTTTTAAACTACCACTTAGTGGTTTTACTATTCATCAAAAATTGGAGTTTTTCAGAAAAATACCAAACATTCACCCTAAGATATACTTGATATTCCGAATTAAAAAATGTTGTCTATTTCACAAAATTCAAAACATATAAGTTGCATTAATTATTTTAATAATTAAATCCCGCTGTCAAAACAAATAGCGTGTTTTTAAGAAACAATATCTATTAAAAGATTGACAGTAGTTTAAGTCCAATTTCAAAGTAAAATTAATTCCAATGACCACTATTGGATTAAATGGTAAAAATATGTTCTAATTTCACTTTAATGAAAATTCAAAAGATAATCTAATCATATAAATAAATTAGATTAAAAAGAGGTTTTGAATTAAAATACAACATTTTTCACTATTCCTTAAAAAATGAACTTTATCGGAAAAATACCAAAAAATTACACAAAGTAAATTTTTATGTCCTGATTCTAAAGAAGTATTTTATTTTTCAAATATAACACATAAAATTTTCAAAAAGTGGATTTAAAAGAGGTTCTCCATCGAAAGGCGGTTAATCAACTTTTTAAAGAATATTAGAATGTTTACGCTTAAAATTGGATTTATTTGCATTTTTTAATCCTGTAACATTTATTGTAAAGAGTAAAAATATTTGACAAACATATATAATCATTTTTTAGTTAGATCTGTTCATTCCCTCCATTACAACGGTTAGGCGTTAACTACCATTTAAAATAATATTATTTTATTATTAGAGTGCAACGTAAGATTCCGAAGGAACTCGTTGTTGCGTATTGGGTAGGCCATCGAGCATAGCGTTACCTTTAAATTAATATTAAAATTTTATTCACAAATAGGGATAAATATAAAAATGCAATATTCTTTATTTACCTAGGGTGTTACAGTATATATTTGATGTATCCTTTATTCATTCATTTTAATGCGTGGATAAATGAAATTTATTTCGGAGAATCTTTTTAAAACTATATAAACTATCACCATGTGATGGATGTGGGTGTGCATCCATGTTTTCTTGGATGAAACATACTAAGACTCAAAAGAACTCTTTATCATGATTCATTTCATAAATTATGCTAACATATCATGAATGGAAGAATAATCTCATCTGAACATTGGATGATTCATCATATCTCATTGATACAATAGGTATAGGGGATGTCCTTTGGATTTCATTATATGAATTTCATCAAATTAATATGAAGATAATGATGTAGCATAATATCTTTAGATAATGGTAAACTAGTTTACAATGCTCTTTTTTTCAGTATTTTGTGTAGATTAATTTCTATTAGCATGGAAAATCCACATACTAGGGACTAAATCCATTTTTCTGGATTTGAGAAGTGTTATATGATTCATTTCAAAACCATTAGTCATATCAAAGGAATCAATGCATACGATTTATGATATACAGCTTTGAAATGTAGAAACAAGTAGGACAAAGCATCATTTTCTAGTGTTTTCTAAAATCATGAAATTTGATTTACCGTTATATAGAAAGTTCACACAAGAGTAGCTAAAGGGTTACATTTATGAAGATGGGTGGTGTAAAGGTGTGAAATCTGTTACCTTTATGAGGGATCTCACATAAAGATCATTTATTAATTACCTATACATGAGCAGTCACATAAAGGTATCTGAGGAATTCCTACATATGAATTAAGGTAGTCGTGTAAAGGTTAAGAATTGTTTTTAAAGATTATATAAGAGTTATTGTAAGCTACCTTGACGAAATAAGTGATTTATATTTATAAAAGGGTAATATTTTTTTGCTGCTAGTGTAGATGTCTTCACATAGTTAACTTTATGTGGAGTGGACTACCTTTACGTGTAAGAGTTCAGATAAGTGCATTCCATGTATTACCATCATGTGAACAGTTATCATAAAGGTAAGAGCCTAGTGCCCTTATAAGGTATTCCATGCATAAGGGTTAAGACTACTTAACATTATATAGAATATCTATGTAATGGTGTGGGGAGTATACCCCAATACAGAATATAGGTTTTTCATAAGGGTAAAAAGAAATTTTTTAGAATTTTTTTCAAATGTTAGATGAATTTAATAGTTTATAATGTATTTATAAATCATATTAAACATTGTTTTTTGGAATATATAATTTATTAAGAATTTATGAATTAATTAAATGTAAATGGTTTATAATTAATTAATTAAATGATTACCTGCCATTTTATTCACATATATTAAATTTTAATTTTTAAATACCTTTTTAACCATATTATATGGTAGGAGTTATGATTGAAAAATAAGAAAACTTAATTACCTGCCATTTTATCCATATTTTTAAATTTTCTACATGATGAATTATGTATACATTATTTTAATTATTTACGTTCTTCTGGAAAGAGACTTTCATTGTATACAAGGTGTTAAAAAGAATGCAGTATTTCATTTACCATGATTTTAGTAATTTTAAATAAATTTTATAAACATAAATTTATATAAATATTTATTATTCATGTTTAGTGTTATAGTCATTAGTAATTGAATTATATATTTATTAAAGTTTCCCAAGGTAGAGTAAATTGGTGTCAAAAACCTCAATACATGGAATATATGTCTTTTCTAGGATTGTGAATTTGGTTAGATATCTATTTCTCTAGGCTTACTCATATTTAGATTGTTAATATTCTATTGATACACATATTTGCATGAAGTATTCATGTACATTATACATATGATGCAGTTGGATATGTGTAGATATGATTGAATTATATTTTTGGATGAGTAAAATACACATGTGGTACATGTCATGTGTTTCACTTAAATATGGTTTGAACATATTGGTTTGGTAGAGAAAACATTATTCCAAAATAAATTACAAACATTTATAAAAAAAGGAATTAACATGAGATAATAAGGTGAGATTAAAATCACCTTAAAAAATATGTGTTAGATTCCTTCCAAACTAGAAAATGTTGGGACCTCAATCATCCAATCAGGTAGGTAACGAGGATTCCATGGATTAGCTGGTGTAAGTTACAAAAGGATGGGTGACACTGAATCATTCTTGGGTAGGCCATTCCATAGCTAGGTTTCCTAGGATAGACCGTTGGTATCATATGCATGATGTATATCGTGGGTTACACTAGTAGGGAGACCATAATAGGATTCAATTACCAAATTAATATAATTGAGTTAATACATATGATGCATTGGAAAAATAGTTGTCTATTTTTCTCTCCAAGAGTCATATATGATATTATTGTGATGATTTACTACCTAAATAACTATATGGTGAGGGAAAAACCATTGAAGACTCATTTTTTAGTGAAATAAGGATCATGGACCACTAATAAGTATTATGATTATTGAAAGTGGGAATTATTTTTGTTGGATCCCATTTAACAAAATTAATTATCAAATGGTTAATAAAACATGATACTCATCTGATAAAAATATTTTGTTGAAGATGAATAACAAAATAATCATCAAACTAAAATTTGAGATTAATCCTTAATAATTATTATTTTAATATAAGATAATCCTAATATTAGTAACTCAAGAAAATTTCGTATGAAATATTGGTGCTTTAATAAAATGTATTAACGAATGTTTTATGTGTAAGAATAGTTTGTTACTTTATATCAAATTGTTGACATTATTCAACAGGTGAATATATATTATTATGGAATGAAGGATTGAATAATTCATGGTTTGAAAAGAACGATATGAAAATTCACCCAAGGAATATCAGTATCAAATAATGTTCTCAATATGATTGGATAGTTCAATGATTTAAGGAATTTTGGTCTCACATACCCAATATGATTGAATATATCAGATTATATTCAATATCATTGAATTTGTTGAAGACTGGATGAGACTAATGAATTCCATAAAACATTATTCGTTATAGAATTTAAATATTTTATTTCAAAAGATATTTGATATCAATTATATGATTTTAATTCTAAATTTACATTATTACCTGAGGGGTAAATAATTGAAATATGACGTTATCATTTATGTAATAGTGAAAATGATTTTTTTCATTGATAACATGGATACATAAATATGTTATAAACATTCCGTTAGATTTATATTTTCATATCATTTATATGATTTTGTAAATTATAGTTGTTAAATTAAATGATATTGGTGTTTTTAATACACATGGTTTATGATTTTATTAATTCTATAACCAGCAATATGAAGAAAATAAAAATGTAATGTTATTGAAAGAAAATTTATCCTATTTTCATATATGGAAATGTTACATCAATAGGATTGAATTCAATAAAATTTTACTTGATATTCTCAAATTGTGTGGAATGTATATGAACTAGTGATATAATTTATAGGATCTAAAGTACTATGTAGACAATAGAAGTTGGTAAAATATCAAACTGGAGGAAGAAAAATTCAGTTGAAAATTTAAAAATTTCCCCTTCATGAATTAAATCATTATCATTAAATCCTAGGTTTATTAGGAAGGATAATTAATAATTTAATATGATTATACAATCCCAGATATACCAAAAGAAATTTATAAAACTACAATGAATTATCATGTCATACATTTATGTTATAGAAATTAATTATTAAAATTTGAAAGGTATGTGATACCTAATGTATATTTTATGTCGTGTTTTATGTAAATAATGTTCAAAATTAAAAGGATAACTGATTAATATTGAAATTTAAATTTATGAGATGAAGTAAACAGGTACTACATCGGGGATTTTAATGTAAAGGATTTCACCAAATTTGAATGAATCTATATAAAACATGTGTATATTCATATAATTTCTATAATATGATAAGATTAGATGATAATTTATTAAGAGTTGTTATGAAAACTATAAGATGATTAATTTTATACAAAAGGATTTTGATTCATCTTCTTCTATAACATGTTCATAGAAGAAGATATGGATACACATGTTTATCCAGGATACCATGTTTATCCACATATTTTCTAAAATGTGAATCATTGCATCCCAGCCACCCATCAATGGTATATTTTAATAATGTATTATTTTAAAAAATAAATATTCTAAACACACAGAATACCTAATAACATAGATAAAATATCTTATTTTTTATACATTCCTATAAAATATATATAAATGTAATTTCCTAACACAAATGTTTTGTGTTATATTTAGTTCCTATTTTGAATGCGAATATAACAATTTAATAAAGTATTATAAAAATCTAAAATTAGAGTGGGTTTTCACTCAATATCTTAAAATAGTTTAGGATATGTGATGATAGAGAAAAATGTAAAAAATTACATTTATTTATCGTGAAAAGTCGAAGACACTATTTACTGAAGGATTGTACTTATAAAAATGAATAGATAATTAGGCATGATATCCTAAAAATATTAGGCTATTATAGTTATGAGAAATGTATGAATTAGATTTATTTAATATATTTAAGAAATTTTTACTTTATCAAAAAATATTAGGAATAACAATAAAAAATAATGTAAGTAGTCATATTATTTGAATATGATATTTATATGGAATAGGGTTCCAAGGATGATGAAGATAATTAAATTAAAATAGTTTTAAAAAGAAAATATATGTTTACAACATAACATTGGATGTTATGATGTTTTTAAATGATGGAATGTGTTCAAATCATTAATAATTAGGAATGTGATTTCTAAATCTCATAATTATTCAAATTTAATTTCTCCATAGATTATTCTCACAAATAAGTTTACTTTTAGGGTTTTATAATATGATCATATTGAGATGTGATAGTGATTACATATGTTGTAATTTTTAACAAACCCTAGAATGTATAGCAAACATAAGGTTGATCTGGCTGCTAATCATATAGAATATGATAAATCAATGCTTATGTTGGTTTTATTAAATATTCTTCATGATTTTAAGAATATTAAATTATATCATGTTAGAGGAAACCACCATTTTATCATAATTTTACATTGGCTACATTAATTCATATATAGATATACATTTCATTATGTTCAATGATAACATACCATTCAAATTATGACACTGAGTATATTCCTTATCAATATTTTTCATGGATTATTATAGGTTATGATGAGATGTTATGGTTAGTGTGAGTATTATTCTTGAATATATATATATATATATATTGTATCCTTATGAGCCTCAAAATAAATAATATGATTTTTTTGTGTGCTGGATGGAATAATAAGTATACCACATGGAGTGACTTACATATTCCTTTGGTATACTCGGACATAATATATCATAATAGAGTCTCTATTACCTAAGGATGGAAATATTCCAAGAATATGAACATTCATACTTTTATACCCTATTTATGAAAATATATATATTGACTTCTCTAATATGGGGGGTGGTTGGGTAAATTGTTGATCCATTCAATAGTTGGAGCTTAACTGAGATGGGATTTTTCCTCTTGTATGATGACTATGACATATGGGCCCACAATTGAGATAGAATATAAGAGTGTCTGGAAATAGCATTCCTATCTGTCCAGATAAGGGACATGTTATGTGCTTATCTATATGGATGATTGTCATGGAATGTATTCATCGAACAAACCTGTCAAAACTCTAAAAATTTATAATAGATGAGTTGACTATATGGGATTTATAGGTTCTGTGTATCATGTCCACTCGATGTATTAAAATAGGAAAACATAATAATTAATAGTTTTGTATAATGCCTATTATTGGACACATATATAGAGACTCATGTGTTTGATATATATTGTGCTAGATCTCTATATCGATTCATTATCATTAATGCTTTAATAGAAGTATCTTTTTAGTTACATATATTAATCTAGTTATTCAAATAAAATTTTCAATTA
Organism: Viscum album; assembly: GCA_963277665.1. Taxonomy (NCBI): domain Eukaryota; kingdom Viridiplantae; phylum Streptophyta; class Magnoliopsida; order Santalales; family Viscaceae; genus Viscum; species Viscum album. Next base: position 333,578,243 of record OY728134.1, read on the forward strand.
TATAAAGGAATATGTTGTAACATTTTGTGTTTTATGGAATGGGGATTGATTTTGACATAGAGAGATAATCTAATAGTGTTTTTGAGTTAATTCAAATGTGTTTTGGATGTGTATTCATAGGGTATTACATATGATCTGATTCAATGTGATGTAGATTATGGATTTCCAAAATAGTTTTTCAAAATATCTCTTTATGATTTTTGTATATTATTTATGAGGATATTATATATTATTGAACATTTTATGAAACAGTACTATGTCTATAATTATTTAGTGAAATTGGGATATTAATAGATATATTATCTAAAGGATTATATATATATATATATATCATATAGATATGATATTATCATTCATGGGATGTATCACATTTGTTTGATGGTTTTAATTTGATGTTTCTATTTTATATTCACATGAATGTTTTAATTAATTGTATCATTTCATGAGATAAACACATATGAGGTCAATCTTTTATATAATGAATTCAAATACTAGATAGAGAAGATATTCATGCATTATAATGCATGAATACATTCAAGTTTTTTGAGATCATTTTATTAAAACTACATAAACTATGGTCATGTGATGTTAATTGGTGGGAATCCGTGTTTTTGTAGATAGAACCCCTTGAGACTAGAATCTCTCTTCTTCTTCATTATTTACATATGATATTTTCACATAACATGAATGAAAAAATAATCACATCCAAATGTCAGATGACTTAGCACATCCCAGGGATACACCAAGGAGAGGGTATGAAATTTGAATTCCATTATGTGACCTTTATCAAATTTATATGAATATGAATATTTTGAATAATATCTTTAGGTAATGGTAAACATATTTATAGAGTTCTTCATTTCAATATTTTTCATAGTATAATTTTTCTATGAATGGGATATCATTATAATAGGTTTTAAATCATCTTTTCACGACCCTATAAGTGTTATTAGATTCATTTTATACCCTTCAGTGATGGCCTCTAATATTTGGCATTCTTCCTTGGTTTTCATAGATTTGATATCTGTGATTCGATGTGATTTTGTTTTCTATTTCTCTCTAAGTGATTCATTATTTCCTCAAAGATATCATAAAGTATATGATATTAGGATTTGGGGGATTATTCAGACACTAATTTTATGATATACTTATATGTTTTAAATTTATTTGAGGATTATTTATGTGGTTGTGGACCTTTGGCCTATCCTCACTTTCGTTGGTTTTACATAGAAAATCGAAAAACTTCTTCTGTCATAGAGGATCTTTTTTATCTTCTTTTTATGAGAATATATATATTTTTCAATAATTTTCATTCAATTGGAAGAATTATATTAATCGTTATTATATATATGATAAATAAGACTAATAAAAAGAATGTGGATGGTGTGATGTACAAATGATTAATGATATTACAGATGTTTCTAATTTTGTTTACTGATATATGATTACTTTATGGATATTCCTTGTTGAAATTTCTTGATTTTAGAATAAAATTTCAATGGATAAATATGTAAATTCAGTAATTCAAAATTCTATGATTAAAACGCCTTTTTTATACACGACATTATGTGTCCAGCTTGGTGAAATTGGTTGTTTGCCGATTGGTGGCCTTGACTTTAGGCTTCGTGGAATTGGTGGTTTAGAACATGGTGGTTTTCTATTTTTATAGCTACTTAACATGGTGGTTACCTGACAATAGTTTGGTAGCAATGAAATAATATTGATATATATATAAATGTTCTAAAGGCTAAAGAATTAATTGTTGAGAATTTTAGCCTAAAAACTTTTTAATGAAGATTGGAGGTTGATTTGTTAAATTTTGTAATTGGAAATGATACCTTGTATGTGGCCATAAATGTGATTCCTGTGGTAGGTTTTTCTGTATTTTATGAGGTTCTTTGTGGTTTGATATCATTAGTGGGTTGATAGAGGTTGTGGTTGTGTTCCTTGTGTGAACACAAAGATGTAGGCCTATGCGGGACTACTATATACTTGTATTCTTTTATGGATTTTCTACTCCCCCCACCTGAGTCGAGTAACCATATTAAGACCTAGAGACCCTTGGGGTGTTTCCCTAACATAAAATATGGGGATGATATGGATGGCTGACTACCCTCTCTACCCACTCTACCTTTAGTAGTATCTTATAATGATACTGAAGGTGGATGATCTGATATATGGTGGGGGTCATACATGGTATGAGGAAGACATATGGTTTATTTCATACATGTTCTTGATACCATATTGGCATTGTAACATGATACATGAAAAGAGGTTTGTGTCGTGAGATTTGATATGTGGTTGGTGATGTAAGACATGATATGTGGTTGGGGTTATGAGTAATTATATATAGTTGGTGTTGTTATGAGTGGATGTAGAGACCCAAATCTTGACATAAATGGACATTACATTACTTTTGCAGAATATATAATACATAACAAAAATAGACACACAAGGACCGTAATAGTTTAGTGTCTTTGGAAGCTTGGAATATAAACATATAATCATGTTAAAAGATCTTCAACATCTCCCATAACGATCCTCCACTTTTTGTTTCCTTAACTAAAACCTTTCTTTTAATCCTGGGGGAAAAGAAAACATAAAAAGGGTGAGCTCAAATGCTCAGTAAGGGTAAGCATGGAGAAAATAAAACAAACCATATACATTTGAACTTAAAAACATGAACATAATATTTAAACATCAAAATCATGATCAATGAGATAAAACATGGAAGTACGTAAGGAATAGATCATAATGGATCATCAATCATGATAAAATAGCATATGAATAAGGCATGTAATTTTGGAATCCATTAAGCACATGTAATGATTTCCATAGTAGCCAAGGCATTACTGCCATGACTATCTTAGTGGACAAAGTCCCTTTCTGAATTGAGTTCACTCCTCATTTCAGTCCTGTAACACTGAACCAGATTAACTTACCATTCCAGTCATGTCTATCTAATGAGATATAAATCTTTACCCAATGCATTGGAGGGAGATATAGGTCCCACCCATCTCATAATGAAATCATTCTTACCTGTGCCACAAAATAAACTTAAAACATTTCCTCATAACCCAAAGAATAAAATGGGTTTCATAAACATTATCCCATCATCAAATAATCCATATAAAAGAAATGTATATAATTTCATAATAAGAAACTTGAAACTATATAAATCATAGAGACATTATACTTGAAACATACACATATGAAATAATGTCATCTTAGATGGAAAATGGTTTTGATAAAACACTTGAAATGAATTCTTGAGGAAAGTATCCTTTCTTCTTCAAAATAATTTTCATTTCAAAAAATGTCATGAAATTTTAAAAGAAAAGTATTTTGTTGAAAATAGTCATGAAATATTTTGGAGGAAGCTTCATGAAAATAAGGCTTTATAAAACCGTAAAAATCTGTTTATGCTGTATAAGTTAAAAAAAAAATTCTTCTCGTACTTTTGCGGAAAATTCAAAAAGTACCTCATAAAAGAAAGATTCCATACATAACATGTTTTAAAAGTAAAAAATGCATAAAAGGGACTTTAAACATACATGATACCATTTATAAAAAACATGGACATGTATGAGAACAATAACCCCAGTAAATACTTACGAATAAACAATCTCGGATAAGAACGAGATTGGAAAAGTTATCCCTTACCTTACGTCCGATATGCTTCGTATGTATCCGAACCTCCTGTATAATGATTTAAGTAATGTCATTGACTTATTATAGAATTATATTCATTGTTATGATATCATATATGGTTCACTTATGACTTTATATTACCCATTCTTTTGTAAATTAATGTTAAAGTAGCGTTTTGGGTAAAATTGTTTCATTTGTCGTTTGTGTTTTAACTTGTAATTATTCATATGATTACATAGATCATGGTTACTTACATACAGAATGTAAAACATGATTTATATATAATATATATTCAGAATATACATATATATAATAGATCAATAAATGAAAATAAATACACTGTTCATGGAGACGGTAGGTGGTACGTACGCATGAACGCTGTTTTCATTTCATTATTGAATTGAATGGAATTAAGTAGATGACATACATATATATATATACATAAATTAAGTATCATTATTATGTCACATATTTCATGATTAATTATTATATATATACTTTATAATCATTCATGAATGGTTAATCATTGAGAATGAATCTCATCACGTCGTGGAGACGGTAGTCCGTACGTACGCACGAGCGATGATATCGTTCCCAAAATTATTTAATTGAATTGGAGAGGATGATAGAATATATCAGAATCATTATTATGTTATAATAACTTTGTATAGTTATTCTTTACACCATTATACCCATCTAAGTAAGGTGGTGTTGGAAAAATAGATTACACCACAGCGTGGAGACGATATTCCGTACATACGCACGCGCAATGATTTCGTTTTCTGTAGGATGGATAGAAGGTGAAATGGGGTTGTTTCATATTTATAATAACATATCAGTATATTAGTGATACTGATGTTATTACTTTTTAATGAAACAACTAAATAAGAAGAAGTTGAAGAAGAAATAAGCTTGAAATAATCGGTAGAAGAGATTACCTCTTCTTCGATGCACCTCCTTTAAACTTCTTCTTAGGGCACTAGGGATGGTTTTTTGAGAAGACCAGTACCTATATAAGGCTTCTAGGGAAGTGGGTAAGTGAAATGGGAAGTTTTTGGCCGATATTCAAGGCTCAAAATGGTGTGAGGAAGAGAGGGAGGAGGTTCCCTCTTATAAGGGAGGAGAGGGGCACCTTTGGAATAACAAAAAATATTATTTTATTATAAAGTCACATTCGGTTTTTAATAGCTCAAAATTGAGTTATTTCAAAGATAACGTGGGTATGGGTCGAAATATTCTCATCTAATAGAATTTGGACAAGTTTAGGTAATTATTTTAAATTTATCATTTAGATTTAACATTAAGTTAAATAATTTAACTTTTACCGTGTCTTCTTGTTTTCTTACACTAAAAGGTTAAGAAACTTACTATAACAAGCCAAAAGAACCCCAAGTTGTTTATTATTAATATATATAACCTTATATAAGTCATTTTTCCCATGATTAGATTTTTATGAATAAAATATCAATTTATAATATAATATTTGTTTTAAAGACTATTTTATGTTAATTTTGACACAATTTGGTAATTGATTTTTTTGAAAATCATAATAGAATGATTAGTTCGATAAAAGTTAATTACATAAATAATAAAATTTCATATGAATGTAAAAAATTAGTGTAATTCATAAAAAGTCTCAAATTACATTTATTTGGATATTTATAACATCAATTATTTCAATATTTAATTAATAAGATAATTACTGTATCATCATTGTGTCATAAATAAATTAAATTATTTAATGTCTAAAAATTATAAATAAAATACCATTATGTAGGAAATATTCTTATCTTTCTAATTAATATTTATAGTCGAATTCATCTTATGTAGTACCCTATATTAAAAATGATTTACTTATTAAACTTTGATTTTAACTATTTTAACCATTCTTTAAATAAATTAATATTAAATGTCCTAATCTAATCCAAGTGGGCCTAAATGGTCATATTTTTTTTCTAAGGTTGTTTTTGGTCGAATTACAGTTATCAAATAGAATTAGGACATGTGTTAGGGTAATAATAATATCATTTTTACCCTTAATTACCTTATTTAATTTTAACCGTGGTAAAAAAAAGTAAAAAGTTACTATTCATAAAAAAATATTTTCATCTCATTAAACCACATTTTACTTACTAAAATCAACTGTGTCTCTTTGATTTTTGAAATTCTATTCACAGAAGTGGTAAAATTAAGTTTTATATAAATTTTCAAATTTTCCTAGGAGGTGGGTAAAAGACGGTGAAAAGCTCAATAAATTTTTTATATATCTAAAATTTTTATAAAATGAATCCAATGAATTACTTTGAACTTATATAGGTCTTATTTATCAATTTTTACCTAAAATGGAATTAAATAAAATAAATAATTATTTAAATAAAAAAGCTGTTTTTAAATAGTAACCCAGTGTTTTCACAATTCATCAAAAATTGAAAGTTTTCAGAAAATTACCAAAATTTTACCATAGGATAATTTAGATATTACGAATCCAAACATTAAGTCCATCTTGAAAGTTAAAATTTATAAAATTTCAAAAAGTGGGTATTACTATTCATAACAGCTAGTTCATAATAATATTATAATAATATCTCATTTAGTGAAATTCAGTATTGCGTACTACACACGCTATCGAGGAAGGTCGCGATTACGTGTAATGAAAGCCAATTTAGGGTTGCGTGTAGTGCAAGAATCCTTTATTGTTGCGTATAACAGAATCCAACCATATTTTATTTATACATTGAATATATATATATATATATATATTTACACTCAATATTGTGTATAACATAATCAAAACTTATTTCATTTATACATTAAACAAAATCTATACTTAATGTTGCGTAAAATAATTTCCCCAAAACGAACTTGAAATTGTGTGTAACCTGAGCCAATAATATTATTGCATATATTACAAGCTAATACGGTGTTGCGTATAATGCATGATAATCTTCGTGTAATGTACAACAAAAGACATCAAAGAAATTAAAAAGAATAATTCTCATAAAATCTTTGTTTGTTACATTCTACCCCCCTTAAAATTAATTTTTCCCTCGAAATTCATCGGGGTTATAAATCGTTTACTATTCATAGAAACCCACAATGTAAAAAGGAATACTAAAACTTAATTTTAAAAACTAAAGTATGAAACGTAACGATTACCCAAAGTAAATCATCACTGGGTTTCCATATAGGAGAACCTAGGTGAAAATATGGATATGGAAGAAAAATCTAACCATCAAGTTACGATGGAGAGTGGTAGAGAACATGGCTATGAAAAATCCATCAATCATAAAGCCATAAATTTGTGATGATCTAAGGTACCATCTGATTCATCAGATATAAGAGCACTGGGACAACATTTTTGGTTTTCAATATCATTTCCCTAAAGTTGAAAATTTTGAAAAAGAAGAAATAATTGATTGATTTTGGTACAATCACACTGTTGTTCATGCTTTGAACAATTTCCACTTCATGTATAAAAGAAATGAAGTTGAATTTTTTATTCGTGAAGTGTTAACATATCATGTGATAGAATGATGGGTCATTCCATCTATTTCAAACAAAAGGTTAGCAAAAGTTATTAAATATACATAAGTCGATTAATCATATATGGTTCCTAAAATGGACTTATACATCATATCTCATACCACATAAAAAATTAAAACTAATTTATACTAACCAGGGACATCCTGTAGACCAGTGGTAGGCGATAAAGGTCTGTCACACATCAGTAGTGGGTTCGATTCCCACAGCCTTGTCCGATGCGATGGGCTATCGCCCGTCCTGCAGGTTTTCCTTTTTCTAAAAATACATTAATATAACATCCCATCAATAATATCAAAAAAAGTTGTATCCTTAAACAATACTAACTTATGTCCAACATAATCCATTCCATTCTTTAGGTTTATCCATAATATTGCAGTCTATTCTCATATTATAGTGAAGATGATTACCAGAGATTTTATATAACAAGCATGTTAATACCATCGTTGATCCCCATATATCATAGGATATGTCTTGTTGGTCACATTCCAAACATTCAAAGGCCTTAATCATGTATTCCATTAAAAAATGAATACCCATTTAATCTTAGTGAAAACATGAGTGCTGTCAAATGTTAACTATTTCCACATACCAAAACCCCAAAATTCTATATACTCAAACCATGATACAACTATTCCCTTACATCAGTCATGAGCTCATGAATACTGTCAAACATTTCATTTTCTCCTTATCCCTTCATTATGCGCATATCATCTTCTTTCCAAAAATATCTCAATCACTTTCCATGGTTACTAGTACCTTAAAATTATTGAAAACCACAATAGACCAATACATAAATATTCCAATATTCCACGATACTGTATAAAACATTATTTTGTAATCCCATTACATAAACACTTAATCATTACACAACTTCATTTTCATACTCAACATCAGAAATAATGATCGCATGAGACTTCCCTTTATCCTTTTCCTTAAGAGGTTTCTCAAGTTTATCATCATTAACCCGTGAATTAGGGAATTTATTAGCATAATGCACCATTTCATTACACTTGAAGCATTGATGTGTTGGTGGTGCGTTCTCGGTAGTATTTTCTTTATTCACATCATTAGAAACCCTTTTTCCATAACTTTGACACTCAGCTGCTCGATGACCCTCTTTTCCACACTTAAAACATTTTCTAGTCCCTTTAAGACAATCTTCACCATGATTCTTTCCACACTTTGAGCATAAGGAAAAATTCATCTTCTTTTCATCATTATTCTGAGATTTCTCCTTGAAATCCATATTTCGTTTCTTGTCAAAAACATGAGATGGATATGTTACACCAACTTCCAGTTCTACCTTTTTAGCACAACACACAATTTTTTCATAGCTACTAAAGTCTCTTATAGATAATGCCCTTCGAAGACTTGGTTTTAAGCCACTGAAAAATCGATCAACTTTACTTTCAGGTTGGATGATAATGCCAGATGCATACCTTGAAAGTCTTGTAAAATTTGCTTCATATATACCAACAGATTCATCATCCTTCTGACTAAGCTCAAGAAACTCCTTTTCCATCTTTTTTTCGAAGAATACGAGGGATGTAATTACTAAAAAACAAGTTCTTGAACTCATCCCATTACTTGGACTCAATTTCATCTCTTTGCCTTGTATTCTTGATAAGATTCCACCATTGATCAGTATCACCTTCCAAACGATAAACTGCTAAGATGACATTATCATGCTCAGAACATTGTAGAACTGAAAATATATTTCCAGTAGTACTGATCCATTGTTCAGCCACTAAGGGATCAGAAGACTCACTGAATGAAGGTGGACACTACCTCATGAAGGATTCAACAGAATGTTGCTCATTTCTCTTCTCATTTTGAAGTCCAGAATGATTCATAGCTTGTGTAAGTACAGAAATAAGATTGTGCACTCCATATCCGATGACATTGGTTTGGTCAGGAGGACAATCAATGCATTGTCCATTACATTGATCAACATCGTTCCTTTGGGTTCCAGCCATCATCTAAAACCCAAAAATAATAGTGTTGGAGGCAAATACCATGCTAGGGAAAACAACATAGTAAAGGGGGAGTATCCTCAATATCTAACATCTTAGGTTAAATTATATGATCGTTACCGTAGTTCTAGGACTATATCCTATACGTATAATTATCCTTACGGACATCCCTAAACATACCTTAGAAATATCTCTAGGGATCTCACTAACGTCTTCGCATCTTAGTTTCCAACGGTCGACTAAACCTTTCCCCTGATACCAACTGTAGAGACCCGAAGTTTGACGTACATGGACATTACATTACATTTGTGGAATATCTAATACATAACAAAAACAGACACACAAGGACCGTAATATTTTAGTGTCTTTGGAAACTTGGAATATAAACTTCTAATCATGTTGAAAGATCTTCAACATCTCCCATAACGATCCTCCCCTTTTTGTTTCCTTACCTAAAACCATTCTTTTAATCCTGGGGGAAAAGAAAACATAAAAAGGGTGAGCTCAAATTCTCAGTAAGGGTAAGCATGGAGAAAATAAATCAAACCATATACATTTGAACTTAAAAACATGAACAAAATATTTAAACATTAAAATCTTGAGCAATGATATGAAACATGGCAGTACGTAAGGCATAGATCACAATGGATCATCAATCATGATAAAATAGCATAGGAATAAAGCATGTTATTTTGGAATCCATTAAGCACATGTAATTATTTCCATAGTATACAAGACATTACTACCATGACCATCTTAGTGGACAAAGTCCCTTTCTGAATCGAGTTTACTCCTCGTTTCAGTCATGTAACACTGAACCAGATTAACTTACCATTCTAGCCATGTCTATCTCAGGAGATATAAATATTTACCCAATGCATTGGAGGGAGATATAGGTCCCACCTATCTCATAATGAAATCATTCTTACTTGTGCCACAAAATAAACTTAAAAAATTTCCTTATAACCCAAAGAATAAAATGGGTTTCATAAACATCATCCCATCATCACATAATCCATATATATGAAATGGATATCATTTCATAATAAGAAATGTGAAACCATGTAAATCATAGAGACATTATACTTGAAACAGACACATATGAAATAATGTCATCTTAGATGGAAAATGGTTTTGATAAAACACTTGAAATTAATTCTTGAGGAAAGTATCCTTTCTTCTTCAAAATAATTTTATTTTCAAAAAATGTCATGCTATTTTAAAAGAAAAGGATTTTGTCTAAAATAGTCATGAAATATTTTTGAGGAAGCTACATGAAAATGAGGCTTTATAAAACCGTAAAAATTTGTTCATGCCGTATAAGTTAAAAAAACATTCTTCTCATACTTTTGCGGAAAAGTCAAAAAGTACCTCATAAAAAAAAGATTCCATACATACCATGTATTAAAAGTAAAAATGGGTAAAAGGGACTTTAAACATACATGATACCATTTTTAGGAAACATGGACATGGATGAGAACAATAACCCCAGTAAATATTTATGAATAAACAATCTCGGATATGAACGAGATTGGAAAAGTTATCCCTTACCTTATGTCCGATATGCTTCGTATGTATCCGAACCTCCTGTATAATGATTTAAATAATGTAATTGACTTATTAAAAAATCATATTAATTGTTATGATATCATATATGGTTCACTTATGACTTTATATTACCCATTCTTTTGATAATTAATGTTAAAGTAGCATTTTGGGTAAAATAGTTTCATTTGTCGTTCGTGTTTTAACTTGTAATTATTCATATGATTACTTAGATCATGGTTACTTAAATCCAGAATGTAAAACATGATTTATATATAATATATATTCATTATTTACATATATATAATAGATCAACAAAATGGAAATAAATACACCGTTCATGGAGACGGTAGGCCATACGTACGCATAAACGCTGTTTTCGTTTCCTTATTGAATTGAATGGAATTAAGTAGATGACATATATATATATATATAAATCCAGTATCATTATTATGTCATATATTTCATGATTACTTATTATATACATACTTTATGATCATTTATGAATGGTTAATCATTGAGAATGAATCTCATCGCGTCGTGGAGATGGTAGTCCGTACGTACGCACGAGCGATGATATCGTTCCCATAATTATTGAATTGAATTGGAGGGGATGATACAATATATCATAATCATTATGATGTTATAATAACTATATATAGTTATTCTTTACACCATTATACCCATCCAAGTAAGGTGGTGTTGGAAAAACAGATTACACCACGGCATGGAGACGGTATTCCGTACGTACGCACGCACAGTGATTTCGTTTTCGGTAGGATGGATAGAAGGTGAAATGCGGTTGTTTCATATTTATATTAACATATCAGTATATTAGTGATACTGATGTTTTTACTTTATAATGAAACAACTAAATAAGAAGAAGTTGAAGAATAAATAAGCTTGAAATAATGGGTAGAAGAGATTACCTCTTCTTCGATGCACATACTTTAAAATTCTTCTTAGGGCACTAGGGTTGGTTTTTTGAGAAGACCAGTACCTCTATAAGGTTTCTAGGGAAGTGGGGAAGTAAAATGGGCAGACGTTTTTCGAGCTTCAAGGCTCAAAATGGTGTGAGGAAGAGAGGGAGGAGGTTTCCTTTTATAAGGGAGGAGAGGGGCACCTTTGGAATAACTAAAAATATTATTTTATTATAAAGTCATATTCGGTTTTTAATAGCTCCAAATTGAGTTATTTTGAAGAGAAGGTGGGTATGGGTCGAAATAATCTCATCCAATAGAATTTGGACAAGTTTAGGTAATTATTTTAAGCTTATCATTTAGATTTAACATTATGTTAAATAATTTAACTTTTACCGCGTCTTCTTGTTTTATTACACTATAAGGTTAAAAAACTTACTATAACAAAACAAAAGAACCCCAAGTTGTTTATTATTAATATATATAACCTTATCTAAGTAATTTGGCCGATCCTTAGATTTTTAAGAATAAAATAACAATTTATAATATAATATTTGTTTTAAAGACTATTTTATGTCAATTTTGACACTATTTGGTAATTGATTTTTTTAAAAATCATAACGGAATGATTAGTTATAAAAACATTAATTAAAGAAATAATAACATGTCATATTAACCTATAAAATTAGTTTAATTCATAATAAGTCTCAAATTACATTTATTTGGACACTTATAACATCAATTATTTCAGTATTTCATTAATAATATAATTACTGCATCATCATTATATCATAAATAAATTAAATTATTTAATGTCTAAAAATTATAAATAAAATACCATTATGTAGTAAATTGTTTTATATTTATAATTAATATTTATAGTTGAATTTATCTTATTTATAACGCTATATTAAAAATGATTTAATTATTAAACTTTGATTTGAACTATTTTAACCCTTCATTAAATAAATTAATATCAAAGGTCCTAATCTAATCCAAGTGGGTCTAAATGGTCATATTTTATTTATAAGGTTGTTTTTGGTCGAATTAAACTTATCCAATAGAATTAGGACATGTGTTAGGGTAATAATAATATCATTTTTACCCTTAATTACCCTATTTACTTTTAACCGTGGTAAAAAAAAGTAAAAAGTTACTATTCAGCAAAAATTATTTTCATCTCAATGGACCACATTTTACTTACTAAAATCAACTGTGTCTCTCCGATTTTTGAAATTTCATTCTCAAAAGCGGTAAAATTATATTTTATGTAAATTTGCAAATTCTCCTAGGAGGTGGGTAAAGGAAGGTGAAAAGTTCAATAAATTTTTTATATATCTAAAATTATTATAAAATGAATCCAATGAATTAATTTGAACTTAAATAGGTATGATGTATCAATTTTGACCTAAAATAAAATAAAATTAAATAAATAATTATTTAAATAAAAAATCGGTTTTTAAATAGTAACCCAGTGTTTTCACTATTCATCAAAAATTGAAAGTTTTCAGAAAATTACCAAAATTTCACCCTAGGCTAACTTCGATATTCCGAATCCGAAAATGAAGTCCATTTTGAAAGTTAAAATTTAAAAAATTTCAAAAAGTGGGTATTACTATTCATAATGGCTAGTTCATAATAATATCATAATAATATCTCGTTTGGTGAAACTCAGTATTGCGTACTACACACGCTATCAAGAAAGGTCACGATTACGTGTAACGTAGTCCAAGTTAGGGTTTTGTGTAGTGAAAGACTTCTTTTGTTGTTGCGTATAACATAATCCAACCATATTTAATTTATACATTGAATATATATATCTATATATTTACACTCAATATTGCATATAACATAATCAAAACTTATTTCATTTATACATTAAACAAAATCTATACTTAATGTTGCGTAAAATAATTTCCACAAAACAAACTTGAAATTGTGTGTAACATGAGCCAAGAATAGTGTTGCGTATATTGCAAGCTAATATGGTGTTGCGTATAGTGCAAGATAATCTTGGTGTAGCGTACAACAAAAGAAATCAAAGAAATTAAAAAGAATAATTCTCATAAAATCTTGGGTTGTTACATTCTACCCCCCTTAAAATGAATTTCACCCTCGAAATTCGTCGGAGTTATAAATCATTTACTATTCATAGAAACCCACAACGTAAAAAGGAATACTAAAACTTAATTTAAAAAACTAAAGTATGAAACTTAACTATTACCCAAAGTAACTCATCACTGGGTTTCCATATAGGAGAACATTGGTGAAAATATGGATATAGAAGAAAAATATAACCATCATGTTCTGATGGAGAGTGGTAGAGAACATGGCTATGAAAAAGCCATCAATCATAAAGCCATAAATTTGTGATGATCTAAGGTACCATCTGATTCATCGGATATAAGATCACTAGGACAACATTATTGGTTTTCAATATCATTTCCCTAAAGTTGAAAATTTACAAAAAAGAAGAAATAATTGCTTGATTTTGGTACAATCTCACGGTTGTTCGTGCTTTGTACAATTTCCACTTCATCTCTTAAAAAATGAAGTTGAAATTGTTATTCATGAAGTGTTAACAGATCATGTGATAGAATGATGGGTCATTCCATCTGTTTCAAACAAAAGGTTAGAAAAAGTTATAAAATATACATAAGTCTACTAATCGTATATGGTTCCTAAAATGGACTTATACTTCATATCTCATACCACTTAAAAAAATTAAAACAGATTTATACTAACCAAGGAAATCCTGTAGACCAATGGTAGGCGATAAAGGCCTGTCACACATTGGTTATGGGTTCAATTCCCACAGCCTTGTACGACGTGATGGGTTATCACCCTTCCTGTAGGTTATCCTTTTTCTAAAACTACATTACTATAACATCCCGTCAATAATATCAAAAAAAGTTCTATCCTTAAATAATACTAACTTTTGTCCAACATAATCCATTCCAATCTTTAGGCTTATCCATAATATTGCAGTCTATTCTTATATTATAGTGAAGTCGATTACAAGAGATTTCATATAACAAGCATGTTAATACCATCGTTGATCCCCATATATCATAAGATATGTCTTGTTGGTCACATTCCAAACATTCGAAGGCCTTAATCGTGTATTATCTTTAAAAATGAATACCCATTGAATCTTAGTGAAAACATGAGTGCTGTCAAAAGTTAACTCTTTCCACATACCAAATTTCCAAAATTCTATATACTCAAACCATGATATACCTATTTCCTTATATCATTCATGGGCTCATGAATAATGTCAAACAATTCATTTTCTCCTTATCCATTCATTATGCGCATATCATCTTCTTTTCAAAAATATATAAATAACTTTCCATGGTTACCGGTACCATAAATTTTTTGAAAACCACAATAGACCAATACATAAATATTCCAATATTTCACGATACTATATACAACATTATTTTAAGAATCCCATTACATAAACACTTAATCATTACCCAACTTCATTTTCATACTCAACATCACAAATAGTGATCACATGAGACTTCCCTTTATCATTTTCCTTAAGAGGTTTCTCACGTTTATCATCATTAACCTGTGGATTAGGGCATTTATTAGCATAATGCCCCATTTAATTGCACTTGAAGCATTGAAGTGTTGTTGGTGCGTTCTCTGCAACATTTTCATTATTCACATCATTAACAACCCTTTTTCCATTACATTGACACTCAGCTACTCAGTGACCTTCTTTTCCACACTTAAAACATTTTCTAGTCCTTTAAGACAATCTACACCATGATTCTTTCCACACATTGAGCATAAGGAAACATTCATCTTCTTTTCACTATTATTCTTGAGACTTCTCCTTGAACTCCATCTTTCGTTTCTTGTCAAAACCAGGAGATGGATATGTTACACCAACTTCTAGTTCTACCTTTATAGCACAACACACAATTTCTTCATAGCTACTGAAGTCTCTTATAGCTAATGCCCTTCGAAGACTTGGTTTTTAGCCACTGAAAAATCAATCAACTTTACTTTTAGGTTGGATGATAATGCTAGATGCATACTTTGCAAGTCTTGTAAAATTTGATTCATATATACCAGTAGATTCATCATCCTTCTGATAAAGCTCAAGAAACTCCTTTTCCATCTTTGTTCAAAGAATACAAGGGAAGTACTTATTGAAAAACAAGTTCTTGAAATCACCGCATTCCATGGACTCAATTTCATCTCTTTGCCTTGTATTCTCGATAAGATTCCACCATTGATCAGCATCACCTTCCAAACGATATACTGCTAAGATGACTTTATCATGCTCAGAACATTGTAGAACTGAAAATATCTTTTCAGTAGTACTGATCCATTGTTCAGCCACTAAGGGATCAGAAGACCCGTTGAATGAAGGTGGACGCTACCTCGTGAAGGATTCAACAGAATGTTGCTCCTTTATCTTCTCGTTTTGAAGTCCAGAATGATTAATAGCTTGTGTAAGTATAGAAATAAGATTGTGGACTCCATCTCCCATGACATTGGTTTGGTCAGGAGGACAATCATTGCATTGTCCAATACATTGATCAACATGGTTCCTTCGGGTTCCAGCCATCGTCTAAAACCCAAAAATAATAGTGTAAGAGGCAAATATCATTCTAGGGAAAACTACATAGTAAAGGGGGAGTATCCTAAATATCTAACATCTTAGGTTAAATTCAAAGACCATTACCGTAGTTCTAGGACTATATCCTATATGTATACTTATCCTTAGGGACATCCATAAACATACCTTAGAAATATCTTTAGGGATCTCACTAACATTTTCGCATCCTAGTTTCCAAAGGTTGACTAAACCTTTCCTCTAATACCAACTGTAGTGACCCGAAGTTTGACGTACATGGACATTACATTACTTTTGCGGAATATCTAATACATAACAAAAACAGACACACAATGACTGTAATAGTTTAGTGTCTTTGGAAACTTGGAATATAAACTTCTAATCATGTTGAAAGATATTCAACATCTCCCATAACGATCCTCCCCTATTTGTTTCCTTACCTAAAATATTTCTTTTAATCTTGGGGGAAAATAAAACATAAAAAGGGTGAGCTCAAATGCACAGTAAGGGTAAGCATGGAGAAAATAAAAAAAAACCATATACATTTGTACTTAAAAACATGAACATAATATTTAAACATAAAAATCTTGAGCAGTGAGATAAAACATGGAAGTACGTAAGTTATAGATCATAATGGATCATCAATCATGATAAAATAGCATAGGAATAAAGCATGTAATTGTGGCATCCATTAAACACATGTAATTATTTCCATAGTAGCCAAGGCATTACTGCCTTGACCATCATATTGGACAAAGTCCCTTTCTGAACCGAGTTCACTCCCCGTTTCAGTCCTATAAAACTGAACCAGATTAACTTACCATTCCAGCCATGTCTATCTCATGAGATATAAATCTTTACCCAATGCATTGGAGGGAGATATAGGTCCCACCCATCTCATAATGAAATCATTCTTACTTGTGCCACAAAATAAAATTTAAACATTCACTCATAACCCAAAGAATAAAATGGGTTTCATAAACATCATCCCATCATCACATAATCCATATAAAAGAAATGGATATCATTTCATAATAAGAAAACTAAAACCATGTAAATCATAGAGACATTATACTTGAAACATACACATATTAAATAATGTCATCTTAGATGGAAAATCGTTTTGATAAAACACTTGAAATAAATTCTTGAGGAAAATATCATTTCTTCTTCAAAATCATTTTCTTTTCACAAATTGTCATGAAATTTTAAAAGAAAAGGATTTTTTTGAAAATATTCATGAAAATAAGGCTTTATAAAACCATAAAAATCTGTTCATGCCGAATAAGTTAAAAAAACATTCTTCTTGTACTTTTGCCGGAAAAGTCAAAAAGTACCTCGTAAAAGAAAGATTCCATACATACCATGTATTAAAAGTCAAAAATGATTAAAAGGGACTTTAAACATACATGAAACCATTTTTAGGAAACATGGACATGGATGAGAACAATAACCCCAGTAAATACTTACGAATAAACAATCTCGGATAAGAACAAGATTGGAAAAGTTATCCCTTACCTTACGTTCGATAGGCTTCGTATATATCCCAAACTTCTATATAATGATTTAAATAATGTCATTTACTTATTACAAAATCATATTCGGTGTTATGATATCATATATTTTTCACTTATGACTTTATATTACCCATTCATTTGTAAATTAATGTTAATGTAGCATATTGGGTAAAATCATTTCATTTTTCGTTCGTGTTTTAACTTGTAATTATTCAAATGATTACATAGATCGTGGTTACTTACATCCAGAATGTAAAACATGATTTATATATAATATATATTCAGAATATACATATATATAATAGATGGATAAATGGAACGAAATACATCGTTCATGGAGACGGTAGGGCGTACGTACGCATGAACGCTGTTTTCGTTTCCTTATTGAATTTAATGGAATTAAGTAGATGACATACATATATATATACATAAATCTAGTATCATTATTATGTCATATATTTCATGATTACTTATTATATATATACTTTATAATCATTCATGAATGGTTATTCATTGAGAATGAATCTCATCGCGTCGTGGAGATGGTAGTCTGTACGTACGCACGAGCAATGATATCATTCCCATAATTATTGAGTTGAATTGTAGTGGATGATACAATATATAAGAATCAATATGATTCTATAATAACTATGTATAGTTACTCTTTACACCATTATACCCATCCAAGTAAGGTGGTGTTGGAAAAACAGATTACACCACGGCGTGGAGACGGTATTCCGTACGTACGCACGCGAGGTGATTTCGTTTTCCACAGGATGGATAGAAGGTGAAATGAGGTTGTTTCATATTTATAATAACATATCAGTATATTAGTGATAGTTATGCTATTAATTTATAATTAAACAACTAAAGAAGAAGAAGTTGAAGAAGAAATAAGCTTGAAATAATCGGTAGAAGAGATTACCTCTTCTTCGACGCACCTACTTTAAACTTCTTCTTAGGGCACTAGGGTTGGTCTTTTGAGAAGTACAATACCTCTATAAGGTTTCTAGGGAAGTGGGGAAGTGAAATGGGTAGTGTTTTTCCGAGATTCAAGGCTCAAAATTGTGTGAGGAAGAGAGGGAGGAGGTTTCCTTTTATAAGGGAGGAGACGGGAACCTTTGGAATAACTAAAAAAATAATTTTATTATAAAGTCATATTCGGTTTTTAATATCTCCAAATTGAGTTATTTCGAAGCTAAGGTGGGGATGGTTTGAAATCCTATCATCCAATAAAATTTGGACAAGTTTAGGTAATTATTTTAACCTTATCATTGAGATTTAAATTAAGTTAAATAATTTAACTTTTACCGTGTCTTCCTGTTTTCTTACACTATAAGGTTAATAAACTTACTATAACAAGACAAAATAACCCCAAGTTGTTTATTATTAATATATATAACCCTATCTAAGTCATTTGGCCGATCCTTAGATTTTTAGAAATAAAATAAAAATTTATAATATAATATTTTTTTAAAAAACTATTTTATGTCAATTTTTACAGTATTTGGTAATTGATTTTTTTGAAAATCATAAAAGAATGATTAGTTATAAAAAAGTTATTTACATCAATACTAACATGTTATATTAACCTATAAAATTAGTTTAATTCATAAAAACTCTCAAATTACATTTATTTGGGTATTTATAACATCAATTATTTCAATATTTCATTAACAAGAAAATTACTGCATCATCATTGTGTCATAAATAAATTAACTTATTAATGTATAAAAATTATAATAAAAATATGATTATGTAGGAAATCTTTTTATCTTTCTAATGAATATTTATAGTCTAATTTATCTTATGTATAACCCTATATTAAAAATGATCCACTTATTAAACTTTGATTTTAACTATTTTAACCCTTCTTTAAATAAATTATTATTAAATGTCCTAATCTAATCCAAGTGGGAATAAATGGTCATAGTTTATTCCTAATGTTTTTTTGGACGAATGAAACTTATCCAATAGAATTAGGACATGTGTTAGGGTAATAATAATATCATTTTTACCCTTAATTACCCTATTTACTTTTAATCATGGTAAAAAAGTAAAAAATGACTATTCACCAAAAATTATTTTCATCTCATTGAACCACATTTTACTTACTAACATCAATCGTGTCTCCCAGATTTTTCATATTCCATTCACAGAAGCGGTAAAATTAGTTTTTATGTAAATTTGCAAATTCTCCTAGGAGGTGGGTAAAAGACAGTGAAAAGTTCAATAAACTTTTTATATATCTAAAATTATTATAAAATGACTGCAATGAATTACTTTGAACTTATATAGGTATTATGTATCAATTTTGACCTAAAATTAAATTAAATAAAATAAATAATTATTTAAATAAATAGTCAGTTTTTAAATAGTAACCCAGTGTTTTCACTATTTATCAAAAATTGAAAGTTTTCAGAAAATTACCAAAATTTCACCCTAGGATAATTTCAATGTTCTGAATCCAAAAATGAAGTCCATTTTGAAAGATAAAATTTATAAAATTTCTAAAAGTGGGTATTACTATTCATAACGGCTAGTTCATAATAATATTATAATATTATATCGTTTAGTGAAACTCAGTATTGCGTAATACACACGCTATTGAGGAAGGTCTTGATTGCGTGTAATGTAAGCCAAGTTAGGGTTGTGTGTAGTGAAAGACTCCTTTGTTGTTGCGTATAAAATAATCTAACCATATTTCATTTATACATTGAATATATATATATATACACTCAATGTTGAGTATAACATAATCAAAACTTATTTCATTTATACATTAAAAAAAATTGATACTTAATATTGCATAAAATAATTTCCACAAAACGAACATGAAATTGTGTGTAACATGAGCCAAGAATAGTGTTGCGTATATTGCAAGCTAATACAGTGTTGCGTATAGAGAAAGATAATCTTGGTGTAGCGTATAACAAAGGAAATCAAAGAAATTAAAAAGAATAATTCTCATAAAATCATAGGTTGTTACAGTGGATATTTATGGGATTGTAGAAAAGGATGTATTCTCAATGGGCGGGGATGGTAAATTAGTGGGGAGGTGGTTGGGTGTATCCTTTATCTATATTATAATGATATTAATATACTTCTCTCATATATGATTCTTGGTGGTAGTCTTAGTGAGGCTGGAGGGATACTAGTTGTCATGTGTAGCTGCTGGTTAGTTTTTTTCCATTCATATAGGCATTAGTAACTCTTTCAAATTTTCATGAGAGGCCTTTAATATTATCAAATTGAGTGTACATGTTAAGATCATCCTTCATAAATAAATTTTTTTTCTCAATTTCTTGGAGGGATATGATTATAAAACTAGTCAATAATAACACAGATATTGGGTTTTTATAGTCATTGTCAAAATATTTAATATTGGTATTGTTTTATCATTGGATATGTTTGTTTCCATTTTGTATTAATTAAGTAGGATAATTCTCTTATGATATTTTATCTTATTTATTTCATAGAATGGTAATTTTGTTCTCAGTTATTTATTATGATTCAGGTGTACTGAGGGAAACATCTCCCAATTGTGTGGTTTGTACCCTCAACATTAGTATCCAACCCAAGGCCTAAGAGAGTTGGTACTCGACCATGTCACTCATTTTTATTTTTGACATAGGAAGGGTTCAATTACAAGTGGTGGGTGGATCATAACAGTGCCTCATACCTCAAGAACACCTAGAATTACAGCATAGGCATCCGAGTTAAAGTGTGCGTCAATCAGTAAATTGGGGAAAACATACCATGATTGGTATATATGACCATAAATCACAATGGAAGAAATATGTAAGTAGTCATCTAAATAAAAAATATATAAATAAATACATCCCGGCTACATTCCATTAATAAATAACATCAACCCATATGATAAAAAATATTTATAAAAAATATTATGTAGTTAAAAAAGATATAAACATAATACTTCTTCAAAAAACCATATACAGTTAGTCCAAAAGGAATCATATGGTTGGAATAGACCATAAATGGGAGGCATAGAGCATTAATGTTCCTAATTACAATATCCTACTATATATCTCATATCAAAAGTGAACTTCATTGTCCTTTCCCCTTCATTAATCATTAACAATAATTTCTTCTTTATTAGAGGGGTGCCTACATAGGGTGTTAGTACTACAAAGTAGGCCACAATAAATGATGTCCCTAAATATATCTAGTAATTACATTTCATGTATAGTGTGATATGGTTGAAAGGAAAATAAATAAGAAAATGAAATATTAACACATATGTCACAACTATGGGAGAAACACTATCACTTGGGAGCGAAAATAGCTACTTGGGTACTATTAAGGTGTCTTTATAAATATCACAAGATAATATTTAGGTAACCTATCCCAAGTCACAATCAATGGATATATCATATATTCATAAGATAATGACTGTGAATTGAAAAACATTCCCTCATGACATATCCAAATGTGATACATATCATACCTAGCCCTAATGACTCACATGTGGGTAATCCATTCCTAGTCCCAGTCTATAATTTGGGAAGAAGGGTATCATGTACCATAAGATTCAAAACTCATACAGGCATCACATCCCCTTCCCTAGATGTATATCAACATAGGTAGTATGTCAAAATCATAAGGGTAATAACAAATAATAGGGTATACCATCCCTTCCCCATCATCATCAATTTCACATTGTAATTTCAACCCAATTCGATGGAAATTCCATCCCAAAAAAGAAACATTATATTGAGAGTTTCATCCATCAAAATAAATAAGATGTTATAGTTGGAAGTTAAATCCCATGATCATTTAAATTGCATTATAGTCACAAATATATAAAATATAGGGCATAATGTCACAAAACATGTACAACATATCACAATTGGACATATTAACCCCACTTAACCCATCATAATCACCGAGGTAATACTATCACATGAACATATCAAAACATCATTACAAGGCACATGATGTTGTAAAATAACAATATATAAACTATTATTAATTATGATTGACATATAATCTGATGAATTTTAAATGATAACTATGTATCCCACTCCACCCGATCTAATCCCTTATTGGTAACACTAGATCACTCACTGTTCCTGACTAGTTAAATGAAAATAATCACCCATCATATCTCGATTCAACTAGCCATGAGCTATGGACAAGTGAATATGTTCTACCAGTTTAATCCTCACACCAACACATTTTTATTAAAACCCGATCCTATGTAATTGAGGTAAAAGTCACCAAACTATGTCAATGGTAGAATCACCTAAGTAAAGGAAGCCAGATTGGGGTCCCGATCCACAGTGATTAGTTAGTGTCCACCTACCTCGATCCACTGGGTCCCACTCATCAAACAAATCTGAATGAAACTGACTTGATTGGTAAAATTACCAAAGTCTACAAAAATAGGTTAATTGAAGAATCACCAAAAATCAGGTTATTGCATCATTTGAATCCAAGAGACAATTGAATAGGTTTCGCAAAAATACCATAGGTGAACTCCTACAACAAATGAAACTCAAAACAAATGATATATGGAGGAGAATTGGAACATGGATGGAATGAGACCACGGGGAGTTGGGGGATGCTTATGTGGCTCGAAAAAAATGATGGAGGTCTATAAATTATGTTTGAAAATAAATATTTTCATTAATAATTTTAATTTATAATAAAAAACCAAATAGGAAGCCACAAGGTACCAGAAAAATCATCATCAAATATAGAGTAACCCACCAGTTAGTTGTTTTAGGGTCAATGTGTAGCTGATGACCCACATAAAGCAGCAAGATCTAATGAATCACCCCCATATATCTGGCACCTTTCCACAGGGTACCTGGTTGTATATTCTAATGGACAAATATCCTAGAACCAAACCCATTTTCCCACAACCAGAAACCAAACACCTACCAACACCCAAATAACTCATATCTAGTCAAATATGAACCTCATCCAGATGTAGGATGTTATTTTGTATTCGGTAAATCATTTCCATTGAAAGTTTAGTTAATTTTTTTTTGCTGATTTCATAAAAAAAAATATTTTTTACAAGTCATTGAGGATCTTGACAAGGTTGTTTTAGAATTCCCTGGCTTACAACATTGAATAGAGAACAATGATTTTCCATTTTTAGAAGGAATGGTTTAATTATGAGGATAGACCTGATCTAACCCAACCACCCATTTTTTATTATCCTTCATTATATTATTGAAACATAATGTATCATTACTCATGTGAGATGAATGTGATACATCTTCACCTACATGTTGTGTTTCTAGATTCAACTCAATTAACCTGCAAATGGTTCTTATTAATTCCACATAGAAATTTAGTCTGAATGAAAACATAACTAATCTAAGGCCTTGGAAAATATCTCATTTGAGGAATATAGAATTTATAGTGTCATTATTGACAATCATAGGATACAAATACACTTATTAAAAGACACTCAATAAATCTGAAACCATCATACGATCCCCAATGTGTGACTTAGGGTAGTTCCATGTCCCAAAAAAACACACAAACTAGATTAAAATACATATTATCCAATATGATATAATACCCTTAATAACAACATGAAACATGAGAAATACAAACACATCAGAATGTGTCTGTATCGTATTTGGGGCACTAGTCCAATAGGATTTAACCAAATATTTTATAAAGAATGTTTTATAACATATTTCATGAATACTAATTTGAAATATATCAGAAATCATCATTCATCATGAAATGGTGGGTAATGAAAGTAAATAAAATCATAATTCCCCTTTATAGAATTCACCACACAATATTGGTAAACACAAATTTATAATATACTTTAGAAAGAAACCATTTGAGCATTTGAAAAAGATACCACCAGATATATAAGAAATAAAAAAATAATCATCCTCTATATTTTGAATTATTTCTTTAAAAATCCATTTTAACTATTTAGAATATGAACTAAACCATGAGGGGAGGGAATGTTAAATACAAGACAAAACCAACAAATGCAAGTAATAATGATATAAGTGAAGCACTACAATAAAAATTTAAAACAAGTAATCCAATGAAAATGTGGTGAGAGTAAAGATAATATAAAAAACTAATTTTATATAAATCATTAAACAATAATAAAAAATTACACAATAGTTTTTCTGGGAAACTCACTAGGTTCATATCATTATCCTTGATAATCATAATAACATAATAAATAGTGAAAAAATTATAATCATTCATTTTCATCCCTTCCTCTCCACAATCAACTTGATCATCCGAGTAAGGAATGAGAACATAACCATATCCATCATGAATATGAGACTGTAACTAATGATTTACTATGAAAACACTCAAATTAGTTATGTTAATGATGTTCATCAGTTAAATTGGATTGTTTCTGTGAAACTAAACCAAAATTACATTGAGTAATATTTTAATGATGTTTAAGATAATAAGAGATTAATTTTCTATGTTAATATGAGGGAGATTTTTCACCATGGCCTGAATTTAATTAAAATGGATCCTTTGATGATTTTTTAGGATCACCAGTCACTGAAACCATTTTAGAAATTCAAAAAATCATATCCATGAACATTATCGACACTAGTTTATCCAACATGGTGGTTGAAAAATATCTTCACAAGGAACCAATTCTATTGAGAAATTTGAAAAAGGAAATGTGTTTGATGTAAAGTAAAATCCTTATTTAATATGTATTAACTAAACTAATATTAAATTAAAGTTCCTTATGTCAACACATATGTACGAATTTCTAATTTTCAACCAAACACTTCATGTTATCATCTCTTCCTCTCTCAAATCTAGTTAATAGATAATGATTCTTGATTTCTACATAAGGAATAATAAATCAATTGGATTCACTATTTCTGACATTACTAGGATTAACCCACTCATTGTTACCCGTAGTATTGTTCAAGAATATAACCCCAAACCATTTCAAAAACTTCAATGGGAATAGAATACCAATGTCATGGATGTGTTAATAAACGAAATTCAAATGTTGTTAAAATATGGTATCATATTACATATTATTGTGAGTGAGTGGGTAAGACCAATCCAAGTGGTTCCTAATAAGGCTAGAATTACAATGTTTACCAATTAGGATGGTGATCTTCTCTACACAAGGGTAAGTAGTGGATCACAATTTTTCATTTACAATTGTGAACTAAACTCATGCACCATGAAAGACCATTTTCTCATTCCCTTTTTTGATCAACTCCATAAATGAGTTATAGTTCGGAAGTTATACTACATCCTAAATATATGATCATGGTTAATAATATTGTGGTATCCTTATAAGATCAAGGAACAAAACCTTCACCAGTACATTTGGATAATAATAAATTCCAGTTAGGTTATGTAATGCCCTTGGTACCTTCATGCAGTGGATGATGAGAATATTATATAACATGGTTTGGGTAGTTTAAAAGACTTTACGGATTACTATTCCATATTTTGGGAATTTTTTTTTGTATTTATAAATTTTGTAGGATTTATTTCTTGATTTAACGAAAATAATTTCATTCTAAACTAGGGAATAATTTATTTCATGGTAACAGAACGACTAGTTCTGTACTATATAGTATCTAGTAGAGGGATTGAAGTTACTAAATCTACATTTGATATCATTTTCACCTCCACTCTCCGAAATATACAACAAAAGTGACATCCGTTATAGGACATGATGATTTATATATATGGTTCATTAGGAATTAAACTCCATTTTTTGACATATTGGTTCTCTACTGGTAATATATAAACCATTTATATAGAACAAAATATATGAGGAATCATTGAAAAAACTAAATTTACATCTTATATCTCTACATATCATAAAAACTTCCAATTGTAAACTTCCATTAAAACTCATGTCTGATGTGAGTTACATTTCATTAGGATTTTTCATTGGTAAGGGTTGTGAAAATACTCTATGTGTGAGTTGTTAGTTCAAGTAATTCATTAAATGATTCCAAAATCATTTACACCACCACAGAGATTTATTTATTTATTTTCATTTCCATAGAATAATCCATGACCTATATCTTACGATCCCCCACAATTAATTTCACTTCTCAATTAGATTTGAAATACAATTCCATAAAACATGATGTCAGGGATATAATTATTACATGGTTCCTTATTCATCAATAATTTTATATAATAAATAAGTATAAAAAGGGTTTTTATAATTTTTTAGCCTTTAAACTATCTAATATTAAATTAAAAGGCAACCCACATAACCTTTAGGGGTCTGATTCATTTCTCATGGAGCACCTCTATTCTATGAGTGATTCCCCATTGCATACTGACATAGAAACCCACTTGGATATGGGTGTCATTCCAGAATTATATTGGACCAATTATAGTAGTATATTTTATTCCTATTTTAAGAACTATGTGTTTGATGATCCATACCTCTTCATGTTCTATCTTGATCAAGTCATTATGGTATGTGTTCCTGAGTCTGAGCAGGATTCCATTCTTAAATTCTTCCATGGAGAGGCATGTGTAAGAAAACATTATACAAAAAAAACCACATCATAGTTCCTAAAAGGTGTTTTATTATGTTCCATACTCTCTAAAGATTCATTAATATTTTGAAAAAGTCTTCCTCAATGTCAAAAATTTGAATTCTTAACCAAAAGAAATCAAATACCACATACTCCATTATGGTAATCAAAATCCTTTATTATTGTGGAATGGTTTCATGGGACCATTCCCAATATCTCCGGGATATTTCTATATCCTGTTATCTATTGATTACATCACAAAATGATTTTATATCATTCCGACCATTTTCAATGACCACCATGTTGGGAACTGATTCATGAAAGAGAATACCATTTCTAGACATGAAATTCTTAGGGATATCATTAGTGATCGTATACCCATCCCTAAGATCATCCTTTATCAGTACTCATGTCTATGTATGGGATTTCCTACAATGTTTCCACTATCTACACTAATCAAACCAATGGTCAAGATGAGTTAGAATATAGAGAAATTAAGTAATATTTAAAATAACTATCAATACCTATAAGAAAGATTGATCTGGGAAACTCTGGGGATACCTTTGGGCATATCAAACATCATTAAAATACATATTATGCATTTCAGCATATAGGTTGTATTTTGTAAAATAATTCCATTTACATGTTGAAATTGGAAATATAGTCTTTTGGGAAATCAAAAAAAGGTGACATTTCATCGTCCTAAAAATGTGGAAAATATACATTAAATAACATCGAGAGCATATGATGGAGGATTATGAAAATTTAAGGATCAATAGAGCTAGAGTTAAAGCCTACCAATCTTGGAATCTCAATGTCAAACACATTGATCCATGAAAATATGTGATTGTGTATAGTTCAAAACATCATTTACACGAGATTTAGTTAAGGTTTTAATGGTTGGGGTCATACATAGTGCATCAAGTACACCCCCATGGGGCTATAGATATTCGGCATCCCACTGGTGGTTATTTCAATATTGTTAATGGTCATAGGTTAAAAAAGTTCATTAAATTATTCAATAAACATGAATGTGAGGTGGAGTAAACTGAGAATGCCTATGAATTCGACAAAAATTAAAAGATTTAGGGTCAACATAGAGAAAATGAAATTTAAAAAATAACTTTGCCAGAGGCAACTCAGCTTTTACATGTACGCTGACTCGATCTTTGGAGTTTCAAAAATCAAAGGTATAGTTTTTATACTTTTATTTTTCTTTGTTAGTGTTTAGTTAAGGGAACCTCAAGAGGTTTCAATTATGTTCTAATTGTGTTGATGAGTTTTATGATGGAGATATAGAGATTTATTTATTTTTAAAAGAATCTCCTTATTTCTACATGTTCAAACACTAATAGTAAACATTGATGAGGATTTTGTGAGTAACTTGGAGATCTATGGATTAAATGATAATATTCTACACTTTATCTTTAAACAACATGTGACTTTATTCTTTTATTCTCCTTTTAAAATTTTATTGTGGATCTGTTCCCCCCTTCATGTACCCCATTCTATTTTTTTTCTTAGGGGGGTTTTCATTCCAAGTTGGGGTTTGAAATAATGAAATTCTGTGCATAAAAATTATAGATTTTTTAAATAAATTTAAATAAAAAAATATGAACATTAGTGGAATGAACTGTTTTGTTAACCGGGTATGTGATTATATACATTAAAAACAATGAAACTAAATATCAAAAAAAATTGTATTCATTGATTCTGAATTTAATCCACATTTATGTCCACATGAACTTTTTTTGGAAAGTGTGTAGGTATAATGCGATTTTCCACAATTTAAATTTTCGTCCATTTAATTTCAAATGCACAATTTAAAACCCTTTAATTTTGGGGTATCAAATTGATTTATTTGGTTTATATAATAAATACAATAGGTTTAGTGGCAGTTTTAATTTCAACATGATAATTCCCAACAATCATTAAAAAATTTATATAAAAAAAGAACAATAAATATTCTTATAAATAAATTGATTGACCTAATTTTTTTATTTTGGAACTTGGGGATCATATATCTATATTTTTATGTCTTGTTGTTAGGAAAATTATCTCTACGTTTGGTCATTTGAATTTTTTTAATGATTTAATCGGGATAATTCCATAGTAAGTGAGCATCACATGGCACCATATTGTCTTTTATACTAGGAGTCATTAGAAAAGTATCTTTTTAGGGGTTGAAATGATATACTGTAGTTAAATTACTGAGGTAAATGTTTCCAAAATAGAGAAAAAAACAAAAAAATTAATGCACATCTTAATGAAAAAATATGATTCCACTTACTACTTCAATATTTTCCATCATGAATTATAATGGACCCTCATGTCTACTATGATTCACAACACATCTTCACGATTAATAAATATTTGGATTAATTTGGAGATAAATTTGAATAAAGGTATGGACTTGGAACTCGATACTGAAATAGTATAATATTCATGTTTTTCAATATTCATAAACACTATTTTTAGTGGGTTTTACAATATGAACATCATTTCACAATATGGTTTAAATTATCTCCTAAATTTCACAATTAAAAAGTATATTTTTTAACACCACCTAAAACACCAAATGTTCTTGATTTTATTTTCATATTTACCTTTCTTGTTTAAAACTCTATTAGTAACATTTTATCCTTATATATCTAATTAATTTAAAACTGGGATGATGGCCAATTTATTCCTTGAACATAAAATATTCTGGGTGAAGTGAACTAGATAGAAACAGAATAAAATGATTTTAGATTCCATGATGCTATCACAATGATTCTTAAATTATAAATAGAGATAAAATAAACATGCATAAAATTTCATTAAATAGATTTTAGATCAAATTATGATGCCTTAATGGAGTTGAAAGTGTCTCATGTTGATGGTGAATTTCTAGGCCAGATTCTGTGGCCTAGAATTATATCACACCATTTCAATCATATCTTTGAAAACAAAAACAACAATTGGGATGAAATTTTATAAGATATTTAGTTAAATCCTATAGATATATTTATTATTCTATGTCACACTCAAATTCATCCATCTAATGTTTTGTTTGGACACATCTGTTGTAGGAATACAAGATGTCTTTCAATTTGGGTCAATAATGAAAAAGTATGCATTCAACAAACTTTCCACAATCATGGTAGTACGATAATGAAGTGGTATGACTTTTACTATTGGGGGTTGACCCAAGGCTTTCTAAATACCTATTAATGGTATTGGTGAAGGTTATGTTTGGAAGATTTTTTTGTATTCCTTAAAATGTTATTCTAAATCTTTGTCTTTTTAATATTTATCACTCACATATAAGATGTTATAATTCAGTTTAGTTTCTTAATAAAAATTATTATAATTTTCATTTTATGTTATTATTGTTAACAGTTTCATGTTTTTTATTTATTTTGTGAATTCATTCACCTAGAAATGGGATAAATCCTTCATCCAATTTTTTAGTGTTCGTTATTTCTTTTTTTTTCTTTCTTCTTAAATTCGGCCATCATGAGTCTACTTTTGTCTTCTATTGAAATATTTTAATTAATGGAGGGTAAAATATCTTATGGGTTTATTCATGAATGTTCCAAGGGAATGTATTAGATTTTATTTCTCATTATACTAATTCTTAAACATTTTATTTAATTGATATTTTTATTCAATGATTTACCTTCTCCTCCAACCTCACTAATTTTGAGGTTGCACATTCTGAGTGCCAAAATGTTCGCTTACATTGGAGTGATAATGAAAATGTTAAACCATTTGAATAGGTGGTTATACTTGGTTTAGTAAAAGCATTAAATCTATGAGTGGTTTGGTAATTTCTCATTTCATTGAAAGAAACACCATCTAATTTAATATATTAAATCCATTTTACGAACTTCATACCATCAAACCCTAGAAATAACATAGGATCAACCCATTATCATATATTAAATATGCTTAGGTATTTTAGTTCTCATGTAAACCATCTATAACAAACCCCCCATGTTGTAAATTTCATAGCCTAATATCCTCCATATAATATATGATTCTATATGTTGTGTTATATGTCTATGAGGATTTGACATCGCAAGATTCACTACAGGTGATCCCTTAAACCCTATATATCGGTAAATTTGAGAGAGACCTACATCACTAGAAAATGATATAAAAATTAACATGATCATTATTACCACCTCCAAAAAACCTTGAAATAAAAAATCCATTTCACTTGGAAACACATATCAAATATAATTTCAATCCAAACCACATAGTATAGGATTATATAATGCATCACACAAAAGGGTGTATAATCATTTGTATTTAATACTTGATAAAACATTTAGTGTTTTTCCTAACACTTATTTTAAAAAATCATTGAAATATAGTAATAAATACAACCTTTAAATATCATTCCAGAAACACCTCTTCTCATGAAACATCACATGAATGAATTGATCAACCATCAACATGTAATTTTCATTGAAAAATAATAGTTAATCAAGGTCCCCAAAAAATTGTATATTTTAAAAATACCTATAGAGTTTGAAAATTTATTTATAAAACCAATAACTTGAAACCCAAATAAATCAATTTATTTCATTTGTAGAGAACATTGAGGATGTTAGAAACTATCATCAGCTTCATCATTGATATGACATAAAAGTACAACTTCTTGATTAATTTTTTTTTAAAAAAATTCAATTGTTTAAATGACATTCCAAATAATGGGAATTGGATAAAAATACCTACCTCAAATGTATAAAATCAACTAACATTTGATGGTTATAAAACCATTATTGGAGAAGATGGATTCTACAAGCCCTAAAAATTCAAACTCCTAAGATTAAACAAACCCTAGAAAAGGGTTAAAACCCCATGTAATCTAGGGTTCATGGAAGAGGAAAACATAATGATGAATTGGAAGAAGTAATAATATATGAGGAAGATGGAAAAGAAAAAATAGAGGTTTATGTAAGATATACCCTTGAGAATCATAAGTAAAGAGCCTTGGAACTATCAATGAAGAACAAATAATATCCCCTTGAGCCCCTATAGAATCTTCATCTAAAAAGGATATCAAAAGGAAACTAAATGAAAATAAATTTGAGTAAGGTGAAAAAGGGAATATCAAAATTCAATTTCTAGGAATATCACATGTTT
Source organism: Viscum album (assembly GCA_963277665.1). Classification (NCBI taxonomy): domain Eukaryota; kingdom Viridiplantae; phylum Streptophyta; class Magnoliopsida; order Santalales; family Viscaceae; genus Viscum; species Viscum album. The sequence goes on from OY728134.1 coordinate 333,610,634, forward strand.
TTTACAAACAGTTTAGAAAATTTTGTGTCAACTATTCAACAACCACAAGACATTAATTACAACAATCACATAATTAGTTTACATGTTAACACATAAAAATGTAAAAATATTCATGGTGGAAAGTAGTGTTATATTTCATGCATTGAAAGATTACAAAACAAAGTTACACCTAAAAATGTACATTCCATACATTAGATATTGAAATTTGATTCACACAACATTGACAAAGATTTTCTTATTATTTTAACTTCCATAGAATAATCCATGACATATATCATACGATCCCCCACAATTCATTTCACATCTCAATTATATTTGAAATACATTTCCCTAAAACATGATGTCCGGGATAAAATTATTTTGTGGTTCCTTATTCTTCAATAATTTTATATAATAAATAAGTATAAAATGGGTATTTATAATTGTGTTGTCATTAACCTCTCTAATATGGAATTAAAAGGCAACCCACATCACCTTTATGGGTCTGATTTGTTTCTCATGGAGCACCTCTATTCTATGAGTGATTTCCCATTGTATACTGACATAGAAAGCCACTTGGATATGGGTGTCATATAAAAATTCTATTGTACCCTTGATAGTTGTATATTTTATTCCTATTATATGAACTATGTGTTGATGATCCATACCTCTTCATGTTCTATCTTGATCAAGTCATTATGATTTGTGTTCCTGAGTCTAAGCAAGATTCCATTCTTAAATTCTTCCATGGAGAGGCATGTGTAAGAAAACAATATACAAAAAAACCACATACAAGTTCCTAAAAAGTGTTTTATTATGTTCCATACTCTCTAAAGATTCTTTAATATTTTGAAAAAGTATTCCTCAATGTCAACAATTTGAATTCATAACCAAATGGAATCAAATACCCCATACTCCATTATCGTAATAAAAATCCTTTATTGTTGTGGAATGGTTTCATGGGACCATTCTAAATATCTTTGGGATACTTCTATATCCTGTTATCTATTGATTACATCACAAATTAATTTTATATCATTCCAACCATTTTCAATGAACACCATGTTGTGAACTGATTCATGAAAGAGAATACCATTTCTAGACATAAAATTCCTAGGGATATCATTAGTTACTATGAAACCATCCCTACGATCATCCCTTTTTAGTACTCTTTTCTATGTATGGGATTTACTACAATGTTTCCACTATCTACAATTGTCAAACCAATGGTCAAGATGAGTTGGAAAATAGAGAAATTAGGTAATATTTAAAACAATGGTCAATACCTATATGAAATATTGGACTGAGAAACTCTTGGGATACCTTTAGGCATATCACACATCATTCAAAAACATATTTTTAATGTCACCATATAGGTTGTATTAAGTTCAATACTTCCATTTACATGTTGAAATTGGATATAAAGTCTTTTGAGAAATCAAAATACAAAAGTTGACATTTCATTGTCCTAAAAATGTGGAAAATAGACATTAAATAACATTAAGAACATATGATGGAGGATTATGAAAATTTAAGTATCAATAGAGATAGAGTTAAAGCCTACCAATACTGGAATATCAATGTCCAAAACATTGATTCTAGATAATATGTGACTGTGTATAGTTTTAAACATCATTTAAACTAGAATTAGTTACGGTTTTAATGGTTGGGGTCATAAATAGTTCATCAAGTGTACCCCTAGGGGGCTATAGATATTTGGCATCCCACTGGTGGTTATTTCATTACTATTAATGGTCATAGGTTAAAAAATTTCATTAAATTATTCAATAAACATGAATGTGAGGGGGAGTAAACTGATCATGCTTATGAATCAGAAAAAAAATAAAAGATTTAGGGTCAATAGAGAGAAAGATAAATTAAAAAAAATAACTTTACCAGAGGCAACTTAGCTTTTACATGTATGTTAACTCGATCTTCAGAGTTTCAAAATACAAAGTTATCATTTTTATCATTTTATTTTTTATTTGTGAGTTTTTAGTTAAGGGAACCTCAAGAGGTTTCCATTTTTTTCTAATTGTGTTGATGAGTATGATGTAGGAGAATAGATATTTATTTATTTTTAAAAGAATCACGTTATTTATACTTGTAAAAACACTAATAGTCAAAATTGATGAGGCTTTTGTGAGTAACATGGAGATCAAGGGGTCAAATTGGAATTTTCTGAACATCCAATTCAAACAACATGTGACTTTATTCCTTTATTCTCCTTTTCAAATTTTATTATGGAACTATTATACCCTTCTTGTACCCCATTCTATTTTTTTCTTAGGGGGGTTTTCATTCCAAGTTGGGGTATGAAATAATAAAATTCTGTGCATAAAAATTATAGATTTTTTTACATAAATATAAATAAAAAAAATATGAACATTTGTGGAATGAACTGTTTTGTTAACCTGGAATGTGATAATATACATTGAAATAAATGAAACTAAATATGAAATAAATTTTTATTCATTGATTCTGAATTTAATCCACATTTATGTCCATGTGAACTTTTTTTTGTAAAGTGTGAAGGTATAATGCTATTTTCCACAATTTCCATTTTCATTCATTTAATTACAAACTCACTATTTAAAACCTTTTAATTTTGGAGTATTATATTGAGTTATTTGGTTTCCATAATAAATAAAATAGGTTTAGTGACAGTTTTAATTTCAACATGATAATTCCCAACAATCATTAAAAATTGTATATAAAATAATAAAAAGAAAATTTTTTATAAATAAATCGATTGACCTAATTTTTAGATTTTGGAAATTGGGGATCATAAATCTATATTTTTAGGGCCTTTTTTAAGAATATTATCTCCACTTTTGGTCATTTGAATTTTTTTAATGAGTTAATCGAGATAATTCCATTCTTTGTGAGCATCACATGGAACCATAACGTTTTGATCCTAGGATTCATTAGAAAAGTATCTTTGTAGGGGTTGAAATGATTGACTTTTGTTTAATTACTAAGGTAAAATTTTCCAAAATAGAGAAAAAAAAACAAAAAAATGAATGCACATCTTAATGTTAAAATATGATTCTACTTACCACTTCAATATTTCTATCAGGAATTATAATGGCCCCTCATGTCTATTGTGATGCACAACACATCTTCACAATTAATATAAATTTGGATTAATATGGAGATGAGTTTGACTAAAGGCATGTGCTTTGAATTGGATGGAAAAATAGGATAATATTCATGTTTTTCAATATTCATATACACTATTTTTAGTGAATTTTACAATATGAACAATATTTCACAGTATGAATTTAATTATCTCTTAAATTTCACAATTACATGGTATATTTTCTAACACCATGTAAAAAACCAAATGTTCTTGATTTTATTTTCATATTTCCCATTCTTGTTTCCCCCTATATTAGTAACATTTTATACTTCTAGAGCTAATGAATTTAAAACTGTGATGATGGCCAATTTATTTCTTGGGCATAAAATATTTTGGGTGAAGTGCACTAGATAGAAATATAATAAAATTTTTGTAGATTCCATGATACTATCACAATGATTATTAAATTATAAATGGAGATAAGATAAACATGCATAAAAATTCATTAAATAGATTTTAGATCACATTATGATGCATTAATGGAGTTGAAAGTGTCTCATGTTGATGGTGAAATTCTAGGCCAGATTATGTGGCCCAGAATTATAGCACTCCATTTCAATCATATCTCTGAAACCAAAAACAACAATTGGTATAAAATTTTATAAGATATTTACGTAAATCTTAAGGGTAAATTTATTATTCTATGTCCCACTCAAATCCATACATCTAATTTTTTTTGGACACATCTATTACAGGAATACAATATGACTCCCAATTCGGGTCAAATTTGAAAAAGTACGCATTCAACAAACTTTCCACAATCATGGTAGTACCATAATGAAGTGGTGTGACTTTTAATATTGGTGGTTGACCCAAGGCTTTCAAAATACCTATTTATGGTATTGGTTCTGTTAGAGTTTGGATGATTTTTTTGTTTTCATTATAATGTTATCCTACTTCTTTGTCTCTTTAATATTTATCATTTGCATATAAGATATTATACTTCACTTTAGTTTCTGAATTTTTTTTAATTATCATTTTATGTTATTATTGTCAACACTATGATGTTTTTAATTTATTTTGTGTATTCATTCACCTATAAATGGGAGAAATCCTTCATCAAATTTTTTAGTGTTCGTTAATTCATTTTTTTCTTTCTTCTTCAATTCGACCCTTGTGAGTCTACATTTGTCTTCCATTGAAATATTTTCATTAATGTAGGGTTAAATATCTTATTAGTTTATTCATGGATGTTCCAAGGGAAAGTATTAGATATTATTTATCATTATAATAATCCATAGACATTTTATTTAATTGGTATTTTTATTCAATGATTTACATTCTCCTCCAGCATCACTAATTTTGAGGTTGCACAATCTGAGTGCTAAAATGTTCCCTTGCATTGGGGTGATAATGAAAATGTTAAACCATGTGAATAGGTGGTTATACTTGGTTTAGTAAAATCATTAAATCTTTGAGTGATGTGGTAATTTCTCATTTCATTGAATGAAACACCATCAAATTTAATATAATAAATCTATTTTATAAAATTCAAACCATAAAACCCTAGAAACAACCTAGGATCAACCCATTATCATATATTAAATATGCTTAGGTATTTTAGTTCTCATGTAAACTAACTATAACAAACCGCTCATGTTGTCAATTTAATAGCCTAATATCCTCCATAGAATATATGATTCTATATATTATGTCATATGTCTATGAGGATTTGACATCGCAAGCATTACTACAGGTGATCGCTTAAAACCTATAAATCGAAAAATTTGGGAGAGTCCTACATCACTTGTAAATGATATAAAAGTTCACATGATCATTATTACCACCTCCAAACAACCATGAAATAAAAAATCCATCTCACTTTGACACATATATCAAATATAATTTCAATCCAAACCACAGAGTATAGGATTATATAATTCTTCACACAAAGGGGTGTATAATCATTTGTATTTAATATGTGATAAAACATTTAGTGTTTTTCCTAACACTCATTTTTAAAAATTCACTCAAATATAGAAATAATTACAACCTTTAATGATCATTCCAAAAACACCCCTTCTCTTGAAACATCACATGAATAAATTGATCAACCATCAACATGTATTTTTCATTAAAAAATAATAGTTTATAAAGGAACCCAAAAAATTTTATATTTTAAAAACTCCTATAGATTTTGAAAATTTGTTTATAAAACCAATAAAATGAAACCCAAATAAATCAATTCATTTCATTTGTAGATAACACTGAGAATGTTAGAAACTATCTTCAGCGTCACCAATGATATCACATAAAAGTAAAACTTCAATATTAATTTTATTATAAAAAATTCAATTGTTTAAATGACTTTCAAAATAAATGGAATTGGATAAAAATACCTAGCTCAAATGTACAGAATCTACTCACATTCGATGGATGTAAAACCATTATTAGAGAATATAGATTCTACAAGACCTAAAAAATAAAAATCAAAAGATTAAACCAACCCTAGACAAGGGTTAAAAACCCATGTAATCTAGGGTTCGTGGAAGAGGAAAAAATAATGATGAAATGGAAGAAGGAATAAGATAAGAGAAAGATGAAAAAGAAAAAATAGAGGTTTACTTAAGATATGCCCTTGAGAATCATAAAGGAAGAGCCTTGGAACTATCAATTAAGAAGAAATGATATTCCCTTGAGCCCCTATAGAATCTTCATCTAAAAAGGATATCAAAAGGAAACTAAATGAAAATAAACATGAGTAAGGTGAAAAAGGAAATTTCAAAATTCAATTTCTGGGAATATCACATGTTTTTTACGAACCGTTTAGAAAATTTTGTGTCAACCATTCGATATCTACTAGACATGAATTACAAAAATCACATAATTATTTTACATGGTAACACATAAAAATGTGAAAATATTAATGGTGTCTAGTAGTGTGATATTTCATCAATATAAATATTACAAAACAAAGTTACACCTAAAAATGTACATACCATGCATTAGATTTTGAAATTTGATTCACACAACATTGAACTAAGTTGCACAATTATAACTAATAATTAATTAGCCAAGAAGCCTAGAAAATAATGAAAAATTCACATTTTTAAATCCAAGTGATTCATAAGTAAAAAATATAAGTACCAAAAAGTGACATTGGGGTGTAACATTAGAGGTGTGATTGTTGGTATACTGAACAACCTAAACCCACTTTTATATATAATCAATGGCCACAAGGTTATACTCATTCCCAGGAGAAGGATACAATGGTCTTATGAAATATACTGCCCATACATAAAATATACCAACCACTAGAATTCCCTAATGAGGCATATATTTTCTCCATGTCATTTTCCCATCCATTGACATTTTCCACATCCAACATAATATATTCCAGAATTCCTGAACATGATTGGACAATAGAATCTGGATTAAAGTACATTGTCTGTCACACTCTCCTCCCATGATTTCTAGTTTACAGGAGGACAAAAAATCTAAAGAATATGTGTTATTTATTATAAAATAACAAACATCATCACCATTAAATAAATACACCTTTTAAAGAGTAAAGGATCCTTCCAAATTTAATGTTTTCCTTTCAAAATAAATATCAATTTTGATTGTGGTTAATTCCATAATGAATTACTCTAGTAGATATATTATTCACAATATCAACAAAACAAGGGACCTATTTGGATGAGTCAACAAGATTTTTTTTTCAATAAATGCATGATTTACCTTTATGGGATCACTATTTTAAACATTGGAAAGGAAAAAAAAAGTGTTTGAAAAACCTTTTTTCATCCCCATTTTCCTTTGATTCCATAAAAAAATATAAAATTAAGAGGATCCTCCTTACCACCCGTTTATTTGCCTATTTTTTTATCCAAATGGTTCTTCAAATAAGTGTTTTAAATGAAGAAAATGAGGTACTAACTGATTTTTTATAGAAAAAATCAGTACTAAATGATATTTCTCAATTCTCATATAGCTTATATCAACTTCATTTCAAAACCAGATTCCACAGTGCACCACATGATGATTCCTTTACTATATTTTCCATAATATCTCCCCAAACATAGAATCACTAGTAATAAAAATGAATTCAAAAGGGAGGGACTAAATAGTGGTTTTATAACAAGAGAAAAAATCTATTTCAACATCAAAATATTAAATTATTCTATTCATTTTTCATTCTAAATGAATGGGCCATCCTTACCCAATAAGGAAAAAAGTGTTTTTGGTTGTTATTTAGAATTAATTTATGAACCACCAACAAAATATGGCATATCCATGAAAACTCCAATATAAATTGATGGAATTTGGGGAGGTAATTTTTAGATCACTATTACCTTAGCCGTTTCAACCCCCATCTCTCTCCTAGAGACATTGAGCCCAAGAATGGTACCTTTAGTTATCATATATTGACACTTTTTCAAATTAAGAATAAGGTTTATTTCTTAGAAACTCTATGAAATGAGATTCGAGTATAGATTTAATCATAAATATTTCGATAGTAATGGGGAAAATCATATGTAATCATATTTATTATCCTCTCAATAGTATGTAAAAAACTAGCATCATGAACCATTAAATGTTGTCCAGATATCGTAAAATTCAAAAGTCAATTCAATAATAGGTAAATTAAAAAGACACAAATGTTAAGGTGGAATTATCTTTATACCTAGGGGATAGTATAATAATGCGCTAAAAAAACATACTACAACAGTAGAAACAACACAGAAAACTAGGAAAAATTGTGAATTTTTGTTAATTTAAATGAAATAAAATTAACAACAGAAATACTATAAAAAATTATATTCTAGAACGAATGAATCCAAAAATATAAAATAAAAAACAACCCATTCATGAGAAATAGAACATACCTATATAAGAAAAAAATTGCTATGTTATTTATAATATAATGAAATAAATTAACTATAAAGTGTTAATTTTATACTATAATTTCAGTCATATACTAGGAACACTTTTTACAAGATGGATTTATTGTTGATTCTTTCATGTCACACCATTTATTCTTCATTTGCTAGAATTATCTCTATAAAAATTAACTGAATAATTATAAGATAAAGATGATGAGAAAATTAATTATATAATAGTAGATAGAATTATGATAATAAAATAAAGGATCATTTTCCTACTTTTAGTGATGTGATGCATGATTTAGATGAAAATGATACTTGTATATTGAATAGATGAACATTGAGTCACACTTGTAACACCATTGGTCAGATTGAGGGGAGGATGGTACATAAACAACTCAAACAAATTATATATCATTTTACTAATTTATCAAAAAAATATTAATGTGTTTTCTTTAATTTGATCATTTCAGTTGTGTTTTTTCCAAATATGTCATTTCAAACTAGAGACACGCACATCAAGTCATATCTATCACATAATGGGTGCGTTTGACATGATATTGGAACCTATTTGTCAAAAATCAATTATGAATCATTTTCCTAAATTAAAAATACAATCGACAAACATTTCCTCAGTTTTCAGTGAGTGGCACTTTGGTACTAAAATTTAAAATTTAACTTGATAACAAAAATGTTGAGTCATACGAGAAATATTGAGTTTATGATTAAGATCTAAGATATTCTTACACATCAAAAATTACTTGTGGATCATTTTACAATAAATTATAAAAAATATGAAAGCATTTTTATTGTTTTGAGTGTGATACTTTTTTTATATTAAAATAAATGTAAGTTTTAAACAAAAAAGACACATTTGGAGTCATACCAATCAAACTGTGCTTAAAATTGATGTTTAGATGATTACTACATGCCACAAATTTTAATATAGCATTTTCTTAATGTATTAAAACAACCTGAATGTATTTTATTAGTTTTGAGTATGTCAATTTTATTTATATAAATTTCATTTTCAACATGGAACATGATTATTTAGTCCTAATTGTCACTTTGTCTGAGGGTTTCATATGACATTGATTACTACATATTGGGAATGAAATATGAATCATTTTCATAAATTATCATGAAAATATGAACATGTTTTCTTAGTTTCAAATGAGTAATAGTTTTTGAACTAAAATGATAATTTTAATTTTATAACATACACTTTGAGTCATATAAAAAACATCAAATATCAGATTAATGTGATACTAATTTCTATACTTCAAAAATGACATATAGATCATTTTACTAAACTATAAAAATAATCAGAATTTGTTTATTCTATTTGGAGTGTGGTAATTTACTATTTTACTAAAATTTATGTCTATTTTAAATTTAAATACACAGTTTGAGTCATGTTGATCACCCAATCCAACATATTGCGGTGTGGTTGATTTTTAAACGTCCCAAATGGCATATGGATAATTTTTAAAATGTATCAAAAAAATCCTAATTCTTTTTCCCGATTTAAATTATGACAATTGTTTTTACTAATATGGCATTTTAAACTGGAAATATACACGTTGAGTAATACCAGTAACATCATGTGATAGTTTTATGTGACATTGATTCATACACATCACTAATGAATTAGGAATTATTTTATTTAATTTTTGAGACAATTAAAGTATTTTTCATTGGTTTTCAATGAGTTGAATTTTTTGAACTAAAATATCAGTTTTAAGTAGATAAAGAAAAAATTTAAGTCATACCAGGAACATAATTTTTCAAATTGATGTGTAGACAATTCCTAAAAATAAAAAATGAGTTATGGATAATTTTTTTGAAGTATCAAAACAATCCAAATGTGTTTTATTGTTTTTGATTAAGTGATTATTGTTTTTTACTAAAATTTTATTTTAAACTACAAACTTACACTTTGAGTAATGATTGTCACATCATGTGATGGTTTTCTATGGGATTGATTCATACATGTCAAAAATGACTTATCAATAATTTTCTTATTTTTTCGTGACAATCGATCATGTTCTTCAAATTTTATTGAGTGATGTTTGGCGATCTAAAATGTCAATTTTAAAAATATAATAGACACTTTGAGTCATACATAGAACATCATGTATCAAATTTAGGTGTGTTTGATTCGTACATGTTGCAAATGACATGTGGATTGTTTCTATAATATATCAAAACAATATTTTTGTGTTATATTGGTTTTGAGTTTGTGATGTGTGTTTTGAAAAAAAATATAAATTATAAACTAAAAACATGTACTTTGAGAAATTCCAGATACACCTTGGGTTATATTACTGTGTGGATGATTGAGTATTTGATGTGTGTTTTTTTAAAATATCTAAACCAATGGAAAAAAGATAGAAATGTTACATTTGTATGGAAGATGAAAACTTGAGCTTCCTAAAACACCACATCCAAAATAATCACGTTCTCTCTTTTTTGGAATGTTGGAGATGATTTTAGGAAAAAGTTTTCTTCAAAAAATATATATTTAAAATAAAGGAAATTTGATAAAAATTATATTGAAAATGACATCACAATATTAGATAAAATAGTGAAAAAATATATAAATAAGTAGATGTAATAAATCTTTTCATGATGTCTATATAAATTTTTGACTCGTTTCCCTATTGTTGTTATCTCAGTTGTAGCCTCGAGATCTAATCCCCCATGAGAATGATAATCTTGAGAAAATAAAAAAAAATCTTGAAAAATAATCCAACTATATAATAAAAGAGTTATTATGTTATTAATACTATAAATAAATAAATAAAACATAAATGGGAGAAGATACGTTAATAAAATGTCAATACTAAACTAAAACCACAAAATTTGAGTCATATTATATACACCGTGTATTTTTTTTGATATATGACTGATTACACCATGCTGTTTTATCCTACAGTTCACTAAAGACATTGGGGAATCTAATGATATTTCAGTTTGATAGACCAAAATGTTGAATACTTTATAGTATAAAAAGATAGTCACTTCATCATGAGGGAATCATCCTTTTCAATTTTATAATCGTAATAGGGGAGTGAATCATCCTTGTGGATGAGGTCATTTATTATTATAAAAATTAACCATTACAATAAAACTATAATCATTCACTGATTAATCTAATATAAATATTTAAATTTGAGTTTTTATAGAACATAGTAAAATCTATATTACCCATTCACCATTATAGAGATTACAAATTCCATGGAAAACCATTACATTCCCTGATAAAAAAAATTATAGCGACCCTTTAGGTATTTTCAGAATATAGTTAAATACATTATATATAGTTTACACCTTTTTATATTATTAATCATAAATATAGCCCTTTATTTCATCCAAATGATACTAAAATATAGTACATCAATTAAGATTTCATTGATTTTTATATAGATTAGTATATCCTTTTCATTATTCTGAGATATGATAAAATATAACAATACATCATAAATAGTTTTTTCATAAAAATATGAATATCCTTATTCTCAGGTATTTTTTATTGAGAACAATAATGAGTTTTTTTATTAATGATCTTGTGAACAAGGATCATTTTACATAATGAATGTACATATTCATAATGAATGTTACCTGTGTGGATTTCACTAGATGTTTTGATATTATTTCATGCATCTATTTAATGATTTAATATTTTAAATTATTCCACAACACACCAAAATTTAATCCACAATATTATTAGTTTCTGAAAATTCATGATTCATTAGATGAATATTTTTATTTCATTATATTTTATAGGATTTGGCCAAATTTTCTACATTCTTTTTTATATGGGTCTTCATTTTGATTATCAGTGCTTCAAGATTTCATTTTAAGTAGGTTTTTATTTTGGAAGGATTTCATTATAATGTGGTTTATTTTAAATTGATTCCATGATTAAATTATAACCAACCATCATCGATGAACATGATCTATCAAAGACGGTTTTCCTCCGATAGTTCATTTATACACCTATTAGCTTCAATGTTTTATTACCCACATATTTATACAAAACTTTCAGTGGGATTATATACCAATTTAATTGATTGATTTATATGGTATGAATATCACGTGACTATTGGATCCAGTAACAAAACCCATTCATTACAATATAAATAATTCTTGGGGAAGCATCAACATTTATTTATCAATTTGTTATTCACGAGGTGTTGTTTTCACACATTAATAATTATTAATAGTGTTTGGAACATGACAATAGAAATTATGGCTAATGATAATAAATTTTAAAATATAAATAGTTTCTATTTTGTTTCTTGAAAAATTCCCCAACTTAAAATCTTATATAAAAGCACATAATCAAGTGGGGAAAAAATTTCAATAATACATGTGATGCACTTTCACAATCGATCTTATCTTTAGTGTTCAGTGTTGTGTACACTTTTCAATAATTGTTTTAAGTAATAAGTCTAGTACGATTCTAATTCTACCCAAATTCCAAAAAAAAAAATTTCAAGCCATTTATTCATCTCCTCCTCTACCTCAATCTCTTCTTTTCCCTCCTCCTCAACCTCGGCCTCCGAATTAGACTCCTCTCCACATTAACATTTCCATCTTTCTCAGCAACCTCCATATCCCATAAATCTTATTGTTTTTAGGCCAGTGCTTCTAAACAAATTTATTTCTATATTATAATTGACCTTCAAAAATAGATCAAAAAATAATATATATTCATTATTACACTAATGCTTCACACCAAAGATATATTTTTAAAGTCATAGATCATACTAGATTACAGACATAGTATGTGATCACCTAAATTTGTTATCAGTAAAAATAATAATAAAATTTATGTTTCCCATTTATCATTGAAAATATTTACTTCTTCATTTGGGTATGATGGTTTTTGAAAATCGTGATAGTGTTGATAAATATATCAGCAACAAATTTAATAAGAAATATATTTATTGGAATTTTAATAAGCATTAAAAGTTACCTATTAGGGGATGTTGGTATTTCAATGCTTTATGATCTCTCTAATAAATTTGAAAACATAATATCAACAATCGATACCATTATTTAAATTTAGACACTACAAAATGATTGAGTGAAATAAGTAATTTTTTCTAAATATATTTTGATATTTATATATTTCAATATTAACCTTCATTTGTTTCAATTTTTAGTAAACCATATGCATTATCTATTCAGACACAACCATCATTCCATGATTTAGAGAATATCAATAGACTATCCAATCATAAAAAAATTATCGTTAAAACACAAACTAAAACAAATAATTATAATTTTATCTATAAAATTATTATTTTGATGTATTAAATAACCACAATACGCATCCCGTGTCGTCATTTTTTGGATATCCTTTCATTGGATCTAATAAATAATTATTTGGGGTACCTAAATTGACCAAGATAATCATATATGGATACTTAAAAACAAAAAAATAGTAATTATAGATGTTGAAAATATATTTTATGTGAATAGACTTAATATTTTTAATTCATTATTGTGGGAATCAAAAATATTACATCCTCTATTTTTTTCTCAAACGTTTTGAGTGGCTCATATATTTTCTTCTCAATTTATTCCTTTTCAAAATTATGATTTTTAGTTGAAATATAGAGGAAATAATGAATCCAAATAATGATTCCCATGGTATCCCCATAATATTGTAGTAATATAAACACCTATAGAAATTAGTAACAGTAATCAAATTAAAAAAAAATAGCTCACTATTTGGGAAAACATATTATTAAAATATATGTTATGTCTGTATTCACAAATGAGACAACCAACCATTCATGGTTTAGAATCATATTTATAGTCTTGATAATAATTATGTCTATCATAAAATTTCCATATATTTATTTTTAATAGGGAATGTGATATATATTTTCATCTTCAAATGTGTTTTCTCCATGTAATTATTTTAATAATAAACGTTTCTCTAAAAATAGTAAGGAGAAGGTACCCTCAAATGGTCGTTTTGATTTCTTGGTGTACTCACTATATTTACTTGAATTAACCATCCATTTCACAATCTCATTATCTATATTTAATATCATACCTCACTTATGGAATTTTCCTCCCAACTATTATAGGATTTTCATCGTATTTTTTTAAAGACATACATTTTTTATCATTATAATATTAGATGCCTATGTTGAACTAATAGATAATTTTTTATAGACACAGACCAATAGAAAATTTTAATATGTTTGCATATATAGATGAATAAATAGACACAATATCGTAAAAACCCATTGTTATATTATTCCTCATGCCCTGTGAAAAGATTCCTTTGGCTATATGGTCATCATTCTCCACCTTTGTGCGACACTCCTCCCCTACCTCGACATGACACACCCCTCCACCATTTTTTCACATAACTGATCATCATCTACCTATCCACGATACCATATCCCTTACCAATTTTCACACAACCTATCCCTGGCCCTCACTGACCCGATAATTCGTTCGTTTCACTTCCCTCCATTTATCCATCCCCTTAATCATGCATTATTTATCCATTTGTTGCATCAATTGATCACACCCTATTCCTTCTAAAAGTGGAAATTTCGTGAGTTTTGTAGCTAAGGTTTCTTTTATTTTGTGAAAAGACTGAACCCTTTCATTCTTTGGGTGGACCATGCAATATTTTTGTTATTGAGACTTTCTAAGAGTGGGACCGGCGTCAGCCGACCCTTACCTATTCTGTGAACCATACTACTCGCACTTCTCATAGTCAATCTTCATCCTTAGTCCATCTGATTATGTCTTATCATCCTTATTTTGATGAAGGATAATTTTAAGATATATTTCCTAAAAAATATATTGATTTTTATGGGATTTTAATTAACTCTAATTTTCCCCAATACACATTTGTATAATCTTGTCGAATCCAACAACATAAGAGCCAAGATGGTTCTACTTCATTATATGATCTCTGATTTCTTCCATTGATATAGGTTTCATTGATTTTATATTCTTATCCTATCCAATTTTCATTAGGTATGATTTTGTTTTGCTTTTGTGTCTTATTAAATATCAGAATTTTCATGGATAGGGATTAGTTGTTTAGAATTATTTCATTTGGTATGGTTTATTTTATTTTTTATGTTATTTTCATCGGTTTATTATCTCTTTTCTGTTAGTGATTTTAGTTAACAAGAATAGTCGGTTATATTAATAAAAATTATCCTTTTTATAGGTTGACTGTATGTTTTCATAGTATTGACTTTCTAATTTATTTCTATATATATTTTCTAATTATATATATATACATATTTTTATTTACAATATATATTATCAACATTCCTTATTTCAATATAATTGGAATTTTTTATTAACCCTTTGTTGTTTCTTGGTTTGGATGCTGATTCAAAAGTCACCCAATTGTATTTTTTCTCATATGGAATCTTGTGTGAGTAGAATTTGATTACAACAAGAAATAAGGTTCAACTTTTTAAATAATAATCATTGTTGAATAATATGTTGTATAATTTATATGATGATGATTCCACTAAGACTAGAAATATAGTCATCATTTTAAATTTTTCCATCTTATGACAGAATGGAATTTAATATCCCTTTTAAGAAACTTCCATTACAAATAAAAAAAATCTATAAAAATGGAAATCATGTTTCCTTAAAGGTATGATTTTTATGGATATTTTGTTATAATATACTAACAAATTATAAATGATTATTCCATTATTATACAATAGTTTTTATATGATTAAGATTTATTAAATATCCACATGAATTATTATATAGTGGATATTTTAAATTTAGTTTTCTTTTCAATATCCCATTTTCAACTATGTTTTGTGGATTAATTTTCCCACGTCTGAATTAAGTTATTCTTTTTACCCATCTTAGAATATTATTATTCTTATGTCTATGATCATGTAATGAAATGAAATATTACAAATTTTCTAATTTGACAGTGAATATGTTTATTTTTATTATTAGTTATATTCTTAGACTTATTCTTAAATTTAGACTTATACATATATTATAATAAAAATATAATTTCAAATATTGTAGTATATATAGCCTCATAATTATGGTTTCTTTATCTTGTTATTATGAAAAAACTAGGTTACTTAAATACTAATATTAATACCTAATTCTCAATCATCCAATGAAAATGCTTATGAAGTTACTTATGTTTATAGATACAACATTATATATACTCGTTTTTAATATTATAATGCTTAACATTGATGTATTTCTTATAAGACTTCTTGGAAAGAATCTTGGGCATACTGCTATCATATTTATAGTTTTGATGTCTTCTAAAAGTAGACATGTTTTCTTCCAAATTCCACAATTATCGGATTCATTCCCAATATGGTTTTTAAACATACATAATTGAGTTAAAAAGTCATTTGTTAAACGAATGACCACATTTATTACAATTTCAATATATTTTATTCATTTATTCTAATCAATTTAATATCAATATATAACTACTCATCATCATTTGAACTTTTTCTCCCTTGTTACCAGCCTTCTATTTCATCGAGTGCAAGAAAAATTATTCTAATTTTAAGGTTCTATATACCATGAATTTTAAATCACTAAAAAATAATCATAAACCTTGATCTTATTTTATATTTTTATTATTTTCACTTATATTGAAATATGGATGAATTTTACTTTTGTTATTTATCCACAATAGGATGGGCTCTTCCTGGGGTGAGAATCACCATAATTTTTTTATTTTCACCATAGAAAAATTGATATAATTATTATCACATTTACTTATCTATTTTTTTTTTGCGTATTTTGAATTTATACTTTTATTATTTAAAGAAAAAAATTTTGAAGAAAATAAAAAATTAGTACTCTATGGAAATTCATTCTTTTGTTATTTTGAGAATTAATGAAGAGATGATACCAATGTATTGTTTCAATATGATAACGCCTTTTCAAAAAAATATCACTCTTCAAAAATTATGTGGAAAAAATAATTTTTATTTCATGTTATTGTAAAAAAATTTCTATAGTAATTTCTTGCTCAAAAACTTTGATATCAATATCACGTTATTCTAGGTTGAGAGTGTATTTAAATTTACCAACTATCATTATTTTGGGTTCTCACTTATTCTAGATTATCTCAATAAGATCTTCATCAATTTTGAATTTCTATGTAACAGACAATAATGCTCTTTAGTCACATTTTACTTGACTTTCCAATGAAAATGTTCTAGAGAAATGATTGAGATTTATTTTTAGTCTAATTCATGGTAAATTTTTTATATAAAAATGTTTGGTATTTTTCATGATTTTATCTCAAAAGACAATCTCTTATCTAGATAATCATTGAATTATTTAATACCCATACTTGAACTAATATAATCATTACTATAGAATATTGATGTTTTGTGTTCTTCACCTTTTCTCAAAAAGGAAATACACAATTTCATTCACAAAAACATTTATTATTTTTTCATAGTGTTTTATTATAAATTAAGTTCTGTTTAGATGTTATATGATTCCTATTAAAAGATATTTTATAACACCGACCAGGTACATTCTAAAGTATCCATATATATAATATAACTCTTCTATTATAAAATATTATTCCTACAACAAATAATATAGAATAGAAATTTGATACTTATATCACTTCTAAACAACACAATAGATCTTCTTCCTGATATTAAAAAATTATCTGGGTTTCCACAGGAACAATTTGGTTGTACCAAAAAAATGCAGTATGCTTGACTACATGGAACATCATCCTAAATAAAAAAAATTAAAAAAGATATAATTATACTATATTTATTTTTTTATATTATTAAAGGTATGAATTATTATATTTCTTCTTCCTCAATCATAAAAAACATTGTTGGTTACTACTAGAACATCATGTTTCTATAGTAAAATGTAATAGGATAGAATTCTCATTAAATCATCTTGAATATAACAATAATTGAAAATACCTTGATACTCTTGTATTTCTTCTTATTTCATAAGAAATGTATGAATTATTCATTCATCATTGATTTTTCTATCATGCATTGATATTATGAGTCCACAATTTTTTTGATAATCCTCAAATGGCTTCTATATTTATAGAATATTTATTATAATGTGGTAGAATATAATCTCCATTCATAGGAAAATGTTCTTTTCTTAATATCTTATAATCCTATAGTGCCTAGCATAAAATTCATTATTTTAATATTCTACATAATCAATACGACCTTGGTCTATAATATGAGTAATTATAATTAATTATAAATACTACCATAAGTGAAATCTAATTTTGATAAAAAATAAATTATTACATTAATTTTACTTATATTTTTTACCATGAAAAAGCAACATTTCTTATTGATAATCCTAATAACTATCTCCAATGTATACAGATTTTGGAAACTTGGTCTATAGATCAGACGATAAAACTATATATAGTATCATTTGGGATATTGATTTTGGGAAATATCTCATCAATTGCATGTTGTATTTGTATGTAAATATCTGGGATGTTTCCAATAGTCAATGAAAATGTGTCACATCCAAAAAAACCCAAAGTTTGGAGTTCTCTAATCTTAATATAATTTTTCTAAGAGTTTACAGATTAATTTGTAAAATTTAATTAATTTGTTTTTTTGTCTCATTAAATTATATAATTCTCTAATTCTATAAATTACATTAATACAAGGTGTGAGTGTACCATCTAGATTAATAATTTTATTCATTGTGCTATAAAATTTAGATATTTTTTTAATTATAATTTTTTTTGTCTGAATTTATTTCTCAGTTAATTTAAATTTTAATTTGTTCACAATGGAACATTATTAGTACCTATGATCTTCTTTAATACATTATTCATTTTTTTATTTTTTAACCCATGTTGTTACTTTTTACTTATACAATATTTTTTTACAATATGGTTGTGTAATATCATGAGGCTCTCCATCAAAATTTCATGACATAATACTTTATAATTTTACATAAACACATAATGGTTAGTTTATTAGTTTATATTTCTTTTTTAAATTATCATGAAAACATCAGAATAAATATTATTAATTTCAGAAACAACCCCAAATATAGTAATTTTGTTGGTTTACATGATATTTTAAACATTGAATTAGTTCCAAGAAACATTAAGTGTTGATTTTATTGTGTTACACATTACTTCTCATATTATATAATGACTCTTTGTGATCATGTTATTTTAAAAAAATATTTCATTATTGTCCATTAATAGAAAGAATTTCATTGTGTAATTTTTTATATTAGTGTATTATACTTATTTTTTCCAATATATATATATAAGTGATAATAATAAAAATATATGATAATAATATTTATTAATAATTGCCTAAATTTGTAAATAAAATCACTTATATAAGTGACATTAATTAATTTTATATAAGAAATAAGGTTACACATATACATAATTCCACTTGATCACTTTGTCTAGTGGTAGCCTGGGGTTATGAGTTGGACTTCTCTTAGTAGTGGATTAACTTAACGATTTTGAGGGACTAATTATAATCAGGATCTAGGTTCAGGGACCAATGAATGGTTCCTAGTGTAGTGTATAGTATGGAAAGTGTTGTAAACATGATTTTTTCTAGAAACTAGAATATGTATCCATGGTTATAAATCATAGTAATATAGATGGTTTATTTTATTTTTTTGTAGAAAATAGTGGGTATATCCACGGTCGTAAAATTATATTTATTTTCCAGTTTCTTAAACTATGGAGGTCTCATAGAAGAATCTAAAATATATGTAGAATTTATAGGAAAATATTATAAGGATTAATTTAAAAGAGAAGGAGGGATAACCACAAGTTAAAGGAAATCATAGTATTTTATGTTAATTTAAAAATATTTTGAATTAATATTTTAATAAATTAATTCCAACTAATTATGTTTACGGTTCTGTTGAATTTTATGAAAAACACTACCTCTAGTATAAAGATTTCATGATGAAAGTTCCAATTAATTTAGTCACATACATATTTGAATTTTTCCAAGAACAGTATAATGAAATATATTGATAGAAGGTATTGAATAACAAAAAGTATTTATAAACACAATTACAGGTGAATAATTCTATCAATCTATAAATGAGAACCAAGGATAAACTGTTATATATCAATAGTGGTAAACATTCAATAAACAAAGAAAAATTTAAATCTATATTGATGTCAACTTCAAGAGTAGCATGAAAAATTAAGATATGTTCAATGTCTTTTCAAACCCAAATATTATAGTAATATCGTTAAGTAATTTCATGTAGATATAAAATCAAAATGGGTCAAGGATCAAGAAAATTACCTAAAATAATTTATTATGTCACATAATGATCAAATTTATAATCTTATTAATGAATTTGAAAGCTATTTGATATATGATAGAGATTATAATAACTATCTCATTGTAAAGTGTCTTGGACATAATGTGAAATTGAGATATCTAGTATGTATATAATATGAAAGTTCCCAAATATATTTTAAGAGAATAGAATTGAAGTTTTTTTAATGTGGGTTTTATTTCTAAGAATATATAAAATGGTTATAAGAACAATGATTAAAAATATATTGATCTACCCTTAAAATAGCATTGACTGTGGTAACCCATTTTATTGATTAATATTATTTTACTAATGTAGTTGTACGGAATAGTGTATGAGTCAAATTATAACCATTAAAACTTTGAATTATAAATATAATGGAATACCACCAATTTATCAAGGATTTATTTATTAGAATCTAAGAAGGGGGTTCCATAAAATAATTCCCAAAATCTTAATGACACTATTATAAAATAGATATCACATTACCCTAGCCAAATTGTATCAAAAAGTAATATGGATATTGATTGGACATTTTTTTGCTTTTGGTTGTCATGGAATAGGGATATAGAGTATGGGAAAATGTTTTCCATATATGATAATCATATAAATATTGAATTTAGGGGATTTGAGGAAAAATTTAGAATACACAATGGATATAAGTAGTTTTCATATAAGATATTGTAGTTGAAGGTTCTAATAAAAAAATTATATCCAAAAAGAGTTATAATTATTTCAAAATTATTTTCAATGATTTGAATACAACCTATGATTGATATGTGAAAGTGTAATATTATTGAAAAAATCCACCATTTTATTAGACATGAGGTAGTAAAATCCGTCATGTTGTAGTTTGTGTTAACTGGTGATTCATGAAATCACTTGGTGGTGTATTTATTGAAATAAATTTGTTTTAGTTTAACAAAAAACATTTATTAATGGAAATTTAATATATTATTTATAGGTTCATATCATTTGGAATATTATTTTTTCATTTTTGGTTATGGAATCCTATAGTATTTATCATTTACATTTGACACATTGATGTCATATATGTAGATGTTGTTATATATAAGTTCTTTACCCATTATTTCCTTAGTGTGAGATTCTTAGGATGTGGTCAATTCTATTGACCTTAATCAAAGGTAGTGGGTTTGATATTGGATTTGGGTATGGTTTCTTCTTTTTTTTATTCTTTGTACTCATTTTAACTATTTTTGTTATTTTTGGGTGCCATATATTTTTATAGTTTCTTTTGGATGTCGTTGAGGTGGATTTAGGGCATTGTTGTCGACAATGACTTGTATGTGAATTCATTGGTATGAATATAATTATATAATTTCCCACATTATATATATTTAATCCAAGAAATATGAATATATATATTGAGGATACATGTATATAAATATTTATACGAAAAAATCATACATGTGTAAGTGTAAAGAGGTATATGAAAGTATAAAAAAATATATGGATTCTCTTGTGCATATTTATCCAGAAGAATATGTATAAAGTGGATATATATATATATATATATATGTTATGGTGAAATATAATTCAAGAATAAACAAGGATGATTTTATTTGTCTTCATCAAAAAAATGCATGCCATGAGGTTGTTGTAGGTTCCCTATGCCAAACCCTTAAATTTGAATTATATAATTTCATTTTTGTTTGAAAACATGTTTTCATTATTATAATATAAATTTTCTAAATCTATTTATTTATCTTCATAAAACAAATCATGCATGAAAACATGAATCTTTCTTTAGTAATATCACTGTGAAATTTAACAATATAAAATCAAATTCCGTACCAAGATGAATTCACTACTTGGTACCTATGTAATTAGTTTTCTTTAAACTACGTGAATCCCCTTCACGAGTTATCTTTAATTATCCATTCATTTTTAAAGGTTCAATATCCAAGTGACTAATCAATTGGGTTCAAAGGGTTTATAATTGAGTGATAAATACAATGATATATTGCATTTCCTCGCCACTTATCCTCTAACATCAGGAAATTAAATCTCCTTATAGAATAAATAATATCATATTGAAAAAATGAAATTCATGATATATGAGGTCTCAATTAAGATTGAAACAATGACCATTATGGAATGATTTGGGAGTTAATCCATTAGTTTCATAGTGGGGATGGGATATTAATTATCCTAAGGGAGGGATAAGTGGTTGGATTGTTGATGGGATCACTATCATTAATAGGTGAATGGGATTGTTTTGTGAATATAAATTCAGGTTGTAACCACCAGAGATGTTTCAAAAAAATGATGATGTTAAGAGTGGGACATAGGTATTTATCTTTAGATGAATGTGGGTATGTTCTATAGTATATATAATAACCAAGGACAAGTAGTAAATGAGACATTTTTAATATGTACTCAATTTAAAGAGATCTTATGTAAAAAGTGTGATAGATATTCAAGTATGGAGTCGGATAGCTAATCCATTCACATTACTGTGTATTATATATAATTGTATGGTATATAAGTGTAATACTATGTTGATTAGTGAGTGATAAGTCATATTATTATTATTATTAATGTATTCAATTATAGGATGACATATATTGGATATATGTTAGTCAGGATATATGCATGCTAGATATTTCAAATATGAGTAAAGTACATGGATTGGGTTCTATATTCCATATATTAATTTGATTAATGTTTTAATCATGTAGTTATAAATCATTATTTTGAGATGGTGAATATCTTTTAACAATGCTTCTCATACTTGTAACCCATTGGAAAACTAAGGAGACATAATATTTTTTCTTTTCTGGTATTATCCATGACTCATTTCCTATATATTTTTCTATAATAGATGATAGGGTAGAAAAATATTTTGTTAGGTCTCAGTTTTTAGTTTCTATCTTAGATAAACATGTTTTGTAACCAATACTACATGCTAGTCCATCAATTTTATTGACTTGTTTTGTTATAATGAATCCCTTATACTAAAATGATTCAAAAAATATATATTTTTAAATGATTTCTAGTATATGGATTTGATTGTCCAGTTATATTAATGAAACTCACTTCTAGTCTATTTCATAGATGTATTGATAGTGTAAAAAGGACTCCATACCATTATATAAATAGGATAAACCGTTTTTTATAACATAACCTCAACATAGTCTATATTATGTTATTGATTAAAATTTTAAACATTACCACAACTTATTGATCAGTTTTGGGTATTGATTCAAGGTAGTCATGTTTTTACATGATAACGAGAAATTAATTCATTAATTTTCTTGTTACAATGGAATTTATTTTCTAATGAATATTATAGTGCATTTTGGTATACAATAGGGGAATATTTTTTATAGCCTATTATGAAAAAATATCACATGAATCACGTGTAATTAATAGATATTTAAACCATATATTTTAATTTAAGTATAATATAATAATAGGATTACCAAGAATTAAAGATCTTAGGGAAGTGCTAATTATATAATAAAACCTTTTAGAACACTGATTGATTGTTCCATGAAAAATCATGATGTAGTGTTATAGTTCATACTATAATACATTATAGAAAATAAATTTAAAATATTCATGGATTTTGAAACCAAATATCTTTATATCAAAGTCAATGGTGTCACTTCATAGTATTTTAATTGCAATTAAATACCCAAAATAATAGTTAGCTGTATTTGCTCATCTCCATCCAGTCTCCTTGTCATGGTTACTCCTCTAAGCCATTATGTACTCAAAAAAATCCACCACTAAGTCATTGAACAAACCATGTAACCCCTCCAAACACTACTTGAGTTGATTAATATCCTTCATTTCATCCCTTTAAATCAATTTATTTTCTCATATCCCAAAAAACACCACATAACCCCCAATATCCCCTCAAACCATTACATCCATTCTCAAACAAAAAAAATTGATAACCCTTTCCAAAAAACTAATCTAATCAATAATTCCTTACCTTCTCAGGGGATCATATAATAACGTTTAACCACCCTTCTTAATTAAATTTACACAAAATCCATTAAAATAAAAGATGCTAGTGAAACACACAATGTATTACAAGGAAAAGCCAACCCAACTACCACACAATTGATCCTATAGAACATCCTCCAGCCCTTTGTCTTATAAAAACAATATCCATCCATTATATGTGGGTATTATGTTTATTTTAGACTTTACCATGAATGATTTAGTTTCCTTCATGTGGGTACGAATGTATGTGATTTGCGTACAGAGTGGGCACTCAGGTGTTTGAATATGTAGTGAGGTGCATTGGAGTGGTGTGTGGTGTAGTTCTATAGGGGTGAGATGATGTTTAGTTGGGGTTCAGTTCTTGTTTTTTTTAATAGAATGTAGAGGATTTATCCAATGTTTTCAATTTTGTATGTATAATATGGTGTTTGTTTCTAGAAAACAATTAATATAGTGATGGTTTAAACATTGACTAATGGCCTAGTGTTGAAATAAATGATAGTGGTAACAAATTTAAGTGGAAGTGTTTAACACAATGATTTGTAACCATGGAAATGTACTAATTTACATGGCAGGATGAATCTTTATATTTTTATTTCTATGATTTGAATTGTGGATATAGTGTTATTTCCACTGTAGGAACTGTGGAAGTAGGGTTACGAAATGGTTTAAAACTATGGATATAGGATATTCCTTATAGACACACCATTTGGTTCCATAAATAATGAATATATAGCTATTACCTATATCCATAGTTCAGGGCTAAATAGATACTATTATATACCATGGCTATCAGTAAATTTTCTAGTCGTATTATGAATGTTCCAATAGTATCATTGACCATTATAATATTTAGATCATCAAGTGGAATGGGAAAATAAAAATTTATCTCAAGAGCTACCTCAATCCCTAATATAAAGAGATATTTTGGGAGTTATTTATAGTGTAGCTGGTCTACTTGTATATTATAAAACATGCCCTCCAAAGCAAGGCACTGTGTGGGTGTTTATTGATACAAATTATATAAAACTGTACCCTGTAAAATTATATTAATATAAAGTTATTGGAAGATTATTTATTCAAATTTAGGAGAATGAGTAATGAAAAAATTGATTACCTAATGCAAGGTATATGGTTGGGGTGATTAATATCCTCACAAGTAGTGGGGTAATTCTGTTCATGTGTGGATCGTTGTTCCACCACCTGTTTTCTTTTATCCTTTCTCATACATTATTCTACCAAACTAGAATGAAAAATAATATCTTACAGTGTGTCTATTTTTTACTGTAATTGCCTCACTATATAATATGTATCATCATGTGGTTTTATCTTATAAAAATGTGTTCTATGAGACACTCCAAACCCTAATCCTCTAACATGACCATATAGTTCAGGCCACTTAAAATATATTGAATATTGTTTTTCTTCTAATACAGTCACTACCGATTCTTGTGTCTGAACGATATAAAAAATAAAAACAAATTTTTTTTATGAAAATATTTTATGAAGAATAATGAATTTATATTATGTCAAACATATACATGATTCCCATATCACTTTTTTGTTTTCATCAACTTGTTTTTCTATCCTTACATATGCGAAACTTCATCCATAGTACGTGATGTGGGATGGAAGTGGGTTCAGATTTTGATTCCTCAATCTTCATATAAATAAAGGAACATTTGTTGTTTCCTATCACATAAAACATCTATTATTTATTTAAAATACATTATAATATCTTTTTTAGTGATGCACACAACATCCTTAATTTAGGATAGGAGTACATTGGTTTTGATGCACGTTATTTATTCGAAGCATATTTTTGTTATTTCATAAATTAAATTTTTTGAATAAAATACAATAAAATAAATAATGTCAAATAATATTTAATCAATTCCAATACACCTGAAATTATTTCTCATTATGTTGATTTATGATATAATCTCTTTCTTCCTTCTTTAGAATGTGTGCAAAACTAAACCGTGGGCATTAATTTCCAATCCACATCCCTACGATGTTACATCGTAAAAAAGTTCTGGAATCATCAATGGGATTTTCCATCATCCATTAAGAAAAATTTATTATTGAAATCTTCCAAAATAAATTAACACATCAATGAATAATGAAAATTTAACCAATGTTTCACTATATAGTGTTTCAGTAAAATAGAGAAAGTATTTCATAACATTTCCATAATTTCTATCAATGGGGTTTCCTTTGTTTCCAGTTAGATGGAGAACAATGAATCAATATCAATTGGAAAATTAATCCATGTTGTGACCCCTACATAATTAATGATCACTGACTTGATGTGGATAATATTTTGTCCATGAAGATTCCACCTAGACAAGAATTTTAAACCATTACTCATTTCCACAATAATTTTATTCAGCATTGTGATGTTGTTTAATTGCTTTTTTCATCAACATGTTGCTGATACCCAAATAATTCTATTGTTTCATCATCAACAATTTTTTCTTCTAAATTATTTTTAATCTCACCATGTTGAGAAGACATTGTCTGAATGAGTATTCAAACATTTAGTTTTTCATGAATAACAACATTGTAAACATAGATACTTGATTGAGAAGGTTTTCATGCATGATCTAATTTAAACATGATACACCTTTTAACTCTATCTTCATACACATTATTCAAATGATTATAATGCATCCATTTTTTAAGGAATGTGTAATTTATTTTATGAAAATAATTACTCCACTATGGTCTTTGTTATCCTATGAATTCATCCAAAGTTGAAAGTTATAGAAAACGAGCATCCTTATTATCTTCATTCCTGAAAAGTTTTTATTTTATTTTGTTTTAGAATCATCTTCTATATCTTCTAAACATGTTCTAATGTTTCTTGAAGTACTTGTAGAAGTATCCTTCCCAAAATGGGTACTAGTGATCATTTTGGATGAATTTTTCTTAGAGTAATTATAGGAAAATAGAATAGACAGGGGATGATTCTCAAGAAACAAAATGCATTAATAATTGTTTGGAAGATGAAGCTGGTGAGGATGATTGATGTCTCCTCAAAACATTTTATATTAAAAAGTCATAATTAATAATTTTAAATCTCATCTAAAAATGATAAAAGGTCCCTGACACTACAATGAGTACATTAACTGATCCCCATTGAGGTGAACATAATCTAATCTATGATACTAGTCTATTTCCATCACATGTATCTAAAATATAAGAGATTTATGTGAATTGAGGACTGTGTGTAGGTTGTGAGTATAAAATAATCAATTAAATACTAACAGGTTCCCTAAAAATATAACAATACATATATTTGAGTATATGTTAAATGGAGTAACCCTATGAATACAAATGAAAGTCTAGTAATTGTGTGCTAAATAGGACACCATGATAATAAAATGTAATGTCAAAATTTAATACCAATGAATTAAACTAATCATACCATAAGTTTATACCGTGGTAGTTCCCTAACATTCAATTCATTTCACTACTAAGAGGATGACATTTAAGTTATATGGGGTGAAAATATATTTATATCCCTCTAGAAATAACCACAACAAATGTACCATGAGATTCGATGAAGGAATCATTTCATCCATGTATAACCCTAAGGGATAACCATAACATGTACTTATTGCATCCAAATCATGAAATTGGTATAAAATTCCATTTTTTATTAGAAACTGAATTTGAAACACTGTAATGTATATACATAATTGTTTCCCTTAGGAACAAACCACATAATGGGTTCCCCAGTACATTAGTTAAACCTAACTTATGAAAACCCGTAATGAAAAACAAACAACAAAATATATGTCACATCACACTCACACTATCCCTTTATGAATCACAAACATGTCTATAGTAACTCAAATTATAACAAAACATTCCTTCCCCACACATAATACCCATAATATTCTAATATATGAAAAAAATTATTTTTATCACATCCACACATGTATTTATTGTTGAAAACATTATAATCATACATTGAGAAGTATATTAAGAAATATTTCAAATAATATCAAGTGATTATTCAATGAAAATATTATAATGAGATATTTATTAAGTTTTAACAAATAAAATTAGTTACATATTATGTTTAATAAAATAATTTTTAAACAAATTACTCCAGGGAACAAACAATTAGACATGTAAACAAATAAAATTTTAGCAACCAGTAAACAATGCATACAAATATAAAAATTAAGGATTAATAAATAAAATACAATTAATTTTTCAATTCCATAAAATTCTAATGTCATGGAAAATATAATGTTATGTTTTATAATAGTTCATATTGTTCCCTTGGCCAAAAAGTCATTTATAAATGTATATGGGTTAATTTTACAATATAATGAATGTTAAAATGATATTTTAGATGATTATCATAAAATTATTTGAAGAATATATTTATTCTATCATCATATATATATATATATATATATTATGAACCATGTCATCTGAAAAAAAAATTATTTAATTCAAATATAAAAATAAAAATTAATTTGGTTTTGTAAACATAATATTCCTTAACTTAATAATAAATAGTGATAATAAGATAAATATTTCTGTTATCGCATGTTTAATAAAAAATAACTGATAAATATTCTATAGGATCCTTGTTTTCATAAATCTAACATAATTAAAATCATTCTATGTTTAAAAAAATTAAAAAACCCCTATCAATAGAGTTATTTAACTAGCATTGAATTTTTTAAATCATGAATAATACATTTAAATGGAAGATAAATAATAAATTTTCTATTTTCAAAAACTATTGTAAAATACAAACATAATAAAATATTAAATATCCTACATGATCTTAAAACATTTGGAATTCCATAGGATTCCAAAATGGAAAATGGGTTTTCACCATGCCAGAGGATGTAATTTTGACCTCTAATATTACCTATGGAAAATGATTACCCTAAAATGGGCATAGTAGAAGGTGTAGAAAATGTACTCGACATCCCTAAAAGTTTATCAAAACTAACTAAAAAATAACCCTATGTTTTAGAGCTCAACGTATCTATATAGAAATTTACCTATGATAAATTGGGATCCTAAAAAAGTAATTTTGAAGACCGTGGTTAGAATAATAGAGTACAATGATAGACTACATAAAGTTGCTATATAGTTATGTGTAATGTTAAACCAGATGGCATAATGGTCATGTGAAGTCAAAATGGGTAGTGAGAATCGAACATGTTGTCTTGGTTACTATGTCGATGAACAATTCTACCAAGAGAAAAGTGAAGACCTCTATGGGAATTTTATTTTCCATATTAGACATAATAAAAGTGAATATTGGGTTTCTAAGGTATAATTTGAAATTTTTAGTAGTCATTACACCAAAATCAGTAATTAGAAGAAGTTTCTTAAACCAGTGCTAAAAAAATATCAATAAATACTGAGGTAGTTTTTTAAAACCCACAACTAAAACATTTACATTTTTATGGACACAATGTATCTTCTACGACACCCATAAACCCAATAGCCCCACTCCCTCTTCCCATGATCCTGTCAAACCTTTTCCCCTCACCTTTTGGATTCTTTTTCGTCATCGATCCCCTTCCTACCCTACTCACCTAAATCGCAGACCTCGATTTTATCCCCCTTCCCCCTAACGCTCCCTAAGACTGAGCCCAAGCTTCCGTCCCCTCTCTCCAACAGACCTTAACTATTTATTCTCCCTTCTTTCATTACCGAACCACTAGTTCACCTAATCTCCTACACTACCCTATCATTATCTGACCACTAGTCCATTGATTACATGTTTTGTATTGGTTTGTTATTCCATTTTTCACCGATCTTGATTTGGATTGTCTTGATTTATATGTCTCACATTGTTCTTTAGGGTGTCCTAGAACTTGTTAAGGTGTCATTGTTCCACTATTTTTAAGGAAAAAGTGTTTCATGTAAGTGTCCCTTTGCTTTGGTCCTTTAAACCATAGAAAATTTCTTCATTATATTTTTCATCCTTCATTTGGATATCAAATTATAATAACTATTATTTTCAAAAGATACTTGATGTGTAAATAATGTTTCACTTGATTTCCTCTTTAGAATTGTGGGGTTCTCTAATTTAATGTTTTTTTAAAATCCTACATTAATTCCATTCACACACCGAATGTTTTTTAAACACCTGAATATCCATTAATTAATAAGTCGAATGTTTTAAGGGAGGTTTTGGTTTTAAAAGTGGGGTTACCACTTATACCAATTATTTTTATTAAATTTATATGTTTTCAAAATTCTTTTTGATATATATATATATATATATATTAGTTCAACACATATACATATGTATACATATATGTGTCTATATGTACTATTTCACTTGATTAAATTTGAATTTTTTCAATTTGGTATATATATACATAAATTTGAAAATGTAAATGGGTATAATGATAAAAATAGTGAATTTTAACCTTAAGATTGATTCTTCTTTATTTTTATTAATGAGTATATTTATTTTAAAAATTCATGGTCATTTAATGCCTAATAAAATAATATTTGATTTTGGTTATTCTTTTTTTAACCATATGATTAAACTAGGGTTTTTGGGTAGGCCAACCCATATATGAAGAGGTGTTTGGATAATTTCATATTCAATAATAATACTATTTAACTAATCAAACTTATTCCAATCATGATTATAAGAAATTATTTCAAAATATTATAAAATTAATCTAGATAGTTGTTGAGTTATCATACTAAAATATTTGATGAATCCTCTATAAAATTATACATGTCCTAAAAAGTAACTAGTATGTTTCACTAATGATGTGAAAGTAAATTCATTGAAAATAACATTTTTAGACTCATCAACCTCAATCCCACTTTGTAAAATTACAAGTCCAATGGTAATTCCTCTTTTAACCTGGAAATTAAACATTTTAAAATTTAGAATATAATATTTTATTTAGTGCATGTTTTAAAGATATTTTCATGATATTTCAAATAGTGTTTAATGGAAATTCCAAACAAAGTGATATAATTATAAAAAATTAAGTAAAATTCAATAGAATTAGTTGAACTGATTAACATATATCTTTTAATTGAACCTAATGTAGTTCATAGTTCAAATATTATTATTATGTAAGAAAAAATATCCTAAAGACAAGTTAAGGTTGTCTTTTCGTCATACATAGGTACACTGGGCTTTGAGAAATACCATGAAAATCGATATAAAAATAATTAATGAGTTTTTTCTCATTCCGTAATACATGTTGTCAAAAAATGGTTTGAAAAAATGACCTTTTCTTTGGAATGTATTCAGTATTATATAATAAATATAGATGAAAAAAATCTATTTGAATCCTATAGGAATTAACTCAAATTGTTCATCCCTCACAATAGAGAGTACAATTTTATTAGGCACTAAGTGAATGAGGATGACACACTAAGAATTAGAAATTGGGTGAATGATTAATCTTCCAATAACTTATGAATTTCTTTTTCAACTACTTCCATAATTTTTGGGTCAAGCCCAATTTGTGTTTTCCAAATATATTTGCCTCAAATTCTAAAAAAAATCATATTGATTCAAGAAATTATTTCAGGAATGTCTCTTTAAATCTAGTGTATAAATTTTCAATTTTCTCTCAAAATATTTGTCATTTTTTTCATTATTAAGAGGAACTTTTTTAAATTATTATTGGTGTATTATTTCACGCTATTTGAAATATACATGTTATGTTAGTAGGTATGGGTTTTAATTCTATATCTAGATGTTGGACTAAAGATAAGAAATAGATCTGCTTTACTTAACTCAATGGTTTACACATCCTATGAAATGGATGATGTTTTAAACCCTTTTTCATTGAATAAATAGTAAAATACATTAAATAAATCAAATGTTATTTAATATTCAGATGGTTTGAAAGAATATGTATATTTTTTCAAATTGTTTTTTACTGAAATTTTATAATATTTATTTGTTTCCCAAATGAAAAATTTATTATATAAAAAAGAGTTCTTAACATGGATTACAGACACCAGAATGTGACAATGTAAAAAAATGAGTTTTATTACTATGGGTACATTATGGAATAAAAAATATAAAAGTGGAAATTATTTAACCAAAATCCATTATTAGGTACATTGATGGATATTTTGGATTAATTTTTTTTATTTCTAGTAATTGTTTATCCAAGTTGACTAGTGAATAAGATGTTGTATTATCATATTCTACGATTAAAACATATGAATCACCTAGGATGATCAAATTATTCACTACAAATAAGAAATATTCAAATACTCTCGCTATGAATGTAGTGGATCTGTTAGGTAATATTAAAACCACTCTAGTTGGTTTGAGATATACCATTTGTAAATAATGATAAATTGAATTTCATATACAAAAAATAAATTCTATTAGATCACCCATAGAAATTCTAGTGAAGCATTCTGTGACATCCCATATTGCTAGATATGTGATAGAACTCTAAATACACTACTATAGTGATAATGAATTATTAGTTTCACCTAGAATTAGGGAACCTATGGTGATTTTCCCATGATGTATCTTTAAATTAATTATGGTATGATTTTAGTTTTTATTATATTTTATAAAAAACATTCAATGATTGATTTCCTTTTTTTACTTTTACATTATAAGTACTTATAAGACTATTTTTATAACTACATGGGTGGTATTTTTTCCCTTCCATCAATTTATTTTCATACATAATATTAAATTTTGGTTTCAAGTTATTTTAATAATGTTTATTCATGTTGTGATATATATGGATAAAATCTAAATCACATTACCGAGGAACATACCTTAGTGTGGTAAGGGTTTTGAGAAGTATTTAGATTTTTCCGTTTCCAATCGATCTATCAATGGGGGAATATTATGTTTATGTTCTAAATACCAATTTAGATGATCATTGAAGAGATATAAAGATTATGAACACTTGATATTGAATAAATTCCCTGTTCTATAATTTTTGTTGGATTTGGCATGGAGAATTGATTGTTACAGAAATATTGATCACTGATGTCAATCGGTAGAATGGGACCCCAATGTCATCACAATGTATTAAGTAATACAAACCATATTAATGTGGCCTTCAGCATTACAAGACACTAACACCAACATCAAAACGTGTTGGAAATACTTGTTGAGGGTGCTACAAATAATGACATGACAAGTGATATTATTCAGACTATAGGACAACTAGATCAAGATTGTAACATATCCTTAGACCCTCCTATTGATTCTATAGAGACTAATGTTATTGAAAACATCCCTAAGAAGAAAAATCTATTTCATGGTTTAGTTGATGATGTAAATCAAGAGTTGTGTAGTGGATTATTGAAAATGTTAAAAATATTTTTTTTCCGAAGTTGTACCATATCAAATGCCTATGTGAAATTATAAATATGGTGATGTCCTTGATATTTGAATTTTTGTGCGATTCATTTCTTGAAGCAATGATCCATATGTCTTTTTATAATATGAAAAAAAATTTCTAACATGTCTTGTCTGAATTATAAAAGAATACATGTGGGTCCTAATGATTGTATAGCAGATTGGGAAGAGGATTCAAGCAGACAGGATTGAAAAAAATGTTATTCTTATATATGGAAGTAAATGAGTGATGTAGGATGTCTGAATCGGTATGCTACTATGAAGGAAAAGAAAAGGAATAAACCTATAATGGGTATTCAATAATTTCATTTAAATCCTTTATTTCAAAGATTATTCATGTCATAAATAACTACTGAACACAGAATGAGTCATTTTATAGAAAATAAAAATTATAGGTTAATGTAAATTCCAAGAGATTCATAATCATTAATGAGATTTGATTAATTGCCTCTATATTTTTCATATGGTCATAGGAATGTTTGATTGGGATAGTTTGCAGATGGATTCAACCCATTTGGGAATTCTATTTGTAGTTATTTCATTTGTTCAGTTATTTTTATCCCCTATAGTCGTCATTCATGGATGTGTATGCATCTAACATATTTTGTCATTATGATGATTATTCCTAGAAACAAATACCGAGAAATTATATTGATGTATACTTGCAGCCTCTAATTGGGTAATTATAGGAGTTATGGAGAAACACTGTTGAGATGTATGAAACATCTTTTAGAACAATATTTAAAATGTAAGATATTCTATTTCATCCTAATTCCCATCGTACCATTGAAAAAAAATGGTCCAATGGATAAATGTTTATTACATGCTATTCTAGATTTTAACATTGGTTTTACCATTTCATTTTTAAATGATTCACATCATGTCCCTTTTTTGTGGGTTAGATGGTCGCACTGAGATAGGTAAGTGTGTTCCTTTTATGTCGTGAAGGAGATTCCATAGGTTAAGTGCCCTAGAGGGAGATTTTAGGGGGTTGAGGTTTTGTGAAATCAGCCCATGTCGGGTACGCTATCATTGAATGGTCTCTAATGGGTTTATTATTAAATCAAGAAACACCAAATGCCCCTTTTATTGAATATAACTGGACCTACATTCCAAAGGATGGCTCTCATTCGATTATTTTTACAACTACACTTATGGACTCCACTGGTTGAGAGGATGAGAGTTCGGGATCATCACACCCTTTTAGGGGGAATTATTTCCTACTCTGGGACTCTCTTATAGATTTAATAAATATTCATATATTAAATATATATTGGTTGTTTCTCAAGTATATTTACATAGATTTCCTATAGGTTTCTTGATAAATCAAAAATATGCATGGGTATGGAATCATCTAAATGTATCAGAGGTTCCCTATTAACAAATACACTTGTATTCTATTAAGATTCTTCGTTAATGATACCCTTTTTCTAACACATTAATGACTCTCTAGTATTTAATTTGAGTATGATGTGTTAAGTTGTATGATGTGGTGATCTAGAGTTTATCAGCATCGTGTGGGGGGGGGATATTTTTTGATATAGGGATCAAACCCATAATATGGTATTCCTACATATCCACCAGATAGGAATAATATTCCACATAGTTTTGTTTTATTTTGGACTTTCACTTTATTGGATGAATTTCTGTGGTTCATGATTGGGGATAATACATGGTAGCTACCATTTTGAGTGAAAAATGTCCTTGATTACATCTAAAGTGGGTATCCTAAAGCTTTTAAGGGATTTTTATTGGGAATAACTCATAAGCAGAATGTCTCTTGAACTCAAGCCTTAGGTAGGCATCGTATGAATCCATGTTAGAGAAGGAATCGTAATTCTCAGATATCATTTAATTTGAGGCTTCTACCTAAGAGGAGACCCGTTTTTGGGTCAAGGCTGATGATATGATCACTAAAACCCTCTAAGACCATGTAAGTCTTTCTTATTGTGTGAAACATACGGAGGCAACGGGTCAGAAGATCACATGTACCACATCATCTACTGATTGATTGTACTAGATCCCAAAGGGAGAGAGGGATAGGGCTTTCAATAAGACAATTTCCTATCCCTTTTTGATATCTAAGATATTCATATTTGTAAATATATCTGGACATGTCTTGGTATGAGTCTAATAGGAGTAAGGGAGCAACCCCTCATGGAAATGTTAGGGACATACCTCCAGGAGAGTTCTTTGAAATGAGTTCTATGAAAGAGGTGAAGTATTACTCTTTGTCAGTGTGAAAAGGAGGATGAACCCTTTGACATGATCCTATACCTCATTGAATGGAAAAGATAGTGATTTCCCTTGATACATAGAATATAGTGATTTATAAATGTATTCAATGGTTCATCCTCATGTTTCAATGGGAATGTAATCACAATGGTCTTTCGGGGGGTCCAAACCCTTGATAGGATTACCCAAGAGACTCTGCTTACCATGTGTATGTAAACTCATAAGTAAGTGATGAGTTTCCTGTTGGATTTATCTTACAGGTCAGGTGACTTTGGAAGAGGCCTTAACCTGATGCTAAAGGAAAGGTTAGATGAGGGGTTTCTGCAGATGGGATGGAAATTAAACGGAATGAACACGACTAGATGTTGGAAAGCCCAATAGTAACCCATTATGGATACCAATTGTTCATGTTGGGTGGGTTACCCTCTTCATGGCCCATTTTTATGTGGGTGGAGGGACCATCTGGGTACCGAGGTGGTACACTAACGGGGATGCGGTATGTATATCATAGTGGTATGTGGCTTCGAGTTGTGTCTGCATAGCAAGGTCGTATGTGATTATGGTGTCCATCCATGTAATGGGACACTATGTGAGGTAGGGTTTCATCCTCATAGTGATGTGATATGTATTATGCTATATTGGAGAAGGGGCATTGGTCCTACAGTTTATGAGAACTTCATCCACAAAGAGAGTATGGTTCACAATTCTCTAATTAGGTTCACAGTTTTACCATATTATTATACATCATTCTGTTTTATGGTTCTTGGTGGGCTTATTCCTACTATAAATAATTATAAATTTCATTATTCTTCGATTATTTATGATTAATGTCTTCCAACCAGGAATTCCAAGCACCCCAAAAAAATACGATCTCCATTATGGCTCTATTCGGGGTCTTGTTAATGTGTTCCAAGGAATCTATAACTATGGTCTATAAGGTACCTTTTCTAGAATCCCATGATGAAATTTTGTTTCCCACGGACAACTCAGTCAACTGATATTTTCATGGAAGAGGTTTTCAACGAGAAAATTCAACTCCTCGAACCCTCCAATGATGTAGTTCGTGGGATTCCACTGGTCTCACTTCATCATCAAATTATGTTTGAGGTGAAAGTGTGTTGGGGTGTACTTCTCCATCATGTTTTCTCCAATGACACAGTTTACAGGTTCGTGGTTTTTTAGTGAAATTTATCCAGCTCCATTCCTCCAATGACATGGTTCTTGGGGGACCAGAAATGTTCTTTATTCATTTCGTGAACTACCTAGTTTGTGTCCAACACCTTGTGGGAAAAATGTTCTTGGGCTATCCAAGTATCGTTCGGTTCACGACCAATAAAATCTAGATACCATTCTCAAAAATCATTATGATGACCAATTGGTTCCTTTTCAAAATTCAATTTCTTCAATCTTCTTATAAATTTTCTGTAGAATCTAAATATTATTATTTTTTCAATAGTTTGGGAGTATTTTCCTTTTTTTGGAGAAGTTTTTTAAACCCTAAAATTTCCTCTCATCATAATAGGGTCTCGTCGGTATGAAGAGGAGGCTATTACACTATATAAAATGGTCTTAAATCAAATTGGTTTGTGATAGAATTCTAGACACTATGGGGGACCAAACCTGTATATAGGGGGTCTCATGTCATTTTTCCTTCATGGGAATTATTAGGGAAAAGTGGTTAACATTTTCTATAGTCTTTAATTGCTTCCATATACTTCCTCCTTCATATAATTCTTCGACCGTGTACTGTGATTCTCTTTCCATGAATCAAAAACTCTTCATGGTTTCAATAATTTGAAACTAAACAAATAAATCCATGAACTATAATTTAATTTTAAAACCAAAAAATTTAGGTCTTCACATATAATGACCACAATATGAGGCTTAGTACATATATCAACTAGTCTACAAACAATTATATATGATACCCATCAATTCGGGTGCCAGTAACTTGCAGATCATTAAAACGGTCATTAGTTCAATGGGAATTCATTCCATAAACCATTCCCAATGTTCAGTATGTGGGGCCTTTTTATGAAGACTTTGTGCAGTCCATTGTGAATTTTTGGCGTTTTTTCAAATCATTTTGTTTTACTGACACTTTTGTATGATTTTCTTTAATCTTTTATATATAGAAAAGAGACGACTCTTCCACATGTTGTAGTAGAAGATGTTCTTTTTGATGATGAAGTTGTCATACAACTTTCAGTTTCCAATGAAAGGAAAAATAGTATTGCATTTTATGTAGATAGAAAAATCCCTATTTCACCACTACATCATTCATTAGAATGTTATCATGCCATGACCCAGAGTAAGTATCCAATCTCTAACTGACTGCCGATTTATGAATTCAGTCTACTATTTGATACATTTATTGTGGGACCATGTGTGGCCTACCAACCTACAACCTTGTTAATAACAATAACTATTACTAAGGCCCATATCTCATCGATAGAATGATTCATACTTAATGATAAAACTATGGGGATATTATTTAAAATTTATCCTTATACTCTAGTGGAAGCACGTCGGACGCCAGATGAAATGAACCATTTCTACTGTATCATTCTATAAAGGGACAAAACAAATAAGAAACATGGATGGTCATAAAAGATGGACCTTATATTTGGAGGTTCATTTGGCTTGGATAGAGTTTCCCATTTTGGGTTCCTGATATTTTTAAAGAATTCCAGATCAAATTTTAGGATGTGGGGTTATTAGAGGCTATCTAGGTATCACACACCTACACTCATCAGACCAGTTCCCTCACTTAAAAATTGCTGAGAATATGGATTCCAAACACAAATACCTTTCATTTCTCCCATGGGGAGGTCTTTATTAGTCTGTGGGATGTTTGATTGAGTTTGGGGGTCCTTATTGTGTGGTATATGAATGACATGTTTCTACCAACCGTTTATACCTGGGATAACGAGGAGAGGACTTCTCCATTAGATAAAATGATCATTTCCCAAGGAATGGCACTTTTGATGAATGTTGACCCTTTCCCAAAGAAATAAATTTAATTCTCAATGTGGATTCATGTATATGCTAATATATATGGTCAAGATCTCGATGTGTACTATCCCATGTCTTTTCATTCATAGGAAACTCAAAGGAGAGTGGGTTCCTAGCGGCCTACCTTGGAGGAGGGCCAATTATACAAATGGGGATGGGAACTCATCCCAGAAATGGATAACTTATTTCAATTGGCGGCCTTATTACCCATGTTTTTTAGTGGATGTATTTTACCAATGTGAGACTTTAGTGGTTTGAGAGGAACAACCATTGTCATTGCAGCTCACCTGGCCACTAGAGAATGCATCATCATGGCCATTCTAGTCATTCCCAATATCTACAGTTTACTAGGCAGGGTTAGTGAGGTAAGGCCACCTCTTTAGATGACTGGGACCTTCAAAATCATTTGTATCTAGATAGGATCCCACATATGAGGATACATATTTATCAATCCCTTAAAAATTCCATCTATTATTATTAGACCGTACCATCAAAGCACCCATGGGGTCATCCCATTAGGTATGGAAACCCATGTTAAGAAGAAATAATAGAATTAAGAGAATGAATGAGAGTAGATGGATCGAATAAAATATCATGACCTCTTCATCTATCTTCCTTATTTTCCCCCTATTTGTCAAATTGTGAACACTAGTTCACAAGTCTTTGTCAACTATGGATACCTATTTTCATTGAGAGAGGGTATTTTTGTTTCTCGTATTGATGGGGAACATATCGGCGAGGGATATGTGCCATGCAGATTTAGTCTTCAGCTTTACTGTGTTCAGATGTTTTGTCCCCCTTCCCTCAAAAGTTCACATCAGAACAAAATATATTATGAATGATAGACATAGGTGATAATGTTTTACCCAATATGACAGTCAATGCAATGTCAAGATTCTTGATTACTAGGTTTTCATAACCTTTACTATTATAGGATATGCTGAGGCCTCTGCTCAATCATATCTATATTGACACTAGACATATCTTGGTCACACTATTATTACCCCCATTGCATCTGAGGCTACGATTATGAAGAATAAATGGAAGCTATTAGGAATTTCCGACTAGAAATGCTTATTTGGAAGCCACCGGTACTCCCCCAAGGATGGTATTTAGAGCATGGGGTGTGACATCACATGGTTTCAAGGATTCTGGTGTGGATCAACCACCCATCCCATATGAGGATACTTTTTAGGTGTCCTGGAAGTAATGATATATTTATAAGAATAACCAATCATTTTTCAATCACCCCAGTCATGCCATGTGTATGTTTCTCTATGTTATAGAGGAATACCTCACTAACCATGGCCGTGTGTCAGCACTAACTGAAGTTGTTTATGATGATAAACTTGAAGGGATAAATTTTTACCTTTGGGTCCCTGAAACACTGATCCATATCTGGAACAATCATTCTAAATAATTTTGTTAAGTACATTTCATGTTGTGATTAAAGGCTGAAGAAGAGGGTGTTGATGATGATCACTCTTCAACAGGTGATGAGATATATGATTTCCATGATATGTATGGGGAAAGGGAAGCTCCTCACTTATGATCGGATCCTCATATGTATTCATCTCTATAAGGTCCCAAGGATATGGAGGCACCCAGGAAAATACTTCGACAGATGAAACCTGATCTGCTTCCCAAAGCTGATACTCTAGAATTATACATTCCCATTTCAATTACGTTAATGATATCTATGAGGTTCTGAGAAGACTTATTGGAGAAATCATCTAATGAAGAAATTTATAAAATTCATCAAGGAGGGAACTTTGTTCATCCATGTTTTGGGGAATCCCTTTCCACAATATTTATTTTTATGACGAACAACCAGAAGTGGTGGCCACATTCCTAAGCGAGATGGACAGTTGCCTCCATTCTTCCAAATACTAGTTTTAATGGTATGATTGGGTGGCATGGATGGTGGTACACTCAATTCTAATTAATATCTAAGGATAGTTCATTCTGTTTTCTTACCCTAAATTTAATTTCCTTCATTTTGAATATTCTAAACTCTCCTCTTTTACTTCCATATGGTCCTGGGGAGTCACAAAAGATGGTTCTTTCTATGGTATTCATCCCTAGGGGAACTGTAGCTGAGGAAAATGCCCCTTTGGATTTAGGTATTATTAGGGAAGGTTATCTTGGTGATTCCAAACATATGGAGGATGTTATTGAAAATTATATCATGGGATTGACTCATCTAGATACACTTGATATTCCTATCTTGGAGTTGTCCCCATAGAATACCATGAAACACTTAATTGCATACCAACCTTCGAAACATGTCCGAAAGGGGATTACGAGTAATTTCTATATCATATTATCTGGTTTTTAAATCAAACTCTTTTATATTGGAGAAAATTTCTCACATACATATTTTGATTTCAAACCAATAAGTAATATAGAAGTCATTTCCCAGGAATATGTAGGTCATGTTTCTACTATAATAGATGAAGGACAACCAGTATTCATGGTTGAATAGGCTAGAGAGTCAGGTCTAGATGAGGAGAATGGGGGTATGCTGATCCCTCTGGATGCATCTTCCCCATATTAGATAACTTCTTCTTTGACAGCAGAGGAGCATCAATAGGTTAAAATCCAAACTGAGTGTGTTGATATAACTTCCATAGATAAATACGATACCACTTTGATTGCAACAGGTAAATTGGGTGAAGAACCCCACTCTCCATTGAATATCAAAGGGGTTTCAAGTATTAAAGAGTCAACAGCCCCAAACTAGATGTACAGTTCCCTTGTGAAGGGAAGACCTTTTGGAGTTGATACCCTAACTGTGTATACTAATCCTGCTCCCCTGAGAGTCACAACCACTAGGGAGGAAACTAACCCATCCTTTAAAAATTTGGAATGATATTTTGATCTCTTTTTAATCTCATGAGAAACAATAATCCCAGATCCCCAATGTTTACTATTAACCATAATTCCTTTTTCAAGAATATTATTACTAGTGAGCCTGATTTATTTAAGTGATCTTCTAGAGGCCTCTAGTTCGATTGAGTGTGTCCCTGAGCCACAGATTCTATTAAATGACCCCAAGACTCACCATTTGTTGAGGATTCATTATCATCTTTACTAGGTAGTGATTCAACAAGGGGAGTTAAAGCTGTCCATGCTTTAGTAGGTAGAGGATATACTTCTAGCCCACCCACCACCTCAAAATCATTTTTTCATGGACAAGGGTGATTACTTGATTCATTTCCAATATTAGGATCATGACTGCAATCAATGGAGATAATGGTAGATACTTTGATCATGCCCTCTGTTTTAACTATTTGAGGTGATGCTGCTAAGAGATCCAGTAATGCTATGGCCATTGAATTAGGTCCCTCTCTAGCAATGTTCATTCCTGAATAAATTTCATGATGAGTCATTTCATGACCAATCGAGATGGATTGGTCATCCTTCGACCCAGTCATCAAAGGGCATGTAAGAAAATTTGGATACAGATTTCTCAAACACTGCAGGATGATATGATGACGAGGATGCCATTCTTATATCACTAGTTTAAAGTCCTTTGGTATGTAGGTTTTGATTTCCATGTCATTTATGACACAGTGAGGAAAATTTTCATGGAAAGGGATAAAGCCAGTGGGCTTGAGTACCATCATTATGATGGAGAGTTTAGAGATCATCATATAGTGGCTATAAAAATTATTATGAATAACTCTACTGATCAAGATGGAGCTGTTAGGAGGCTATAGAGTGAACTCACAAAACAATGATCCTTGGTAAGGTTTCTTGATCAGGAACACGAATAGTGGAGTAGAAAAATAGAGTATCTAAAAAAATGATCCTGCATCGTTGTAGCTGTTGATGGAAGAAAGGGGATAGTAATGCAAGGGTAAAACGCTGGCATTATGGCAGTGTAGGAGGCAGAGGGATTACGGGAAATTGTGGAGGAAGAGAACACAAATTTTCGAAATCTTGGCTAGGCCATCAAAGAGTCAAATCAAGCATTAATACAACTATATGAGTTCACAATTTT
Source organism: Viscum album (assembly GCA_963277665.1). Lineage (NCBI taxonomy): Eukaryota > Viridiplantae > Streptophyta > Magnoliopsida > Santalales > Viscaceae > Viscum > Viscum album. Next base: position 333,653,521 of record OY728134.1, read on the forward strand.
TTTTTGCAATTGTCACATCATTCTCACATGAAGAGGTTATGGGGTGTGGACATCCTCCATACTCTCTGGTAATGTATTAAAATGATTTTTATCACCAATTCATCTTCTTTTAATATTCATACAACATCAACCAATCATGATTAATATCATTTCAAATATTAATTTCAATGGAATTCCAATTTGTGTCATAATCTGGGATGAGTAAATAATCAAGTAATGTAACAATTTTTTCTTGAACGTAGGGGCTCAACGTGCGTAGTTTGACTATTACTAGGGTCACATGAAACACCTTAAAAACATTGTGTATCTTTTGTTATTAACTTATTTTTTTCCTAAAACTAATTTTATGTTGGCTTAGTGGGTATAACATGAATTCTTTTATAGGCCTCACATTACGGGATTTCAACCTAACAGGATTTGTGTCTTTTCTAATTTTTCTGATTGCTAAATGTTTTTCCTAAACTATATGTAGTATAGGTTTATTGAGAAGGTACTCAACATTCATCTAGGGTTCCCTTTGTGGGTTTTCATATTGGTGAGTGTTTTGGATTTTTTTATGGGATGTTTAAAGCCTTTATAACTGGACTACAATAACTTATGTTTTAGGTTTAATAGTGTTATCCATTATTGTACATATTTTTTAGGTAAAATTGTTTTGACCTCGATTTGCAGGGCCAGGGCCCCAATTAAGAACTCACTAAACGGGAGTGACCTAATAGCCTTAAGACATGAACAAGAGATTTTATGATTAATATATATATGAAACATGATATGGGGAATAGAAACCATTATCCATATGGAATAATGAATAACCACTCATGGGGATTGATTTACCTTTGGATGACATTCAATTAATTTGGGAAACATATGTTGAGCCACTAAGGAATTGTGTACATATCCATAAAATTGTGTCCACATGACCTCCCATTTCCGATATCTCATAAATTTCAAGTAAAATTTTATTTTTTGTTGTTGTTGATGACCACAGTGGGTGGCCAATTGGGGGGATGATGATTGAATGTAATAGTGGAATTTATATCACCTTATGTTGAGTAACCACTCCCACACAAAATCTTCTTGTGTAAAGGAGGGATATAGTATGATGTAGTTTAATTTCATTAAAATAGTACATTTAGGACATATGATATTGATTTATTTTACTCTTACCTAGGGATAAGTGATTTGTCCCTTCTCATGGTTGTATTTCCCAAAATGATTTGTAATATTATGCATAATGGTGGGAGAGGGATGTAAAATGTACTCTAGGGGGTTTCTGAAACTAGGGGTCTAGGTGGGATCTAAATTTAATAAGTGGTGTACGGAGATAGGAAAATCCCCTCCTAAAGTTGAATTTTACATCAGTTGATAGTCCATTTTTGTGGGCAATGACTTCAAATCCATTGGGGAATGAAAATGTGGAATTGTAGGACACAGTTTTCCTAGTATTGTGTCAGGATGGGTTACCCAAATGGGTGTGAGTAGGTTCTCTATGTAGGTCTAGCCCCTACTCAGGGAAGAACATGACAATTTTGTTTCCTAGATGGATCAGAGATATGATAATTAGGTGTCACAATGTATCCTATGAGGATAGGAATCAATACATACATAGTTTTTTTAAAGATTATCCATATGCGGATATGGATTACACACATTAATGGGGATATTTTTTGCACATTATCTCCTACTAAGTAGGATTCTTATTGGACTTCCTGTGTGAATTTATTTCATGCATAAGAAAATAGGTGAAGAAAATCCTTGGCATGCCAGGACCTCAAAATGAATATTTATTGTGGAGAATTATGTAGTTTAAATGTCATGCATTTATGACACTGATATACGAGAATTGATTAACTGTAGGATGATCTAGCTGAGTTATTCCAACATGTCAAAGGCATGGATGAGAAGGAATATATAAGCTATGGTTTTTTGGGATCGAGGATAAGGAGAGATGATACAAGGCTTGGAATCCATTTAGCATATAAGTGTAGGAACAATCTCTCTTGAGGATTAATTTTCCTTTGGTAGACAGTCCATTTTTGTGGGAAATATATGCAGAGACAGAGAGAAATTGTATACATAGTCAAGAAAAGGATTCTAAAGGACACCGACCACCCATTTCAAATAGTAGAGGAGGTATATGAAGATCTGAAATAGAGCGAAGCATTGACTTTGATCGATAGGAGAGACATGTCTGCATATGATTGAAATATTTTGGCCATAATAACCATAGATTTTGGAACAATCCTACACAGATTTAGATCAAACAAAGGGTGAGTCATTTTTATTCCCTTACTAGAGTGGGGTACGATTTCAAATATCAGGAAGACCCAAAATTAGGCTCCCTTCATAGCAATGGCCCACACAGAGGGATTGGGGAATCTTAGCCACATTTTTGTGTACCTTACACTTTAATGTCATATTGTTATGACTTGGTTACCTCATATAAATTTGAAAAAAATTATGATTCCATTTAAATTTCAGAAAACAAGGCATGTGGATTGATTTTCCCTTGTTTCTTACAGAATCCCCTACAGAAATTCCTAACCCCATGTGATCAATTCTTGGGGTGAGATACAATGGGGGAAAAGGGATTTATTTCAATACCTAGGTAAAACATAATCAATGAAGAGAGTATTGTGTACATAGAATAGTGTATTTTTGTTTAATGTCATACTACAAAGAAATGCTATCACACAATTTTATGTCAAATGATTAGGATGAATTCCAATTAGTTTACCATTGTGTGGTGTGTATTTGAGAAAAGGTACATATGAAATAATTTATTTAGTGAGTAGTAGAAGGGGAATTTCTATGCATTTCATATATTATCTTGAGTTATAGTACTCATGCGTCACAACTTATCTCCAGATAAAGGGATCAAACCCCACATCATCCTTCATTGGCCACTCATCATACGTAGGTCTAGCCTAAACACAAATAGGGTAAGGTGGAATTTTTTCCTTTTAAGGTGGATGAACCAGGGTGGAAATCCGGATACCCATATGAACCCTGAGAGGGAAACAAATTTGTCAATTGACCAATTTTGGAGCGTAATGTCTTCTCATTGAGAACTTCATTAGGTTAAGCAGTTTAACATTATGCGATGAGGACATTGACAACAAAATATATCACCTTATTGTGGGGATGAATTTTAAATGCAATCATGTGTAAATATAGGATATTCTTACAAGGATATTCTTGTATACAACATATGTGAGTAGGGGAAGAAAGTTTAAACCATGATTCTGGTATCCTTTGGAGTAAGAGAAATGCTACGAGGCTTGAAATCCAATGGGCATATAGAGGAAGGAACAACCTCTCTTGAGGATGAATTTTACTTTGGTTGACAGGCCATTTTTGTGGTATAATTATGCAATGATAATGAGGCATTTTTAATAGTCAAACAATTGTGTTTTGGAAAGTTGATATCCTTTCTAATAGACATGTGTGCTTGTAGTGATCTGAGATTTCCAAGGACATGGAGTTTGATGGATGAAAAGTTGATGTCTGGGAATGTGATAAATATTTTACTATGATTAGTTCTAATGTTTGATATCTCTATATAAATATGATTCATAAGTAAGGGGGAGCAAAGATTTTCAACATTTTATAGACGTATGAGTTCAAATTTAAAATACCTTACATCTATTTTCCTTTCACATGAAAGTGATTGGGGGATTAGTTTTCCTCAACTCTAGTCCTAGGAATGACCAGGTGTCACTATATATCTTGTCATGTCGATAATCAAAACACACGTAGTTCTCAAGCTACGATATAGTTTAACATAATGAGGTTAGGACTCACAAATTTAACAATTCTTATCTCACCACTATATAGGGGGTGGCATATTTTCATGGTTTTTGTACTAGAATATGGGATATTGGTGTCAGTACATATCCTGAAGAGGCAGGAATCAATCCATACTTAGTTCTGGAAAACACTTTGTGCTAATATGATCCATGCATAGTAAAGTGGGAATTTTCATCATGTGGTGGCTGGACCAAGACATTGGGTATGGGTTTCTATATGTATCCTAAGGAGGCATGAATAAAGCCATACGTAGTTTTTTAGATACCTTGAATTTTAACATGATGAATTTAGGATTACAAATTTTCCTATAGAAGTCTAACCTATACACAAGGAGAAGATATTTGTTTTAAGGTTATTGGACAAGGATATGGGACTCGGGAATCACTACTTATCTTGTGAGGGATGGAATCAGTTCATACATAGATCTTAAAACATGTTAACCATAAAAGTATTACCCGTTTATAAGGAAGAGATCATTTTATTTTCATAGGATGGATGATCCTATATATGGGATTTGGGCATTACTACGTATCCTAAAGAGGTAGGAATCAATCTATACATAATTCTAAAAGGAAAAATCCCTACAAATGTATCTCCCACATGTAGAGAAAATGGTTATTTTGAAAAATTATTTTGAGGTATAGGGATTTTCATATTCCTTTGAGATTTTAGTGTGGGGAAACCCTCATCACCATTCCTATGCTCACTTGAACTATGTGCAGTGTGAAAAACAAGGAATAGGGAGGTTCTCTATCGGTCTAGGGAATTCCAAATGCATGATAGAGGTACTTTGAATCATGAGGTAGCTAAACCAGGATATGAAATCCAAGTATCTCTACATATACCATTAACAGATGAGAATTAAGTTATACGTAGTTTTGAGAATGTGCTTTTGTATGTTTGGACCATATACAAGGAGGGGGACATTTTTTTTCTTCCCCATCTTGATTTTGGTGTCTGAACCTAGCTCTAATGAAGATAAGAGAATTTATGTCATCTTTTAATGAAAATTTAACTCATGTGTGATGAACCATGGATTAGATCATGATATTCCACATATAGTTTAACAGCATGTGGTTAGGATAATTTTCCTATGCAGTTTATGTCCTGCGATTATAAGGGAGTTACAATGTTGTTCAGTGTCATGCAGCTCGGAAGAACATCACCTAATGTAGATGGAAATGGAACTCGTATCCTATAGTATAATTTCTAATGATTATGACCTTTGTCCATGCAGTTTAATTTTTTGCTGAAAGGACATTTGTCCATACAGTTTAACGTCGTCCAATTAGGATGATCTTGTCATGACCGCGTAATGTATTTCTGGAGAAACCTCACATTGGTGGGATCTGTGATGAGCTATCAATCCATTTGCATCAAGGAATATTCCCCATTGGATTAGAGATTATGGATGACATATTTTCTTTCCAATTTTGGCTCCAATATTGGGGGATTCTCCCCATGTATCATTTGGTTCTAACCAACACCATTTCTCTTTCATGGAATGATCAGAGGTGAACCTTTTTATAGAAGGCTCATGTGATCTTGTTCTAGTAGATATCTAAAAGGTTCAATGTGTGAAATATCGATTCATCTAATATATATAGCTCATCAAGTCCTTTTTTATAATACTCCTTTGTGGAAAATTGATCGCAAATGCCAACCCGAAGTGATGAATATGGAACTTTAATGGGAAGATCAACCTCTTTCCCATATAGTAATGAGTACTAGGTCGCTTGAGTGGTGGGGCGGGTTTTGGTCCATTAATCCAACAGAGTATAGAAGAGATTTTATATCCTTGATTTCTTGTTTTTGAATACTATATTTTGATATATATTGGATAAGGTCTTGTTAAATGCCTATATCTTACCGTTTCACTTCATGGTAATAGGATGAACATTTGGATTTGATTCCATACTCATGATATATATTTACACTTCAACAAAGTAGATATTTTTTCCATTGTCTATAAATACTATATGAGGGACACAAAATATGGAGATGATGTTGGAATTAACCAAACTAACAATTCTTTTTTCTCTCGTTCTTTAAGGGGTATATCTTCAACCCATTTGGAAATAAATCTGGAAGAAATGAGAATATACTTAAATTATATCTCCATAGCTGGAGGATAGGGTCACACTACATCAATTACCCATATGAAAAATGGCCAAGAATACTTGGAAATGTGTTGTAACATTTGAGTTTGATGGATGAAATTATCATGAACTTGATTGGGATGAAATTTCATAGTGAATTATGTTCAATCATTTGTCATTGTTGGCCAATAGTATCTATGCCTCCAAATTTGATTAGAGGGCTGGGATTTTAACTGATGCTCTCTACATGTTCTAGTAGTCACTTATTTCATCATGGTAGTGGACTCTTTTCCATCGATGCACATGAAGAGTTTTCCCTTAAGGCGTCACCTATAAAGAAAACTCTGATGGTTTGTACCATCACACATTGTGATGTTGATTTCATGTCTATATATTTTCCCCATACAACCCTATCTAGTGGGAGTACTACCATATTTAGTAATTTGAAATTGGTGGCATCCAACTATAGGTATTACTATAAATTTATGGGACATGACTAATATTGTTGATTTCCTCTGCCTTGGTCTGAATGAATGGTATGAACTTCCGAAGATTGGAAATGTGGATAATTTTTTCATCCTATTATATATCGACCAAACATATCGTTGCATTTTCTAATGGATCATCCTACAGATTTCTTGATTGGGGGACGTGATTTAAGGTTTTTTATGATATGAATTATTCCATCAGTCCATGTAAATTTTTTGTTAAAGGGATTAGCTCCACTTTTTTGATCACATTGTCCTTGTGACTTGTTTGATAACTAGTTCTGAGTCACCTTTTACCTTTAAGTGCACAAAATTTTCTTGAAGGGTCTGTTCTAGACCTATAATGAGAGCATGTTACTCTGAGACAATATTTGTGAAAAATTTAGATAGTAGGACGGATTAATATAGGAATGGAATTTTTGGAGATATGAGTATGTCTCCCATCCTTACATTATTAAATATTGGGTCCTCAATTTCATTCCTGTTAGGCTTTTAGACACACCGTGGAAATACATCTCCTTTTTATGGGAACCATCTTTATCAGAGAAAAAATCTTCATTGAGTATTTCAGCATCCAATTATGTCTTGTTTTTAAATAATGAAATGCCAGAAAATATGCTAACATATTTACATTGATAAATTTTAGAGGTAAGAACCGTTTGTCAAACTATTTTAGGATAACCATCCACTATTAAAAGTATATATTCTATATTAAAAGTTTGATAATATACTTTATTGGGTGTATATGGGAGACAATGATAATATTATGGTGTTTTAGGTAACGACTCATTTTTTAGATTTGAAGATTAGGGCCCGATAGCTCATCTTGATATTTGAATAATGAGTATCGACATCAATTAGGTTTCAGCTGAGATAATAAATGTTATTCTCACTACCATCATCATTATTCTATGTGAGAAAGGTTCCCAATGAACACTATATGTTTGTCATATATAGGATGAGTGTTTCCCTTCTATAGTTGACACCAACAATGGTGGGTTCAAAAGATATTTCTTGAGGTTGTCCAATGCTTCCTAACAGTCATTCTTCTATTTATATGTAACCCCTTTTTCATCAACCTTGTGAAAGGTAAACACAATATTAAAAGGCTGGTTGAGAAAATATGAATGTAGGCTATTATTCTTTGAATTCCTCTCATTTATTTTATGTTTCGGGGATATCGAATTCCATGTATGGATTTTTTCTTCTATAGGTCAACTTCAATGACATGATGGTGTATGATGTAGTAGAGGAAAGACCCTAAGGTAACAAAAGAATCACATTATTGGGGTGAATCATTAGACTATTTTTTTATAGTTTATTAAGGATGGTTTCATGATCTTCCAGGTCATCTTGTTAGTATTGTAACTTAACCACTAAATCATTTACATAATATTCAGTGATTTTTTTCAAGATATGTCTAAAAATGTGATGCATGGTGTGCTGATATGTGGCGACAAAATTTTTCAAACTGAAAGAAATTACTAAAAAGAAAAACACACCAAAGGGATCCCTGTAGGTGGAGGATTTTTTATCTTAATGGTCCACCAAAATATGATTATAACCTAAATAACCATATATGAAATAGAGAGTCTCATACTAGACAGTTTCATCGATTAGAAATTACATAATTGAAGTTGGGAAATGTTCTTTCAAGAAATTCCAATTGAGATCCATGATGTGAATAAAAATATTAATCTAATCATTTTTATTTTCAATGGGGACATTTTTGGAAAACTATATGGGGTATTGGAAATCAAAATTGAATTCAGATATGATGAGATTATCAAATTTAGCAACTATTATGGAAGAATGGGACGGGTGTGTCCTTCTGGAATCTTTCTTGCATCCACAATAAATTTTTATAGGACTAGGAAGTTGGTGTCCACCTATAGGTTGTGGCATGTAATTTCTATATATATTCAACAGAAAATATCTCGATTCTTCTTCATGAAAGTGGTATATACCTATTTATTTTTAGGATTCATGGTCACACTAATTAGATTTGATCTTAGGTCTTCCTCAATACCCATGTTTATTTCCAAGAGTTCATTAATGGTGGCAATGATGCCTTCCTAGAATACTGGAGGGGAATACCTATGGGCCTCCTCTTCTTCATCCTTTGAATCGTCATGATTTTCCTCTATATATTCCAACACGAAAACTATTGTTGAGTTTCTCATTCCATAATTAAGGGATGATTTAGACTTTTGGTTTCTTGGAAGTTAAGATTCCCTCCTATATCATCCATAAATGGAGGATTATCTAGAGAAGTTGAAATGATGGGTAAAAGATTTCTCTTATATTCTTTGAGTGACGAGATTAATCCTCCTAAATCAGTGGGTGAGGTATGGATATCTTGGTGTTATGATTATGGTTCAAGGAAATTATTATCTGAAAATTTTAAATTAACTCGAGTTTCATAGTTATTTTAAACATTAATAGGCTCGGAAAACATGATAGAAATTAAGAGGACTGCTGAATATACATCCAAATTTATTCATGAACACTCAATCTGATTGTTGGGAAGTACATATTCATCCCCCAGAAACTTGAGTTGATTGGTGGGAACCATTTCCAAACCATTTTGGGAGGAAACCCCATCAATTACATCAACCTAGGGTTGTTGTTTTCTTCATCTTATAGAACCCTATATCAATATAGTGTGACTCTCACGACTTGAATGGGGGACTTATCATCTTGAAATTCCACACTATGTCCATTGATACTTTATTTGAGGCACTGATGATAAGTGGAGGGGATTTCTATATATTGAAGTAGTTGGGGTCTTCTTAGTAGGGAATTTATGTCCATATTATTACAAACCATTACAAATTATGGGTGATCTGTGAGGTCACCGAATTGCATTTCAAGTTTAATTTAGCTTCACAACATCTACTCGCTTTTGTCATAGCCCAATAGAGCTATGGTGATAAGTATTAGATCATCATCATTTCATCCCAACTGACGAAGTGTGCTTAGGAGGAGGATATTAAATCCAGATCCATTGTCAATAAATAACTTTTGGATATCGAAACCATTTATCCAGCCAGACACATATAAGGTTTTGATGTGTCCACATATGGTTATGTCACCATCGTGATCCATGAAGGAGATAACACCATGGAATTCCAAAATATTTGTAACTGTTTGGTAGACTTTATCAGTGGATACCTCATGTTTAAACTCCTCGAGACTCAATAATGCATTGATGATTGATTTCCTGAGATCCTATAATAAATTTAGGCCATCAATGATTGAAATTTTGTCTAGTACTGAAGCCATATACATTAGAATAATATAATTATGCTCTAGCTTCCATTGCTTCCCATCCTGAGGATTCTCATTTGTAAGTTCTATAGGTTCTTGAGCATTATATAATGACAGGTCACCCCTTGGGATCTATGTTGAAGAAGCGTCTATCCTTTGTGGATTGGGTCGGGTGGGTTTACATGCCTACCATGGGAAATTAGTTGTCTATTATAACAATGATGGATACTCTAGAAGGATAGGATTGGCTTGGATTTATTTGGGGGAAGGATAGTATTATTTTTCCTATTGGAATTATTGTATGGTTTTTCCTTGGGTTTCTATAATGCTGAGGGTTTTAGCCGAGGTTTGGAAATAAGTTTGTTGTCTTTCATGATTGAATCTACCTTGATATCCATAGATTTTGCAGTTTCTTCCACATTCCCCTGAATTGGGTGGGGATAATTCTGGTTGATAACAATATTTATCCTTAGTGAAGGGATCCATTATGTGGATAACATTGCTGAAGCTGAAAATCATCTTTTATTCTGATGATGGATCTACCTAATCATCTGCCCCTAGTGGTGGAATTTGGTGGGGCAGTGCGTGTATCATCACATCTATTGGAATAATGTATGAGAGAGTCTGAGGCATCTTTGCTTTTTGTGCAATTTCATCTTCATGTACTTGTTTTTATCCTTTCTTATTAGACTACTTTCTGGACAGTTTACCTCTGGAGGGTTGTGGGGCTAAGGATTTTGACTGTGTTGCATCAGGATCTATTGTAGGCTCATGTGGGTGCTTTAACTATTTTTGGATGATCTCATGGTCCTGGATGATTATTTTTCGAGTCACCCAACTGTCTAAATTTTTCTCCTTTTTGTTAACAACATTTTCCCCCACCCATGTTTGTACATATTAGTGGTGGAAATATAATCCACAAACAATGGTGGTGGTACCATATTGGATTGTCTAGAATCTATCATCTTTTGTTGGAGGTCCTTTAATATAATTCACTAGTGGTTGTTATGTCCCAATATCCATTGGAAGGGATAATAATCTTGCTGGTAATCAAGACCTACTTCATTAGAGCTCTTCATATATGTAAGTTATAGAATGTTTAAATTCATGGAGGCTATAAAGTAGCCACAAAGTTGGTCATCCCGGAATGAGTAAACTATATTAGTTATTTCATCTGAATGATTTGTGTTATCTCCAATTCACTCATCATACCAAGGAAGTGGAATCTGATCATGTCCAGGGGGTCCCACACAGATTGGTGTAGGCCTGGATGTTGGAGCTGGTGCAGGGGGTGGCTTATATGGGATAGAAACCGCTTCAGCTCTTCTTACTCTTTAAATATGGATGATGGGGATTCCTGATACATGAGGTTATTCCACTATATAGGGTCATCTATCCTTTGATAAATGGAAAATAAATATTTAAATCTTCTTGTATACTCTACTGGAATAAGTGGTGTTCACGACTCAACACAACCTTTTTTGATGAACATACCAAGCATCTCATCACAGGGGATCATCTAGTTCAGCGAGTAATTCATTCCTTCCCATATGATGATGAAGTCTGAGAGTCTCTAATTCTATTTTTTCAGTTAATGAGGTCATAGATTGTTTTTTGTCAACATCGACTTGAACAGGAACCATAACTCTCACTAGAGATTCTCCAATACTTTTATTGTGTTAGCTGGAAAACTGGTATACCACAAAAATGTTGAACCCTACAGAGTTCCCCTGAATCATGCATGTTTTACAGTTTCTTGTTCTTTGGGGTCCCCATCATGGGATCACAATAAGACGGGTAGTGCATCAAATGTTACTCTGGGTCCCCTAAACCATTAAACACTAGTAATATGGGGTTCTCAAAAATTGGCGGCGGCATGACATTTCTCACCACCTCTGGTTAGGTATTTCATTCTTGTTGTATCATAGTGCATAAATATTCCATGGTTTCTAATCGTGTTATTAGTAAAAATATGGTATTAATGAGTCCTTTATGTACATATTACTACACATTATCATGGTAATGTGTAGAAGGAATGAATATGGATGTGCGACTGCCACTAGTACTTGAGGCGAATACCCATATGGGGGAATCTTGTGTGGATTTTCATGAATCTGTTCTTGTTGTATCCATAAATGTAGGGATATCTTGACAACCTACTGGGATAGGATTCAGTAGATTGATGTTCCCAAAATTTACTTCAATGATCTTTTCAGATTTACTTTATTTACTGGGATGATCCCATGGGGTCTAGGAACATTTACATGATGCATATGTTGATTCTCTACATGAGTAATGTAATAGGTAGGGAAATTTCTTGGAAGAGGTCTGTGATGATTCTCTTGACCTCTACCATTTCTCCCTCATATCGAGCGAATCTACCCTCTAGCATATGTGACACATTTTCAATTAGAGGAGGAGGTGGGTTGTTTGATACCTTTATCTTCTTTTTCTCATTTTTAAGAATTGATGAAGGAGGTAATAAAGTATTAGCTAAAGGGGAACCCAAATTTAAGGAATCTCATTGGTTCTAGGTCTACAAACAATCACGCTCGGTGTGGATTGCCTCAAGGTGGGAACCATCTTCCCTTGCATAGTCCTAATTTAGATTATCTTCATTAAGTATTGTGGGATTTACATCCACAAAAATCACAAATTCATACCACATTGTAAGTAGAATACCATGGGCTGAATGGTAGGATATCTTCTTACGTTTGTTTTTGGAATTCCTCCTTCTATTTTGTGGCACTCTATGGGTTTATATGTGAAGTGTTACTCGAAAGAATCCCTAATCTGATCATTTAATATTCCTCCATCCCTGGGGACTGGAATCATGAGACAAGGTAGAACAAAAACCTCTATATTTGTAGTTCTCCACAAAATAGAGAAGATAGAAATATACAAGGCATGAATTTGAGGTAAAAATTTCCCTATCCCTACTTGATTGAGTTGCTCCAATTAATTTATCAAAGGTCATTTGCCGTAATTTTTGGGTATTATGGGGTCATTTGTTTAAAACCCCCCCCCCCATCACTCTAGGATTGGGTTTCTCCCATACCACAGTAGTAGCTGGTTCTTTTACCGCCTTTTGAATCAAGGGAATTCCCCAATGGATGTGAGAAGGATGTTGTTCCTGATACAGACTTGAATTTTTTACATTATAGGACATGATTATTTCACTTTTATTGGCATCCCTTAATTGGTAATCCTCATTGATTTTTTATTATCTAGGATCATGAGATTTTTGAGGGGCTTCTCTCATTGGGAATGAATATTTTGAGACTTATTAAGGGTCTTTTAATACCAGGAGTGTCATATTTTCTAAGCAGGTACATAATTTGGATTCTGTCTTAGGATGATGAAATTTTTGGATTCCATTTACATTAGGTTTTAGTGGATTGAATGTGGGGTGAAGTGAAGAGATCCAGGTTTTTCCCATCCCCTGAATATGAACACAATATGGTGAGTAACCAATGAAGCAACACAATTAATGTAGAACATAAAGGAAATCCAATTCAAATCATTTATTTTTTCTCTATGATTTTGGATTTCATAGAAAATAGAGGGGTTCTTAGTTTATTCGACAATTACGTTCCCATGATAAATTTATATGGTCTGCATTCCCTTCATAGGGAAGATATTTTTCATTCAGCTGGCAGAGATTTGTCCTGATATTCAGTCGAATTATTTTCATACATTCTTCTGACAACTCTCTTTGTATGTTGTAGCAAGTAGTGTTTGTGGGATAATAAATCACTGGTATATTATGAATAGATATTTTTCTTCTTATAAAGAACATAACTTATCGTTGTTCTGCAATGGACTTGTCTTCAGGATCCCACCAAAATTAATTCTTATAGATGATTTCATTCCAAGCATTGGGGCTAGTTGGAGCCTCGTTTGTATATGGATAGTATGAGGGTGGCTTAATAGATGAGTATGGAATCAATCCATCATATCACTTAGAAAGGATATCACTTTTCATAGAAAAAATATATGACATGTCAAACTCTATCATTCCATGTGCCTTATCATATTAGGGTTTCCTCTTGTACTGCTAGGTTAGAGGGGGAACTTCTTCTTGATTTTAATTTTGAATACATGGAGGATCATCATAGCTGGCTCTATAATGGTGAGGACTACCATTAAATCATTATTTCTGACCGTATGATGAGTTCCTATAGTGTATACCACGGGGAGGACCATCTGGGCATACTACAGAAGGGGCAACACTTTCAGGTTGTTTGATGTCATGGAGGGAAGGGCCTTCAAAACGACTATTAGAATTGTGAGGACTACCATCAAAACACGTTGTGTGGATGTAGGGAGAATATCTAAAGTGTTCATCCTAGGGAGGACCATCATAATGAGCTACAATGTGGGAAGGAATTTATGGTTTCTTGATGTCAATATGGGGAGGTCCTTCATAGTAACTTCCATTAGGGTGAGGACTTGCATGATAGCTTGGTGTCTGACTATGGGGAGAAAAATATCTGCCACATATAGCCTTGGGATGACTATCAGGGTGATGAATTGAAAGGGGAGGAAATTAATTATGTTTAATCTTCTGTTCAAGGGGAGGCCAACCATGCCACTCATAAAGATATAGTATCTCTTCATCGATCATTTCTATCCCATAATGTAATTCCCCATGGGTGGTTTGGGGAGGACCTTCAAAGCTGCTGGTAGAAACATTTTGAGGAGGACCATCACAACTGGTACTTATACATCCATAATTTGCTATTGGATGGATACGATCTTAAGACTCTATTGATATATGTTTTATGGAATCAAAAAATCCATCTTCTAGCATAGTAGATTTAGGAATGTGCCATTAATTTTCAGGTTTACTTTGTCACATTTCATTTTCGGACACTCTTTTTTGAAAAAATGGGGCTGCCTGCTATTGTTAACAACCTTCATATGTGCGTCCCTATAAAAATGGTTTCCTTGAATTCTTTGGGATACATTGGTTAGTATCATGAGTTCTTGTAGGGATATATTCCTACCCTAGAGAGGTCACCACATAGGACAGTTGTCCCCCAGTGGGAACATGTTTTTGTTTCTGATATGGTACTCCTTGTATCATGAAATATGGTCTATGAACCTCCTAGAATGGAGTAGGTATAAAGGCATTCTATAGAGTGATTATCTAATTTGGTGGATGAATCACCCCACCAAGGGAGATCAGTTGATGGGCCTGACTCCTCTATTTTTCCACCAATGTGATGACGTCTTGATATGCCTTGAAGATATGGTCTGGAATCGACGTTGGATCCTCCATCATCACCAGGATGAGTTCTGATATGTCTATGGCTGGAACATGTATAAATACCACTTCTGATATCGAATTATGTGTTTTTTTCTGCTCTGGTCCTCTATGAGTTTTAGTGGGTATGGGATGTTCTCTTGTTTCATGTAAAAAGAACGAGTCTGTGCCCAACTAGCTGGAATACACATTCTATTTTATCTAAAATCCAATGAATTTTACTGTTTAGATTTATATTTGTATGTAATAATTTTTGTCTAACCATTATCCATTTTATTCTTCTCACCGGATTGATTTGTATTTTTAGTAATTTGACTGTGCTCATATTTTTTTGCACCTTATAT
Source organism: Viscum album (assembly GCA_963277665.1). Taxonomy (NCBI): domain Eukaryota; kingdom Viridiplantae; phylum Streptophyta; class Magnoliopsida; order Santalales; family Viscaceae; genus Viscum; species Viscum album. Next base: position 333,668,801 of record OY728134.1, read on the forward strand.
GGCGGGTGGGTTTCATTTTGGTAGGCAGGAATTTGTAGCTGTATATTTATCACAATTGTTACTGACATGTGGGATTTATATTCCCTCGAAGTTTTGTATGACTTCCCATAATTTTCCTCACAAATTAGATAGTGGTCTTGATGTGAATCAATAAGAATTTTCACCTCCTTAATGACGATTTTCAACCTATTTAGATAACATGATTCCTGTGTATTGGATGACATTTGCATCTGCATATAATTTTCTTCTTTATCAGGTTAGAATGAACAATGAGAACTACGAGGATTGTACACTTTCTTATACTGTGGCACCCTATTCTTGTGGGGGGTTCATAAGAGCTAGTATGAATTTGTGTCTACTCATAAATTGTGGATGAATTTCTGTGCCAGGCATCAAAAGTTAAGGTAGGGTTGTATGTATGCCAATTGTATGACATTGTGTTCGTACAGAGGATATCCTCTATAATAACTAGGGTAATGACATGATCATTATCTTGATTTTTCTTCCCATGAAGTGTAGCCTGAGGGTCTCGTGTCCTTTTGACTTCAGTAGGTTCCTTATGTAATATTTCCTCATTAGAACAAGGATATTTGGTAGCGTGGCATTGGCGGCGACGTTCTGAAGAAGTGTCCTGTATGTATGACCACTTTGAAGCTAGGATAATGTCTAAAGCATCAACTTACTCTTCCTTTCCATGGATGGGTTTCTATTCATTGTCATGATCTGGTGGAAAGGTGCCTGAAGTCGTTTGAGATAGCCATAGGAGCCACCCTAGGCTGGATTACCCGTCGTAGATGAAGAGTAAAATGGGGAAATTTTGTAGACTGGAGGGCCTTTCTTGTAGCCTCCACAGTGGGGAGAGTACTATTATTGTAGTACACATTTAGTAGTGCCATCGAAACCCAACATTGAAGATGTATGGTAGGCTATGGGGTCATGTTCTTTATCGAGGACCTGAATGCATGTGTAGTCATTTTGGTTCATGTCTAAGCCAGTGATCAAGATTCCATTTAAATTGAAGGTTTATATTTAAAAAATCCATATATATGAAAAGTTCCAACCACAAAACCCTATCAAAGTAGCATCTCATGATCACATTTATAAGGGATTGTTTGTCTATACCCTCTTCGTTTACTGTTATAGAAGGGTATTGAGTCGGGATAATGCTGCTACATTGGTTAAGGATTCATATCATGTTCACAATTTTTATTCAACCAGATTCGCATCATAATAGGGAAAAAATGGTCCGATTGATAATTGATTACTGTATTCAATTATAGAGTTTCACATTTATTTTACCATCTCATTTAGATCTGATTCACGTCTTGACCTATTGTGGTGGGTGAGATGGTCGCACCAGGACTGTGCAGAGTTCCCTTTTTTATATTTTGAAGGAGTTTAAATAGTTTAATGGTCATAGAGACCAATTGAAAGGGGTTGAGTGTTTATTAAATCATCCTGGGTCAGGTATGATGTCCTAAGATGGTCACAAATAAGTTTATTTGTGATCCCAGAAACACCCAACAACCCTTTTATCCCTGATTCATGGACCTAATTTTGAACGTCTAGTAGGGTGGGATCTTTATACCCATTCCGAGGGAATTACTTCATACTATGGGACTCTCTTATAGATTTAATCAGTGTTCTTATGTTTGTGAATCATAGGTTTTTCCCCAAGTCCATGGATTACCCCAAGGACACAAGATAAATCATATATATTCATGGGTTCGGAATCATATGTATGTATCCATTGTTCTCCATCGACAAAGACATAATTAAGTACCCAAGGTTCTTCACCAATGTTACCTTTTTCATACACATTAATGAATCTTTTATTTTATCGAAACAAGGATGAGTTAAACAATATTATGAGGCACTCTATAGTTTATCGTCTTCCAAGGGGGGTCATATATTTTTTGGATATCAGGATTGAACCCATATTATGGGATTCCTAGATATCTTTGTGAGAAGAATCCGATTATAAATAGTTTGAGTTGAGTTAGGACTTACACCTTTTAAGATTCCTTTCTGTGTGAGCATGATTGGGTAATACCCATGGGAGCTTCCCATTTGAGAATAATAAGTCGTGGTTTAATTTTGAAGAGGATACCCTAATGAGTTTAGGGGAGTTTTATTAGGACATACTTATAAGTAAATGCCCTTTGAGCTTGGGCCTTAGGCAGTAATCCTACATATCCTAGTTTGAACATGAATAAAAGTTATTGTAGTTCATTGAATTTGGAGATTAAACCTATGTGGAGGCCCATGTTTTGGGGCTGTGAGGATGTCACGATCATCACCAACCTCTAAACCCATGTGATCCATGCTCGGTGTGAGAAACAAGAGGAGGTAGAGGAACTAAAGATCTCTTGTACCACATTATCTGCTGGAAGATGGTACTGGAGGCTAAAGGGAGAGAAGAAAGAGAGGGGTTTTTAATATTCCAATTTTCTATCCCATGCTGATATATAGGATAGTCACATTTGGAAACCAATCTGAACATATATCGGGCTAATCCTAATAGGAGAAATGGAGCCGTATCCCATGGAAGGTTTAGGGACTTACCTTTTGGAGACATCCCTAAAATGAGTTCTGGGAAAGGGGAGACTCATTTCTCCTTGTAAAAGGAAAATACATGATGGTCCCTTTGACATGTAACTTGTCCTACATTGAATGGAATATCTAGTCATTACCCTTGATACCAAGAAAGGGGTGCTTCACATGAGTATTCCTATGCTGGGCCCTATGTTACCAAGGGGATGTAAACTTAATGAAATTACAGGGTTCCATAACCTTGTTATGATATCCCACAATACTCCACCTACCATGGGTATGTAAACATAAAAGGACGTGTTGTGGTGACAGATGGTTTTAACATATTGGTTAGGGGTCTTTAGAAGTGGATTTTCTTGATGTTGATATAATGGTTAGTAGAGGGGATTCAGAGGATGGGATAGAAACAGATGGGCATGATTGGTATATAAAGGTGGAATGTATGAAGGTACCCCATTACAAATTCCATTTGTCTATGTGGGGTAGGACACCCTATCCAACGAACCAATGTATTTAGGTGGAGGGGTCGTTCGTGTACCAAGGTGGTACGTGGACTTGGATGTCATCATCATATTGAGGTGGTATGAAAACCTAGATTCCGTTCTCTTACCAAGGTGGTAAATAGACCTGGATGTGGTCCTCATACCGTAATGGTACATGAATATGGGTTACATCCACATACTGTGGTGGTGTGCGGTTACAGAGTCTGTTTGTGTAGTGGGACACTACACATGGCAAGGTTTGGATGGAACAGTGATGTAAAATGCATTATTCCTGATTGGAGAAGGATAAATGGTCCTCCAGTTCTTGGGAAGTTCATTCGTGAGGTGAATATGGTTTATGGTTCTCCAATTAGGTTTACAGGTTTCACATATTATTATGCATCATTCTTTTTATGGTTAGCGGTAGGTTTAAACTTTCATGAAACTATTCATGATTTTGTACATCATCGATCATTTTTCTACAAATTCTTCCTTCCATGAGTTCCATGATCCACCCAAAAATATGATATCTTTATCATCTCCCTTCATGGTCGTTTTATAGAGTGGCGAGGAAGCTATATATATGGGTCACACAACAAATTTCACATAATACCATAAAGTTATTTCCCAGCCTATGGAAGAATCGATCAACTGAGGTTTGAGGGATAATGTTCATAGTGGTAGAAATCCCCACTTTGATCCCATGAATGTTGCATTTCACAGGACACTTCCAACCTCAACTCTTCATTGACCTGATTTTGCTGGGATAGTTTGGGGGAATACTTCTCCATCACATTTTCTCCAACAACATGGTTCATGGGTCCATGGTTCTCTCGTGGAATTTATCCTCCGCCATTCCATTAATGATGTGGATCATGGGGGAATGGTTATAGTTTTTATTTATTTCATGAACTGCTTAGTTTTCTGGACAATGCCTCATGCACAATCATTTCTCAGGCTATCTATGTATCATTTGGTTCATAGTCAATTCTAAATTTGATTTATTCAATATTATTCTCAAATATTCAATCAAGCAAGTTTCTTATTTCATTATCATATTTGAGGTAGTATATATCTTCTCTTTACAGTGTTCTCATGACCCTTCATGATTTAATATTTAATATTATATCATTAGTAACTTCTTGATACTTGGGAACTTAGATGGACGGAACACATACATGGTATTGGGTTTTCCAATTTTTAGAATTGATTTTGAGCCTAAACGACTACCTCATATTAAAAATATGGTGCCTCTTGTGTATAAAATGATTTCATGATAAATCTCTGGGATTTTTGTTAAACAATTCAATATTCAATTGTTCAACTGAATCTAAACCACCTCAAAATTTGATAACTGGATGAAAAATATTGGCACAACATGGAAATGTTGAAATAGAATTTGCGAATGTGCATCATTTGAAAGATTGTGGGAAACATTTTTGAAGTTTTTCATCAAGAGAACTCAAAACACTACACTTGAAAGAAAAAATGAATATTCTTAAAAATTTTGTATTATAAATTGATTTGATACGACATAATCATGATGTTGTGAATATTATGAATAATTTTTCATATAATTTGATCATAAAATTTCTTAATGACCATGGAAAATTGATGAACCTTCTCAATGCTTAGAATGTCTTACAAACAATGAACATAAAGTGTGATATTTGGAAAGATAAGAAGGGAAGGTATGCTCTAGAAATTTTTGAAATGAAGAAAAGCGATAACGATACATTCCTTCAGATTTAAAAACATGTGAAGGTATTTGATGTGTATTCATGTAAGATATCAAGGTTTGTTAACTTAAATCATCTTAGGTTACATGGATTAAGAAGTCACAATTAATATATATTTTTACAATATTTACACCCATTGGAATTCCAAATATAAATACCTAAAAAGGATACCAGAATTGCACTCAAATTTTTCACATTCATTTGAAAAATATTTGAGAAATATCTACCATAATTTGATCATGAAGTCATTTTAGAGATATTTTTGTTGACACTTTGTGAAATGAAGATGATATTTCCTTTTTCAATTTTACTTTCATCATGCATTTAACTCAATATTTGTCCAAGGAAACCAAATTAAGAGGATCAATACATTATCAATGGATGTATCCAATTCAATGGTACATTATTTATATGTTGATCATTTATGTAAACAATTCATGGATCTTAATTAAATATAAAACTATTTTTTTTATTACATAGGTATCTTGTGTATTTGAAATCATATGTGAAAAATAAAGATCAACCAAAAGGCTCTATTTAAGAAGGCTATTTGGAAGAGGAGTGTCTGATCTTTTGATATAGACACATGGATGGCATTGATACATGATTCAATTGATTTGGACATGTTGACAACAAATCGACTCAATCTCAACTACATAGGATGTCGAAAACCATTCTTTTTACTGGCCGATCAGTTGGGTGGAGCTTAAATGTTACACTAAAAGAAATTGAATTATTATAGTCTGGTAGATATGTACTAATGAATTTCGAAATTACAAATCCTGTTATTAAATATTTTTGGATACCAACAATGATATGAATGAGAGTCCAATCATGAAATGAAAAAGATATAATGAAAGCTATTAATAAAGAGCTTTTAAAATTGTTTGCACGACATGTAAGTTAATATATATTAAAGTCAATACATAGGTTGACAAATATATTTTATAAATATAATAATTAGTAATAAATTTTGTAGATCATGAATAATGATACTTGACATATGTTCTCAAAATATTATAATTTTCTTGCTCAAGGTCCTCTAAAACTCGATATAATGTTTGACACTACCAATGTGAATGTATTTAAATTTAATATAGTCAATACGTAAGAGGGTTTGAAAACACATTATAGTGTTATAAATATTTCTTATGAAGTGGGATACTATGGAATATTGACTAATAATATCGAATTAATCTACCACGATCATTTTTTAGCTATTTTACTCAAATTAAATTGGTTCGATATTATTAGTGCAATTAAAAGATATTATTTGTAATTTTCTTCTATGAAATTTTGTAACTTGATGGAAATCGGGGACCATGAATTTTATGATCCATATATCTTATCATCACAACAGAAAATGGTTATTATATGGACGATGTCATAAGTAAAGCATGTAGTTTATTTTCTCATGTAATGCAAAGAGAGTTGTATGATATGGGAGATTAAGTAGAAGAATTTACCTTTTCCTTTGAATCCCACAACAACATGAAGTGAACTCATTTTTCCATCACGATATTGAAAATATTAGTCTTTCGAGGGTGGATGAAGTTGATAATGTAACGATGGAGCAACAAATTGACATGATTGAAGAAAAAAAATGATTTTACGTGAAATCATGCATTCATTTATCAACAAATTTAGTTTTTTGAGATATCATTTATTATCATAAAAATGAATTTTTTTTATTATTGTGTATATGATATCATTTCTATATTTTTTCTATGTCAATTTTCAGAAATATATGTCCAAAAATAAATTGTATTTGATTAAATGATTAGTATCCCAAAGAGAATGTATTATACTATTTCCTATCAAATCTCAATCGATGTTCCCACAACCATACTGATAGATGATGATCCATTTGTATCCCTAACTAAAGTATCTATAAAACCCTCTACATTACCCCTACACTATCTCACACACCCTATATCATTGTCCCATTAGAAGCTCAGCCAAAACCTCCCAATTCAGTTACCTCAGTAGTGAGGGAGTGGGTCGTCACTCCTTCTGCATTTGGGGATATTGGAGGGGGATTGTTATAGGTACACATTTTAATATGAACAGTGTTAATTCACTTTTTTATACTACAAACTATGTTTTCATAAAATATGTATATACTGCCACTAAGGAGAGAAATATGAAAATTTTGATGTTTGGAATCTGAATGGACAAAAGATAGTAGTCCCATTTTGCTGTTATAGGGTCCATTGGGATGCTATTGTGTGATTAGTTGGATAGATTTTTGGACAGCTGGCAGTGGATCCAGTTACCATTCCAATTACACATGTAGATTGCAGGCATATGCCTTCATCTTGGAATAATGATATTTTATTCCAAAATAAAGTAAATTTTGTTATATTACAGTGTAATAGAATTTCATTATGATATTAAATTCCAAAAATTTCAAAATGAATATCTTTGTATATATGTTTTTCGACTTTACCATTGTTAATCTTATTGCATGAATGTGGACATTGAAAAAACTTTCTGTATGAATTTTCTGAAGGATGTGTTCTGAATTAATTTTTTGTGTATTAATTTTCTGAAATATATGTTCTGAGTTAACTTTTATTTGAATTAATGTTAGTAATTCCAAATATAATGCATTATACTATTTCTAGTCAGATCTTAATCGACATTACCTTAACCGTACCAGTAAATTATGATCCATTAGTATCCCTTACTAAAGTGTCTAAGGCACCCATTTCTTTCCCCCTACACTATCTCTCACACCCACTATCAATGTCCCATCTGTAGCTCAGCCCAAACCTCCCCATTCAGCAGCCTTAGTAGTGAGGGAGTATTTTATCACCCCTTTTTCTTTAGGGGATATAAGAGAGTGATTGTTATTGGTACACTTTTTAATATAAATTAAGTTAATTCACTTTTTTTATTCTACCAACTTTTATTTCAGAAAATAATGTAACAATTATACTAAGGATTGTAATATGAAGAGTTTAGATGTTTGTAATCTGAATGGGATAAATATAGTTGTCCCATTTTACAACTATGTGGTCCCTATGGATGATATTGTTGGATAAGGTTGCCATATATTAGGCCTGTTGGAAGCAGATCTGGTTACCATTCTAATTACACAAGCTGATTTGAGAAATATGGCATCATCAAGAAAAAATGATGTTTTTTATTCATAAATAATTGAATTTTTATTCCATTATGATGTAATAGAATTTCATTATGTTATTAAATTCTTATATTTTCAAAATAAATCTATTGGTATAGATGTTTTTCCACTTTCCCATTGCTAATATTATAGCTTGAAAGTGGACATTGAAATTTTTTTGTAAGAAATGGAAGGATTTTAAATAGGGATTATGAAACGAATTCAAAAATAATTCACTGATATCCCAATTTCATTATGATAAAGTGAAAAAGGGTACCTAATGAGCAATGTAATGTTTATTTGATCGCCATAGTCATTAGAAGAACAAGGTATTTAAATATATATTATTTTGTCAATCTAATTTTAAAATTTTACATGTATATTACAAAGAGATATAATTTCATAAATTACTATTAAATTATATATTGTTTATTTCAAGATGTTTAAAGTAAGAATGTATCGAGTTAACCTATGAAAATCATCCCTCACACTACTGGGTTAAAAATTCTTCCAGAAACCAATTGACTCTTGTAATCTTTTCCGTAGTGTAAATATTTATAAGGAAATAATATTTTTTCCATATATTAAATTGATAATTTTACTATACATATTGAATATTTTTAATATAGGGTACCTTGTATCATGAATATAATAGTGGTTGGATGTTCATGAAAAATATTATTGGAGTTATGTTAATGAGCCTGCTAAAGTAGTTAGTGGATGAATTCATTATTCATTATGATAAATTATTATCAATTGTCATGATGTAAACATATATTGCATCAAATATGATTGATATTTCATTTATTATTAAAAATTAAAGAAATGTGGGATACCAAATATGTGTAGTCCTTCTCAGTCTCCCAGGATAACCCAAGTTACAACATCCTAGAAGAGGATCATCCTTGTCGATTGTATAGGATGGGCTTAGGACCATTACCTTCCGAGGTCTTTAGTAGGCCATCCAGGATTATAGCTTCATATAATCCAAGTTGTAGTCACTCTCAAGAATTTTGTTCACATGCGGAGTTTTTTATATGAATATTAAAATTCAGGAACTGGGGAATCAAATATCTTCCTTGCAGAAAGAGTTGTTATATATATATATATCAAAAGACAACCAAATTTGTCCCAAATAATATTGAATCAATGATTGGTGGAGAGAAGGTAAATCACTAAATTTAAAAACAATTAATTCCACCAACACTTATTTCATTTATTTTCAAATATAAATATACAAAACTATTTAATTTTTAATATAATTGTCTAGAAGGTGATGATAGAATGAAGTAGAGATAGAGATGGAGAGGGTGAGGAGAAGAGTTTATATTTTAGTAGGGATTAATGGTCTCTTTAATGTCTAGGAAGAATATGGAAAGAGTGGTTTTTTTCATGTATCATTAGTAACACATTGTTTTCACAAGAAATTTTCCTAATTTCTTATGTTTGAAGAGGCTGAAACCATTTATATCGTGTTTTTTCATATAACTGTATGGTGGAATGTTATGGGTTGTGTAAATTAATATATTTGTTTATATACAATTACATTCCTTCATTCATGGTTCATGGGACTTTATAGATTAATATGCTTTAAGAAAATAAAAGAGAAATATATGGGACTCTTTTGGGCCTATAAAGCATAGAATATGTTCTCTTTAGCACTATAGGTAATTTGAATGGTCTGGCGAACATGTCACTATGGTTTGAGGGAACTGTGTAAGTTGAAAAGAGATGTCGGGTGGTATCTGTATTTGAGTCTTGATTTTTTTATCCTTGGTTGTTTTTCCTAGGATATTCCAATATGAATTAGAGGATTAAGACTTGTGAAAAAATGGGTGAGGTAACCATATGGATCAGGATTCATGAGAAACTCCCTCATAAGTTTGGGTAGTGGCTTAATGGAAACTATGAGTGGGATGATTCAACTGGGATGGGAGGATGTGAGATAGATAAATTTTCTAACTAAGTGTAACGATTAAATACATTCCTTAAGATATGCTAATTGGAACTCTGGTGTAGGTCATAAGAGTTATTCGATACATGGAATCATGATTCTATTGGGTATAGAGCATGATAATTTGGAACGATACCTTGGTAGTAGGAATAAGAGAGATAATACATTATGTATAGTTTCACATGTACTACAGGTTTGGGATTTTGGATATTGTGGGTAGTAGTGTGACTGGTGGGTGATAGGTATGAGGTTATATTAATGATATTAGATCATGATGGGTATGTGGGATCTATTCGGCACACTAACATTAAATATGTGGTTTCAGATGAGGGGGAGGGTCTCAAGTGACTACAAAATGGGACTTTTTGGGGATATGTGATTGGATTCATGCCATTTTTTTCATGTGTGTCATTTCATTCAAAAAACCACCGCTAAAAAAATTAAACTACCTATATATATGAGTTATATAATTCTTATCAGAAACCCCTCCAATATTGAATGAATTGCAGCATGTTGGATGTCGACACCAACATTAGTGGCAGTTTTTGGAAACCATCAAAGAAACATTCTACAGTGGTTTAAACCACTTCCAAAACAAAAAAAATGGTGGAAAATGGTGATTTAATTTTATTGGGTGATGGTTTGGAGATGCATAAGGAATCATTGTTATTCCAATGACGAAGTTGGTTTTGTAATGGTTGAGAATAGCACAAAAATGAAATATGTGGAAACCAACCAAGCAATCAATGAGATAGGAAATGAGAAAATAACATACCTTGGTTTATAGCCATGATTCATCCGAGAGAACATAGAGGGGGAGTGCCAAAAGAAAAGGAGTTCTACAACAGCTTGAGAATCATAAATGAATCAGTTACGGTTCAAGTTCTTTTAAATAAATTTATGACACTTATACCAGTGCTTACAAAAAATGACTATAAAGATATCTTTGATTAATGATAAATTGAAAAAAATTGATAAAAAATCATCTTTATCAGTGATAAAATTACTCTGATAAAATCTATATTTTCATCACTAATGTTTTATCACTCATAAAGATGCCTTACATCAGTGCTTTTTTAGCATTGACAAACCTATATCTTTATTAGCGCTTAAGAAGAACTGATAAAAGTATCCCCTGTCACTGCTAAAACATTAGTGATGATAAAGAATCTATAATTAAAATTATAAATAAAAAATTTTACATATATTTATACAGTTAGTTGTTTTTATTATAATTGTATTGTTATTTAAGTATTTATCTTATTATTTTTAAATATATAAATTCTATTTTTAGAAAAATATATTTTTTATTTATAATTATAAATATATAATTTTATAAATTTAATAGGTATACATTTATAAATAAATAAATATATATATATAATTACAAATATATTTATATCATTATATATATATTTTTAATTATAATTTTTTTAATAGTTATATATAAATATAAATATAATAAATGTATTCATCATTTACATATATTTATTAAAATCTTATAATGAAAAGTATATTTATTGCATTATATATATTTATATACTTATATATTTATTATAAATAAATATGAATATAGTAAACATATTCATTATTTAAATGTATTTATTATAATTTAATAATTAGTTAAAAATATATGTCAAATTTTACAAAACATTATATTTGTGTATTTATAAAATTATATATGTATATATCCCCAGGGTGCAGATCAGTTTTTGCAGCCCTTGTCGGTGTTAGTGTGGTCTTCATATGTAGTCTCATAGAGTACATACCTACACTATATGTTGCACACATTTTTATGTAACGTTTCCCCGTTTTTTAAATAATATGAAGCTCTCACCCCGATATATATATATATATATATGATATAAAAATAATTTATTATAATCATTAATTAAATTAATTTATTATTATTTTATAATTATTTAAATATATATAATTATTAATTTATAATTTTATAAATACTTTTTTGACAATAATTATATATTTATAATAATTATAATTATATAAATTTATTAATATAGTAAATATACATTTATAATAGTATTTATTTATAAATATTTATTTACAAATATATTCTTTAGCATTACTAATGAATATATAATCAAAAATACATGTATTTTTAAATTGAGTGAAATTGAATAAAAAAAATTAGTATCATTTAAAATTATTATAAAAATAGAAATATTTAATTCATTAAATATAAATGATGAAAAAATATTGATATATATTAATGTAAACATGAATACATATTGAAAATATGAAAAAATATGAAATAAATAAATAATATAAAATAACTAAATTTAAAATAAATATTTCAAAATAATAAAAAATATATAACATTAGAATTATAAAAAATCAATAAATAAAATTGGAAAATTAAATAAATAATATATAAAATGTGTCATTTTATTATTAAATTCTAAAATTTTCAAAAATCTGAATAAATTTCATAAATATTATGTGTATGCATTTCTATATAATATTTCATTAATTGTGTAAATATTTATGTTTGTGCATTGTATACAGAAATGAACTAATTTCTTATATATATGTGAAATCAATTTAACACATGATTGATATATGTAAAATTGAAAAATTAAACAATGCTAAAAATGAATAAGATATTAATATGTATTTAATTATTAAATTTTTTTTCCTTTTTTATGTATCTATATTTAATATATATTAATTAGTGCTATTTATAATTTATATATATACATATACAAATATTTAAAGAATAATTTTTATTAATGATGTTTTCATTAATGAGTTTTTTAATAATTTTGAAATTTATTCAATTTCTTAATTATTAAAATTTACTAACATTTAGTTTTTCTAATTAATTATTACAATTTTTTCATTTTATATATCTACTTTTAATATATACTATTTATTATTATTTTTTATCTATTTCTATGTATATTAAATTTATTTATTTTTATTAATAATTATCTATCTAATAAATCTTTAATATTTTTTTAATATAGTCATTAATAATTTTTATATGTTTAATTATATCAATTTATTCATTTTACATATGTATATATTTAATTTATATAATTTATTACTCTTTATAATATATATATATATATATTCAATTTATTCATTTTTAAAATATTTATATATTTAATAAAAATTATAATATAATTATAATATTTATTAATTTAGTTATTTTATTTTATTCTAAGGCTTTTTTAATGATAAAAAAGTGCTCATAAATGCTACCCTTTATAAGGGACTTTTTTAGCATTAATAAAGGACAGATTTATTGGTGTTCTTTTTCAGGCGATGTTAATTGTCTATTTTGTAGTAGTGGGATTTCGGGATTTGATTATGACCCAAGTATCTATCAGAAAACCAATGATAATCACATCTAGCCAACCTCTATAAAATTGTATCTAAAAAAGGCATGAAAATTTGTCTTTTATTGAAGCTATGTTCTTCTTCCTATGGTCAATATAAAACCTCAATTTTCGTACTTTTCTATTAGGGATTAGATCATTATTTTCAATAATAACCACTGTGACCCCTCCATGTATGAAATAATTTGAACCAACCTCTCCTAAGGGTTATTAGAGATTAGATAAATAATTTCAATACCTAAAAGATTGACCACCTCTTCTCAAACTAACTCATTCATTTTTAGGTTGAGTGTGTTAATGACTCAATACATTACACTTGTGTCTTGGTTATTTGGGAATACAATGTATGAAAAAAGAGAGACTAATTCCCTTTATATTAGTAATTCTATGTGATAGAAACAAAACCTCATGAATCCTCTCCTATTAGAACTTCTAAATCAACTCAAATGATGTCTGGAAATGTCTCCCTCAACCAAAAACATTGTATTTCAAGTGCTATGGCATGATTTAATCTAAAAAATCGATGTTTTATATGAGTATGTAAGAAGTTTATGTAATGTACTCTCAATTTCTATAATGTTTGTCTTGTAGAATCAATTGGTTGTAGAAAACAACGTTTCCTCAATGCAATCCACTATACAAAACACTTGAATGTCCTCTTCCCGATTTTTTATGATATGATTCATTGTTAATGTCGTAATGATTTCCAAAAACTCATGCATTAGGTATTCAAAATAGAAATCCCCCCAAAAAATCATTTTTCGTGCAATCACTTTTATGTGTTGGTTCCCTGATAATTTTGAAAATATTGAATTCCTTGATATCATCACCAATATTAAAGATTAAATTCCCTTAGAATACATCTATAACATCTAATCTTGTGGAAAGAAAATTTTTCCCCAGGATGCTGGGAACCTCTTTATCACACTCAGTGTTTATCATTAGAAAATTGGTGGAAAAAATAGTTTTCTAACTCTTACCAACAATTCATCATCCCTACCAAATGTGTAAACTATCTACCTTTCAACTATTCATAGTGCCACTTTGGTGGTCATTAATTCAAAAATTCTGAAATCATGAAGCAATGAAAAAATGAAAGAGATTGATACTGGCCTCTAAGTTAAAGATTCAATTTTGTTTCTTTGTTTTCTTAATTTGACAGGAAATTACAAAGCTACCTCATCCAGAACTATGTAGGGCTATTATTTACACAATAGAACCACACACATTAGTGATATAAATGGTGGGAAAATTTTCCAATAACATTTGGTTTATTTTTATTCTTTTAAAAAAAATATAGTATTTGAGACAAATAATTAATCAAGGAGATGTTCACATTAACCATTTTGAACATTTCAAGGATCTTGACAAAGTTTGATACTCTATTTTTAGGACTTTCTCTTTGGGGGAATGAGAAGGCAGGAAAAAATTCAAATTCATTGAAAATATTTTACCACATCCTTAATTCTCTTCTCTTATGATATATTCGACTCAGGTGTCCATCCCCTCTCCACCAACACCTGCCATCGTCAGGTTAACCCTATCCGCATTTCCACTACTGACCACACTATGCGATCCCATAGAGCTCCATGTGCCACCCCCACTCCCTCCCCTCATCGATGCACCATTGGTTGAGGCTGCCTGTTCTGAATCACACCAAATATGATCACTACTCTGTTAATGGAGGGGATAAAAAAATTTGATGGTTACAATAAAAACTCTTATGAAAATCAATAAATTAGTTAGGTAAAAAAATTATCATCATAAATTAAAGATACCATATCATATAGAACAAATAAAAACCTAAATATATGAAAACAATTCTATATAAAATCAGAACCAAAATGTAAAATCGAATCCATCCTAAAATTGGGATTGTGTGTTGGAAAAAAATGTCCCCATGTTAGTTGTTGATGATCACTAGCCGATTTCACCCACAGTACAGATGTCCGACAAAGCTCCTGACTCTCTTTAATATTCCTCTAATTTGGGTTTATATCCAACCTTAATTAGTCGGATTAATGATTTTTTATAATTTTAATGGTTAATTTTTTTATTAATTTATTAATTAAATACTTTTATATGGTTTTCACCCATGAAGACCTACCCGGATACTCCCAATGTGAACAAAAATTCTACTACATCAAATAAAACCCTCGTTCTAGACATATCCCTTGAACCATATTTCCCCTCAAACTCTCTTTTAATGGAAATAATTTTTTCTTAATTCCATGAGATTCTATAGTAAAGATAGATTCATTAGAGATTAATATATATGATCTCTATCAAATAAAAAACTAAGTATAATATTGATGTGCCTGTAGAGTGAGAATGAAGAGTATTGGGTGGGGTGTTTGACTTTGTCTCAGGCCAACCATAGGGTATACTCATCCATTGTTGATGTAAATATGATTAGATATTAATAAACTCCTTATTTCAATGTTGAAAAAAGGCCACAAGGATAACTATTAATGATAATTGAGATAATTATTATTATTAAATTAATATATATTTTAAATAAAGGCTTGATGAAAATAAATAATAATTTATCTACCACTTCAACAAAATGATTGATACTGACTAATATAGGATGTATAATGTTTAAATGAATAACATATGGGACCAAACCAAACCTATAAACATCTTTCTCACTTAATCTAAAATTGTATATAGATTCAAACATTTGAGATCATTCCAACTAACATTTGAAGTAAAAAAATAGTGGGGTGTCTCAATAAATCAATAAATTAAAATATAAATTCATATAATTGAAATAAATAATCACAAAATAACACTAATGAAATTTTAGTAACATTGATATTCTAATAATTATAAATTCACACATTTTACAGACAACTTCTCTATGTTTCCATACTACAGCCCGTGATACGATTATGCACATATTCAATAATATTTTAAACAACTATTGATCCCTCCACATCGAAATGAGAACAATTCATACACAACAAAAAATAAATTAATAACAAGTGATGGAAAAGTCATGAAAATAAACATGAATCTGTTAATATACAATGATGCAATAAAAACTAAATTAATAGACATTACGAAAAAAATTAACATTTAAATCCCATTCAAAGTAGAAAAACTATTTTTTCAATTTATAAAAACATCTATTTTATTCTATATAACATTTTATGTTATTTACATTTATTTGTTTTCAACCATTGAATATATTTATATTTTACCAAAAATCACATTCTTAGACATACCCAATAATTTTTTTTCAATTCCTTCTTACATTCTAGTCAGATTTATTTTCCATCAATTGATATATTTAGAAAAGTAGAATATCTTGGCCAGATCTTCAAAGGGCATGCTTTTCTACAATTTAATGACAATATCTCCATGTTCCCTTTACAATTGAGATGGATTACATAAATTTTGATGCTTCATGTGGAGATATATAAAAAACTAATTAGAATATTCTTCAAATTATTTTTTTGTGCCTCCCTGATCTGTTACATTTCTAGTATTGGGTGATGGATGTTTTCCCCAGGTGGGTTGAGGAGGTTCTTGGAGTTTCAATTGGATTCTGGAGCTACAAAAGAACTTTTTCATGAAATAAATGTTGTGTAAATGTATTACACGGTGTGTAAAGGTGGTTCAAGACATATGTAGTTAGCTGGTTCCCAATTTGTAAATTGGATAAGGTATATAATGTGTGGTGGTTACACATCATGAATCTGTGATTCATGATGTGTATTAAATAAAAAATTAAGGCTATATGATATTGAGTGGAATTTGAAATTTTAGTAAACCCATGAATTACACATGGTGTAAAATTTATACAACATGAAACTGATGGGATTCTAAGTTTAAATTAATTTTCATAGTTAAATATTTTTCATTCAGCTACACATTCTTCTATTTTATTTTGGAAAATCCCTAGGTTCTCCATGAAGACCTTCTAGGCATCTTATCCCTTGTTATATATGTTGTCTCCAATAGTTGTTCATTGGTAATCTGTGCTATGTTCTTTTCCCTTTTGTGTGGTTTTATTATGTTCTTCTCTTGATGATCTTCTACAGATTTTTTTGGGGTATGATTTGGGATTTTTTATGATCCTTATGTATGGTGTAGGTTGATCAATGGAATTTCATGGTGTGGTTGTGGTTTGCAGTGGTTTCTTCATCACTATGTGGTGAACAATGAGTCAACAATGCTTCTTTGTGTTAGGGAATTCCTTAATTATATTTTTTATGTGTCATGTTGGAGGGGTTTTCTCATTTTTTATATATGGGATATGGTTGTGTTGGCTCAATAAAAGATAAATAATTGGTAAAATTAAAATTTAAGGACAAAGGGGCTTGATTCTCATGTTTTACAATATTTTTATTATCCCAATATTATGATTTTACGGTCTTGATTCCCCATTGTAAACTGTTATCATTTGGGATTTGTTCAAGATAAATATATCTGTTATGACTATAAATTTTTGTGTTGGTTATTTTATATCACCCTAAAATGGAATTTGGCTCACCACTTATATTTGGATTATAAAATTGATTCCTGGGATTATTGTTTTTGTGATAACACCCCTAAAAAGTGGTATGTAATAAAATAAAATTTTTAAAAATGTAGAACTACTTTTGACGTGTTGAGATGTGTGGTAATGATTTTGGGGAAGTGATGTGTGGTTGGGGAATATTGGAGTTGATGGTCATGGATTTTGGGCGATTAGGTAGTTTCATGGTTTATGATTTTAGGGTGGCGATGTGGTTTTTTGGTCGTGAATTTAGGGTGGTGTGGTGGTTTATTGGCCGCAAATTTGGGATGGAGAGGTGGTGGTTGTTTGGAAATTATTTTGAGGAGGAAAGGTGTTGGTGTTCTAGATATGATGATCTATTTCTGATGTGTGTCTGTGTTGTGTTTGATTCCATGATATTAAAGGAAGAAATAATTATTTATAAATGATTGAATTGGTTGGGGTTTGGTTTGGTTAATGAGATGGTATCAAATGTGGAATTATATAATGGTGGGTTGGGTGTGGTTGAATTTATTAAATGTTAAACAATTAATTTAATGGAATCAATTATATAAATTGGATAGATATGTGATATGGGGATGATGGATTGTTGTGTGGTGTCATGAATTTAGATGTGGCTACAAAAGTGGGAATGTAGTGTATTCGTTGGTGTTGGTTGTGAACCCGTAGGATTGTATTGTGTGTGTATATATTGATATAATTGAATATTATTTTTTTACGTATATGTACCCCACCAACATCTAACTCATTGTGCAGATACCCTCATATACACTCAGGGGGTATTTTACATGATATCAGGTTAGGAGGATAGATGGATGGCTACCATCTCATTCCCACCCTCCCATCTAGGCGAGCTATGTCTTGAAAATGATATAATGGATGAAGGTAAATTATAACACTAGATGGTAGTTTTTATCACCCATGTTTCATTGAGAAATTTGTTGTGTGGCATTTCTTGGGGGCAGAAAAAATCAGTGTGTGTGGGCGAGTTGTGATGTAGCCTGGGTGTCTGCGGGTATGATGCGATTGAATGAGGTTTCTAACAATGGGGGTGATCATGGTTGGTGGAGGTAATAATGTTGATTTTATTCAAATTCAATGTATGTTACTTCTCTTCTTATGGATGTGGATGTGTGACGGGCCAGGTTTTTTCAAGACAGACGTTATGTGGGTATCCTTATGTGGTGGAAATCCCAGTTATCTATGTGCATTATGTGATGTGAATGTTCTTGTGGGGTGGTGTGTTATGCAGATATGATGGAAGCATCAGGACATACGATGTTGGAGTGTTATCGTATAAAACCATCATGGAAGTATTGTAGGGAACCATTTATCAATGTGAGTCATGTTATATTATATTACATGGCTTACATTATTTTGTGAGCATACCTTAGGGAGCTTGCGTTCTGTTAGAATATCGATATTGGTGCGGTTTTGTTATGATGTTTTGTCATGGGTGCATTAGTTTTCTTCTTTCACATGTTCATGGGAGACTTTTGTTTTCTTACATAGTATACTTATTTGATCGTCCTATGCATATAAAATAATTTTTAGGATTCTATGAGGATTAAGTTGACCATTTTGGACATTATTATCTTGGATATTTGGATAGTTTTTGTGTCATTGCATTATCTTTGCATTTGGGTATTTACATTTGGAGAGTTTATCTATATCAGTTTTATGTATAAATGAATCTTGGATGGTTTTTGTTACTTTTTATATTATTTCATAGTGTTTTTTGTCAATGATTTATCTTATCATCAGGTATTATATTATTCTAGAGTTAATTCCTCCCGTTGAAAGATATGTTTATTCCTTCAATTCTAACTACCATCATGGGTCCTATGGTAGGTAGTACATGGGAGTCACTATATTCCACCCCTCATTGCGGTATCTTTGAAGGTATGGGGTTTTGACACTTTATCCCATGTGTAGATTTCCTTGAGAACATTATAAAATGTTTACTCCATCATCATTGACATCGCGTAAGTGTAAAACTTCATGAGTCAAAAAATTAGAAAATTTCAATTATCAGATGAAATGAAAAATAAAAATAATTTCATAAAAACCGAACATCATATTGACATAATAAAATAACCTTTTATGTATGGAGAATTATTTTCCTTGAATATATATTCTTCGAGCCATGAACCAAACATCCCCAAGAATAGACTAACCCTAGGCAATGGTGGAACCACCACGTCATCAATGGTTTCTATTAAAGGAAAAATGACAATTAGAATAGAAGAAGAAATAAGATATGTGGAATATTAAAAATAAAAATGGATCTTTACCTAATATATAGACTTTAAATTCATATGGAAGGGGTATTGGAACATTCAATGATTAAGAAATAAGATCACATAGGATCTATCTAGAAGCGTCATCCAATAAGTTGATGAAAATGTGAATAAATGAGTATAAATATGAGCAAGTGAAAATGATATTTCTCAATTCAATTTTTTGGATTATCACAATGTTTTTTGGCACAATTTAATAAATATTGTGTCAACCATTCAACAACCACTAGAATTGAGTTACAAAAACCACACAGTTAGGCCATATTGTTACTCATAAATATGTGAAAATTATGTGGTGGATACTAGAATGATATTTCACTAATTTTAAGAATTGTTTTCATGGTTACTCAAAAAACTTTACTAACCATGTGATGACTACATAAATCTGATTTTTTTATATTATACGGGGTTGCACGGTTACAACTATTCATTATTTATCCATGAAACATAGAAAATCTGAAAATATTTAAATATCAAAATAAAAATCCATTAAAAATTAAAATTAATCCATATTTAATCAAAATTAATACAAAAATGTGACATTAGGTTTTCACATTAGAGGCTTGATTTTATGTGAATTCCACAACCTCAACCCATTATGACACATAATCAGCTGCCATAAGGCTATTATAATTCCCTTAAGAGGGATAGAGTGGTCCTATAACAGTTATGCTCCAAAAAAATATATTATCTTATAATGTCCCCTTTTGAGGAATCTCTTTCCTCTATTGTATGTTTCTTAACCATTGAAACCTACAAAGTCTAAAAATAGGGCTCCTAGGATCCTTAAACAGGGTTGGTAAATTGAATTTCGACTGAATTACATTTTGTGTCACCCTCTCTATCAAATGATTTCACCCATAAAAACATGAATGAAAACTCTAAATAACATCTATAATTTCTTATTCTAAAACACACATTGTCATAATGCCATCAATACACCTTTTAAATAGTTAAGGGACCGTTCAAAAGTTATGTTTTACCATCAAATAAAATATTATATTTTGGATTTTATTGGGGTCATACGGGATCTCACTAGTATCCAAATTACTCACAAAATCAGAAAACCAAGCGGATTATTTAGATGAGACAAAATGTAGTTTATTTTTCAGAAATGCAAAATTTATCTCTCTTAGATCACTATTTCCAATGTTGGGAAGCCTATACATTTGGTAGATAAAATAATTATCAACCCTTTATTATTCATTATTCCCATGTGTAAATAGTTAAGTAAGCATATATACCTTATAAACATTGTCTTTTCCTCTTTTAAGCCAAAATGTACTTCAAAGAAGTTCCGTAATGTAATACAATTAGGTACTATTTGAATTTTTTTTGTGAAAAATCACTTCCAAATATATTTTTCAGTTGTGGTGTAGCTTCTTTCAGCTATATTTAGCAACAACATACCCCAACACACCATAAATATGTTTCTCTCCTTTACCAATTCAATGATATCTCCAACCATATCTTCATGAGAATGACACAATAATTTTCATTGGAGGGACTAATAGGGGGTTGTTATAACTGCTGAAATGTTCAATTTCTAAAAAGAAATAATTAATGAATTAATTCATTGTTCATTAAAAACTAAGGGGACTTCTGTCACCAACAAAGAAGGAAAATATTTGGTGATTGTTGAGAAGTCATTTATGAACCACCTATAAAATATAGCATACCCAAGGAAACCCCTAATGGAATTGATTTAAAGACCATGAAATTCCATATAATTTTTTTAATTATATAGATTTATTTTCAGACTATGAAATTCGATGACATGTGATTTCAAGGCCCGGAGATCCCAGAATGGAATTTTTGAAATTTTTTACGGTACATTCTTTAAACGTGCAACCAAGATTTTATATATTATTAACCAGTGTTAAGATTAGTAATCTGAGGGAACCGTTTAATTCGAAGAACTGGGATTCTATTAGCTGAATAATAACATCAGTCAGAAAGGGTCGGATAGAAAACATAAATTTTGGACTTTTTGAAAAAATAATAATTAAATAACGAAATGAGTTATTTTATTCATTCTTCAACTACTGAGTGACATTTGGAAGAACCACAATTTAACAACAGCCATTAAATAAGAATCATTTAATGACCTGTTACTTTCATTGGGTAACCTCAATGTTGTTCTGATTAATGGATCTTTAAATATGGTTCATAAATAAACCACATTATTGATCAACATCAAATCCCTTTTTATATTTGTTTTAATCAATCTGTTGTAAAATAGATTAGAAATTGCAGGAAACTTCTAACAAAGTTACAACTAATTCACCCTCCAATGAGTACTAGAGAACAAATGATTAACGTTGGAGGAACCGATCGGTAGATCGATTAGTGGCGAAGAACATCAAATTAAAATGAACGCAAAATTATTTCCTTCGTCCATAGCGGATTCCACTTAAATTATTTCCTTTATCCACAGTGGATTTCCTTTGTGGGTGACTGTGAAACAAGGTAAAAATGTGATTCTATGGGATTTTTAGTGAAGTCAGTGACCCGAGAGGGCCATAGGAATAGATAATAAGTAAAATGGACCACCAAATCATCTCTAGTGTTCTGTGGAAGGAGACTATGATAGGGAAGCATTGGCATAGTGGTGCTAGTGACCGGTGGTGGTGGCGGACCCGTGTCAGACGCATGGAAAGGGTGACACATATAGGTGTCGTGATAGCAATGTGTTGTGGCTAGACGACCACGGTAGGTTATGGAACTGGTGTCTATATGCTAGGTGGTAGGGTAGAGGCCCACTCGTGACGCTCGTTTGGATGCACACAACAGTCAGCTCGTGCCACCCGTTTCGGGTGATGGGGTGGTGACCTGTTGGTGTTTACTATTCGGTGAAATAGAATCCAACTAGGTTACAAAGCGATGAAGCTAAAAGGTGATTCCATGGTCCTTTTAGTGAATGCGGCGACTCGAGAGGCTTGTAGACACAGAAGAGAAGGAAAATTGACCACTAGAGCATCTCTGGTGGCCTGTGGAAGGAGCCGCTGACATGGCACCACTGACACGGTAGTGCCGGGGTCATGCAGTGACAACTGACCTATGTCTGGCCCATGGGTAGGGATACACCAGTAGGTATTGAAACATCAATTTTCCATGGCCATAAGACTACAACAGGTGGAGGATGCGGCATCGACACACTGTGTGGTAGAGGAACAACCCACTCGGGCCGCTTGTTTGGACATGCACAATGGTCAGCTCGTGACGACCGTTTTAGAAGATAGAGCGATGAGCCATTGGCATTTCTAGTTGGGTGAAGAAAATTCCCCACATTCGGTCTATTTGGACTATCTCACACAGCTCTGTCCTGGTTCTCCAGGCATTCTGGACCTGCCAGATGGGCCAGACCCCTATAGGACCGGGACCCGACCATCCCCTTTTCACTAAAAGAGACAAAACTCACAAACCAGGAGTCCAATTGAAGTTTCATCTATGGTGTGAGGACCCTTGGAACAATTTGGTTCTTTTTGAGATAATTCACATATGTTTTGGAATAATTTGGAGTATTACTGGTTTTTATTGGACTCGAATCCAACCGGGCCCTTTTTACTATTTTTCCTATAACTAATAGAACATGCTTCCAATTGACAAGGCATCTGTCACATTGAAACACTAATGAATATTATGTCCTTTATGTTACTTATATATGGGACATTTTGGCGGTTTAGATATTACTAGAGGATTGAGGAAAGGATCCTCTAAAAAACAAGCATGCTAAGTGAGGAAATCAAGAGGCTTGTTGTGACACGATGAACGAATAATGATCATATATGGGTCAGAACAAATTAATCCTCTATGGGTCATAACTGAGTGATCGTCTATGGGCTAGCACATAGAAATCCCCTGTGGGTCATCACTTAGCGATCCCCCATGGGTCAGCATGTAGCGATCATCTGTGGGTTAACACCTAGTAATCCTCTACGGGTCATCACTTAGCGATCCTCTGTGGGTCTGTAGCAAGTGATCATTTGTGGTCCAACACCAAGTGAACAAGTGCAGTCCAGCAGAAAAATCATCCCATTTGAATAAGATGATCTAGCTTTACGAGAAATCATAATAGTTCTTTTTCATTAAATTGTGTACCTGGTGTAAGCCATCTTTTACATTGTGTCATGTGATTGAAATCTTGTTTTTGGTTTTTCATTGTGGAATTCTAAGAGTCCTTTAGAGTTCATAGGTTCCCTAATGAGTATTATTTTACTCACACCTGCATGGGCTTCACCCAAACATTGCTGTGTCTTTTGTAGATGATGAATAACATGACTGAGACTTCAGAGAGCCAATACATGATGTTACACGAAGGTTACCGATAAACGTGGTGAGCCACAATGATGAGTTGTACCTTCCCTTCTGGTAGGATCCCTGGAAGATTTATTTTGGAGGTTTTTTCCTTTTAGATTTACTACACTTTCAATTAGGCTTGTATACTATCCCCATTATATAAAATACTTAATTTTACTCAAATTGAAGGTGTTTAGTAGTGATTGTACTTATCTTTTTCCATTGTGTTTTTTCATGTGTATATTGTTCCCAATCAGTGAGTCTACAGGATTAAAGGCAATGCATTTCCTTTTTGGGTTTTGCCTTTTCGGTGCTAGTCTCCTGCTTCTGGGCTATAGAATGAGGGTTTGGGGTAGTCATGGAATGAGCCATAGGTGATAGGTCATGACAATGTTGTATAAAAGGGTCGTTAGTTCTACCAGAAGGACTAAGAGTTTGTGTTTTCAATGGAGAAATAGTGTTATGTGTCTTGAGATTAGATTATAGTCGAGGGAGTCCAGTATTGCGGCAGAGGCCGATATATCCATACACCAGGACCCTTAATTCTTTTTCTGACTTAGTACACAAAAACAATGGTTGCATGTGTTTTGAAAATGTTTTTCTTTGGATCTATTTTATGTCAGCTCACCACATATAACTTATTTATTGTGGAAAATATGTTTCATTGAAGGACGGTTCCATGTAGACAACCAACCAGGATTGTAGCGATAGATTCTGATTACATCCCACTGAGCGATGATGCATTAATTGAGGGACCTCATACACTGATAACAGCTTCAGGCGGTGTACCAGCAACACCACCATTCGTAGAGAAGCAGTTCCCCCCAGACCCACCAGTGGACAATGCACACCAACTGGGAAAATTTCATGAGTTTCAAATACAGTTGCCTCTATGGTTTCGAGGAGAGATAGATCCATAGATAGCTGAGAACCGGATGGAGGCTATTTCATAAGTTTTCTACCTGGATGAGACATGATCAGACATGATGGGGATCCTAGCTTCTAGTCTATTTGAAGGCACCACTTGGAGATGGTGGAGCCTGACGCTCTAAAAACACGAGGAGATGACTCTTTCCTTGTTGGAAATATATGGCCTCATCAGGTTATAGTTTGTACCTACAACACTACGCTCTATGCGTATTTAATAGCTACTAAACTTATAGTTGGGTGGCCTGATGGTGTCATAGTACTCGACAAGAATTACAGACCTACCCCGCTACCCCACTGACATGGTACACGACCCATTCATTAGGTAAGGGACCTTTGAGAAGGGAATCATCTAGGATATCATAGAAATAATGATATCTCTTAATATCTGGACACAAGATGGAGTGCTATAGCAAGAACTATTGGTGGGGAGATTCCTAGATGAGTATGCACTGAAGGTGAGAGCCACCACCATATGACTGGTTTCTGAGTAATCTTTAATAGGTGGTAGGCAGATGACAGAGAGGCCCAAGTGGACCATACTTTATAGAAGACAACCCCAGGATATAGGGTCAGAGGTGTCGATCTCACGAGGCAGAGGAGATCAGTAGAAGAGATGTTTATGCTACTCTTATGGCGGGTAGAGTCTCGTGGCTTAATATTTCCTAAACCATAATACTGATGATTAGAAAATAGTAAAGGGACCTTTGAGACTGTGATAATGGTTTGAGTGAGGCGGTCCATAGGGTGGTAGACATGGCAGAGGATCAAGTCATGTAGAAGATGGTGGATGACTGTTTGAGGTACAACTACAACCACCCCCAGGTGGTCCACCCCATCCTCAGGAAGCAGGTTGAAAGAGACGAGCTCAACTTCATTAAATAGTGGAATATAATCACGATGCTTTGCAGATGATTCAAGGTATGATATGGGTCAAATACACCATAGAATAAGTTCTTATAGACACATGTGTCAGTCACTCTTTCTTTGCCACAACTCTCGTTATGAGCTCGATGATTCTGGTAGAGTCGTCGAATCTATACCTACTACTAGAGACTCCTATAGGAGAGGATTCAATGATTATGCACTGCTGCAGGTAGTGTGAGTGTACTCTAGGAGGTGAGAGCTTTGGATGTTATCTCCTAGTAGTAGAATCGATTCCCTATGACATTATATTAGTTATAGTCTGGTTATCGATGGTCCATGCAAAGATCGACTGTTTCACATTCAATGCGTAGTGTGTTTGTGAGGATGGGACCAAGTTTTCCGTTACTGGTTAGAAGGAATCCTTTGTAGCAGAGGATCAAATTTCATGGAGGAAGGTGTAGCTGATCACTAATAGGTTAGCTAGACTCCCCCTCAGTGTAGTGGACCATTGGATTCCAAGATATCCTATTGTGGAGGACCATCATGCTGATGTATTTCCGAAGGATATTCGGAGACTACCTCATAGCAGAGAGGTGTAAATCTACATCAAACAGTACCCTAAGACGACAATGATATCTACAATATCATATTAGATGGCTCTTATGGAGCATCGTGAGTGGAGGGTATAGTTATAGGACTTTCTGAGGACGAGGTTCTTAAGTTCTACTGTCTCTCCATGGACAACCATGATTTTTTTCACCAAGAAAGCAGATGGGAGTATGAGGCATTGCATGAAATATAATCACATGAACCAGGTGACCATGAAAGAACAATTATCCTATGTTGAGGTTTCATGATCACTTTGATTAGATGAGGGGTGAATTATGGTTCTCTATGATACAACTCAGATCAGGCTGTCATTAGCTCAGGGTTCGAGATGAGGAAATACTTAAAACTACATTCTGATACTGGTATGGACACTATGAGTTCTTTGTGAGGCCTCTTCGCATGTATAACAATGCAATAGTGTTCATGGGACTCATGAACATGATTTCCCAGCCTTACCTTGATCACTTCAAGGTGGTCTTCATTGAAGAAATCATTGGGTACTCAGCATCGGAGGAGGATCATGCCACATATCTGTATATAATCATTGATACACTCTGAGAGAACCATCTTTATGGAATGCTCTCAATGCACCAATTTTGGATATAGAATGTCCACTTTCTAGGAAACCTTATCTCAGAGGCTGGATTTTTATTAGATCTAGAAATTATAATGTCATTTCTTCTTAGGGAGCAACCAAAGAGTGTGACCAAGGTGAAACATTTCCTTGGAATGGTTGGGTACTATCGGAGATTTTTAACCAAATTTTCTATATTAACAACACCCTTTTTTTAAAAAATAAGTGGAAACAATTTGTATGGATGGAGAGATTCTAGTAGAGTTTCCATGTGCTGAGGTACAGACTGATGAGTGCCCCCACCTTGAGGCTACTAGAAGAGGTCATTGTGTATGTAGTCTACTATGACACATCGAGGACCTAACTAGCATGTGTCCTGATACAGGAGTGAGAAATGATCACCTATAACTCATGACAGCTGGGACAACATAATCATAACTACACATTCCATGACATAGAGTTAGGTGCAGTGGTATTTCCATTGAGGATGTGGTGACAGTACATGACGGGTGAATAGTTTATTTTCTACATTGATTACAATAGTCTCAGGTATATCTTCTTACATAATGACGTGAACTCGATAAATCAATGATGGATGGAGTATCTCCAAGACTATGACTTTGGGATACTCTACATTCCTGGGAAGGAAAACATAGTAGCATATGCACTAAGAAAGAGGATTGGTCTACATGTATTATGTGAGGTGACAGAGTAGCTAGCTACATTTTAGGTATCATTTGAGGATAGTGAAGAATCATCATACCTCCAATATATGACTATCACCCCCAGTCCATCAGTGAGTTTGGAAGGCAAAAATTGGAGACATTGACTATAAGTCCTGATGTGCTTAGATATCCCCAGGACAGTTTCCTAAAATATTTTTGATAGGTGGGTAGCACATCATCCTTTTTAGAGGACAAACCATGGTAAAGTGACTTTACAAGAGGAGGTGTGGAAGGAGTTTCATACATCGCATTTTTGTTTCATCATATGGATTAAAAGACACCCCATGACCTTTAACGTCGGTATTGGTGTACAGGGATGGAGAAAGTAGTGGTTGAGATCTTTTCACGATTCCTCAAATGTAATCAAGTGGAGGCTGAGCATCATGTTCTAAGAGGCTTATCAAAACCACTAGAGGTACCATATTGGAAGTGGTATGGCATATCCATGGACTTCGTGACAACATTACCATCCACATCCAGGGGCCACAACTCTATCTAGGTGATCATTGACTAAATCATGATGTTGGCCCATTTTCTACCCATCTAATAGTAGGGACAAGATATAGTACATCTTCATGGGTTACCATCGATGATCGTTTCAGATCATGATGACCATTTTACATATCTATTGTAGAAGGGATTACAGGAGGTGTTCAGTACTCAGCTTCACTTGAGCACCTCCTTTCACCCTCGGCAGATGGTCAGACGGATCTGACCTTATAGACAATTGAAAACATGCCTTGTGATTGAGTTCTTTATTTTAGCTATAGTTGGGAGGACCTCCTACCACTGGTGGAGTTCGCATAAAACAACATCAATTACTTCACCATTGGAATGGCACCATTTGAGGCCTTATATAGGAGACTATTCAAATCACCTTTTTGTAAGACAACCCCAGGGGAGTATGCACTTATGGGTCTAATGTTGGGGTGATATTCCACTAAAAAGGTACATATCATCCAAGAGGGGATGAAGACAGCACAAAGCCAGCATATGTTTTATTCTGATAGGAGACAGATACACTTGGAGTTCATAGAGGGAGACCATGTATTCCTACAGGTCTCACCCTGAATTGGATTAAAGAGATTTTTTCCTGGGCAGAATACTATCTTTGAGGTTCATCAATACTTTGTAGATTTTCAGCAAAGTTGTGGAGGTGCCATACCACCTAGTTCTTCCCCCACAGATGCACCAGGTTCATAATGTTCCCCATGTGTCATTGTTGAGGAGATACATGAATTATCAATCACACGTCATCGACTGGAGAGAGATGGACATTGACAATGGAGAGTTATTTGCGGTGTTTATGGTGGGAATAAATGATCGACATGAGTAGGTATTATGGGGGATGAAAATTTCCCTATAGCACATTTGGTGGCAACATGAGAATCATTAGGAGATCACATTGGTGTGGGAGGCCTAGATTCGTGCTCAGTACACCCATTTGTTTTCTCTACACTTTCTGTGGATTTTAGGGACATAAATACCTAATTTGTTTTGTGGGTAAAGAACCATAGATTTCAAATAATTTTTTTAATTATATTTATTTATTTTGAGACTGCAAAATTTGACGTCACATGATTCTGAGGCCTAGAGACACCGAAATGATTTTTTTGAATTTTTTAATGTATGTTCAATGAATGTTATAGTGAGATTTTAAAACTTTTGAACCTGTGCTTAGAATGAAAATCTGGTGGCAATGGTGAATTCTCAATGCA
Organism: Viscum album; assembly: GCA_963277665.1. Taxonomy (NCBI): domain Eukaryota; kingdom Viridiplantae; phylum Streptophyta; class Magnoliopsida; order Santalales; family Viscaceae; genus Viscum; species Viscum album. The sequence goes on from OY728134.1 coordinate 333,698,544, forward strand.
TGGTTTTTCTTATTTAAAGATTAACTAAGTCCGGTAAGGGTAGACGGAAAAGATAAATTTTGTACATTTTGGAAAAAAATAATAAAATAACTAAATGGGTTATTTTATGCTTTCTTTAACTATTGAGAGATGATTGATAGAACCAGAATCTAATGGAAGTCATTAAAGGAGATTCATTTAATGTCATGTTCAATTTTGTATCCACAATGCTCATGTGCTTAATGGGTCATTAATTATGGTTCATAAATGAACCAAAATAATGATCTACAACAAAGACCATTTTTATTTGTTTAAATCATTCCATTAGAGAAAGGATTAAATATCATGGGAAAACTCTAAAGAAGTGCCATTGAAATCACCCTAAAATGAATAACGGAGAACGAATAACAACCATTGGAGGAACTGATCCAGAGATTGATGAGGGGCAACGAACATCAAACGACAAAAAACATGAAATTATATCCTTCATCCGTAGCCGATTCCACCCAATCAAGGAGGGTGAAATTAATTTATTTATAAATGTATAAAGTATCCTCCTTCTCATTCTTGAATAATATGAAGAACGCAGATCAACCGACAAACGGGTTGATCCACGATTTATTTTATACTGCTGGATATTGTTGCGAGATCTTATTTTGGGGTTTCACATAATGAATATGATGCTTGTTATCATCCTCCACCACTCCGAGATATTGTGTGTTTATCATTGGAGATTGAGAAAAGAGGTGGAAAGAGGATACCATTGGATTTTTAGTGAAGGAGGTAACCTGAGAGGCCCATTGGCACCGACTGGAAGGAAAATGGATCACTAGAGAATATTTGGTGGCCCACAGAAGGAGCCTTCAGCAAGGTGCCATCAACCTGAGATGGTGGTCAACCCATGCCGACCATGTGGATAGGGTGACATGTATAGGCTCTATGGTTAAAAGGGATTTGGCCAGAATGCCCTTATAGGGGGAGGACATAGCGCTGATGTGCCACGTGGAAGAGGGGCACCCCGCTCAAGGACGCTCAGCTGGATGCACACAATGACCAGCTCATTCCAGTCATTTCAAAAGATGGGATAGTGCCCCACTAGCACCACCAAATGGGTGAACCAGATTCCATGTGTCTAGTCTAGTGCAACCAGCCCACATTGTGTCGGTCAAGATCTCCAAGTGGGTCAGACATGCCATCTGGGCCATATGCCTATTGGACTGGGACTCGACTGTCCCTGTTTCACTAAAACTGACATAACTCGCAAATTAGAAATTTTATTGATGCATCATCTACAACATGAGGATCCATGAGTCAAGGTAGTCCTTTTGAGAAAATTCACTTCCATTATTTTTATGTTGATGTATAGTTGTGTGCGATAGGACTTGAATCGAACCTGTACCTTTTTACTATTGTGCCAATATCTTAGAGATTATTTTTCCAATTGATGCACTATCTATTGCTTTGGAACCCTTATGAAAATAATTTCCATTGGGTTACTTCTATGTAGAATTTATTGGTGTTTTTGATACAAACTATGGCTTTTGGAGAAGATAAACTGAAAAACAAGAATGCTAAGTGAGGGAATCCAGTGGCTGGTTGTGCAATGATGAAGGAATAGTTATTCCCTGTGGGTTTTCTCTTAGAGATCGTCTATGGAACAACACATAGTGATCCTCCATGGGTTAGCATGTTGCGATCCTATGTGGGTCAGCACTTAGAAATCCTCTATGGGTCAGCACGTTACCATCCTCCATGGATCAGCACCTAATGATTCTCTATGGGTCACCATATATCCATACTCTATGGTTAGCACCAAAAGATCCTCTATAGGTTAGAACCTACAAACCATGTGTGGTCCAGCAATAAAATACTCTTGAAAAAATAAGATGATCTAGATTTAGAAGTTGTCATCTTCATTCATGTTTTTTACGTTGTTTACCAGATGTGAGTTCTCTTCTACTTTGTGTCAGGTGATTGAGATAATGAGTTTTGGTTTTCCTTGTGGAATTTCAAGGGACCTTTGGTGATATCGGGTTCCCTACAACGTAAATTTATACGCACCACTGAATAGTCTTTTCCTGCATCTTGTTGTGTCTTGTGGAGATGACAGGCAGCTTAACCAAGACATTGTAGAGCCAGGGCTAGACAGTAGATGTAAGTGACCGATTAATGTCGTGAACCACAGTGACGAGCTATAATTACCATTCAAGTGGGATACTTAGTGGATGATCTCTCAATCTTGTTTTTATTTTTTGATATAATACATGTTCAGTTGGTCTTGAACTGTCCCCTTTACTTAATGTACTTACATATACTCTCGGTGGTAATTTTTAGTAGTGAATGTACCTCTCCTTTTCCATTGGATTTTTCTCGTGTGCATTGTGCCTTGTTAGTGTGTGTGAAATTATAAAGGTAACACCTTCCCTTTTCTTGTTTTCCCTTTCAGGTGTTGGTCACCATCCCCTGGCCTATGGATGGTGGGCTTCAGGTAGTCATAGTAGGGGCCCCGGGGTATGTGTCGTGACAATTGGTGGAAATTTATGGAGGTCATTTTTAAATCACCTTTTCCGTATCTTTGTCAAAACCTATTCTCATCCTTAAAACATAAATCACAAGCGTGACACCTTCAATGATAATAAATTGAAACATTTTCCAAATAGAAGCAGGGTTTATTTTGGAACATTTATAAAAAATTATTTTTGATCTAAAATAAATACAAAATGTCATCTACAATGGATAAATAATCCATAAAAACCTTGGTGATCATCTCAACCATATATAAGAAACATCAATCATGTGGATTTAAAAGGTAGCTAGAGATCTACAAAGTCGAATGGGATTCTCCTAATTGGTAAATATATCAAATGCGAATGTGTAAGTGGTTTTTTCTTGATCCTTAGGGGATATTTGGATTTCATTATATCCGAAATATCTTTCAAAGAATAAATAGAAATAATTTATATCCATCCACTCTAAAATATTGTCTAAAAAAGAATTAAAAAATAATATTTGCTTGAATATGAGTTCATCATCATATGTTTAATACATAACATCAATTTTAACACTTTATGAGAAGGATTAGCTCATTATTTTTATTTTAAACCACTACGAATCCTCCCCTATTGGGAATAATTCGAACCAAGGTCACTTATGGGTTATTAGATTTCTGATAAATAATTATCATATCCAAAAGTTTGATCACATCTTCAAAAACTACATATTTCATTAATGGTTTGACTCTCCTTCAACTCCAAAAATACATTTTCATATTAGTTTAATGGTAAATAAATGTATTAAAAAAGAGGCACTAATTCCCTTAATATTATTTATTCTATGTGATAGAATAATTACCTCAAGAATTCCCACCTCTTGAACTTATAAATTAGATATAATGATGCCTTAATGGGTGTCTCTATCACCCAAATAATTATTATTTCAAGTTATTTGGAATTATTTAAGCTTAAAACCTAATGGTTTATATGATGATGGAAGAATAACAAGATGAGGTAGAACATTTCCTTTGATGGGGGGGGGGGGCTTGTAGAAGAAATTAGATATTCAAAACAATGTATCCTCATTACTATCCACTAGAGAAATTTTTTTAATATCCTATTCCATATATATTTTAAGAATATATTTCCTTGTAAATTTCATTATAGTTTCAAAAAACTCACCCTTTATTTCCTCAAACTACTCGTCTCCTTGAAAAACCTCATTTTCAAGAAATCCTCATTATGTGCAGGTTCCTTAATAGATTTGGAAATATTGAACTCCTTAATTTCAGCACCAATATTAAATATGATATTTCCTATTTCATACTTGATAACATCTCCCCCAATGGAAATAAAATTTCTCCCTAAGATTATGGGATCCTATTTATCACTCTCAATTTTTGTTACTAGAAAATATGTGATCAAATTTTTTTTCCCAACTATAACCAATAAGTCATCAACAATCCCAAAGGGGTGAGTTACTGAAATATCAGCTTGTTGGAGTGCCACATTGGGGTTCATTAATTCTATAATTACCATCTTTTAAACCATGAGAAAAGAATGAGGATGACCCCCTAAGTCATAATGATAATTTTTTTTCTCATTTAACTTAATTTTAAAATAAATTAAAAAAGCTACTAGGTCACGATACTATAGAGGGATCTATTTTTACTAAAATGGAAGTACACTATTTGTTGAGAAAAATTGTAGAAAACATTTCAGTGAACTTTTTTTTATGATTATTCCATAACAAAAATTAAATAGGATAGTATTTGAACCAATTAATAAATGAATGAGATGTTCACTTCAATATTTTTAAACTTTTCAGTGTACATGAAAAAATTGGATACATTATTTTTTAGGGTTGAATATTTGAATGAAGAGATGGTTGGGAAAAAATCCATCAATTATTTGGAAATATTTTACATTCTTATATGGTTCACTACATCATTTCATGTTTCGCCTCGGGTGAAAATCCCCTCATCATTGATTTCAGTGACTTCTGGTATGATCCCCATAGTCACAGCTGCTACTAAGCTCCCAGTGTGCTGCCATTTATCTAATTGTGCTACCTCCAGGACATCCCTTCATCATCACAACATTGGATTAAGATAAATGGCCTATTTAATTCCTAGGAGGTGTACCACTCTTCCAATGGATAGGATAAAAACACAATAGTCATAAAATTGTAACTCAAGGGTTAATATAAAATGTAAATTAATGTATGAAATTATCATCATAAATTCAAAACATTGGATCAAAAATAAAAAAATAACATAAAATTTTGGAAACAATTTGACCTAAAACTATAAAAAAAATTAAACATGGAATCCGACTTCAAATTGGGATCATTCATTTGGGAAGAACATGTCTGCGTCATTTTCTGTTGATCTCTCATTGATTTCAACCATGTATCCAAACAGCCACAAAACTCCACTATATCCTTCCTCTTCCTCAAAAAAGGTATTATGATCAACCTAAATTATAGGTAATGAGGAAATTATTATTAAGGGAATATATCATGGTTTCTATTTGTTAATCAATATGATATTGTCATCAGTCATGGCAATTCACACCAAAGATCTCGAACTGAATGAAAATTATACCTGTCTGGGGTAGAACCCTCATTATGGGTATAAAAATGGTATCCAATTTCCCATCAGAGACACTTTTATTTAGGATTATCATTTTCTTAATAATAATCAAGCACTATATAAAAAAATTATTTTAAAACATTAAATATTTTTATCGAGACCCTACCGTAATTATACTTATGCATTGGCTAGGGCCATAGACCACATAATAAATAGTTAATTTTACAAGGTTTAATGATAGTGTAAATGGATCATTCCATTTAGATTTATATTAGTCAAGTACCACTTACCTCGAAACAATACACATCTGCTCATCAACAACATCAGACAAATCTGCCCTTATTGGTAAAATTCCAAATTTCTAGAAAAATCTATAAATTTAGTTATAAAAAATGAAGCATTCTATAAAATCAAATGAAACTATGAGATAATGGTAGTGGTGTCTCAACCATACCATAGGTGACCTCTTCCAATGAAAGACACTCAAACCTGATGATATATAGAGGATAACGTATTCTAGGAAGGGAAGATACCAAGGGGATATAAGAGATTCCCATGTGTATAGAAAACAAAATGAGAGGGGGGTCCCATTTATGTATTAAATTTTTTGTAAATTAATAATTTTAATTTATTATCTTAAAAAAAACAATCATCCATCGAGTACATAGACACCCATCATCTGGTACATATTAATTAACTAGGCAGTTGTTTTGGGGTCACAATGTGGCTGGTGTCCCACTAGGAGATGCAGGCTCCACTACCACACCCACCATGTATTTGGTACAAGTCTACTGGGTACCCAGTATATTCATTCAATGGAAAAATATCCTGAAACCCCTCCCATTTTTCTGAAAAGGACCATAAGCCATTGTATACTCCTTAAACACCAATAATAATATAAAAAATACTCCACATGAATGTTGGCTAATATATAGTATTAGAGGATTATCTTCCATTGATAATTTTGTTTAGAGGTATTTGGAGGTTTCATAAATGACCACATAGATGAGAAGTCTTTTATGATCTCAAGTTAGTAGTACTAGAATACCCATGTTTACAACATTGAATATAGACATCTGACAAACTCTTTTTAGAATAAATGGATTTATTATGAGGAGACAAACTTGAACCAACCCAACTTACCTATATGAGATTATATAGAGTCTGATTATCACAAAACAAGGTACCATTACTCATGTGAGGTAAATTTAAGATATCAACCACTATAAGATTCATCACCGTAGTTGAAACTATCAACTGGGACTTTTTGAGTACATCCACATAGAATTTTTTTCTGGACAGAAACATAGCTGATCTAAGATATAAGAACATACTACATTCTAAGAATTGATCTTTTATAGTGTCATTGAAGACCATCTCAGGAGACAAAAAATAGTACTTCATAAATAACCAATAAAACTGAAACCACCATATGATCATCATTGTGTGACCAAAGGTCACTTCAATATCCCAAAAACATCAATCAACTACATTAATAATACATATGATCCAATGTGAGATTATACCTTGAATAACTGGAAAATAATGAAAAACACAGTCACATCAGGTTATGCATATAGGGTGTTAGTTTTATAAAAGCAATAATTTTTCACCAAATGTTTTATGTATACATATCATGAATTATTGTATTAAATAAATTAAAAAGTAGTTTTAATCATTAATGGTTATCTAATGAATGAAAATAAAATCCTAATTCTCATTCAAAAAATGTACCACCGATCATTAATAAACTCAATGTGATATTCTTTATTAGAATGAAAAATTCAGAACCATAGTAAAACATTCACCCAAGTCTATGAAAATGAATATAATAACTATTTTATATCATTTAAAAATGTTATTTCAAAGGAATGTTTTTACATTTTAGAATAAAAATTCAAATATGAGTGGTAGGAATTGGAAATAGAAGATTGAAACAAAAATCTCATGTAAGTATGTTATTTGTGAAATAGTGCCATGTTAATGTAAAAAATGTAATTCAATGAAAACATGGTGAGATTGACAAGAATATAAAAATATATATTTTCCATAATTCATCAAAATGGAATAAAACATTAAAAAATAGTAATACTGGGAAACTCACTTAGTTCTAATTGAATGATCCTAAACATACTTGGGTAAAACCAACTACAGGTTTATGTTGTGTTACTTTGAAAAACTACACCTAAACTATTCTCAACATTATTCGTTAGGGGATATCCCCTAGATATAGAAAATTCTAACATGGAGACACTATCTAGTGCATAATATTAACTTTTCAAACATCAATCTCAATCCCTCACCCAATTACACACCGTTATCATGACAAAAAATAAATTCATTGGAGAAAAAATCAATTAATATGACGTCACATGAAAACAATATAAAAATTCCCATAATAATTTTTATATCCTCCAAACATCCTTAGAAGAAACATTCCATTTATAATTAACCCATATATAAATTATTATTTCCATACAAATCACAAAGAGTATAAGCTTGTATAAATCATAACACAAAGGGGTGCATAATCGATTTTATATAATAATTCTTAAATTATTTATAGTTTATCTAAATGTTCATTTTAAAAAACATTGAAATTCAGCTATAAAAAAATTATAGATCATTTGAACAAAAATCCATTCACTTGATATATCACATGTTTGATGTAATCAAACATCAACATGTAATTTTAATAAAAAAACAATTGATAATAAAGGAACCCAAAGAAAATTTAACAGGTGAAAAAAATATAGTGTTTAATAAATGATTTGTAAATATATGATCTAAGAAACAAAATAATTCCTCTTATTCTATGTGTATAAAACATTGATAATGTTGTAAAAAGTTTACAAAATCATTAATGATATATCAAAGAAGTAAAACATCCAGATTCATCAAATTTAGAAAATCTCAATTATCATATGAAAATCGAAATAAAGGAAATTTCATAAACCCACTTACCGAAAACTGATGCAATAAACTCACCTTAGATGTTTGTAAAAATATTATGGAATAACATAGCTTATAGAAGATCTAAAAAAATAAACCACAAGATTAGACCGACCCTGGTCAAGGATTCAACAACCATGTCATTCAAGGTTCATAGAAGAGGTAGAAAGAAATAAGAAATTGAACAAGAAGTAGAGAGGAATAGGAATAAAAATAAAAAGAGAGTTTTAAAAAAGATATACACTTAAGAATCATAAAGAAAGATCCTTGAAACTAATAATAAGGTAAAAATAATCTCTGCTTGGATATCTCTAGAACCATAATTTGTTAAGGAGATGAAAATGTAGCTAAATGGGTTTAAATCTATGTATGGGAGGAAAATGAATTTCACCATTAAAATTTTGGAAATCTCATAAGTTTTGTTTACATAGTTTCTTTAATGATGTTCTTGGTATTCGAAAAATAGGTGACTTGAGTTCCAAAAATCACATGTTTAGGTCACATGGTTTCTACTAAATATGTTCAAAATATGTGGTGGGTACTAATATGATATTTCACCATTTTGAAGATTAGTTTTTCTTGTTACTATTAACCATTTACTAACCACGAGAAAACAACCGAAATATGATTCACAATACATTAAATAAGGTTTCAATGTTACAACTAATCATGTGTTAACCAAGTGACCTATAAATATTCCATTATTAAAATTTGGAAATCCAAAACACCAGAAAATTCAAATTAACTCATATGTGAAAAAATAAATACACATAAGAGAAATTAGTGTTCCATATTGGAGTCTTGTTGTGGGAGAGCTCCACCACATCAACCAATATTGATACAAAATCAATATCTACAAAGATATAATCATTCAAATGATGGGGTTGTAATGGTCATATGAAATCTATGGCCCAAAAATCATATATATCAACCTCAATAAATACCTTTTGAGGCATCTATTTCCTCCCTTGAATGTTCCCAACCTTTTAAAGTTTCCAAATCTGAAAAAAAGATCCTAAAATCAATGAACAGGTTGGGACGATTGAAACTATATTGAAGAAATTTGTGTTTATCCATACCTTACACAATATTTCCTCCCTATAATGGGGTCTAAAAACTCTAAATAACATCTATTAGTTCATTATCTAAATCACACCATTCCACAATGTCATCACTGCACCTTTTAATAAGTAATAGGTCCCCCCAAATGTAATTTTTATCCATTGAAATAAATATCCTCTTTTGGTAAATATTAAGTTTCTAAGGGATCAATTGATTATCCAAATAATTCGCAAAATCATCAAACAAATAAGTGTTTTGGATGAGACTATAAGTAGTTTTGTTTCACAAAATGCATAATTTATATCTTGGGCCATTGTTTTTAATGTTTTCATGATGTGAAAAGTTGTTGATAGCCTAGTTTTCAATCATTACCATATAGATAAAATCCATGTAATGAAATTAATTTAGGAGAATTGATCTGATCATCCTTGGATTTGTCAATTTTTTTACAAAATTTACTTTAATGTATCTTGGTCAATAACCACAATGAGGTACTACATGGATTTTTAAGGGAAAATTCTCTACAAAATATTCTTTTTTTGTGGTGTCGTAATTTCTTTTATCCTCATGTAGAAACTAGATACCAAGGTACACCAAATGATGCTTCCTCTCCTTTATTTATCCTAATATTTCCCTAACCATAGCCTCTCTAGCACCACACATTAATTCAAAAGGTAGGGACCAGTCAAGGGTTGTTATAACTGGATAAGAGTTCAATTCATATATCAAAATATTGGGTTATTATATTCATATTTCATTATAAATAATGGGGTCATCCTACCACCAACAAGGAACAAAAAGGTTTTTTGATTTTTGAGAAGTCTTTAATAAACCACCTATAAAGTTTCTAGAATAATTAAAAATTGGTTTTCCCTTGTAGCTATGTTTATCAACCTGTGGTTAATAAAAAATCACCATTTTATTACTTCTCTAGTATGGATTATATCATTTTTTTCATTGGATACAATTGTGACCACTTCTTTCTTGGGAATTATTTGAACTAGGCTCACATGAGGGTTACCATAGATCTAAAATAAATTCTAGTATCTAAAATATTGATCACCTATTCCAAAACAACTTCTTGAATATTTGTTTTTAGTATACATTGACTATCTACATTAGGCATGTTTCCAAGTCCTATTGGAATTATATGCTTGAAATGAGGGAAACATTCCCTTGATATAACTTATTCAATGTTATCGAATCAAAACAACAAGAATCTTATTCTTTTTTAACTTCTATATTAGTTGAAATGATGTATTGAAGTTTGAATACCTCTCTTGGAAACATTTCTTCCAAGTGATTTTGAATGATTTTAAGATAACAAAGTAATTAATTTTATAAGAGTGGATGAATTATCAGTTGAGGTGGATCAATATCTTTGATGTTGGATTTAACTAAGTAATTGGATCATGAAAACAATGCTCCATCATTGATATACACTATGAAAAACCCTTTAATGTCCTCTTACAGATAATTTTTACCGATATTAATCACTGTAAATTCCTTATTGATTTTGATAAACTCACCCTTAATTTTATTCAAACACTCATCTCACTCTAAAACATCAATTTTCAAGCAATAATCATTATGTGTGGGATCTATTTGGAAAATATTGAATTCGATAATTTCATCCCAAATATTAAAGATAAAATTTCAATTAACTACATTGATAACATATCCTCCATTAGAATGAAAACATCTACCTATGAAAAATTGTTCCATAATAGTATTCCAACTCTAACAGAAAATTCATCATCCCTGCCAAAGGGGCATGTTATTAACCCATCTAGTCACTAGTGTTCCACATTGGAGTTCATGAATTCTGAAATTCCTAACTGTTGAAACTATGAGAAAGTAACAAGACTTACACTATCCCCCAAGTCATAAAGGATATTTTTTATCTTGGTCATCATAATTTGTAAATAAATTATAAAGATACCTCACCTTTCAATAATGTAGGGATCTATATTTTAAAAATGTCACTACACAATTTGATGAGACATACAGAGGAAAAAATTTCTAGGAAAATGTTAATTGAGATAATTGATTTAAAAAATAGTAAAGGATTTGAGCATAATCAAATACAAAAAAAATTTCCACTTAAATATTTATGAACATTTCAAGGAACATGGAAAAATTGGAAATAATATTTTTAGGTTTGACTATTTGTGAGAATTATTTCGATGGGAAAAAATTCATCAATTATTTGGAAATAATTTCCTAACTTCTACAGTTCACTTCTCCTATTCTATATTGTCTTTAGTTGGATATCCCCTAACCATCGACATTGGACACCGTTAGGCCGACCCCATCGACATGTCAACTACTGAGCTCCTTGTATTCTTACATAGATCTTTATATGCCACCTCCACTAACTCCCCTCATTATCACACCACAAGATGTGGTGTAACATTCTGAGTCGCACCAAGGATGTGCACTACTCATCCAAGTGAAGGGATAAACAAATTTTACAATCATAAAATTACATCTCTAAGGGAAATCATCAAAATAAATTAGGGTATAAAATAATCTTCATAAATTCATGGTATAGGATAAAAAATAAAAAGAAATACCATAAAAATTTTGAATCATTTTTACACAAAATTCGAGACATATTTATATATAGATTCATACATAAAATTAGGATCATTCATTGAGGAATAATGTGTCCATGTACGTTGTTGAAAATCCCACATTGATTTCACCTGCATCTCTAAAAACCCACCAAGATCACCACCTCCTCATTTCTCAAATTATGGTTTATATGAAACCTCAATTATAAGCCTTTTTTATTATTTTATTAGGGGAATGGATAAGGGTATCTATTAATTAATTAATATATTAATATTATATGTCCGTCGCCAGTAACGATGCACCATGAAGATCCCTTAGAGAATAATATTTATACATATCATAGTGTAAAACACATATTTTGGACATAAGAAAGGAATATAATTTCTGAACAATGACTTTATTGTGGGAAATAATTCATTAGATAATCCTCATGCATGATATAAAATAGTCAGTTTTATTGTGTCCTAGCCACAATAGCCCCTCAAAACTAGCTCAACCAATGGGAAACTAAAACATCTGATAGATTTTTTTAAATTTTCTTATTTGGATATATTTATCATTCTACCCTTAGAGATATAAATATTCACAATTCCTTGATATTATGAATTAAAAAAATATTAATCACATATTAATATATTTTTCTCAATATAACCTAAAACAGAAGATAATATTGATGTGCCCACAAGTGAGAATGATTAGTATTGAGAGATGGGTTGACTTTCCCTCATGAGGGACTTAGAGGAAACTCTTATATTGATGATTTATATATGATGTGATGATGAATTTTATTTCTTATTGTGATGTTGAAAATTTATTTCAGAACATAAGGTGAAATATAAATTATAATTATGTGAATGTTTATTATTAAATTAATATATATTTGAAATTATTTTTTAATAAAAAGAAAGAAAAGTTTATCTACCATGTCAAACAAATCATTAATACCAACTAATTCAAGATTATAGGTGATTAGTTGATAAATGTATAGAAGAAAATGAAACCTGAAAACATAAGGGTAACATTTTCTCAAATTTAATATAGATAAAAAAACTAGGGGGAAAACTCACACTTTTAATTGTTTATAATATGAATTGACATAGTTAAAATAATTAATTACAAAAACCACTAGTTAAAATTGAGTAACATTAATATTCTAAGACTCAAAAATTCCCACATTTGGGATGTGACATCTCGCAAATTGAATACTATAGATCATTATATGACTATACCTACTTTCAAATTTAAATTAATCCGTACCGAATCCCTCTACATCAAAATTATATCAACCCATTAAAATCTCATATAAATTGAAGAATAAGTGATGGAATTCCTAAAAAATCATCACAAGACCATTGATTTTCATTTAAAAAATAAAAACATAGTTAACATATATGATGATAGAAATTTAATATTTAAATCTAAATAGAAGTGAACAATATATGTTTTCATTAAAAAAAAATTATTTTATGTAAATAATACTGTTAATTTTTTTATAGTTGATTATTTTCATCCATTGCCTATATTTATATTATACAAAAATTTACTTTATTAGACATACCCAAATAAACTAGTACCTTCTTTTCTATTATGTCAATTTATTTACATTCAAATGTATCCAATCATGGTTGGATCATCTAGGGGAATGTGTTTTTATATTTTAAGAAAATAGCTCATTCACATGTCTATCATCTCATTAAAATCCAAAACGTTTTACTTTTCATTGGGAGAGATATACAAAAATAATAGTAACACTCCTTAATAACACTTTAGGCATACATGGGGACACATGGGTTCATTGGGTTCTAAACACTGTTGAATTATTTGGTGAATTTGGAATCACCAACAACTTAATATTCCCACAATAGAAAGTTTATATGGATTCCATACTTCATAAAGAATCTAATTTACTGATAATATATCATATTATAATAATTTACTAAAACTATAGTAGGTCCTGAAAAAATACCAGAAAAAACTAATAAAAGAAGAATGAATTACATTGGATTTCAATAATTTGATAAAAAATAAATTGAAATACCAGTGAAGGGACACCAGGCTACAATGAATCATATTAGAGGTATAGAGTCTTAGAAGTAGAATTATTTCTCACTTTATGTAAATTGTTAGTTCATAGGAAGACTAGTACACATTGTCCAAAAATGTATCACATAACAAATAAATCATTCATCTAAAAAAATATGTTGAACAACAATTTTAATCCCACTGTAATTAAGTTTTAATGAAAGGGAACTGTAAATAAAATAGAAATATATATTAATTTGAATCAAAAGTGTATAAATTTATTGTGACATGAAACACCACTAATATTTGGATACCTGAATTGAAGAATTATATTATCAGCTGCCATCTAGTATGGATGAAATTTATAGGATATTTATTATCATTCCATCAGTTCAATAATTGGAAAATGGAAGTTGAAGCCAAACCAAAAATCCCATAAATGAAACCTGGTAATAGGATATATACATATCCATAAAAATTATTATTACTATAATACACAAATTTGGGTTAAAATTTTCATTTCAAGGAAAAAAATAAAACCTAAAAATGGTACTATTACAGTAGATAGTCAGTGAATGCAATTTTCATTTATATAAAAAAAATGTATCCTAATCACTGTAATACTATAAATGTTATCCAATGAATGAAATTTTCATTCATTAACATAAAAATGATAATAAAATATAATTCATTCAGTTATATATAAATCAAAACAAATATGTCGATCATTGTATTATAAAAATACAATAATATTGACTCATTGAAAAATACCAAAATATACAAATACTATAAAATATAATTAATAAAAAATACATACAATTCTTCTTATATATACCTGAATACAACAATAGAACCATATTTTTGAGGTTTAAAATTCTTATTATAATACCTAAATTAATTCTCAACCAAAAACACATTTATTTTCACCACCCTATACACTAGAAACATGCATGTACTCTTTCAAATTACATTCATATTCTATGAAAAACTTCAATAATTTTTTTGTTGAACATATTAGTCTAAAAATATACTCTTTTTATGATTCTTACCTTTTAAAAACTATTTAATAAACCATAAATTTAATTTTCATCAATTTTTTTTCAAACAATCAATAATTGGAGGGAATAAGAGAACATTGAGATTGGGAGATTTTAGGATCCATTTATAAATCATAGGACTTTGACATTGATAATTAAATTATATGGTACTTTTCCAAGGATCCCAAAGATTCCATTTATATCCTTCAAGATTATATATATTTCCATGGGTTTTTTAATTATTTAATTACAAAATTTAATACATTTTGACCATGCCATTATATTGCTTTCACTATCCTATTTTAAACCCATCAGATAGCCCCACCAAAGTCATCAAATTTATTGGGAGCATGAAAATACCACTACAAGTTTGTAATGTCCCCTGGGTGACTGTTGAGAGTCCATCTTGTAGACGATTAAGGTATGCCGTTGACATCATGTAGATTTTCTAATATGTTCACAAGGAAATAGCTAGCAGTTATAGTTTACAAATCTCAAATGGATCACTTATCCATCTTTTCCTCAATTTAAATCATCTTTAGTCTTCAAACGTTGTATTATTTCATCAACTCATGATTTAAAACAGGTTCATTACTTCCAAAAGATTGATAAATAACTTTGAATATCATCTTTATGTTCAAAAAGTTCAAGGCATAAATCCCAATAAAGTGAACTAGAAAAATCATAAATGTAATCGCAGACAAAAAATTTAGTGTTTTTGAGGATTAAAACTATTGGAGAGAAGAAAAACAATCATTGGATTTTGGTGGATTTTACATTTAGATAATTTTTATTGTTTCCTCGATAAAACATTGACCTTTCCCCAAATATATGCCAGTATTAAAGCATGAAAAGCATTATTTATTCCATATATTTATACTATATTTATTCAATACTAGTTTTGTAACTACACCATTATTCATTCCCCTATATGCATACTCTTTACCTTTATTCAAAGTTATGAAATCCATAATAAATGTAACAACTGTATACTTCATTAATGATACAATATGAATATGATAAGTATAAAAATTATAAAATTATATTAACTTGTATTTTTTAATACAAATCTATAATTGAAAATTAAATAATCATTATGTATCCTGTTCAAGAGTGCGATTCATATTGTTACTCGTGTCCATACAGTTATTTTTATTTGATTAATTTTTAATTTTTCACATACAAATGGATGAGACTATAAGTAATTAAAAAAATGTAGTGGTTGGAATAAATTTAGTCACATTATAATGAACATAATAATATTATCACATGTTAATATTTAAAATATCTATTTAAGACCATTTATTCCACCAATTTATATAGAATTAGTCACTAAGAGTTGTAATATGTAACTTATTCTAAACTATATATTTAGATATCTAAAATCAATATTAATATTGTATATTTGATGTCTAAAGGTTAATTTCTCAATTGATTTCATATTTTTCCAAAAAATTTATCTTACTTCATAATTTTTATCTTTCATTTATTATATTTACATCATTCAATTATAATAGAAAATAATATTACCTATATTTGTATTTTATTTAAGAGTATTTACCGACACCTTCTACTAATTTAGGCTCATATGCTATTGTGGATTTTGATTCCCATAATGATTATGATGTTGGTGGTATGAGAAGAGGTGATAATTATGTTGGTGTTTCAATATGAGATGATGATTTTTGGGATGGTGGTGGTGATATTGATATTGAGGAAAATTTCATATCTAAATTTTATTCATGGTTATTAAATTCTATTATATCAGATAATTTTGTTTTAATCTAATGATATAGATATGGAAATTTTATATTATTTATCATGGATATCGTCTAAATTCTTGTGACATATTTCTTATTTTGTCTGATTTCACTTTATATTATATTATATTTTATTTAGTATGTTGTAAGCTACAATGTTTTTATTATATTTGACTTCTCCTAGCCGGGTTTGGATTTAAGGGTAGAATGTTTAATTATTCAGTGTATTATTAATACAGACTTAAGAGTTTGGATGATTGTGATATATATCTAATTACATTTTTTAATATTATATCTTTGTTGTTGTTTTTAGTCTGCAGTAAGCTATAGGGTTTGAGGGAATTCAATATGGTAGGGATTTGAGTGCTGCATGTTGGATTACATAGTGTATTCTTGGTTGTGATTTACGTGTAGTATGGTATAGAAAAAAATATCAACAGTCTATTTAGTAATCAAGGTAATCATTTCACAGATATTTCCAATTATGATTATTTTATATTTAATTGGTTTATAATGTTTTACAATATAATTTTGGATGGAATGTTATACTACAATTCAACTATTGAACCTTCCCTAAATCATCTCATCAAGGTTTTGCAACAAATTGTTACTATGATTCACTTATAATTGACTATTCATACCTTATTTTAGTAACTAACATAACCATATCAAATCTAAATAAGCATGAATAGATTCTTCCATCTCACAATAAAAAAACACACACACTTGAATTTCTTTATTATTATAGTGTTCTATATCATATTGATGAACAAATAAAAATATCTTTAGAAATTCAAATGCATAAAAATATATACAATTTTGTTGAGTGTGTAGGGTCACTTCATGGGTTGGATTTTAAGGAATAGTCCATATATGAGCTTCTAATGTTTAAAAATCAAAGTATCATTAGATAAGAACTTGATTGATTTTCCTAGTCATACTTATTCATGATAGTAATGGTTTATCATTTAAAAAATATAGAATTGGTAAGAAACAATTCTTAAAAATGACATGGGATAATAATTTATACACTCACAATCGGAAACTATTACTGAATGATAAAGTAAAAATTCATATACCAAATAAAAAAGTCCTCAAATATTCCCTTTAATTCATTTGTTTAATACTCTCTTATTATTAATTCCATGTTTTGATTTATTAAAACAATTTGATCAATTTCAAAAAAAATGTATTTAAATGAGTAGACATGCTCGCATATACACCTAAATTTTCATTACTGTGTTGGAGAACATTTTTTCTACCCCACAAAGTATGTTATTCTACTATATTCCATGGGCATTTAGCTGGAAATTCATATATATGAACATCATTTTAGGCATGATAGGTATACGATTAGTTGTGGGATGTTGTGTGGGTAAGATATGATTTTTTATGTGTTCAATTATTCAACCATCATTAGTTATTTCTGTTGTTGGTATGTTTTGTTTGAGGTCAACTCAACACATTCACTATTCTTTCATATTTCTTAGCTATTTTTTCTTTATTCACATTTTGACCTATAATTTATTTTTTGGGTTGTGGTTTATTTTATTCTGCACCTTTCATGATTTAGTTGCATTCATGTTGTTATATTATAGATGGTGTTTTGTTCCAACTATGGTGTACCTATTATTATTTACATTGGTAATGTAAAAATTATTCATGAGTCAAGTTTCTCTCTTAGGGAAAATCAGTCATCAATTATTTTGTTTATCCCTTGAGGATTGGGGAATGTACGATGGGTAGTAATGTATATGATCCAGCTGATAGAAATTTTACTTTTTTTACCATTATGAATGTAGTTGATACAATCATGGTGGCCAAAAGTGATGGTGGCCAAGGGAATCACCATTGAAAAGTTTCCTACAATCATTTGTGAGAGAACAATTAAAATATAAAATAAGTTTCTCCTTTTGAGTTTCATTTTTTAGTGAGAGCATCATCCAAAAAGTTTCCTTCCATCCGGTTAGAGGTGATCACCATTCCATGATCTATAGAAATCCTAAACTTCTTGATCAAATAAATTAGATCCCATATGGGGATAATCGTTTCTTGTAGAATATCCACCAATATATTTGATTCTATTTCAGCGTCAATTATCTTAAATTTTTAAAACTTGTAAAACATGCTCTCACTGATCAAGGCATGCACTGCAACTCGTAATGGGCCACTAGAACCAATAAAAGCACTGAATCCCATAAAAACCAATCCACTTCCATCATGAACCAGACCACTACCTCTTATTATTCCATTCAAACAGGTTCCATCAATGTTCTCCATTAAACCACCTGATGTGTAACACCCCAAACTTCCACGGTACATTTCCTTTTGAATAATGCAATAGCTTGCATTGAACGAAACATCAAGATTCAAACACACTGTGACCAATCAAACTAGAAATAATGAATAATAATACCCACATTTTGATATTTTATAAATTTTATCAATCAAAATGGACTTCATTTTTGGATTCAAAATATCAAAATTAGCTTAGGGTTAATTTTTCGTATTTTTCTGAATACATTTAATTTTTGACTAATAGTGGAAGAACACTACGTTATTGGTTAAAACAATATTTTTATTTAAATAATTTGTTATTTTATTTTAAATTTTATCTAGGTAAAAATAGAATCATAATACATATATATGTTCAATTTAATTCAGTGTAGTCATTGTACAATAAGATTAGATATATAAAATTTTATCGATCTATTTACCGTCTTTTACCCACCTCCTATGAGCATTTGGAAATTAGTATGAAACATAATTTTACCACTTCTGTGACTTTAATTTCACAAATATGAGCGAAATGGTTAACATATGTATGTAAAATGTGGTTCAATAAGATGAAAGTAATGTTTACTAAATAGTAACGTTTTACTTTAATTTACCACTGTTAAAAGTAAATAGGTTAATTAAGAGTAAAAATGTTTTTATAATTACCCCAAAACATGTCCTAATTCTATTTTATAATTTTAATTCGACCATAAACAAACTTAGGAATAAAATATGGTCCCCTTTTTTCCACTTGGATTAGATTAGGACATTTATTATTATTATATTTAAAGAAGAGTGAAAAGCGTTAAAATCAAAGTTTAATTACAAATCCATTTTTAATATGGGATAATAAATAAGATAAATTACACTATAAATATTCATTATAAATATAAATATATTTCCTACATAATTGTATTTTATTTATAATTCTTATACATTAAATAATTTTATTTATTTATCACACAATGATGACGCAATAATTACCTTATTAGTGAATGGTTAAAATAATTGATATTAGAAATATCCAAATAAATCTAATTTGAGACTTTTAATGAATTCCATTGATTTTATAGGATAATAAGTCATGTTAGGTTTGATTAAATGAATTTTTTTTCGAAGTAATAAAGTTTTTATGAATTTATCAAAAACAAAATACCAAATATTGTCAAAATTGACATAAAAGAGTTTTAAAAACAAATATTTTATTATTAATTGATATTATATTCATAAAATTATAAGGTTTAGCCAAAGGGATTATATAGTATTATATATGTCATCAATTAACCACTTTAGGTTCTCTTCGATGTTTATAGTATGTTAATTAACCATATCATATAAAAATACAAAGAGACATGGTAAATGTCAAACTATTTAACTAAGAGTTAAGTATAAAATATAAGGTTAATATGGTTACCTAAAACTGTCTAAAACCTATTGTTCGAGAATTTTTCAAGACATCCCCACTTTAGACATTAAAAAATTCATTTTGGAGACATTTTAAACCGAAAATTATTTTATTATAAAATTATATTTCAATATTTTTGTAATGTGACCCTCACCTCTCATATAAAAGGACACATCCCCTTATCTCAAATTCACACCATTAAAGCCATTTTTATTAGAAAAACCCTTCTCAAGTATCCTATAAACTACCCTCCCTTCATCCTAGAGGCCTTCCTTTAGTCATAAATCCAACCTATGGATCCCTTTTTATCTAAGCAAAAGGAAGAACTCGAAGAAGATGTAAATATTTCATCTCCTCTCTCAAGTTCTTTTCGTCTTTCACTTTCCCTTTCATTGTTTTTTCATTCTAAGATAATAACTCTGGTATCTTCTATATCCATTGAAGTTATTATAAAAATATTACAACAATATTCATTATTCTATCCATCCTATAAATGACAAAGTCACCATACGTGGATACGTATAGATTACCGTCTCCACATTATGGTGTAGTTTATTATTAAATCATATCATCATTTGTATGAGAATTATAATTAGTATAAATGATGTAAATAATAAATATAAAATGATAGTGATTCTTTATATATGATATACCATCCAATTATATATGAATTTAATATCAAATGAAAGAAACTGTCGCTCGTGCATACGTACTAATTACCGTCTCCACGGACGCGATGAGATTCATTCTCCATCATAGTCATTCATTAAAAATTTTAATTTTAAGATTAAAAATAATGTTTATGAACAAAATATAATTCTTTATATGAATAAAATACAAACTATCCATAACAAACTTGTCTTACGAAACAAAACATATAAAGAAAATGAATCAGTTAACACCCGAAATGATGATACTACTAAAATATCATTAACAAAGCAATATTTGAAGATCATATATGATGTAATATTAATGTATATGGTTCTTTTATAATTTACTAACAATAATTTCACCATTATACTAGAGTTTATCCTCCCCTTGACCAAGGAAAATTACATGGTAGGGGTTAATTTCACAATCTCTTTATTGTATGAGGTTATTTTTACGTAGGTAACTACTGGGACCTCTTTATCATCCACATAAATGTTTCTTAAAAATAAATTCCAATATTAATTCAAAATAGAATGAGATATTTCTATAAAAAAAGTTTTGATTTCATCTATGTCAACATCCTTTTATGGGTTTTACACTTATATGAAGTTGATTTATTATAATACAAAACTTCAATATTGTATTTATGTTTTTGTGATATGTTTGACTGTGGATGTGTTATTTTTACACCATTCATGGTTTATGGATAATGTATTGACATATAAAATTCTAGTTTTAATACGAATGTTTATGTTATGTTTAAAATTTTTCATATGAGGAATGCATTACACTTAGTAAGTGAAGGGTGGAGCCCGCTATAGATCCTTTATGCATTGGTAGGTCTCATTAGACAAACTAGTGTCTTGTCTCAAGTCCATGAAAAAATATTACTTGTATTCTTGTCAAAGGGACTTGATTATGTGGTTATGTAGTCTGGTATTATGCATTCCATAATTATGAACGCGGCTATTGATATTCAATGTGATTATTTGACTAGTAGAATATCCATGTGAATAAGTAAATGGAATTATTTGATTTCATCTTTGCCATATTATTCTGAAGTTAATGTGTAATAGGATTTTTTTAGTCTTAAGTTGCCTTAAATGTTTATGGTTATTTATAAAAGTTTCCTCTATATTATTATCATTACTGAGCATCTGATCTCACCCCTTTCTATGTTTTATTTTTCCCAGGATGCAAAGATGTATATTATGACTTACCTGAAGGGATAGTCTAAGGGATATGAGTGTGTACTATGGATACTATTATGGTGTAGTTTTTCATTTTATTATGTATTGTAAAACATAGGAATGAATCAAGAATTTCAAAGATACTAAACTGATCAGTCTTCGAAGATTTGATCCCTTATGATCATGCTAATGTTTTGTAACAATGCACCGACTCTGGGTAACTGGGGTAGGGGAATTACAGTGGGTATCAGAGGAAGTTTAGTACAAACATTTGAAACTATATTTTCAAAAAAACCAATTAGAGAACATTACCATAATATATACTATGGGGATTTGTATTGAAGAACATCCAATAATTTTTTTACTGTAGATATATTGTGAGTTTTCCATGAAATACATCCATGTCTAGAGACGAGATGGTAGATGTTGATCTGGCATAGATGTACCTAGGGGTAAAACCCAAAAAACAGAGCTTTTGGCTAGGCTCGAATGGGAACTAGTGCATGACAATGGGCCTTGATGCACTCTTGGAAATGACACTCCTAGGGGATATTATTAGATAATTGTCATTTTCATTACAAACCATTATGAAGGGTTTATGAGTATATACTTTCTCAAAGAATACATTTTCATGATTACAAATTATATCCATAAACGATTCAATTTATGATAAGTGATTTACATGTTTAGAATTATGTATTGTGATTCATAAACTAAACTAGTGTATGACATTGTTTAGAAATGCCTCTAATTTTATTGAATGGAAACCGTATCAATGCATGTAATCCATGTAGGGATTTCCCTCATACTCAAGATATATTTTGTAGAGCTGGTGGTGCAATTAGTTCTAACCATATTATCACCATAATAGGAAAACTGACTTAGGTTATGATTAAAAACCATAAACATATGGAGCACCATGGTCCACAACATGGAGGATCAATGTTAGAACACTTCATGAAAAAAAACCACAAACATTCAATGGGAGTACAAATCCATTAATATCTAAGTAATGGATAAATTCCAGAGAAAAAATATTTCACACTTTAGGGAGTAGTGAAAGGGAAAAATTTTTCATGGAAGTTTATCGCCTCATGGGAGATGCAGATCAATGTAGGTCATTGATTCAAAATACCAAATAATATGATGAAGTATCAAATATGTAATGGAGGGGGTTTAAAGATTGTTTTTTATAAAAATATTTTCTTCATGACCATTAAGAAGATATGGAAATTCAATTTTTGAGTCTTAAGCAAAAGGAGGATGAGAATGTCTCAAAATATGAGGCTCACTTTACAAGGTTTGTAAGGCATGCATTAGATTATATATATAACCAAATGAGCAAGATTGATTGATTCTTCGATGGTTTAAAAGCATTTATTCATCGAGAATTAGTCTCAAAATCCTTCTCATTACACGAAGATATTATCTCATGTGAAATCAAGATAGAAAAAGAATTCTATATGTCTTACGACTTTAAAGCAAAGAAGGATAAGAAGAGATCTGTTGAACACTCTGGAAATGGAAATAAGTGGAAGAAGGTAATAGATTAATATCAATCATGTGATAAATGTGGGATGAAACACCCTTGAACTTTTATGAAGGGAATGGGAGTCTATTACAAGTGTGGTGAAAAATGACACCATGCTCATGATTGCAAAGGATAGAAAGCGGCTGTTGAATTCTAAAACTGTAGAGAAAAGGGGAATTATAAAAATACATGTCCTAAGATCCAAGTGAACTTACCTCAGGAAAGACCAAGGGAGCAAGGCCAAGTTTTTATTATCTCTACTACTGAGGTTGATGCTCTGAAATTCATGGTGGAAAGTAATTTAATGGTTTCCACATGTTTAAAAAATGATTTATTTGATTCTGAATCATCGAATTGTTTCTTATATTCCTAGTTTGAAAAGAAAATTAGATATTTTTAATTTTACTTTACAGGGGAGTTTTCAGTCAAAACTCTTAAGGGAAGTAGCATCGCAACAATTTTTTATGAATCAGTTCCCATTAGAGAATATAAATGTTCTTTATCAGCTGATATAATTGTCATAACCATAATTGAATTTGATATAATCCTCAGAATGTATTGGATTTTAAGCCATGATTTGAAAATTTATTATAAGAAGGAGGAATTTATAATTTTTGATGATGATAAAGAGTACCTTATCTTTAGAGTTGAAACATCACCACCTGATTCTTATCTTGATTCTCCCCTAGTAGATATACTAAATTAAATTTGTGGGAAATAAGATAATAAAAAAACCATGGGTGAGTAAAATAATGTTCGAATAGAGGAAATAACTATTGTGAAATAATATTTAGACTTGTTTATAGAGAATTTACCTAGACATCCTCTAGAATGAGAAATTGAGTTTTCCATTGATTTAATTCTTGGTTAAAGGCCCATACCGAAGACCCCTTATATAATGGCCACTATGGAATTAGTGGAACACAATAAACAACTAGAGGAATCGAGAAATAATTCATTTATTTACCCTAGTGTTTCCCCATAGGGATCCCCTGTCCTTTTTGTTAGGAAGAAAGACAGATATATGTGGTTTTTCATTAACTACAGGGAGATCAATGCTATAACAATAAAGAACAAGTATCCCCTAACTCGCATTAATGATTTATTCGACCAACTTCATAGAGATAAATATTTTTCAAAGATTGACCTTTGATCTGGATATCATCAGTTGTGTGTAAAGAAGGAAGACATTCCGAAAACAGAATTTCAAACCAGGTATGGGCATTACTAGTTTACAGTAAAGCCTTTTGGATTGACTAATTCACCCTCTGTATTCATTGATCTATTGAACAGATCTTCAAGGAATATCTTGATGACTTTGTAGTGGTACTTATTTATGATATCTTGATATACACTAAAAGCTATGAAGATCATAAAAATCACTTGGGCAATATTGTAAAAACCCTCAGAAGAATTGAATTATAATGGAAGTTTAGAAATTGTGAATTTTGGCTTCAAGATATTTCTTTTAATGGTCATATTTACTCTATGGATGGAATATATGTTGATCCTTCAATGAACAAGGCAATCCAAGAATGGCCAGCATCGATGAGTATAACTCAGGTACACAATTTTATTGGTTTAGCATGTTATTATTGACATTTTGTCCAGAATTTTTCCTGATTGGGTAACCCATTAACCAGGCTCACACATAAAGTGTATTAATTTTTTTGGAAAAATTTGTGTGAAGAATTTTTTGAATATCTAAAGAGAATATTAGTCAATGCACCTATCTTGAATCTACCATTAGGTAACGATGGGTTTGTTATTTATAGAAAAGTTTCAAAGAAAGGACTAGGTTGTGTACTTATGTAGATTGATAGAATTATTACCTATGCATCACGATATGTAAAATATTCATGAGGAATACTATCCTACCCACTATCTTGAGTTAGAAACTATAATATTTGCTCTAAAAATATGGATACACTATCTCTATAGTGAAAATGTTAGATTTATACTGATCACAAGAGTTTGATGTAAATTTTCTAAAAAATATTAACTCAACCTGAGGAAAAGGTAATGGCTTAAACTATTCAAGGATTATTATTGAACAATACACTACCACTTGGGGAAGGAAAATATGTAGGTAGATTCTTTGAGCATAAAGGATCATGGATTTTTTTAACAAGGCGACAGTCTAAAGGGATCATATTTTCATTGATCTAGTGAAAATGAAAATGAGAATAATCATGGAAGGTGAAACATCAATACTTTTTCAAATGGTTGCCAAACCATCATTACTATAATGGATAAAAAGTTCTCAGGCCAATGATGAGGAGTTTCAAATGATGATTAAACCTATGAATAATGGGAGATTTAGTGACTTCATATATGAAGATGGGACTTTTAAATTTTGGAAGAGACTTTGTTTTCTTGATATATTGGATCTAAAAATGGGCATTTTTAGATGATTCTCAATGCTCCAATATATCAATACACCATGGTAGCACCAACATGTATAGTGATTTGAAGGATCATTTTTTGCGGGACAATATGAAGAGGGGGATTGCTGATTTCGTGTCAAGATGTATGGTTTGACATCATGTGAAAGCTGAATGAAACAACCTAGAGGAGTCATGTAACCTCTTCCCATACCTGAGTGGAAATGGGGTAATATTATGATGTACTTTGTCATTGGGATACCAAAGACTTCTAGAAGGAATGATCCAATATGGGCCATTGTTGATCATCTTACCATGTCAGCACATTTTTTTCTATAAGAGAATATTTACAACTTGAACGTATTTCAAGACTATATATTAATGAAGTTGTAATACATCATGGAGTACCCTTATTGATTTATTTTTATCATGATCCCCATATTACATCACGATTTTGGAAAAATCTTTTGAAATCCATGGATACTGAACTTAGTTTGATCATTTCCTACCCCACTCATACTGACGGATAATCAGAACGGACTACTCAATCCTTTGAAGACATGTTGAGATATTTCTCACTTGAATTTCAAGGTATTTGGGATCAATATTTACCTCGGGGAGAATTTTCCTATTACAATAACATCTATTCAAGTATTTAGATGGAACTATATGAAGCATTATATAGAAATAGGTGTCACACAACAACTTGTCGGGATGATGTTTGCGAATGAAAACTCATAGTCCCAGAACATATTGAAGAAACAATGGAAAAGGTGAATTTTATCCAAACCCACATCAAAGCTACCCAAAGTAGGCAAAATAACTATACTGATAACCAAAGGGCGAATTTGGAATTTCATGTAGGAGACCATGTTATCTTGAAGCAATCTCCAGGGAAGGGTGTTTTATGATTCAGTAAGAAGGGTAAATTGAGCCCCAGGTAGATTGGAACTTTCAAAATTCTAGAATGAATTGGAATTGTGTCTTATCATTTCGAAAGGCCTCCAAGTCTCTCCAAAGTTCATGATGCCTTCCACGTATCACTATTGAGAAAATACATGCCTGACCCAATGCATGTACTCACCTATGATGAAATTAAATTACAAATTTAACTATCTTATAGTGAAGAGCCTCTCAAAAATCATGATACAAGAGAACAAGTTCTATGAAACCAGATGAATCATCTAGTAAAAGTTCTAGAAAGATACCATAAGATGGAAGAGGCAACATGAGAACAATGAATTATCTTTCATTGTATGCTACTTCAAATCGTTTTGTGTGGTAGTATTATTGAAATTTCGAAGATGAAATTAATTGAATGAGGGATGAAGGTAACACTCCAAGATTACATGATACATTTCCATTGGAAAAATGTATTATCTTTCATTGTATGCTACTTCAAAATTCTAATACACCGCGACCAATCAAACTTACCGTTTTGAATAGTAAAACCCACATTATGAATTTTTTTAAATATTATCTTTCAAAATGGACATAATTTTTGGATTTCAAATATTGAAATTTTATTCGGTGATTTTTTTTATTTTTCTTAAAACATTCAATTTATTTTGAATAGTGAAAAAACTTTGTGTTATTGGTTAAAACCAACTTCTTATTTAAATAATTAGTAATATTATTTTAATTTATTTTAGGTCATAGTAAATTCATAAAACATATATATGTTCAATGTAATTAATTACAGTCATTTTATAATATGTTTACATATATAAAATTTTATCGAACTATTTACAGTCATTGTATAATTTGTTTTGTGAATACTAACTTTTTACTTTTATTTACCACGACTAAAATTAAATAGGGTAATTAAGGGTAAAAATGATATCAGAATTACCCTAGAACATGTCCTAATAATATTGGATAAGGGTAATTCAACAAAAAAACCTTATGAATAAAATACGATCCCCTTGGGACCACTTAGATTATATTAGGGCATTTATTATTAATTTATTTATAGAAGAGATAAAAAAGTTAAAATAAATTTTTAATAACTAAAACCTTTTTAGTATAGGGTTATAAATAAGATAAATTTAACTATAAATATTTATTAGAAATCAAAAAATATTTCCTACATAATGGTATTTTATTTATAATTTTTAGAAATTATATAATTAAATTTATTTTTGACACAATGATGATGCAATAATTTCCTTATTAATGAATGATAAAATTAATTGATATTATAAATTTCCAAATAAATATAATTTTATTCTTTTAATGAATGAAACTAATTTGACATGTTAATATGACATGTTAGGGTTGATTAATATAATTTTTTTTGCAGCAATAATGTTGTTATAAATTTAACGAAAACAAAATACCAAATAGTGTAAAACTTTCCATAAAAGAGTTTTTAAAACAAATATTATATTTTGAATTGATATTATATTCCTAAAAATCTATTGTTCAGTCAAAGGTATTAAATGATATTATATATTTCATTAATAAACCAGTTGATGTTCTCTTGGATGTTTATAGTATTTTTATTAACTATATCATATAAAAATATAAAGAGACATGGTAGATGTCAAACTATTTAACTAAGAGTTAAATCTAAAAGACAAGGTTAATATGATGACAAAACCTATCTAAAACCTATTGGTTGAAAGGTTTTAGACTCATACCTACCTTATCATTTTAATAATTCATGTTGGATCCATTATAAACTGAATATGAATTTATTATAAAATAATATTTCTAGCTTTTCCTAAAGTGACCATTACCTCTATTATAAAAGGGAACTTCCACTTCTCTCAAATTCACACCTTAAAATCCTTTTGGCTCATTCAAACCCTACAAAAATATCCTCTCAAATATCCTCACATCATCTTAGAGGCCTTCCTCTTTTCATAAAGCTATCCTAAGGAGCCCTTTTGATCAAATCAAAAGTAAGAACCCGAAGAAGAGGTAAATATTTCATCACCTATTCCATGTGCTATTCTTCTTACACTTCCTCTTTCTTTGTTGTTTCCATTATAAAATAATAACTCCAGTATCTTCTATATACTGTGATGTTATTATAAAAAGGGTACTACCATATTCATTATTCTATCCATCCTATAAAGGATAATGTCACCATTCGTGCATACGTATGGATTACCATCTCCACATCGTGGTGTAGTTTGTTATTCAAACACCTCATCATTTGGATGTGTATAATAATGAGTATAAATGATGTAAATAATAAATATAACATGATAATAATTCTGTATATATGATACACCATCAAATTATATATGATTTTAATATCAAATGATTGATATGTTCCATCATCCGTACGTAAGGATTACCGTCTCCACAAACGCGATGAGATTCATTCTTCTTTGTAATCATTCAAAAAATAATTTTCATTTTATGATTAAAAAAATATTTATGAATATAATATCATTCTATATATGAATAAAATACATCGTATACATAACAATATGGCTTACGTAACCAAACATATAACTGAAAATGAACTAAGAAATATTAAAAGATCATATATGACATTATATTAATGTATATGGTTGTTTTATAATTTAATAAAAATTATCTCCCCATTATACAAGAAGTTAACCTACCCTCGGCCAAGGAAATGTACAAGGTAAGGGTTAATTTAACAATCTGATTATTATCTGAGGTTTTTTTACGTATGTATATACTAGGACCCCTTTATCATCCATATCCATGTTTCATAAAAAGATATTCCAAATTATTTTTAATATTTAATAAAATATGGGTTAAAGACATTTATACCCTTGTATAAATTTTTATTAAATGGTTTTAAAGGAATCATTCCTTCGTTTTCCCAACCAGGCACCTTATGACCTATTCGAAAAAATTAATGTGAGAATGTTTTTATCTTATATGGAAGGTGTGGATATTTTCCATTGTAACATCTTCGAAGCTTCCATTACAAGATTATAAGAATATTTTAAAAATAAATGTTTTCTTTTATAATTATATGACTTTTAAATGATTTCAAAATAGAAAGATATATTTCTCTAAAAATGTTTTGATTTCATCAATGTCAACATTCATTGATGAATTATAAGATTATTTGAAGTTGATTTATTATGATACCAAACTTCTATATTGTATTGAAGGTTTTATTATATTTTTTTACTATTGATGTGTTATTTTTACACCATTCATGGTTTATAGATAATGTATTGACTTTTTGTATGCTAGTTTGAATATGAATGTTTGTGTTATGTTTAATATTTTTCATATGAAGAATGTATTCGACATAGTATGTGATGGGTGGAGGCCACTATAGCTCCTCGAAGCGTCGACAGGTCTCATGAGACAAAATAGTGTCTTAGAACAAGGCGTTGACAAAATATTATTTGTAGTCTTGGCACAAGGGCTTGACTATGTGGTAATGAAGTCTGGAATTATGAATTCAATCATTATGAAAGTGGATATTGATATAGCATTTGATTATTTGACTAGTTGAATATCGATGTGAATAAGAAAATGGAATTATTTTATTTTATCATTTCCATATTATGCTCATGTTCATGTTTAAAAGGACTTTGTTTTAGTCTAACATTTCCTTAAAGGCTAATGATTATTTAGTAAACTTTCCTCTATATTGTTATCCTTACTATGCATCTGAGCTCACACCTTTCTATGTTTTATTTTTCCTAGGATGCGAAGAAGTATATTATGATTGAATATGAAGGATAGTCTAAGGGATATGAGTGTGGCCTATGGAGAATATGTTATTGTGGTTTTCCATTTTATAATCTAATGTAAAACTTATTAATAAATCTAGTATTTCCAAGGATACTGAACTGATCTGTCTTTTGGGATTTGATCCTTTGTGATCATGCCAATGTTATGTAATATTGTACTAACACTAGGTAACTGGGGTCAGGGCATTATATGATGGAGGAGAATAGCACACCCATTCCCCCTCTGATATATTTATGCTACTCCCTCGACTAGGATCCACACAAGGAATCAACTTCTTCAGAGATGTAATATGGAATTTGGAGGTGTATAAAGCATTATGCTCGGACACCGAGGTCTTCACCTAAACCTGATTAAGAAGGTTATAATATCTTTTTTCGTCCCTTTCCTTGTTCCCGAATACCCATAAAAACCTAGTATGTAGTTTCAAGCACCACTGCTCTGGCATTGGTCTCCTCCTCATTGAGAGACACCTTGGAACCACACATCTAGAACGTAAGCTATATTATCCACACCCACTAAGAAACCCATGCCAGGACATTACATGCTCTAGATCCCCAACACCGACTCACTTAAAATAAAGAAATACCATGCAGATTCTATAATTTGAGAGTTTCAAAACCAATAGTGGGAGTACATTTAAATATCATTCATATGTACATTTTTATCAATCTGAAATTCCCTGTTTCATAATATCCAGATAAAAGAAGTCAACATCCCAAAAAAAATTATGCCAAATATTATTTTCCCATTTTTCATTCCCATTTGGAATATGGATTAGTGTGTGGAACATACTTCCATTGTAGTTGGGTGTACTGTAGTCTAGTGCAGTGGGGTGTAATGTAGTGCAATGGCATGTTGTATAGGGTTTCAAGTGCATTGAGTTTTTTTATTGAAACTATAGGTTGTATCCAAAATTTAAAACAAGGATGTATATATTATGATTTTTATAGAATCTAAAAGATGTATTCACGGTAGTAAACCATGGAAATAGACTTATTGACATGGGTCGAACTATGGCTATTGGAATAGTCCCAATTTTATAAAATGTGGTAATAATCATGCATGGATTAATCTAATGTCATGGTGTTTAACCATGGAAATAGCATAATTTTAATTTTTAAAATCCATGTCTATAGAATTTTTTCTATAACCACATGATTTTGAACCGTGACCCATGAAATCGTGGATATTACGTATAGCCACAATTTTGAGTACTATAACCTTGATTATAAATAATGGATATATACTAGTTTTATTGTATTATTTATTTACTAAACATATTTAATAGTTTTTAATCTAATAAATGATATAATATTATCCAACTAAATATAAATATAATATTCAACATTATATTAATATTATCTAAATTACGAGTCAATATAATGACTCTGGTTTATCACGTAAAATATATATTATATTATAAAAATGTGATAAAATATTAATAACATTAATGATGTAGTTAATTCACCATAAAATGTCATTTAATACTTATTTAGTTGGTGTATTATTTTCAGGATGGGGAACCCTGCTAGGTATTTTCAGTGTTCCTGTATATTTGATGGGGAAAGGCTCCTTCCATGCACTACTCATTATAATGGAATGAGAGAATCTCACTCTACTCAAGATTTTTAGAGAGATAATGTCTCTCTCAAGGAAACTAATCCAAAAATTCTTTTGATAGAATGAAGTAATGATATCAAGATGATATTTACGACCCTGAAGGATTTTCCAAATCTCTATGATAGAACAATGAATTTGATGAATAATGATCATGAAGATACACAATGTGGGTTTGTGTGGTATACAACGGTTTAGCTTCAGATTATTCAAGAAATGATCACTGAAGATTATATATAGATAAAAACTACAATAGGTTTAATTAGAAAATGATTTATTAATTTTTTATGTTTTGAATAATTCACATGAGATCATCGGTCCTCAATCGATGCTCAGATCACTAGAGATGACTTGTTTCATTTCATCGATGATGAATAATTTTAAATACATGAACCTAGTATATCTGTTTCATTATTTTTTACCATCAATTAATATAAGAGTGATATTGTGAATTTTTTGATTCAAGAAATTTTTAATTTACATAAAATTAATTAAAGGGAATTATTTTAGTTCTAATGGAACATACCACATATCAATCTTAATTCTAATGACCTAGTTAAAACCCTCAAAATTTTTAATACGAATCATTTGTGTTGTTTTTCCAGGAATTGAAATCTATTAAAATAACATGGTTTATGTATGATAATAATACCTTGACATGGTTCCAAAGGAGTATTTTAGGGATGATTCTGAATAACCCAAACTATTCTGGATGGACACCATAACTGAAATAGTTTTTTTAAGTAGTCTTTTTTAACAGATGTGTGGAAGATTATTATTATAATAATCACTGTTAAAATTTTAGAAAATGGTACGTTAAGAGCCTTGTAAAATCTTGTATGGAAAAATAAATATTCCATGTGGGGTTGTGTACTAGCATTTTTAAGCTAATGGACATGAAATATATTTAAAAATTAAAAATGAGTCAAATGTGTGTTTATAGTAATAATAATAATAATAATAATTTTTTATATTGATTCTCCTGGGAAAATAAAACACTCTTGACTCCACCATATCTATTAGCAACCCCTCCACCACAAGTCACCTCCTCTACCACCCCTCTTTCTGGTGACCATCAGTGAAATTTAGAGTGAACACCCTAGTTAAATCATGTCAGACCAAACCATCCTCTCATACTGGTGTGATCCACCGCCAGCTCCTTCAATGACTGACTGACACATCCACCGCCAACACCTATTCTGAGAGACACTGATTCCAATCACTGCAATCCTAATCCTTCAATTGTGTGAATTAACCTTCATTTTAGTATGTTTTTTGGCATACAACCCTTACTTCTTGGTCATATCTATCACTAGATATCACTGAGGATTCCAACCATTGTGGATCCAGTTATTGTCCTCCATATGATGCCTTCCCTCCATCCCACATATCTCCTCTAATTGTATCACATGAGTAGTCTCCCATCTATATAATTTTCAAACATGAATGGAAACATTTTTGAAAAACAAAGAATCCTATCATTGAATGTCATATAGGACATAACACCTATCGAGGTACTACTCACAGTTTGGTCAACTTGCACGTTTTCTGTGAGAACTTTTGGACATGATTCTCCCCAGAATGGTATTATAAATATCTTACTAACATCAAATGGGTATGTTAGGATCTTCGAAACCTAGAAAACCCTTTCACGGGGTCATCCTAGCCTAAAACATGCCTTCATGGTGTCCACATGACCCTCTTTAGTGCTATAGAGATTTTCAGGGCCCGTTTAATTATTAATATATTCAAAAAATAATTTAGATAAATTTTTGTTGAAAATTTAATAATAATTTTATTATTTAAAATATTATTAATTAAATTTTATATAATAATCAATAATTTTATAGTATGATTACTTTAATTTTAGTTTGGAAACATTAAATTAATTATCAAATTGATGAAAATTTAATTAGTTGATTTCAAATAATTAATTCAATATAATTAATTATCTCATTGTTAAATTTATTGCATCTAATTTAACCCACCCTTTATTTTACCCATTGAAAGATTGAGAACTTATCAACATGGGTATATCTAATTATTATTTTTAATCAATGATTACCTTCTTGTGATTTCTTTAAGATGTATTTAATTTTATGATTGTATGTGAATCATCTATTTCACTTAAAATATTATAAGGGCTTAAACATCCATCTATATTTATGTATGTAAATTTTTATTCCCCATACCCCATCTCCTGCATTTGGTTACATATGTATTAGGATAAATACCATTTAAAATGTGGACTATTCCAGGTCGAGCTGATATCCCAGACAAGATATGGACATATTAGACTAGGGACAAGCTGCATCATGAGTCTCAGTACAACTCAAGTATAATATACCTACATCATTGTTGATCCTTTTAGTTTAAATGGATCAACTAATATTAGATTATCAAGACCAATCAGGTAATTTATTTCCATTATGAATTTTTCTATTATTTTATTCTGTATCATGCTATTGATAAACACCTAAAAAAATAAACAGTATAATGTATAGTGAGACAATGGATGTTTTTATATTAATCTTCGGTTTTGAACGTGAAAACATAGAATGGACAAATTAATTGAAATGGATTACATTAATTGAAAGATATAAAAACACCTCATATAAATATTATGTTCCAAAATCCTTCCATCATTTGAATTTCGAAAAAACTGGATGTTTGTGCTGCTAGTGAACATAATTTTTGGGTTCCTCCTTCTACCAAAGAGTTCTTATTATAATGATACGTGTAATAAAATAATGTTGGTAGAAAAGAATTACCCCAATGTAGATTGTTTAAAATCTAGGAGAAAGTGTTTAGAAAAACATTATTATTGTTGAAGATACTAAGAATTTACTCAACGTATCATCGATGCAAGTGTTGATGTGGTTGGATAGTTTAGAAACTTCCTAGAAATGCCCAAACTAGTAGAATATCCTAATATTTTAGACTTTGAGGACAGTATTAAAGGTTACCTTCCACAAGAATACTAATATGACAGAGTTTTCCAGTTATAGTATACATGGTTTCTAGAGCTCGATAAAATAGAGGGAGACATCTAATGATTAAATTAATTAGTAATTTTTAATTGGTAATCAATATTAAACCATAATATTCTTGAATTTTTTTATTATAACATGGAATGTAATAACATAATTATACTATGATATCTACTCGACAATGAAAAATACAACTATATAATTCGTTTTCCAAAATTAATGAAGGCACTTGAATAAAGTGCTTCCACCTATGAAATTCAAGGGGCAGGTGTTCCAAATACCTGTTAAGCCTCCTAATGAGGAAGTGAAATACAAATTCTTAAAATAAACCTAGGTATTACTGATATAGTTGTTATGTTATAATGATATCATCGATTTCTGATGTGAGTTATGGATACTACCTCAGGACACAGTTGATATTACATTTAGTCTGATCATCGAGAATCTTATGAGGAAAATGGGAACTGCAGATAAAAATTCATGATGATTACACTAGATATGTTTGAATTGATAGATGTATCATGCTATTTAAATGGATCCCTTTCTCATATAATTATCACTCATATACTCTAGTTTCATTTAAGATTACAAAATTATAAATTCAGAGAATATGATTTGATACCTTTTTCATATTTTTTTCAAAGAAATTTGAATATTAATGAAATATATAAATTTAGTTCATATGGAAGTCAAGTTAAATGATAAGGTGAAATGGCCCAATGGAAAGTGTGAAAAAAGGAATATTTTTAGTATCATTCAAATATGTGGTTTTAAACATGGGGTTATATTCTTCACATATCATGTAACAACATCTATGGAAGTTTATATGGAATGAACTGAATTGATTAAGAAAGTAGTTCATTCTTCCTTAGATATATTAATTAATAAAAACAATGTGTCTGTAATAATAATTTGGTATTAAATACAACATTATTATAACATAAGTTTATTGAATATATAATCCATGTAAGAAAAGAAACATTTCAATAATTAAGGTTTACTTACCAAATAATTGAAAAATTGATGTTCATAAGTCAATAGTTAGAAGTACAAGACTTGTTATTTTGATGATTAATTATTCAAGTAGAAATGTTATTGATTATTACCAAAAAAAACTATCATTCCCTTTGGAAACAGGGATCCAATTTTTTCCAGTTTTGCGATGAATATTTTTCACGGGGTTTAATAATCGAACAATATATTAGTAATACTTGAATAAAATGTAATATAATATGAATATACAATGTAAGATGTTTGTACCATTTTGTCTAATGGAAATAAATTTTAATGAAAATCAAAATAATTAGAGAGTTGTGTAATTCCGAAACACACATTACCATATCAACATAAAATATCTGATGTGATTAAGGTGGATCAATGAAGATTCATACTAGTTTACATGGATGAAAATTTGTGGTGTTCTTGGGTAGACAATGGCCACTTAATTGAATATTAATGGGTTTTGGATCCATGCAGTTAGCAGTGTGAGGGGCATGTCCCTTGATAGTGGCCACCTCATGGGAGACCCAATGTTTCTCAAATCATGAGGATAATGTACAAGTGTCCTATCCTTTATATAATAGGTTCAAATGGTTGGTGCATGGTTCACCATACCATGTGGCCAAATTGTGCATCCTTTATGTGAGGGAGAATGAATATTTTTTCCTTCCTCCTTCAAAAATCCAATCTTCTTTTCCTCACCTCGCTCCCACACCCAAAATCCCCCTCATGGATCTCCCCATCTCATTTACATGGAATGGATCTATCTCCCTCATTCGTTGTTAGAATCACATGCAATCAGTCTGATTTGATGCATAATGGTAATCTCTTAATTATTCGTGCTCATCTATTCATTTGCCACTCCATCTTAAATTCTATCTTCATGGAAGATAACTCATCCAATTTTTAGGGTTTTGACTATTTCTGTGATTTATCTCGGACGAAAACACATCAATGATATATATTGGATGAGTGGTTAGTAAAAGTTACAAGGTATGTGGTCTATATATTTCCCATTAATGTCTATCTCATTTTTAAATTACAACATTATGTTGCTTGTCTGATTCTCCATTTGTTACCCCAAAATTGTGAAATTAAACATATATAGTTTAATGATTCAAATTTAATAACCATTATATATTAACTCTCATCATGAAATGATTTTTATATGATCTTGTTCACCCCTTTTAGTGTTCCACCCATTCCCGAAAACCTATTTATATTATTGTAAATTAAATAAGCCCTTTCTGTGATGGATGAAATGTTATTTTATAATACTCTTATAATGTTTAAGACACCATTGAAGGTGATTTTTTATTTCTAGTAAGAGATATGTTTAATGTGAATTAATGAAATTGGAATGAAAATCAAGCCCAATTCCTAGATAAAACCACCTATGAGGTTTGATGTATTCTTAAATTAAAATGGAAATTAAAATGAAAATTTTTGAATTGTTAAAGGAGCATGGACCTATTTAGGTATACATGACTTGTGGTGTAAAATGATTATGTTAATTGTCATCATTATTCTTTATAACTAGTTTATGTATAGAAATAAGGATTATAGACATTGAATCCATGGTAATTAAATTTAACGGATTAGTGGAATGGTGTAATTCCATGAGTGATACTAAGGTTTTTCTCTACAAAACCCTAGAGATGATCTCTTGGGATATTGAGATTATATTTACCAAGAGTGATACACATGTTTTATATGTACAATTCCTTAGATTGGCTTAGAGGCTACTCATATTACATTATGGATTGAGAAATACATAGTTTTCTATTTTATATAATTTCATGGAAGTGATCAAAGGCTAGAAGATATTCACACACTTTGAGTGATACTTGTGTCTCCCTTTGACAGAATTCCATGGATGGGATCATCAGGAAGTTATATGAGATGAGTGATGCCTTGGTTTCTACTTTATGGAAATACAATTTTGATCTCATTAGATAAATGGAATAATATTACTCCATTACAGTTACATTGTTTTCTCATTACATAACACCTTAGACGGACTCATAGGGTGAATGTTTTATATCTTGTTGGATTTTCATTATATAAGTCTTGAACTAGTTCCTTATTTTTTTGTCAGATATGACATATCTAATTTCTTTTAACAGATATTTAGGATTATGTATTTTATTTAGAATATGAACCTTTTTTACATAATTTTATACTAGGAATGGAGTCCCACAAATTATGATAGTTAGGAAAGAAATCCTTTAATAAGAACATGAAAGTCAATATTATTATTTTTAAGTTGGATGTCGTATCATTAAACCATGGATCCATGATGGTTCATGTATATCTATATAGTTTATTTTCTAATATGTTATTTTATATACATGATAGATGTTTTGAAGATAATTTCATCTTAGGACAAACATTATATGGTCGGTCAGCTGTCTGTCGAGGAACCTAGGCTCGACATGTTTGCTTTGATTTATGTATTTATTACATTATCTATTATACCTACACATTGTCTTATTTTATAAAAACAGATTGGATTACTATAGTCACTATTGGTGGTGGAATACCAAGTATATCTAACACTATGTTCAGGCCTCCATTAAACTAGGGTTCCCAAATATAACTCATTTTATAGGTTTAGTTGTATATATTATTAATGTGCTATTATTTTTTACACAGGGTTTTAGTAGCACAAGACAGATCCAGAGATCATGATACTCATAGATATATCCATAGATTCTTATTTTTCATTTATATATACTTTTATCTTTTTTGTATATCCATGTATATATTTACCAATTTAGATTATATACCCTCATATAAACATTCTGACATGATTTTATATTTGGTGTTGACCATCTTATCAGATTAAATTATATTTTACTGCTTTTCACTTATTTATACTGCTTATGGTATATATTTATTTACAGATGATATACCGTTATGCTTCTCTTATTATGAATGTATACATAATTAGACCATCACTACTAGTTGGTAGGTTGCCGTGTATGGGGAGGAACACTTGAGGCCCAGTGGAAATCCCACTCAAGGAACCAATCTAAGTGGATCCCAGCTCGAGATTCTACAGAAATCATTTCAGAATGATGCAGGATTTAGATTATCATTGCTAGAGGGTTCTTTGAGAGGATGGTTTCCATGATCCACGCAATGTAATGACTAATTTTTTTTACCCAACAATTTTTTTATGTATTCTGAATAATCCTGTTGAAATTGACCATAGAAATATAAATTAATTTTCGTATTTTTATTATCTATTATAAACGAGGACCCAAGATGTTATTTACATGTCATCCATGGACATTACAACGGAGATAAGTTGATTCCCTAAATTTATCTACTGATTCTAAGAAAATACATTTATTTGGTGATAGTATCAGTGTCTTGAGTAGGTAGTTTCCATAGAATTACATTATTGGTTAATTTCAGACATGTCATATGTGCTTGGTTGTTGTTTTGGTAGGCGAATGTCTCTATTGTGTTTTAATAAATTCAACCTATTTCAACTTTTTAATTAACTGATTATAATTTTTTATTTTTAATAATTTATTATGTCTTGACATGATATTGAACCTAAAATGGATGGATGGTGAATGGTTGATCCTAGATAAACACAGACACCCTCGACCAACAAGTTTCCATGATTTTATATAAAATATAATCACTCTCTTTGAGGTGGGTGGTCCCGAAGGTTTTACATATTGTTTTTGTAGTTAATTATACATTTGAAATAATATGTGATGTATATTCTCTCCATTTTGGTATATGGAATCAGAAATAAAATGATTATTTTATAAAAAATAAACTTTTTTTAGTTAAATAGAATGCCCATACATGGAATTCAAAATGATCCAGGGGCCACAGTGGACCCTTATGAACTTTATCGACATATAAGTAGTAGACGACCATAATTATAATGGTTACTATGTTCCTTGAGTTATGTGAAACTCATGAGATATTATAATTAAATAAATATGTGAATGTAGGGGACCTAATAGGTTCCTAAAAACCCTCTGAGTAAGGATGAGTTTTGAATTTCTAAAATTGGCCCTAATTGGTATTAGCTGATTATGAGCTTATTTAATGACTCGGTATAAATGAAACAAGATAGAAATGAATGGAAATATATGGCCTAAGTATGTTCCATAATATTATTATATCCCTTGGATTGGGAATCGTGACAGATTAGTTACGGGCATTGAAAAGTGCACTTTAGGCCAAAGATTGAACCATGTGATTTTGGGAGGCCAACCCAACCATATTATGTTTAGCTTGAGACCGAGGGATGTGTCACCCCTTAGTGATGGGTGTTCGTAGTGGATACATATTGGATAATTTTTAGTTGAAAAATATAATATTCTTATTATTTCACCTAAGATCCAAGAAATGAGTTAAATGATGAACACATAATTTATTAAATTGATTAAACATGGTGATTATTTTTTAAATGTTGGTGGAACATGATGTGACTCCATGGTGTCCTATGGCCATTATTATTATTACTGTTGGGGGGGCCTTGGTTTGATTCCATGGATTCAGTGTTCCTATCATTTTGTAATGTGGGGAGGCCATGGGGTGATTCAAAAGATCTGGTATAGCCATTATTATTAAACTGTCTGGGGACTATAGATTGTTTCATTGGATTTGGTATACAAATTATTATTATATAGATTGGGGACCATGAAATTAGTCCATGGATATAGTGTGTCCATATTTTTAAATACCTATTTATGTTACATTGGATAATTACATCAATTATTGTTCAAAGATGATATGGTCTATCATGGGTTTCAGGCTTGTCCTGAGGATTGTTGATGGTTTATTTATTTATTCTTTTCATCCATTAATATAGATTTATTTATTCCACTTAGAATGTCACATTAACATATCAGTAAATTTATTTCCTTTTATGAGACTAAATTAGTGGTTCCATACTATTTATATAATCACAACATGTTTTGGTGCTATTTTACTTGGTACACAAGAATACTTCACTATTTATAGTTTTAGGTAGACTGGAGGACTAGTGTAGCCTTACCAAGAAGGAAAGATCATATGGGACTAGAAATTGGAATGATGTTGGATGAATGGATGTCGTAGAGACTTAATTTATTTTTCATTATTTCTTAAATTTATTATTTTTAACTCGTCTGGTGGGTGATTGGGTTATTATTTGACTATATGTTGAAAATTTATTTTCATTATTAATGTATTTTGTTTATTTACTTATTCAATGTAAATGGATGTTTATTTAATATTTTGGATTATATTTGGTTATTTTTTCTATTACTACTACATTGATACAAAGTTATAATTTTCCAACATTAACATCTTGGACCCTCAGTGCTAGTCTCTAGCCTCTGGCATATGAATAGGTACCCAAGAGGTCATGTAACGACTCGATCTGACAATTATTTATAGTGAATTTTTGTGGGAACATTACCAAGTGGTATAAAAGGCATTTTTTATTATCTAAATAATTTTGGAGTTAGTAGACTGGTGATGTAGGAATGTGTTGTAGCTTGTGATGAATGTCAGACTATTTCATAATGAAAACCATCATTGGAAAGATGTATATGTTACCCTCAGATTGGGATTACTGTCTTTGATATTTAGTGTTATGGATTACTGTATTCCCCTCATGTTTAACACATGATGTTCAAATATATAATATATTATGAATTTTTAGATCCTTTACAGTTGGAAGTAGATAGAATATGAGATTTTTAATTGATTTCCATTATCAAGAGGCGTCTCTTACATCATATTTGACTCATGGAGCCCACATGAAATATGCTCTATTGTGGTTTTTATATCTAATATTTCTTCTGATGTTAGTTCAGGTGGATTTTATGGTGATATTCTTAGTGATGAAAATGAGAAAATCCATTCAGGTAAGGGATATATGAAGAGCCTAGTGAGTTAGCACATGTTTTTGAAGCCTGGTATGTAGTTAACACCATGTAGAATTTGAAAATTTGTTAACCTAATAACTATTATTT
Source organism: Viscum album (assembly GCA_963277665.1). NCBI lineage: Eukaryota > Viridiplantae > Streptophyta > Magnoliopsida > Santalales > Viscaceae > Viscum > Viscum album. The sequence goes on from OY728134.1 coordinate 333,740,760, forward strand.
ATGAGGTGAGTAGGATCAAACCATAGGTTGAATGTGTGTATACACTATGAATATACAACAGAAAGAATGATCAGGCATAAACATTTTTAATTCGATTAAAGACGGAAAATTATAACAACATTATATTTAATTAAAAATAATTAATGAAATTAACTAAAAAATCTTAGAAAATTAAATAAATCCATGGGGAAAATAGATATAGATTGAAGTGTTAGAATTGTGATGTTCGTACAGGTTTATGCAATTCCAAATATTTAATTTCCACATTTGAATATTATTATTATTTAATTATAACTAATTCTAAATTTAATAAAAATACAATCATGTATCATTTTCAAATTCTATATAGTAGTCTAATCCTCACAGGAATCATCCATCATTTCATTCATTGATTCGATGAACAATATGTGTGTCATTTCATAATCTAATCTATTAGTGAAATTTAATGACCCATTTTTAACAAAGTCAAAATTATTATTTATGTTGAGTTCACTCATATGAGATCACTTATTAGGTATCACAAATTAATGCTTGAATGGGAACTAAAAAATTTAAATTTTCAATTTAGATATTTATTTTTCGGAATTAACTCCTAGAAGATTTCTGATTTTCTTACATGCATGATCTAAATCTGGATAAATAATTTAATAATGTTCTACTACGGATGATCACTTATTAGTAAGCAAACAGATGAGCCACAAAACATATTAATAGTTTAAATATTAATATTAGGTGAGACAGAAATATATTATAATTAAAAAACCCAATGAAAAAAATTAATTCAAAATGTTATTAAACATGGAAACAAAATAAAGGCATGAAATTACCATCACATTTCGTGCAATTCCATCATTGAAAAATTATCCTTCCATGAAGACTACATGAAACATAAAATAATAACATTAGGATATCAATGTTTTAATTTTATAACAATTATCACCATAAGAAACCATTGACGAGCACACAATAATAAACACTTTCCGGCTAATCGCCAAAATATTGACCAGAGCCATCTTCTGACAGATTAACATCTGTGATCCAAATGTAAGGATCTAAAAGCTCATTATAGCTCTAAGAAGAGAAGAGGTTGAGGAGTAAATATCGTGAGGGGGTAGTTAAAGGAGGATAAGTGTCCATTTCCAGTTCGTTGTTGTTTCAGCATATAAGAGGCTGGATGTTCATGTTGGACTACTCTAGAGATGGTGGAGTCACTCATGGAGAGATTTAGTGGAGGATAAGGCATTAACCACTAGTGTGGGTGTTCCACATGGTACAATGCGGATGAATTAAATGGAACTATGAAAGATGTGTGTCAATAACAGGGGGATGAATCCTTGTGTGTGGAAAGGATGATGGTTAGTCAGTGTGCTAATGATTGTCGGTTGAGAGGAGGCCCAAAACGCGAGACAGGGGTAACCGCAGAGGATGTGGAAATAGCGTGGTGCTGTTCGGCTAGTGGACCATGTGAACATGATGAGGGTTGGTGGTGAATGTGGTTTGTGATCCATGAGGGGAGGTAGGTGTCATGGCCTACTTGTAAAGAAGGTTGCATCCATACAGGGGTAGTTGTAGTAACGGTAAAGGACCAAATGCCTAATTTTGTTTAAAAGGTGAGGATTCTATGATCAGAGGTTTGTATGGAGGAGCGCCTACAACCTAGTTAGTTATGGTTTTTTGCCTAATACCAAAGAAGAAGAACATCTGTGGATGATAAAAGCAGAAAAAGAAGATTCAAGATCAAATTTCAAGATTAAAAATATATATAATATTATCTAAATGTAAAATAATAATTGTAATAATAATTATAGAAATAATAATAATATGTAAGATAATAATAATACTAATTATAATTATTTGATTTTTGTATATATATATATATATTTAATTATAATTACAAATATAATACCAAAAATACAATAAGTAGTTATATAAAATTATACTATATCCAAAATATAATAATACTAAATTTAATTGTCAATGTTATTTAACAATAATAAATATTAATAATAAAATACTAATACTATTAATAGTACTAATATTAAAAAATATAAAAAAACAATATAATAATATAGTAAATTGATAAAAATACTAATAATAATGTAAATGTATTAAACAAATAAAATACAATTATTAATGAAATTACTCTTATTAGAAATATAGTGTTAAATAATACATTTCAATAATATATAAAATCTATATAAAATAAGGAAAATTTTAAATAACATTTAGTATTATATAAACTAACGAAATTTCTTAAAAAATAATTAAAAACTACAAAATAACCAAAATATAAAATAGTGGTTAGAATAATAATAAAAAATGGATTATAAAATCATAAAAAAATTGTCAAAATATATGAACATAAAATACATAGTCATAGAACCCTTGGGGTGATTACTAAATATGTTTAGTTATTAAAAGTGTCAATAATAACCAATAATGTTTTTTTCCATAATGCCTAAGGGAGATATTTTACCTAACCATACCATGTATTGTGGTCACCTAAAATAGATCATCTAGGATGGTTTCATTCAATACACAAACACAAACACAAATAGACACAAAGAAACAAACACACACACACACATAGTCACACAACATTGTGACTCTCAAGGGGGGCAGTCCAATATGTGGGTGCCAGATGAGAATCATAATCACGTGTAAGATGAGGATTTAGAATGTGATTTATAAAACATTTACGATATAAGATTCCCTATAACGTGTAGTTTTACCATGATTAATCAATTAATAATAAATATGGAAATAGAAGGTTGTTAACCATGATATGTGACCTATGTGAGATGTGACCAATGAGTTAGGTGAGAGTGTTTGGTGACTTGAGACTGTCATGGGAAAGTGTTATGACAGAGAAGTAGAAAAATACACCCTACAATTATTGATATGTGATATGAAAAGTTAAATAAGAGAGGGATAAGTTTAAAATGTGAGTTCCATAATGGAAAAAAGCATGAGTATGCACTCTCAGTTATTAGAATATTTCACATGGGTTTCCACCAATATAGGTATGCGATTCCTAGAAAATTTTTCAATGAAAATTTAATAATTTTCTATTGATTTACTATCCAAGTGGTGATTCAATGGAATCACTTGTAATATTTTATTCTCAATGGATTCATGAAGCACATGAAGAGAAAAATTAGAACATGATTATATGCACTGTGTGGGTAATTGAGCCACAACAACTCATATGATGGTTGATTTTGATGGTAAAGAATTAAATTACATATAATTTTAATTATGGGAAAAATCATATGGTGCGCGGAATCAATGTTCATGTTTTGATTTCTGGGAATGCATCATGGTGTATTTGAATTTTTGAGTGTATGAGAGTGTTTTATTGTTGTTTCAGTGATAGTAAAGTGTAGTGGTACATCTTTTGGTGATTGAATGCCTTAAATTTTAGTGTTAGTGAAATAGAATAATTTTTGGTTTATAGAGATGTAATATGACTAGTTTTAATTATATTAATGACTTTAATATGTTTTTAATTATGGATGATTACCTTAAGTGATTTCCTAGGGATGGAAAGTGTTTTCATGGGGAGATTATAACACCCAGTCTCCAAAAAGGTGAGACAATTCAGAAGAAATATTAATTATTGATTTAGTGGTTTTTCTATTTTGAGAACTGGAAAACATAACCTGATCCCAAGTGTTTTAATGGAAAAAGGATAGTTTTTATGAAGAAATAGGCTTGGATGACATCAAGGATTATCGAGAGAGTAATAGAGATTTTGGTAGGAATTGTTGGTCTATTAAAGAAACCACTGGCTAGCTGGTTTCCCCAAGAGGTTTATCAATGGCCTTGGAAATATCTTAGTATGTTTCATGGGATAACTGTCTTACTTAAGAGAAATAAATTGGCTAGAGTTCTTGAACTTACGTACTAATGGGTCTTCCTGTGGTTTTTTAAATGGGGGTCAATTTGACCATTTGGTGTAAGACCCTCATGAGATTTAGTAAGAAGGGGATACTTGTTGTAAAAGTGAGTTCTCTAGATCAAAATTGAAAAGTAATTTTGATTACCATATCATATATATAGTTATTTATGCATGATGTATACTGATTCATGCTTATGGTGAGGTGTGACAAAAACAGTTATATCCCCATGAGGGTGTAGTTGGAGTGGTACCCAAAATTCAACTCCAAATAATTGTGTTTTACTCTAGGTGTAACATATGCAGATAAGAATACAAATTTTCAAGGATTTAAGGAAAAGAGATTTTTAAAGTTTTGTGAAGTTCAAATGAGAGAGAATTGATTGGTTCTAGGTTATGTTTTCCCTTTCATTAATAATATCATAGTTTCTATAAAAAATGAATAATTTGGATTTAGGTCAAAATTATTAAATGAAATGAGTAATAATTGATTCATCAATATAACATTGATTTAATTATTAATCAAGGTATAAAAGTATCAATGGATAACTTTAATTACTCATGCACTACCAAATCTGGTCTTGAATTTCCCAAAATAATAATATTATTAAATATTAATTCATTAATGAGAATTAGTTTCTACTAAATCACTCCCTTACTTGGGTTTCTTTAAAAATAAACCAATTTGTGTATTAAATAAATGAACCAAGTAAGGGTACAATAATATTTTACTCAAAGAAAATTTAAAATTTAAGAATAAATTAAAATATAATGGTATTTAATTTAAATTTAAAAATAAATAAAACTGAAATTTATTAAATTAATAGAAAATAATTCATATTATTGAAAACATTAAAAACTAAAAACAACAAAAAATGGGACCCCCTTCCCTTCACCCAATAACTAATGATTATAACCCTCCATGCAATATGGGGTTATAGAATTATATGAATATAGATGCATAATGAACAAAAATATGGAAAATAAAGGGCGTGGTGTTGTGGCCCTCACATTGGGAAGTTATTCCTCTTTCTCTTAAGGATGTTTCATATTTTCTCTATAGTTCTTGGTAGTTTGTGTTATAGAAACTGGATTGAATGTGTTGTATTGGAATTATTTGGGAAGGATGATCTATCTTAATTTTATTTTTTATAATTTAACTTGAGTTTTTTCCCATGAAATCTCTATTGAATTTATGATTATATCATGGAATTTTTCATTAATGTTTTTCATAAATGTTTTTCATGCCACCCATTAAAATTTAATTTTTTATCCTTGTGTAGAATTTTTTATTTCTATTTTTTTTGAGAATTTATTCTACCCGGATAGATACACTATATTCCATATCTCCAGCTTCCCATGGATTAATAGCCATGAAAATGATATATTTACACATTTATTCCTTTGTTAACGTTATTCGTCAATTACCTACATGTATCCCTTACAATATTCAGTTTAGTTTCCTTATCCAATCTAGATATATGGCCTAAACATAAAAATATCCATATATGTGGACATTTTCCAGGGCCAAAATTGGGATCAATGTTTTGGATTTCAAATCTTTTAGATAAATTTGAGGCTATAAGGGAATGTTGTTTCTTAAAAATCATGGAATCTTACAAAAATATCATATCAAATAAATTAGATATAGTATATAAATTATATCATCAAAAAACCAAAGTGATTTAAATCTTTCAAAAATTCTAGACATAATAAATTTTCATAATTTAGCCAATTTTAATTCTATAAATAAAACTACCCATTATTTAAAAAAACATTTATATTAATGGGATTGATATTTTAAAATAAATAATAAGTCATAAGAACCTGGATAGGAAATTCCACTTAATTCTGGTCATTCAATCACCCAAACACTAACACTACACTTGTCCTAATGTAAGAACCCTGAACAAAGAGTTAAAGTTGGAATCAATATTAAGATATTTGAATTTCAATATAATCAAAAAATTATTAATTTCAATTAAAATTTTCACTATACATATAAAATATCAGTTAAATTTTATATTTTATAATTTAATAGCCATTCATTGTAATAAAATTTTCTCATTTCAAAATTAATGGAACTTCTTCCCTTACACATTCAAGTTCCTCAATTAATTATTATTAAACATTCCAAGTCATGATCTACCACACATTTGAATCTTTTCTCTAATCATTCATGATATAATTCAAGTAGAGTTGTTCTCATATTATTAGAACATTCTCTTTATCCATAGGCATGCAAAGGAACCTATTTATCAACATTTTAAAGACAAAAGGAGCATAAAATCAGGAGGAAATACACTAAATATTTAAATATATCAGACCCTTAAGGTTGGTATAACTTGATTCATTAAAAGTTAATGCTCTGGTAGAGGTTTATCTCTTAAGTACAATGCATGATATTCAAAGTAAATGTTTAATGACATTCTCCACATAAGTTTTTATAAACTCTCAAATTCCCCAAAAGTCCAATGTAATGATTATGATCTGTTTATGAAGAATGGATGATTTTTTCCCACTCACAAATATATATATTTATAATTATTTTATTTTCTGAATAATATAACAACTATTTTATTTTTAGATAGTTTTGATTAGAATAAACCTCATATCCACTACCTAACCATGTATGATAAAAATCACAGGACAAGTAATGGTTATTTTTTTAATGGTTGGGGTAAAAGACTTATTTAATTATTAAAGAAAATGCCTCTTTTTGTATGGGTTGAGAGACACCCATTACACAGCTTGAAAGCCCAAGGAAAAGTGGCCTGCATACAAGGCTTAAAAGCCCATTTTTTTTTGCCCAAAGTGCCCTTCTAGTAATGGTTATTTTTTGTTTTACCCAAATCAAAGCCCATTTTTCTCATTTTTTGGTCACTATTTCATTTTCAAATTTTTATTCAATAGGGGAAAACAATAGAGTACAAGGAATGATTCAACAACCCTTTATAGTTCCCACATTAAGAACCCCCCACATCTTCCTTAAAATGTAAATAATCCCATTTACCATGATTCCTTTCACCCATCTCACATATACATTAAAATGTCATAAAATTACTAAGAAAATGATACGAATGGATAATAATAGATTAAAACATGTCACAATCCTAACAAGTTCATTCATTCATTATTTGGGATAATTAATGATGATTATAAACTTATTATTTTAAGGATAAGTGTTTTACCAAAAGATATATCATTTAGTTTTAAATGTTTTATTGCATAATCATATTTTTGAAAAGATCAAATGCATGTTCTGGTCGGTGACATGTCAAAAGATAAGTCTTGAAATTTCATCTTGATAAAATTTGAATTACTTGATCTAGAAAATCTATCAGGAATAGAAATATGATTTGGGAAAATCATGCAAGGCGTATTTAACAATAAAAAAATCAATTCACATAAATTTTAAAAATTTCTTACATAAAAAATGGTTGAAAAGATTCATTTACATTAATGAATGAATTTTTTCAAATTATGAGTCCTTGATTTAATATCATTACATAACTATAATAAATAAATTATCCATTTTAATCCTTGAATTTCATTAACATTGAAATAAAAAACCTAGTATCGTGGGGTTCTAAATAGACTCATGTTTCTAAGATTAGTAATGTGAATTATAATTCATGTGTGGGAATTAAATGTCTCCATTAAAGATAAAAACATATTTTGGGCAAAAATGCTGATAGTTTTGAGGATAACCAATAAAAGTGAACACCCTTTTGAAATAAATCTAAGTCCTCTTCCCTCCACTTCTATGGGATTCCTAGTTTTTTCCTTCAATTGTGGCTCCTAAAAATAAAAACATTTTGTACCAGGGTAAAAACTATTATATTAAAGCTCATAGGGGCGATTTAATAGGTAACTCACTCTTAAATCCATTGAAAACAATAAAATTTGTGATACGTCCCAAATGTGAATTGGTTTATGGTTATTGGACTAATCTCACCTAGTGAGATGAAGTTGTTATTTGTGTTGGAGAAGATTGATCTCCCATATCGATTCATGAGTTATTCTTCCATGGAACATCTACAACAATTTCCATTTACATTGAATGGGTTTTCACCATCATCTTTCACCTCATGAATGCCACTAAAAGTATATACATTAGTAATAAGAAAAGTTCATTCCCACAAAGGAAAAAAGGTTACCTCACATTAACATTATTCTAGAATTGTATAAGAGAAAATGTAATTTGGGTGGAAAGGTAATTGGTTGAATAAATTTGTCATCTGAAAACCTCATTATTTCTCTGTAAATTATTGAATTTTTAAAATATTATCTTCTAAATTATTCCATCTCCTATAAATGAATTTTTTTATGTTCTATAAAACCCTCCAAATCCAATTACATCATTTTCACAACCCATTATATTATACCTATGATGGTATTCAAGACATTTTCTCTAACCATTTTAGTTTGTATTGGCTATTTTATCCAAAATTCATTTAATCTCCCAATTGGACACTTCAACTGGTCCATTTGTTTGGTGATAGTAAGGTGTAGATTTTTGGTGGTGCACCTCAAAATTATTATGCATATCCTCCACCCATCTATTGAAAAAATGTCTAATTTGGTTATTGATGTTTTCTATTGCAACTACAACCCTACCAAAATGTTCTTCTAAACAATATCACACACAACCGTGGCATTATCATTCATGGTGTGTTGGGCTTCCACCCATTTACAATTAAAATAAAAAAAGAAAAATATATAATTTCCTAAAATACATGGGATAGAGTCCCATAAAATCAATTCCCCAAACATCAAATATTTCACAAAAAAATGATGCTTATTGGGGAATCTTATATCTCTTGAAAATTCTTACACAAAATTGAAACTTTTCATATATTTTAAAAAACATTTGAGCATATTTAAACAAGGTAGGACAATATATACTAGATTTAAAAACATTAATAGTCATTAATAAAGGTCTCAATATCCTCCACAAGTAAGTGTATGATAAAATTGAAAAATAGAATTTATTTATCAAGCTAGAAAACATTTTCTTATCACTTGGTCAATGAAAAATTTCTAATGAAAGGTATCCTACTATTTATTAAAATCTTGATTCCTATTTGATTTTATGCATCTAATGATATTTAATGGAATAAGGTACCTAATATGTGGACAAATAATTTACTACATCTACATATCAGGGTACATCATCCTTTATGGGGTGGAGATATCCTCTGGGAATGTGGTCATTAAGTGTGATACACTATAGAATTATTGTTTCATCCATATTTGGAAGACAACTGAGGTAATCAGGAACTTGGTTTCCATCTCCATTTTTATATTTAATCACTATATTAAACTCATATAAAAGTAGTATCCATCTCTGTAGCCTTGTTTTGGCATCATCCATCTTTAACAGTTACCAAACTATTGCATGGTAATAAAATACCACTACTTTAGTTCTAAGTAAATATGAATTGACTTTATAAAATGAATTTATAACAAAAAGAAAAAACTTCTTAGTTTTTAGGTAATTTACATGAGTTACATATTAAATTATATAATGAATAGGTAGTGACATAGGTATTTCCTTCAATTAAATAGGCTAGAAATACTCAAACAGCTTGATTTGATGCCTCATAATGTGACTCAAATGGATATTCCCTATTTGGGGGCTCTATTATTGGTGGGGTAATTAAATTATTATTTAGTTCATAAAATGATTATTTGGAAATTTAACAAAATTCATAGTTCTCATATTTCAATAGAAATATTGAGATTGGAAGAGAATAATACTGAAATAATTGATGAATCATCTAAAAATTACCACAAGCCCAAAAAATGATATGATGTTTATGTAGAATGTGTGGTATGGAAAATAATTGATTTATTTATTTTTAGATTAATCCAACTCTATTCATTGTTCTTAACTAATATGCCCAAGCACTATTCCATTTTAGCCATTAACTGACAATTTTCACAGTTTAATACCAAAATTATCTCTATGCATATTTTGAAACATTCTCAATATTTCCCAGGAAATGATAAAATTAATTAACAAAAATTAGTAGATTAATTGATAATCAAATATAGGTATTCTTCTATGAGATCTTAGAAAATGGTTACAATAAATACCTAATATTAAACTGGGAAATTTAACAATAAAAAAATAATCTCTTAAGAAAAGGTCCCAAAAGGACTGGTGATGGCTGGTAACACATTGTCTTGTAGGGAAATAATGATCTGAAAATTACTAGAAAACCAATACAAAATTCAGTAATGTGTTCTACCTTCTAGCCTTTCTACCATTGAATTACTTAATGGGATTGGGAGATGGTCTTTTATGGTGACTTGGTTCATCCTTCCATAATCAATGTATACCCTCCAATTATTTCTAAATATGATGGATATTAATTTATTATTCTCATTTTCCATAAGGGTAAAATAAAATTCTTTGGAACCACATCAACGTGGTAGGCCCATTGAGAGATAAAAATTGGTTAAATTATGTCCTCTCCAAATAATTTTCCAACTTCTTTCATTATAAATTCTATGATGATGGTGTTTAGTCTCCACAAGGGATTCCTAATAGGCCACGAGTACTCTACTAAAATGATTCAATGTGATAAGAGATTGGGTTTGATATGGGTATATCTCCCAGACTCCATCATGTGGCTTGACCATTTCTTTTTATATGTTCAATAAGTGTTTTATTCTGGGTCCCAGATATATTATTAGTAAGGATCATTGGAAACATCTCTCCCTCTGATAGATAAATATATTTTATATCACTTATGATGGGTTTTACTTCAAGATTCGGGGGTTAATATATGGGTGATAATTAATTCACATTTCCAATATCATTGTCTTGATATCCCGTAAATTGGGAATCACATCAGTTTCTTCTAGGAAATTATCAATGAATTCAGAGGTGATTTCAGAATTTTCATTTTTTTTAGTACTCTCTCCATCCATGGTATGATAATCTAAAGTTAAGAATGATTGAATCAAACCTGAAAATAGTATGGGATCACTACCTTTTTGTTGGGAAATTGAAAATATATATTTTTTGTTTGATGGGTTTCTATTTTATTCAAGTACATTGATGTTCACATTGTTTTCTCCTTGTTCCATGGTCAGGGTTCCCTCATGCTAATCGATGATTGTTTTCTCTATTTTTTGAATGGTATTCCAAGAATTATGGTTTAATTTACCATTTAAATGTCTTCCTCCGTGGTAAGAATTTAAAAGTCTATTATGAAAATGAGTCATTCAACAGCTAATATCACATCATCCACTACTCCGGATGAAAAAATATTTGATCAGTTTTCTAGATAGACAACCTCTTTTGTGGGATTTAATTAAAAAAATTTAATGATGAAAACACAGAATTAGAAATTACATTATTTGAAGCACTGATATCACACAATTAATTATAAAAATTTAAATAACTCATTTTTTTGGGAATAAACAATGTCCAGGGATCAGGATTTTTTTGGTTATTGTTGGGTGATCAAGGTTGACACAATCTTTATGATGCTAAATATTTTTTCTCCATAATGCTTATTTCTAGAGAAACCTATAATAATTTGTGATTTTGAATATTTACAATATTAAGAGAATATTGATTTCAACATTCTATAAGGATTCAAAGATCTCTCATTGAATTTATTCTTCCTCAACCATAGATGATCATGTTAATGCCAAAGAGAATGGTAAATTGTTGTATCTTTTATCTCTTTATTCCATTTTCACTTGGGTTTTTGTCTTCTTCTTGATGTGGATGAGTTTTTCATTAGTTTATTTGCTTCAAAATTATCCAACATAATTGGATCAGGTGGTGGAATCTTCTTCCCTCTTCGAGTCAGGATTAAAATCACATTCTCCATGGGATTAGGAACCATATGTGATGGACGTCATTCTTGATTTTTGGTCAGAAGGTTGACAAGGATATCAAATTTATTGTCCATAATTTTCACTATAATGTTTTCTCATCAATAGAAATTTCGTAGTGGTTTTTCTGAAAAAATGTTGAGTTTTTTCATAATTACTTCTCTTGAAAAGTGCAAGTTAATAAGTTTGTAATTGCAAGAATGGATTCTTGTAATATTGATAGAATAGTGTTAGGTACTTATATTTCTACTAAAATAGTGGACTATCTTGATTTGGTTAACCTATTAATCGTTATAGGGCTTTCCCTTCTCTCTGTTGTTGATTCTATAGAAAATATGTTTTCTGAAATGTAGTTGCACAACTTTTTGGGCACTGTATCTCACCAAAGTGATCAATGTAATTGTTGGGTGATAAAAATAATCCAAACACTTAAGTGAACATGGATAATCACTAACTTTATTTAGAGAATTTTTTCTTAACGATATCGTCAATTATTCAATTTTATTTTCAATTTGAGATAATGATTCATAAGTCCATACCTCATGTATACCTCTTATGCCAAAGAATCTAGTTCTGAATTATTGGGAGTTTTATCTATTTTCCCAATGAGACGTTAGGCTTATATAGAAAATTTTTCAATAAAATAAATCCTTGAAAATTTATTTAAAATATTCCAACCAATATCTAGTAATCCTTATTATAAAGAGTTGATAAATTGGTGATCCTCCACTATTTGATGTGGGACGATTTCAGAATTCTTATTGAATCATTCCCAGTACTGATAAAGAGTCGGAACCGTAGCCTGTTGAATAGAATCCATCTCCATTCTAATTTTTGTGAGCCTAGAGGTTCGGAAGAAACACTACATGAATCTTTGTTGAAAGTCATACCATTATTGGATCTCTCATAGTCATATAGTATACAATATCCTTAACATCTCCCTCAAGTGAAAAATGGAATTCCTTCCACTTGACATGTTCTTATTCTACTTCACTCAGTTTGAAACTTGAAGAAACATAACTGAATTATTCAATATGTCGATTGGGACCCTCACATGAACAACCATGAAATTTAGGTATAATAGTAATTATGATAACTCATAACTCATGTCCATTTTTTTGTGCAGGAATGGTTACCTTATTTTGCTGGATAGTAAATTGTGGGGCACATTGGTCCCTCTGGGGTTGTCATGGGTTTAGGGAAATTATTGGTTATTCTGATTGGAAACATTACTCTTCTAAATTAACTTCTTCAAATATGTGTTTTGAATTAAAATTCCATATACATTCTAACAATGTACCTTTTATTTTAGGGTTGAAATTGGAATGTTCCTCATTAGAGGACCCTGTCATGTATATTTTGATTTATAATTTTCCCCAACAGTAGCACCAATTTGGACAAAAACTTGTTGTGAGGTGTGTAAAAACAATTATTCTTCTAATAAGGGTATATTGTGGTTGGTAAAAATATAATTTCAAAAAAACAATTGTTTAATTATAGGTGTCACTTATGAAGATAAAAGTTACAATATTTGAGGATTTATACAAATACGATATTTTTTATATAGGGTGAATTTCAATTAGGAGAAGTGATTGTATTTATGTTAGGTTTTCCATTTTAGTCATATTAAAAAAAAATTATGATGAAAAATTAATCTTTTGAATTTTAGTTAAAATAATTGAATGAATTGATTAACAATCGTGCCTTCGATTCGTCATTGAATTAATTATTAATCAATGTGTAGAACTATCAATGGACTAACTTGAATTACTAAGCTATTACCAAATATTGTATTGATTTTATCTATATAATTAAATTAGTCTATATAAATTACTTCATGTGTTTTTTTAATCACTAAACTAATGCCTTACTTGGTTTCCATTAAAAATAAACCAATTGGTGTAATAAACAAATATATCAAGTAAGGTTAGAATAATATTTCAATTAATGAAACTTATTATTTAAGAATGAATTAAAAATAAATCATATTTTATTTTAATACAAAAATATATTAAAAAAATTATTTATTAAAAAGAATATAATTATTTTTATTTAAAACATTCAAAATTATGAATATCACAAAATTGTCCCCCCTTCAATTAACTAAATAACTATGTATTCTACCCCTCCATGAAATAAGGGGTCACAATATTATAGGAATATTTATGCATGGGAAAAAATATGGATGAGATATAGGGAGGGTTGTGTCCCCCTCCTTATCAAGTGATAATTCTTTCTCATTTGGTAGTGTCCTATTTCCTCCTTCATTCTGGATGGTGTGATTTCTTGGCACTGGACGTAATGGGATATATTGGGATAAATTGGGAAGTACTATCTCTCCTCCTTTTATTTTCTAGAATTTCCAATAGAAATTCACTAAATTTTAGCCCCAATAAACGGATTAATCACTAGTGGAATCCTTTAAGAAATTTTTTCAGGAATTACTGTATTTCATGCCCTCAAAATTTTAACTTATTTTTACATGTGTAGAGAGTGGTAAGTCCATTTCAAGCGTATAATTTTTTCTTTCCATGAATACACTTGAAATTCCATATCTCTTATTTTACATGAATTATTTGTCTCGATAATTGTCAATTCACAGATGAACTCCTGTATGAAGTTATAAATTAGTATCTTTCATGTCTGCCATCCAAATTTCAGCATATTTGGTATATCAAATCAGGATATATGGTTCTAATTTAGATAATATTCCGATCTATATAAATATTTCAATGCCCAAATTGTGAGCTAGTTTCTGGCTTCCAATTTTTTACTTAGATTTGGTTCCAAAATAGAATGTTGTTTCCTGAAAATAATGAATTCTACAAAAAATGAATAAAATAAAATGGATCAATACCTTAAATGTTATGAGCGAAATAAAAAAGTTGTTAAAAACTATAAAAATTACCAACTTAATTAATTATCTTATTTTAATCCATTTTCAATAAATATTTCAAATTACATATTATTTAAACAAAACATTGAAATTAAAGGTTTTTCACATATAAACTCATGAATAAATCATCATAATTTGAATAAAATATTGCACTAAATTTTGGTATGTCATATACATACCATAATAGTGTTGATATCTCTTTTTCCACTATTAGTATGATAATGTCCTAATATTACATATAATATCAAAAGATTATAGAAATTACTAAGCTATAATGAGAATATACAGATACCATAGTGGTGATGTTAATGTAATGAACTATAGTCTATAGTCATTACACTAACATGACATAGATGATATATTACCATCATGTGTTGGGGGATCATAATCATTGATACATCTTCTCATGAAGTTCACTAGGATATTCAAGTGTATAGGTATTTCTCTATCTAGTAGTGAGAGCTAATACAATTTTAATAAATAGTAGGAAACAATAAATGAGATAATCAGAAATATATAATTGGTAATAATGAAAGACATAATAATATATGAGGGCTTATATTTATAGAAAATGTTATCTAATAACATAAATACAGTACAATTACCATTATAAAATGAAAATTCCCCCTCCATCAGAAATTTATATGAGTTTTATAGGTTCTTTTAAAAGATAATTGGATATAAGAAATTTATTTTTCTAGAGTCCCCAATACCTATTAAAGCTCCTAAAGTTGTAAGGAAATGAATGTTTCATTGAGTATATAGGTTGATTTTACATTTTATGTTTATATCATAGTGGTATCATCAATGTATAATGAGTTATGGTACTAACAATCATACTAGTGTGGTTTCACATGTTGTCTCATCTTTGAGAAGATATTAAAGAGAAAGTCATCTAAAATGAAAATGAGATGATGATTACACTAAATAAATGTAAATTATAATATGGGTCGTTATATTTAAATACATTCCATTATTATATCTTTATCAACAACTAACTTAAATTTTATCTATTTTTAAAAAAAAAATTAAATTGAGAAAACAATTCATTACTTTTTTGGGAATGGTTTTACAAGAAGATATGAATTTGAAGAAGAATTGATCCTTAGTTATAATGGAGAAAATTTTAAAATACATAGTGAAAAGGACAACATTATGTGGTATTCCAAATACAGTATTGAAAAATAATTTTCAGTAAAGGATGATCGGTATTAAATAGAATGTTATTTTCTTTTCATCTCATAGATGTGTCTATTGATTATATAATGCAATGAATTGAAGTTACAGTATAAAGAGGCTTATAATAATTATATATTAAATGTTATATGTGACTTTAATATTGTACTTATTGAGTATTAAATGCAATATTATTATCATGTATGTTTATTTAAATAAAATAACAAATTAAGAATATAAATGTAAAAATAAGTATGTGTAATTCTCCAATAAGATCAGAAAGGGTGATTCCTAAGTTAGTATTGAGAAGTACCAGTCTTCTAATGGAATGGATTTTTAGCCATAGTTGATCTTCTATTATGTGTTACACAAAAAGTTATCTAATTTCTCCATTGGACACAAGGAGACATTATTCAATTTTTTGAGTGCATGTTGGTTGTGGGGTCTAATAATCTACTAATAGTTCAGTAATTCTTGTATCATATATAATAACTAGTGAATATAAAATTTAAGACTCCGTTATAACTCATTGTTAAAATATAATTTTCTCTCTTGTAAAACTATTAAGTTTTAAAGTTTATACATAGTATGGTTTATATAATCGTTGAAGCTAAAAAATAGGAATTATCAACACATTTACATACTTAGTTTTGGATTAAGAATCCTTTAGAAATATAGGTAATCCATAAAGAATTCCGAATTTTTTCCACTAGATATAATGAAATATTCCATGGTTATATTATAGGTAAATTAATATATATCATAAGATTAATTTAACAGATTTATAGAATTTAAATGTGAATCAAAAAATAATTATGGTTGGATGCCATGAGTTGTTTTGGGACTATGTTTAAAATAATATCTTGAACAATCATTGATCGATCCTGAAATTTAGAGTGTGTTTATTCCGAAACTCACATTTCATTATACACATTAATTATATTATGTTATTATAGAGGATCAATGATGAATATTAAATGAAAAACTTGATCAATAAAATGGACCATAGAATAATTCTAAAATATTGATTTCCTACACACATAAGATTAATTATGTATGTAAATGGAGAATAATTGTAAATATTAGTAATCATTGTATGTAATTTCATCATTTTTAAAGGAACTGTTAAAAAAGGTAGCGATATCCGATAACCACATTTTTACTATATGAAAAAAATTATATCAATCGATTTATAGTATGATATAAATCCATCATAAAATAATAACATGTGGTTAGATTAATTTTATAATGATATAAGCAAACATGAATCAAGAAAAAAATTATGTTAACATAATAAAATTATACTAAATGTTTGTTAGGATGTTACTGAAATCAAAGAGATAGAAAACTAATAGTCATGTTGTAGAATATACATTAATAAAAGTCTGTGCATCATTATTTTAGATCATGGGAGAATTTTTTTTCAGATTTTGGAAATTGTGAGGATGCACAAGTGGTTTTCATATAAAAAAGTTTCATAAGTGCTTGAGGAAAAATAATGTTCCCTATAATATTATTGTGTAGGAAGGATAAAATCATTGTAGTGGTTTTACATTCACTATGTATATTGTTAAATAATTCACTAAGATTGATAGACCATACAAGGAAAAAGTAAATGATATTCAACTATGATTGAAAAGTTTGTACTAATTCTAAAAATGAATTCCATGTACCAAAATAAAGTATTTATTTTTATAGTTTCACAAATTGATGTAATTGTTTTGTGGTATTTCATGGGGTACTATAAATGGGTGATACAGGAATGGTACCAATAAGGGTGGATTGGTTAAACCAAGTCATATTAACGAAATACATGAGAATTCAACTTGTTATTTCTACTTTCTATCTTAATTTTATTTGAAATTGGATTTCAAGAACACATGTCATGGAATGTTTATATATAATGAAACATGAATGATTTGGTTACACCATAGATGGTTAAAAAGGGTTCAATCATTCCAAAATTTATTATTATATTGATGTATGAAACAAGATCATACAATATTCATTTGGAATTATTAGTTCCAATGAATGGTATGAATGCCAATTTGATATGGATTTTTAAAAAATGAATAAATGGAGCTATAGAACACGTTGTCTTCAGTAATCTATGCTCTGTTGAAGTCTATGAATATCATGTGAATTAAACTGACCCTAAAAATTAAAATAGAATTAGTACCTTGTTAATTTCATAGTGCGCTCAATGATAGATAATTGTCGATGACCATTGCTTAATGGATTTGAATCCAAACCCCTATATATCATTTGAAACACTCCAAGAATACACATTCACATCATTATTCAGAATCTATGTTCTAGTGTGGAACTCCATGGATATTTTAAACTTTATGATGATCACCATGATCATTTACCATCAATCAAAATTTGGTGTCTTGGATCGATAGCTCAAAAATGAATTTATCTCCATAGAAAGAAGGAGGACAAAGAGTCTCTCATTTCAAATGAAATGAATAGTTCATGGAATAAGCCTCTCCTCTTCTGTGTATAGTGGATACTCAAATAACAAGAAAGGGTCCCTAGATCCATATATATTTATCACCCACTAAATACGAAATAGATAAACTATTATGATGAAAAAAATGAATCATAAATATTATTCATATTTTATTACATACATTTAAAATATATTAAATATATTAAATGATTATCTCAAGTCACTAACATGACCTGTAATTCCCATTAATATCAAATGAACATTTTATACTGAAGTAATATTCATCTATTTAAAATTATTCCCAATATTTAGTTAAACACATGCAAATATATTTTATAAATTTATTCAACCTAATCATTAATTTCTTGAATAAGAATGACTTTATTTATTTATCAGTGATTGGTAATTCTTGGACAACACCTAGTCACCATCATGAGCCCAACCATGTCTTATATTTTTAATCACTAGAATAGGGAAGATTCTGGAATACACTATTGTGTGTGTCCCTCTAGGACCTTATCTCTATAGTAGTGAATATTATACAAAAACCAAGATCATAGTCTAGTAACCCATTAACAACCCTAAATATATAAGGATTAGTTATAGCAATGAAAACCAACCAACAAAAATTCACTTTGTAATATAATCTATTTTTCATTAGATATATCATAAAATTGGTCACTCATTTGTGTCATAATCTTTTATTTCTTTATTATTTGTTGAATTTACTAGATTTATGTACCAATGACTACCATGGAAATAGATTTATAAAGGTACTACCATCTAGATCAACATGCACTATGATATTGCTTCCTCAACTCAGATATTTAAAATTATATCATAACCATTCTACCAATGTCTTACCACCAATGACTCACCCAACACAAGATGCCTTTCCATGAAATCGTTATCGTGGATTTTTTCTTATATCCAACAAAGAGATCAAATGGACCACATTGGAAATGATCTCCTGTCAAGTGACCAATACACTAGTCCATAGATATGATGTACTAGTGACCAAAAAAATTGGGTGTTCTTATTGGTGGGTATGTCCTCATGATTTTAACCTCTATAAATCACCAAGCGTAAACTTCATGGGAATAAGTCTCAATGCTTATTTTACCCCTACACCAGATATTTATACATCAACTATTTCCAGTCATTTGGATGTATCTAGGCCATCAAATATTTATTTAAGATTAATCTCATTGTATCTTGAGGTCCTCATTATAGTCTGGGATCTATAAAAACGTTTTGGCATGATAAATAGTCTATGGACATTACTATTATGTAATTTAATCATAACTATATACAATATAATGGTAAGTGTAAATCATGCATAACTCATTGTATACCTAAAATGGTAGTTGAAAATTGTTGTTTAGTTGGTTATAGAGAATCCACAATTAAAAAAATATCGAATTACACCCATGTGTCTACATGAGGTTACTGGGAGCACTGTAGTTTTCCAGGTTAAATATATTGATAACGTATATAAAATATAATTTTTTTCATACACTTAGTTAAAACTCAAATTAAATTAACACACTGAAGATTGAAATAAATTAATACCCTAAGATCTAGGGAATGAAATCTTCTGAGAAAGATTTACTTAGTTTCCCAACAAAACTATGTACAAATGATGAAATGGTATTGAAAAATAAAATTTGAAAAAATTAAGAGAGAATTGTTACCAATGTGACATGTATTAAATATCTCTTGGAAGAAAAGTATGGGACAATATGAATATTTTAATGTTGAGTATAATTATATAAGAGATAAAAATTGATCTATCACCTATGTCATGATAATAAACATAAATTATATTGTACAAATTTTGTTTATGGTAGGTGACTATCAATAAAATCTAAGTGATATATGTAGAAAAAGTCATAATTTCACAGTTGTATTATAGATTGAATAAGGGATATATAACATTTACATGGATAGGAAAATAAAGTGGTCATATGGGGGAACAAAATAGCCTTCCTTTGGATCAATATTATCTAATATCACAATCAGGCTATGTTAATAAGAAATAAATTCACAATCATACCAATGAAAGCTATATCAATAAATACTATGTGCATTGCAACATTTGATGTAGCTGAAGAAGAAGTGTAAAATGCACAATGAATTTTTCTAGTTAGTATAGAATCACCTAGTAAGTAGGGTATTATCTTAATATAAATTATTATAAGCCTCCTATGATGGTAATATCAATGATGTTAAGATTAGATAGAGAAAAAAAGCTATATACTCAAGGATACAATCGCCTGAGGAATCATATTCAAGGATGTGAAGTCAAATGTAGTAGATTTTCCACACCATAGAGACATAAAAGGATCAATAACTAAATCTATATCTTAGAATAATTATGATATTATCATGTGAGATATAATAAGGATAGTAGGAAATTTGGGCCTAGTTAAACTGAGAGTGTTGTAAAAATGGGTTTCCTAGACCCAACATGAACAATAATTATCAATTTCCATATCATGAATACAGTGAGTTCTGCTTTATGTATACATACAATAATAGTGTTTTTATTTAGTTTTATACTACTTATATTGTAATTACATTATATCACTTGTTATATCAAAATGTTATAAAATCTCCTAGGCTATAATGAGAATCTGGAGAGACTATTACAACAATCTTAATCATATGTATTATGGTTCAGATACATCATACTGAACAGACATAAAGGATATGTGACCATTAGGTGTTGGAGGAGAATAAGAATTGATACTTCTTCTCATGATTTTTTCACATCATTATCTTGATTAGATGAGATCATGAGGGATTATTTTCCAATAGGAACACCATATTTTCCATGATCCATAGGTAGTTCTTATCTGTAAACTCATGTAATGGTATCCTAACTTAAGATTATCATCAATGCATACAATTTGATCACATAAATTTATGCAAGAAAAAAACCCTTGTCATTTATTTCATGGAAAGGTAGATTGTGTTGGGTTCTCCCTTGATGGTAGAAAATTCATTCAATAATCAAGATTGAAATTTTCAATTTTGAAAGGAACTTTTATATCTGGCTCAATTGATCAGGATGACAATACTATCACTAAATCCATGTCTATTGAAGATGAAGATGTGTACATTCAGTATGGTATATAAATAAAAAATAATTAAAGGATAATAACATCAGGTGTGCATCTGACTTTGGAATATATCTCAAGACAAAGTGATTATATTACATGATGTGTGTTCATAGGAGGCTGTAGTTTATGTGTTTATTCCTTATCTCCATAGAGGCCTTGATGAGTTTATAGACTCTACTAGTGGATTGTGAATAGCATTGACTTGTATCAAGATAATTTCCTAGAGGTTCACTCACTTATAATATTTAATAGTCTAGAGAATTCTAATTAATTTGAGTTTAGGACATAGTGGGACCCACCATAGGTCCGAGAAAATGTTGGAGTTTGAATGATATCTATAAAATAAATAAATTCATATTATTTTAGTTTAGAATATATGTTATTTAATTTATTTATTAAAATTTTTCAAATGATATAAAGTTAATAATAGGGAAAATAGTTAATATTTGAATATTATTTTAATATTCAAGGATCATTTAATATTTGTGGTATTAAAAAGTAAACATAACAATGATCATCGATACTTCAAATTAGTTATTAGATCTCTACACTAACCCTTGGATATCGAGGATAAAAATTCACACCGACTTATGAAGAATGTTTGGATGATACAAAGGGATAAAAAAATGATTATATCGATATATGATCATCGATGAAGAGATGTTTTCAACATTCCTTCAAATTGATTGAGGTATTTTTTTATTTATTTTTCATACTTAAATTCTTCATCCGAGAGCCTCATATTTTCCACTAGTTTTTGCATCACTAGAGATTGTGTATTTATATTGATCGGGTGATTTTTTTAAAACGTACATCGCATATGATTATGTTATACACCCCAACAACAATAATAATTAATGAGGTCCTTTCATCCATCAATAAACCCTCAACTTTCTCCTTTGTTTCCCATTTATTCAAGGGTGAACTAATGTGTGTTTTCAAGGAATATTCGTTGTACGACTATTTTTATCTTCTATTCATGGTCTCTTCTTTCATATCACACTGATTTTTGGGAAATTTCATTTAAGAATATGATGATTATTTCTATGTTCAATGGTCAAATCATCAATTAATGGTGAGGATTTGTCCCAATATAAATGAAGGGTGCCTTAAAGGAATTGTTTCAATCCACCACACACTATTTTGAATAATTTATGTAACCTTAGGGTTTTTCTTATGATTTTTTATGAATATTGATGGTATTGACCTTTAGAACTATTATTTAATTTTATATTTTACTCATTTTACTAGAGGTGTACTCGAGCCATTATCATGGCACTTTCTATTGAGACTTCAGTGGAGGTAATTTGTTTCCCTAATATTATCTTGGAAATTCAACATAATTAGATTTATATGGAAATGATGTTAGGGTAATTTGTTTGAGATTTTTTTATAATAATAAAATAGATTAATTTCCAACCATTTGTGTGTGGTTGGACTTGATTTCAATGAACATGTGTCACTGATGAGTTTTTGAAAATGCTTCTTATTTTATTTTATTTAATTAATTATAATTTTTTATAAATAATAATCTAGGATACCTCATCTTGAGATAGAAACATAAATTTATGTAATGTTTCCTGATGATATGAGGTAGACCTATAAGGCCTTAGTTAGTAAGTTTCTATGATATTATAAAAAGAAAAAATCACTTTATTGAGGTTGGTGTCCCTATGCTTCATCTAATGATTTATTTATTTAATTATTCTTTTGATATGATACATAATATATGGTATTTAAAATATGGTTGATTTACTATTAAATAAAATGGTTTTTTTAAGAATAATCATTTTTTAATTAAATATATTGCCTATACAAGGAATGAATATTGTCCCAGTGGACATAGTGTACCCTTGTGCACTGGATGGACATTTAGGTCAATGATGGATGGAATTATTATTGCAAATATCTACATTGTATTATGTGAAATATATGAGAGATTATAAAAAAAATTATTTGTACGTAGTGAATCGAATTTGTTCTTATAGACCCCTTGAGTAGATATGAGTTATAAATTAGGATAATTTTCCCTAGTTCACCATAATGAAATTTATGGTGACTAAGATCATTCATAATAGATTAAAATGAGCCTAAAAATGAATGCACATGGACAATTTAAGTAGGTTCCTTCATAATTTATATTCCCCTAGGTTAGGAATGGAAATTATTTAGTTAGGTTCAACCTTGAGTGTCACCATAGAACAAATACAAGATAAAGTGACCATTACAGGTTGGTGTGTCCCATTGTGTTTAGGCTAAGACTAAGTGACGTGTCTCCCCTTGCTGATGAGTTTAACACATGGATAGATGTTGTTTAATGATTAATAAATTTACCGTGGATGAATAGAATGTAGAAAAATATATGGGGAATGATTTAAATGATAAACATGAAATTTGTGAAATTGATTAAATATAATGATCATGATTTTTATTATGTTTGGAGAACCTTAATGTGATTCCATGTTATAATATTCCATTTTTATTATTATTACTGGGAGAACTTGATGTGGTTGTATGTTTTTGTATGCATATTACTATTATTACTATTGGGAGACTTTTATGTGATTCCAATATTTAGTTTGCACATTGGTTTTTAGATTTTTGTGGTAAGTAGATGTCATTTCAAGGATATAGTGTTTCTACAATTTGGATATGGTTTGGATACATTGAGGTGATTCCACAGATCTAGTACGCCAATTGTTTTTATAGAGTTTGGGGACCTTGGACATTGTCCATGATTCTAGTGTCACCATTATTATTATAATTTTGAGGAAAATTGGACTTATTCCACGGCTTCGATGTGTCCATAATTTAATATAAATGATTATGGAACATTGGATAGAAAAATCATGTACTAGAAGAAGCATGAAAAGTCAATTCTCGGTGTCACACATTACATAAATATTGATTGGAGTTTATTTTTTTATCGTTACGTGGATATCATTAATAGTATTCCATTTGTTATGTCACATGAACAAAAACAGTATTTACTAGAAATATATGAAACATTATTTTTGCTGCCCTACGAAGTTATGTACTCACACCCTATTCATCCGGCCATTTCTCTTGTTACCTGATTTACCAAAAATTGAAGGTTCTAGTATGGTGGAGGCTTAGGGAAGGATTACTGAGTAGGATTAAAAACATTATAATTTCAACTAGTATGAACTGATACATGGGGATATGGTAGATACTTATTTAATTTATAGTTATGTATTTAATTTTATTCTTTAGGACTGGTTTTGTGGGCATTCAAGTATTTTTTTAATGCTTGATTCATATCATTATTCATTATTGATGATTATTTTATTAATGTATTCTATGGAATATTATGTATATATATTATTGTGGATGTTAATGGATTATTTAATCTACTAATTATACTATAATATGATGGAATATTCTACCTAATATCACATATTAGACCCTCAGTTCTAATCGAAAGCCTCTGATGTAAAGGGAGGCACACATGAGGTCCCATAATGACTTAGTTTGATCACTTCTTATATTGAATATGGTGGGGGGGGGGGGGTGTTAAATAATGTAATCCCATATTCTCATTACATTAATCCCCTATTATACTATTATCATTTATTCAAAATCTATTTATTTTTTGTGAGATTTATTATTTATCCAAATTCATGTTGAAATCCATTCATATGATTCAGATTCTTCTTTTATCAGTTAAGAGTGTCCGAGGTGAGTGTTTAAATTGTTTTTGATTAGTATTTTAATAGGTATTATTTGTCATGGGATTTTATTAATGATATTATGTTTTTTAATGTAATATAGGTGTATTTGGTTCTAAATTAATAGAGGATTCCAATCGATTAATTGTTAGAATTTTTATTAGAAAATTTTGTCTAGGTTTTGGTCAGGTATTGATTGAGTTTCAATATATGAGTTTTGGTTTCATATATAATTGATTATACATGTGTTTAAATGTGAATTTAGGGGTTGTTATGCTTCCATTAGAGAATGAGTAACGACTCGTCATGTTCATCATCATGGTAGGTGGTTCTAAACCATATTGAATTCCTTAAGAAATCCAATAGATTTTTCTATCACTATTTTAATAAAATTAGTGAATAAAAATATGCTCACTTTATAAATATTGTAATTATGTATTTTTATGGAATTATTTAATTATATATTAAAATAAAATTAAAATGAAAACATTTTAGATACTTCGGATATATCCGATGATACATATCATAGATATAAATTTTGGTCGTAATTATTTGTGAATGATTGGTTAATTTTATCACGTGAAATAAGTATTGTTTGAAATTTGTTTATATTTTAATCAATTTTAATTTTTTATCATTTTTTAATTTTTTTTTGTTTCAGATTTATACTATACCTATCCCTATGTTAAATCAATGAAATTAGAGTAGGTAAATTTTTTAAAAGTTTTTAAATTCATTAGTTATGTATAACAAATCCTTTTCTTGTTCTAAAATATCAAAAGTAGTGTGATTAATTAGTATCAAATTTTAAAACTAATATTTGGAGCATTTATTTCATGACACCCTTCCCTTAATGGTACCCATACTTGGCCAATATAATGAACAACCTCAGGTCTTCCATCTAAACTGGCACCAGATCAAGCTCATCACTATCTTAAACGATTTTCTTGATACCTATGGGCTAGAAACTATTGCACAGGTCTCAAAAAAAACCCTTGGGAATACTTTCACACTCAAATATTATTATAAAATAAAAAATAGTAAAAATAGATAAAAAGTATACCAATATGGATTAATGAAACATCCAATAGGGATAGGTATAAAACAAAAAATATATACAATGTGAATGAAGATACATAAACACCCTAGGGAAAAGTTGTTGACACAACATCCAAAAATTTAAAAATTAGAATGTGAAAAGGAACCTGAATTGCACCAATAATCTCTACTAGTGACCCTTATTCACTCACCAAATTCCACTCGTCCATCTACGGATAAACATAAAAGAAAGAAATAAAATGGATTTGGGTACTAGGAACATAATATATATTCATACGCATGAGCTAAACAACCTAGTAGGTCACCACCTACTGAGACTATGTGAATACCATTAGTAATAAAATTCATAAAATTGAAGTTAATACATAAGAAAAATATTTTTTTTCACATGATATGTAAATTAATTGTGATGTTAGGTCAATAAAAAGTTCCTTAATAACCAACCATTTATAAAAATAAACAAATATGGTTAAAATATTAAAATAAATCATTTCACACCTTGGAAATTGGGTCTTTTAATCCATATGAAATGATCCAAAATAACATTGTCTTCTATTTTAAATCATCCCATTAAATATACCTTTTCAATAAAAATTTAGTGGTCAAATCATTTCTTAAAACTATTTTATGAAATAACAACAACACTTTTCATTTTAAAAGAAAAAATAAAAATATATTATAATATTTATCATTTAAATGTAATGAAACACACTCAAATTGTTATATAAATCACATAAGAATCCAATCATTAATAAAACAAAATCCATGAAACAACAAATAAAAGGTATTGATGGTATGAATACTAGGTAAATATAGTAAAAACATGAAATTAACATCCCTAATGAATCCAAATAAGGACCTAGTGTCATGGGAGTTATCTTTAGGATCTAGAAATAAATAAACATAGGTTTTCACTTATGAACCAATCTACATCTATAGTAGTCTCATCATATTTAAAGCCTCTTGGTAGCTTACTAATAAAACATTCCACTAAAAAAGCTCTAGCTCAAATGAGTCACTATCATTTTGGAATAACAAATGAATTATAGCTAAGAGAGACTCTATTGGAATCACACTACTAAAAACATTGTCTTTCTCCCATACATTCATCCCACTATCTACCTAGGACTCCCCTAATAATTCAAATTGAAGTGATCTGTTAGTAATGAAATATCACTAGTATAACACATTTAAAAGTATCCACACCTCACCACATACCCCATATCAGGTAACTACTCAATTCACATATCCATGCATTCGAATGAAAAAATTCAAGATAATATAAATCATCCACCATGAGTCCACTGGCCACAATATGAAAATTTATCCCATGGAGCTCAAAGTGGTTCACACTAATTAATAAAATCATTACACATAATGTGATAATTAGGATTTTGTAAAATAGATCAAGAGGAAAATCTATTTTCTCACCTTCTGAAAACAATTTTCTAAATAAAATCAAAATAATAATTAAAAAAACTCTCTTGGAAAACCATCTTCAATAACCACGTATAATTTCTTTTTCCAATCCATACATTGAAATTAATATAAAAATCAACCCTTTCTATAAAAATATATTTTAAATTACAATTATTTTCGAAAAGAAACAACTGGGGAAAAGAACCATTTTTTTAATACACTATATCACTTATTTAAAGGCCGTTTTCATATCACTACAAGACCCATAGTCTCAAAATCATTTTACCTAAGGTACACCTCCATTATTTTTATCATTAATTCCTTTATATCATTACACATTCATTTTGAAAATAACATTGAAAATATAAATTATTTCAAAATATTTCTATCCATTATTGATGTCAAATAGTCATTTTAAAGAAAAGTTAGACAATAACTTATGTCCATGCCATGTCTCTAAACCATTTGAAATAGAAGTAAAACTGAAAAGGGTATTCTAAATGCATGAAATCCCAAAAGAAACATTTTAAAAAACTATAAAAAAAATTAAAAGTGTGACACATAAAATTTTAGAAGAAATTATCATGTTGTCGAAGCCCATGGAATATGCTCATAAATCAGTTAATCTCACTACAATTTTAGTGAAAACACAACATCCAAGAAATTCAGATCATGGGAGTTATACAGACACTGGGGGGGGATAAATTCCTATAACCATAAGATATCACCACCCATAATACATCAATATGAATCCCAAACCCTTGTGGAACACATCGAAAAACACATTAAACTTATTATGCTCCTCATATAACCAAATTACAAGGTCGTTAATAAATATTATCATTATGTAAATGAACCCAACCTTGTACTAATTAGTCCATAAAAAATTCATTTTCCCCTAGCAAAAGTGTTCAATGGTGATGCAATATTAAAATATTCAGACACAACCCACTTTTAGTTTGTTGATATGCCAAGGTAAGAATGAAACTCCACCACATTATATGGTGATTTCCACGAAATATCTACCACAATCAGTAATACTTCCATGAATACACACTAGAAGACACCATATTCCATGGAAATACATATCTAACATCCAAAAAATAATTTTAGATAGCCTTCTATAAAAATGAATGTGTCCAAGAACCAATAAAAAATGATTATGTGATTTACATTATCCAATCCAAAACATCAAGTAGATCATTATGTTCTTGATGAACACATATAAACTGGTATATTAACTCATAAAATTTGGAGTGGATGATCCCCATGAACACATTTGATGAATTCATGACACTTAATGGTGTGAATATGAAATTGATGTTATCATATCCACATTATTATGGGGCCTTAGTATATCCCCATACTTTACACTCATATGTGGATATATAGTCTAGAATTTGTTCACTAGAAACCAACAGGATCCCATTAGCTAGTTGAACATATTGTAAATCCTTGTAGAAGGAAGCAACAGTTCTTGACTATTTCCAGATTCAACCATTGGTAGTTTATTCACAACTTCAGGATATCGTTCCCCTGAATGGTGAATAATGCGAGATCACCCAATATAGATAGACTTTGTTTGATAAAACCCCTATACATCATATCATATTTCTGCAACCACAACCCATAGGGCCTTGTCGATATCATTTGATAGGGAGAAATCCAAATCAGATATGTACCCAATTTTAACTATATCCCAAACTCAACATCACTTCAATGGGGTAGGGTTACAACCTCAGATTGAAAACCATTAATGAAATCCTATATAACACTAGGAACATCCCCTACCTAATAATCCGGTGTGATCTATTCCAACTATGATAAAAGGTGATCCACTTTTCTATAACTCATCTGATAGTTCGTCGTACGAATGAAAACCAATTTGTATCCCTCTGCATTAGAAAATGATACTCTACTCTAAAAGAAATCAATGATTTCATAACAAAAACACAACCAATCCATTCCAGGTATTTATATCTCTAATAAGGATAAATCCATATTATCATGTTTTTCCTCTTCACTAGACTATATCCATGACACACATCAAACTAATCTACCATAACACCCAATGACATGAATAACAGAAGGTTCATTGAAAGTATCTCGACCTCCAATATCATAGAATGGGCCCAAGTAGAAGAAAAAATGTGTGTGAGGGTACATAATTAAATAAGGAGAAAACAATGGTAGATTATAAAATGATCATACCTTGGAAAACCTCTGGATCTTCTAGAACTACTTCCTTTATCACATGAATCTACTAAATCACAGCTCTTATACCCCTCTATTGATAGCCTCCAAAACAACACTCTGTTATGTATCCCTATGTACATAGACCGTCATGAGGCTTCCCTCTTCCAAATCCATGTAGCCTCACCACTAAACATGTTTCAGTGTCTCTCTAGATGAAACATCCTCTGAGGCAAGGGATGTTTCAACTGAGTAGGGGCATGGAAGACAATATTATGATGTTCTTTATGTGTTGTTAGACACTAAACCAAGTGGTAACCATGGACCCTATAGGTATATAATTACAATTGGAATCCCCAGGTAAACATCATTATAACACACAGAGTTTTTATGCATTATTTTTTCAAATAAATAATATTTCATTAATGGATTTCATTACACGTTGTACCATGTTATTGTTTCTTTATATGTAAAACCATGTTAATAATTAATCATATGAAAGACATATATTATCTTACGGTAAAGGCAGAGCTACATTTGTATTTTGTTTTAGTGAATGTTGAGCTCCTTTAATATATTTCATTACATGTAAGATGTAATTCTACCAAACCACAATATACTAAAAATATTATAATTAAAATATTATTATATTTTTTATTATGACTTTGGAATTAATTAAAATTAATTACATCTATTACGACATTAATGAGTTCACTTTGTAGTTAATCTTTAAGGGAAAAAATAATCTATAAACATTTCCAAAATCTCATTTATGGATGATATCGAACATATAAAACCTATTAATATAAATTTACTATTATATGATACAAAATATCAAGGTAGAACTTCCAATAGGGTTTACCTTTTTATATTTACAAGATTTCCACTCCTTCACCAGTATAAAAGGGTAGACACCCCACACCTAAATGATTCACTCTTTTAAAGCCATCTGGATCATCCAAACCTTGAAAAATGAGTTCTCAAATTCCCAACTCTCAACAAAAAATACTACCTTTTAGGTTAAATAAAACTAGATTAGTCATTTTCTGCAAACCTAAAGGAATTACATAAATAAGAGGTAACATCCTTCAACAAGAACTTTTGTTTTATTTAATTCTTCAGCACATAAATACTTATTATTAAATAATCATATAATAAATTTTGTATCTTAAATATTATTATATTTTTTATGTTAATGGATAAACCTTCCCCAACACACACTTACATAAAATGGGATACACAATCATCATTTGTGTTTATTGAAGACTACCATCTTGAGAACCAATGTCTTCAATCCGTACATTTCCACCTTTAATGGTAGTGAAAAATGATGGAATTAAAATTTGTATA
The DNA here is from genome assembly GCA_963277665.1 of Viscum album. Lineage (NCBI taxonomy): Eukaryota > Viridiplantae > Streptophyta > Magnoliopsida > Santalales > Viscaceae > Viscum > Viscum album. Next base: position 333,771,880 of record OY728134.1, read on the forward strand.
GGATATATTTTATATTTATTATTTACTTATTCTTATTGAATTATTATAATACACATATCATCATTCATTATATTTTTTTTGAAAACTATAACTTCGTTTGTGGACGTGTGGACTATGGCATTTTCCATGCGATGTGACTCATTCATGATTTATATGGAATGCATTAAGGATGTGTTTAATAAATTTATATGACATATATTAAATAATATTGCTTATGGTAATGATATATATATATATCAATTTATTTTCATTATTTTCACAAATGACTTGAAAATGGAAACAACATTCATTTGTACATACGACCAACCATCTCCATGAACGTTGTATTTCATTTCATATTCCTATCATTTAATGATTTTTATAAATATTTATATATATATATATATAATATTATATTTATATCATTTTTTACTTTATTTATATATATAAATCATTTTCTATGTAATAGGACAATGGATAAAAAGTTAGAAACATATACAAAACATAAAGTGGTTACTACCCGAAACAGAACATTAACATGAAATTATTAATAAATGTGAATTTAATGACATAATAAAATAATTTATGGTAATATATATATAATATGTTTTTTATATATTTATAATAAACTTTTACATAATATACATGATTATTGAACATGTACGAAGAATGTCAAGACTTTAGGTAAGGTTTTTCTTATCTCAATTTTTATTTCTGTGAGATATATACACTATTCACCACTTATTATGTTCTGCATAATCAGTCCTATGAAATTTTATATGATGAATTGAAATTATATCATGATATTAAAATTTTCTATTTATTATATTAATTCGTATATCTTTTGAATCGAATGTTACTAATGTAGTAAATGATTTTTTTCTCGCTATTTACTTTCAGGAGACACGTGTCATATTCTCCACCTATTTATTATATATGATGTAAATAATACCTATGAAGGTAATGTATTATATATATACATAAATTTATTGGTATTTATGTATTCATTTTTAAATATCTCATTCATGTGGTTTACATTTTAAATTCTTCCAAAATAGAAATTATTTTTCTCTCAATTTTCTTTTTTTGAGACACATGTTATTAAATGAGTATAATTATTTTCATGATATTCTATGAATCATGTTGTAATGTTATTTCACGTGGAATATGATTCAACGTAACCAAAGTGGTAAGATTATATTTCTACAACCTCATTATTTATCGTGATTTTTTTTATTATGATAGTATTGATGAAATATTATGATACATATATCAATAATAATCATGATTTTTTATAATAATATTATTAATGATATATTACTATAAATTTAATATTTTACCACTCTTTTTTTACTTAATATAATTATGAAAATGTTTTTATAAAAATCTGACTATATATATCTCTTTGGTCAAAAAAAGTTTTATTAAAAAACCATGTTATCTAAAAATGATTTCAAAGATGATTCTAAATTATATTATAATATAATAATCATGAAAATATATTTTCAAAAATAGATTTTTAATATTTTTTCAGGTGGTTTTCAAATATTATTCTTATGATTTCAAGGTTACTCTAACGAAATTGGTTTCCAAAATGTTTTACGATTTGAAAATAAAATTTTAACAAAATAAGTATATTCATATTAATAAATTTTTTAACATATTTTTAGGTCCTAATCTATATTTTTTAAATATTTTAATCAACGAAAATCATTTTTTAATATGTTTTATGATTTTAAATGAAATATTTTTTCCTTAATAACTATTCCATGTGATCTTTCAAAATCCTTATCCATCTAAGTTGACATCATTTGATATAGTTTATGATTTAATGAAGATATTATACAAGGAAAAATTCATATTACATATATATATTGTATATGTTTTGAGGGAATGATGTTTATGGAACATGTTTCTTTTCAATCGGATAATCAAATTTCAAAGTGATGGGCATGAAAACATTTCCATTCCATGTTTTAATCATGTTATGAAAGAATAATTTGTTTATGTTTTTTATGATGATAGAAAATCTCTTTGTACATTATTCATGTAATAGTTCATTGAAATATTTTTCATGATGGTGTGGCTAAGATAGCATGAGACAATCCCAATATAGCTAATATGATGTTGTGGCCAGGATAGTTATTTTTAATCCCTTTATAATGTATACGATGGGGTGGTACAAATAGCTTAGGGTAAAACCATTAAAGCATATATTGTGGGCTGGATTAGAGAGAACTGGGTAATCCTACAACTTATTTGATGGGGTGCCCCACATAGTATCTTGTCAGAAAATTACCCCTTATATTATGGGTGACCAAAATTGATTCATGTAAATGTATTACTACTTATACAATGGGGGGTTGATTATCAAATAAATGATGACAATATTAATTGTTAATATATATAATATTTAGGTTCTTTATTATTCATATATACCATTTTAGTGCATTTTACACTTTGAAGAGCATTTCACATTATGATTGTAATTCTTTCTTAAAATGAACTATTATATAGAACATTTTTTTAACATCATTTAATGTACCCTCTCACGCCCAATCCTCAGGCCCATGCCGTGACTACCCCAATCTCGCCTTCCATAGTCTAGGGGCTGGAGACTAGCACCAATGGCATAAATCCCGATAATTGGGAAGGCATTGCCTTTATAATATAGAAATAAATTCAACCAGAGTACAACCGGAAGTATTGCACTAAGTAAAAAAGAAAGTGCTGAAAATTAAATGGGCCTGAATACAAACACAACTGAGAAGTGCAGCTACCACTGGAAAAAAGTACAACAGAAAAGTCAACAGCTGGAAGATAGAAACAGCTACTGGGTCGTCCACCTCGGATCCTTCCTAAAGGGTAGGTACATATAGCCTCTTCAACACTCTCGGCCGCCAACCTCCTCCAAGTACCGTATCGTCGTGATGTTTACCTCTGGGTGCTGACTCTTCATGAGGTCCACCTCCGGGTACTAACTCGTCGTGAGGTCCACCTCCAAGTACCATCTAGTCCTCGTACACTCGATCACTGTTAGCATTGTCTATCATCTGCATCCAACACAACGAGGTGTGGGCATAGCCCGTGCAGGGGTGAGTATAATGATACTCATTAGGGACCCCGAGACCCTCAAGGTCTCACTAAATCCAACGAGGATAACCACAAAGAAGGATAAAAACAGATAACCCTTACATAGGTATAATCCCATACTTATAGCTATGTTATTAGGTAGCTCATCTCAATAATGAGGTATCACACAGATATGAAATCAACGGATAAACACTAATTAGGTATATGCCCTTACATATACCTAAGTTATCAAGTAACTCATCTCAATAATGAGGAATACTCAAAGGCCTTTGACTCAGCTCAAACCAGGATTTTTATTCACGATGATGAAAATATGGCTACTGGAGAACTCATCCTATGTCGAGCATAGTATTCCTACCATGACACTAAGGTACCACTCACTAACCTTAGACTGCTAAGGTACTCCTCCTGTTGAGTACCGTGGGTCTGCCACCTTTAAAAGTAGTGCTCCCCGCCATGGGTCTACAACCTAACAAAGTAGTGCTCCCCATCATAGCCTACAGAGGTACTACATCTGTCGAATACCATGGGTATGCCACCTCACAAAGCCATGCTCCTCTGCTATGGGTATTCCACCTCACAAAGTAGTGCTCCCCACAGGGATATACAAGTCACTCCGAATCGAATCGGACAAGCAGTTATCAGGTCTCAACCAGCTACAAGGTCACCATACTTCGTACAATCGTCTACAGGAGGATCTGATACACAAGCTAATGGTCAACACTGCAAGTATCACAAAGTCCCACGAAGAAGTATCAAAAATAACTACCTCATCACAGGGGTCTCAACGCAACAGACCGCACGTCAATCAGACACCCGGTCTGTGAATTATTAGCCTTTTCGTCCCGAGGGCCCGGTTGGTTTCATGTACGAACCATCCCGACCATATCTCAACTACACCCTGAACACTCATAGGATATATTCAAAAGTACCATTTCTCAACGAGATTAACAATGTCACTCACGGTTCTCCCAATGGACGTCCAGTCGGAAAGTTATTGGATTTTGTGTTCCAAGGGCCTGATTGAATTTCAGACATAATCCAACCTAGCCATACTTTAACTATTTCCAAACCTCTGGTGATGTATACCAAAAGAGCCATCTCACTAAAAGAAAACCAAAAATGTCAACGACATGTCAATCGGACGTCCGGAGCTCATGTTATAACTATTTCCGCTCCGATGGCCCAGTTGGTTTCGGGTTCAAACCAACCCGGCCTTACCCTGTATTCACCGAAACTTTGAGTGTAATATACCAAAATGACCGTCTCGATTCAAGGACACCTATACAACTAACGGTGCATCGATCAGAGTTATGTAGCTTATGATATGGGTGTTTGAACGAACTTGGTCCAAAAATAGGGGGTCTGGGCCCGGTCCGACCAGGCCCAATACCCCCTGGGTCGGCCCGAACCGGGTCCGGCCTGATTGGGTGTGGCCCAGTGCGGCTGGCACAGCTTGGCCCGTCGCTGGCGGCCTGGCCTGACGCTGGTGGCCCAACCAGGCGTGGGTGGCCCGGCCCGGCGCGGGCGGCCCGACCAAGCGCGGCCTGCGGCCCGGCTCAGAAGCCAATCGTGGCTCGGCTGTCGGCTGAGCGGGGTGCGAAGGGAGTGCGGCCCCCTTTGTTTCAGAAATGGCAGCCCCCGGTAGGGTCCACCCAAAATGAAGGTCGGAGGGGGGGGGGGGTACGACCCCTCCATTTTCTGGAAAATCAGCAGGCCTTTATGGCTGGCCGGTTGAGTCGCCGCAGGAACGTTCAGGGTCCCGCCTTCTAGAGTCGCTGGCTGTCGACACAGATGGCCGCCCCTGCTGAACCACCGCGGCCTCAGGCCACGGCTCTTGCTCGACCTGCGCGGCGCAACGGCATAACACCCCACCACCACGGCCCGCTCCGACTGCGGCCTCCCTCGGCTTCTCCGGCGCGACGTGTTGGCGCCGCACACCTCCATCGTGGCACGCTCCGGCCATGGTCCTCCTTCGGCCTCACCAGTACAGGGAATCGGCGCCACACATCCCCACCACGGCCCGCCCCGGCCACAATCCACTTTGTTCCTTTGGGGTGCAATGACACCGCACCACCATTGCCACAATGATCAACATAGATCATCAAAAAAAGGATGAGGATCGACTGTGTTGGTGCGGCCCGATCTCCACCTGTTATAACGATAATAAGCGGCCAAATATTAATAAACGAAGGTTGAAGATAAAACATTAACAAAATAATTAACCCCTACCTCAAATTTTGTCATTCGATGACGATATCATGAGAGGATGGATGTCGGATCATTGACGTCGTCGCAAGGGAGGAGATAAAGGTGATGGCGACTGTTGGCGCTCGTCGCTTCCGCAAGCCTTCGATCCCAACTCGAGTGTTGTTTGTTGGAGATCCGGTGGATGAAGAACTGTTCTTCATGAAGAGAACGTTAGATTTTTTCTTCATTGGTGAGGGATGAATCTCTCCTCTAATATCTCCAAAGGCTCCACCACCAAGTTATTGCCAACCCCCATAATCAAAATAACACCCTCCAATATAATAACCTCTCAAGAAAATCAAATTCATTCAAACGAATTGTTTTCACCACACATTAATTAATGAAGTAATAAATTAAGTGTGTTGGCATTCCTAATGAGAGTTAGGTGGAGAGGCTCTACTTAAATGAAAGAAAAAGTGGAGTTGTCATGTAATAAACAAGGGGTAGGTTATGGGGAGGTCATGGGGTAATGGGGAAGGTGAGGAGTTAAGGTCTCGTGTGGGCCCCACCACACTAAACTCTCCCATGGGATGTAGGGTGGGTTTGGGACCGACCTCTAACTCCCCCTTTGTTGAAAATAACCACCTTCCTTCAATAAAATTTTTACACACAAATTTTATTTTATTTAATCTAATCCCCAAAATTTAAACCTCAACCTTCTCGAAATGCAACTTCGGCAAAGGTCCCCTGAAACAATTAACGGTGCTGTGAGTTCATTGGTGCCCTCAGATTTCAATTCTGGGCATTGGTTCAAAATATTAAAAAACTCACTCATTCGTTCACTGAACGTACCCAAGCAGAACCTTGGAAAATGATTCTGGGCACACCGGGCCTCGGAATCAGGTGCCGTCAAGAAACTGCGCGGTAGTAAAATTCCGAACAAAATTTCAAAAAAAAATTTCCTTGAAATTTTTGGGTCTTTATAATACTCCCACCTCAGGGATTTATATCCCCATAATGATACAACACAAACTAGAGAAACTAAAGGAGGTACCGAGCACGCATCTGAGCCTCCTGCTCCCATGTGCTCTCCTGGAGGTTCTTGTACTTCCAACGAAAGCGCACAAGACGAATTGACCATCCCCGTAGGACCCGATCAGGTCAATCATCAACCTCTACTAGAACCCCATGTATGTCGCCCCATCATCGATGTCCGGCTCTCCGTGGTCGATGATGACGGATAGGTCATGCCTACATCTCCTCAGCTGAGATACGTGGATGACTTCATGCCCCCGGTGCATCTGAGGTGGAAAGGGAATGTGGTAAACCACCTCGCCTACTCTGCTGGGGACCCAGAAAGGTCTGAAGAAACATGTAGATAACTTTCCGCCCTATCCAAATCTCTATAGACCCCGTCGAGGTGAGACCCGTCTGAAAACGTTGTCGTCACCCTCGAACTCCAGTGGTCTTGTCTCTTTTCAGCATAGGAATTCTGTCTTCTCAATGCAGTCTTCATCCACTATTGGATAATCTGCTCTTTTTCTGAGGTGACCTGAACCATCTCTGGTTCTACACGATCTTACTCTAACACTATCCACAAAGGATATCTAAAACATTTTTGGTTGCTGTCCTGCAACTTCTAATAGCTGAATGCCCGATCTCCTACTAAGAGCTTATGCTACAACGTCCCCCTCTCCGGGAGTGTAAAATATCTCAAAGTCATAGTTCTGGAGGAATTCAAGCCATCACCATTGTCCCAGGTTCATGTCCTTCAGAGAGAAGATACACCTAATATTATTGAGATGGAGAGAACTGTAAATCGTTCACTAAAAGAGAAATGGTGAGACTAGCCAATTGTAAGAACTCATCTCCAAAATTCATTGTTTACATTCATCAAGATCTGTTGATATTTCTCCTCTGCCGAAAAGAAAAATCTAGCCTCATTCCCCAGATTAACCATGATATCTTCTCAATACAGTCAATCATAACATGAATGATACTATTTAATGCAATGGATGACGTTGTAAGGCCTCGGCGCTACTACCAAGAGATCCAACCGTTACTCTCACCTCCTAGTGTCGAGTCACACTGTCGGTAGCAGTGTGGGGTCACTGGGTCTCCTCCAGTATGTATCTCGAATGTGAGGATCAAGTTAATGGTTTTAAACTGGAACCTCTTAGTATCAACTATATAGAGAGGACAAGAAATTAATTTTCACAATGATAAGTGTCTTTTATTACTGCATCTCGTAGTACAAAGACACAAAGCAAACACAATAGCAAAAACATGGAAACTAAAAACACCAAGAAAAAGGGTCTCCATGACTAGTTCTGCTCCGGTCCACCATCTTCTCGAGCTTCGTAGTAATATGCTTCAGCTGCCTGAAGCTGAGCTATCACATATCCTCCCATTCCTTGTGGTCGGGGTGGTCCTCCAGGTGGTGGTGGTGGCAACACCTCTAAGCGTCATCCACCTCTATCTGAACGACCAGCTCCTCTTCCTCTACCTCCTACTTCTTGTGGTCCACCTCGATCGAACCTATTCCTCTGCCTCGGAGGATCTTCATCTATCCGCTGATCTTCCGAGTGGTGGGTCGAATAGTCACGATCCATGTGACCATGTCCGCCGCATGTGTAACACAACATGGCTGGTCTGGCTTTGTCTATACCATTGGTTCCTCACACTATCGACCCTGATTCGTGCGATCAAACACCTATAGGTCTGACCCTCCTAGACCTCTGTGTCTTCTATCTATTTCCAACAGTAGAAGACTCAACTGCAAGTCAGCTAGTGGTGGGTCCCACTGCTAGAGTCTTCTCAGCAAGGAAAATCTCCACTAAGAGGGCTCACTCCACCACCCCTGCCTGAGTCGTGATGTTGAGAGGGATCATCGAAGCTATGATCTCATGCCTCAGTCCCTGCTCGAAGGTCCGGGCCCTAAAGAACGGGTCCCGTACCATGTCTGTAGAGTAGCGCGAGAGGTCTGTGAACCTCACTGAGTACTAGGCTACACTCATGCTTCCCTACTGCAGATGAAGTAGCTTCTGTATCCACACCACTCGAATGGTGGATTGTACAAACTCTGCCAGGAACAGGATCTCGATGTCTGTCCATAGAATTGATGTCTCATCGTGCATCTGAAGCATCAGGCTCCACCATCTTCTAGCTACTACCTGAAGGAGGCTGGCAGAAAGGATCACCATGAAGTTCGCTGGTGTACCTACTAGCCTGAAGAATCTCACCACAGCCTCTATCCAATCTTCAGCTGCCTGTGGGTCCATCTCTCCCTGGAACCTAGGTGGCCTCTGGCACTGGAACTCGTGCAGCACACTCAAGTGGCGTGCATCGCCTGCTGCTGGGGATGGTGGCATCGGTGGCCCAACGGGTGGTAGTACTACTGGTTCCTCCACCAGTGCCTCAAATCGATGAGATCCTTATACTAAGGCCTCATCGATCTGTAGCCTATCAATATGTACAACACTCGGGGCTCTAGCTAGTCGTCTGCGGGGAGGCATCCTGAAAGAACAGATGCGACACTGTCAATGATTATACCTGGTGAGTTGACCTGGTTTGAGATGATTTAAAAGAAACTTTTTGAAAACATACACGCAATCAGTGTTTTCGTGCACGGAGTCAGAAATCAGATTTCAGGGTCCTGGTGTATGGATACGTCGGCCGCCCGCACCAATACTTGGCTCCCTGAACTGAATACCACACTTAGTAGCCATAACACTATTTCTTTACAGAAAATAAATATCATAGTCCTAAATTCTGCGGTAGAACTGACTACTCTGATGCCAATTTGTCACGACCCATCCTCAGGGCCCATGCTATGACTAACCCAAGCCCACCTTCCCCAGGCATGGGGCTGGCGACTAGCACTAAAGGCATAAATATTGATAACTGGGAAGGTATTGACTTTATAATACAGAAACACATTCAACCAGAGTACAAGTGGAAGTAATGCACTAAGTACAAAAGAAAGTGTTGAAAAGTAAATGGGCCAGAATACAAACCCAACAAAGAAGTAAAGCTACAACTGAACAATAGTAAAATAGAAAAGTCAACATCTGGAAGATAGAAATAGATCTTGGGTCATCCACCTCAGATCATACCTGAAGGGTAGGTACATATAGCCTCCTCAATGATCTCACCCGCCAACCTCCTCCGAGTTCCATCTCGTCAAGAAGTTCACCTCTGGGTACTGACTCGTCGTGAGCTCCACATCCGGGTAGTAAATCATCATGAGGTCCACCTCCGGGTACCGTCTAGTCCTCGAACACTCTATCTCTATCAGCGTTGTCTGTCATATGCATCCAACACAACGAGGTGCAGTCATAGACCATGTAGGGGTGAGTATAACGATACTCAGTAAGGACCCTGAGACCCTCGAGGTCTCACTAAATCCAACAAGGAAAACCACAAAGAAGGATCAAAACAGATAACACTTAAGTATGTATAAGCCCATACTTATACCTAAGTTATCATGTAGCTCATCTCAATCATGAGGTATCACACATATATGAAATCAACCAATATCCACTAATTAGGTATATTCCCATACATATACCTATGTTATCAAGTATATCATCTCAATCACGAGGAATACACAAAGGTCTTCGACTCAGCTCAAACAAGGATTTTTATTCACAATGACGAAAAAACCGCTGATGGAGAACTCCTCCTTTGTTGAGAATAGTATTCCTACCATGACACCATGGTGCCACTCACTATCCTTATACTATTGAGTTACTCCTCCTGTTGAGTACCTCGGGACTTCCACCTCACAAAGTAGTGCTCCCCTCCATGGGTCTGCCACCTCACACAGTAGTGCTCCCCCTCATAGCCTATAGAGGTACTTCTTCTGTAGAATACCTTGGGTCTACCAACTCACAAATTAGTGCTCCTATGCTATGGGTCTACCACCTCAAAAAGTAGTTCTCCCCACTCGGCTATACAAGTCACTACGAATCGAATCAGACAAGAAATCATCAGGTCTCAGCCAGCTACAAGGTCACCATACTCCGTATGCTCGTGTCCGGGAGGATCTGCCCCACAAGCTACTTTTCAACACTCCAAGTATCACAAAGTACCTTAAAAAAGTTTCACAAAGAACCGCCTCATCATAGGGGTCTCAACGCAATAGACGGCGCATCAATAGGACGCCTGGTCTGTGAGTTATTAGCCTTTTTGTCCTGGGAGGTCGGTTGGTTTTATGTACCAACCAAATTGACCGTATCTCAACTGTACCCCAAAATCTTATAGGGTATATTCAAAGGGACAATTTCTCAGTGAGATTACCAATGCCACTGATGATTCTTTAGACGTACGTCCGGCCTGAATGTTATCGGCTTTTCTATTCCACGGGCCCGGTTGGATTTCGGATACAATCCAACCCGACCATAGTCCAACTGTTTACAAACCTCAGGTGAAGTATACCAAAAGATCTGTCTCACTAAAATGAAATCAAAAAAGTTTATGGCATGTCAATCGGAGGTTCGGAGGTTAAGTTATAACTTTTTCTGCTCCGAGGGTCTGGTTGGTTTCAGGTTCGAACCGACCCAGCCAAACCCAATATTTACCAAAACCTTGACTGTAATATACGGAAATGACCATCTTGATCCAATGATCCCTATGAAACAGACGGTTCATCGAGCAGTGGTCTGTAGCCCAAGATATGGGTGTTTGAATGAACCTGGTCCAAAAAATAGGGGGTCTGGGCCCGGTCCGACGCGGGCTGCGGCCCGACGCAGCCTGTGGCCCGACTTGAAAGCTAGCTGCGGCTCGGCTGTCGTCCGAGTGGGGTGCGAAGGGGGCATGACCCCCTTTGTTTTGAAAATGGTGTCCCCCCGGTGGGGTCCAACCTAAATGAGGGTAGGGGGTTTACAACCACCCAGTTTTCTAGAAAAAATAACGGCCTTCATGGCCAGCCAGATGAGCCGACGTGGGACCCTTTAGGGTCCCGCATCTTGGAGTCTCTGGTGGTCGCCAGTGCCTGTCGCCCCTGCTGAACCACCGTGGCCAAAGGCTACGGCCTTGCTCGACCGGCGCGGCACGACAACGCCGCACCCACCGCCGCAGGGCGCTCCGGCCGCGGCCTCCCTCAGCTTCTCTAGCGTGGCGAGTCAGCTCCGCGCACCTCCGCCGCGGCCTGCTCCGGCCATAGTCCTTCTTCACCCTCACAGGAACGGCACATCGGCGCCGCACGCCACTACCAAAGCCCGCCCTGGACGTGGTCCTATTCATTCCCGCGCGCTGCAACGACACCGCAACACCTTTGCCAAAATGATCAATGTAGATCAAAAAAAGGGAGGAGGATCGGCTGTGTTTGTGCGGTTCTATCTCCTCATGTTATAACGATAACAAGCGGCCAAATTTTAATTAATGAAGGTCGAAGATAAAACTTTAACAAAAGAATTAACCCCTACCTCAAAGTTCGTCATTCGATGAAGATATCGTGAGAGGATGAATGTGAGCTCGTTGATGTCGTCGCAAGGGAGGATATAAAGGTGACGATGATCATTGGTGCTCGTCGCTTCCGCAAGCCTTCGATCCTGACTCGAGTGTCGTTCGTTGGAGATTCGGTGGAAGAAGAACTGTTCTTTGTGAAGAGAACGTACGAGTTGTTGTTCATTGGTTAGGGATAATGCTCTCCTCCAATATCTCCAAAAGGCTCCACCACCAAGTAATTGCCAACCCCCAAATTCAAAATAAGACCCTCCCATTTAATAACTTTCCAAGAAAATCAAAAACCATTCAAATGAATTGTTGTCACCACACATTAATTAAAGAAGTAATAAATTAAGTGTGTTAGCATTCCTAAAAAGAGGGAGGTGGAGAGTTTCTACTTCAATAAAAGAAAAAGTGCAGTTATCATGTAATAAAAAAGGGGTAGGTTATGGGGAGGTCAAGGGGTTATGGGGAAGGTGAGGAGTTAGGGTCTTATGTGGGCCCCACCACACTAAACACTCCCATGGGTGGTAAGGTGGGTGTGGTCTTACCTCTAACTCCCCCCTTGTTGAAAATAACCACCTTCCTTCAATAAAATTTGTACACAAAAATTTTATTTAATTTAATCTAATCCCCAAAAATTAAACCTCAACCCGCTAGAAACACAACTACGGAAAGGGTCCCCTTAAGCAATTACAGGCGCTGCGAGTTAATCGGTGCCCTCTGATTTCAATTCCAAGCACCGGTAAAAAAATATAGAACAACCTACTCATTCATTCCCTGAACATACCCGAGCTAATCTTCGTAAATTGATTCCGGGCACACCGGGCCTTGGAATCAGGTGTCGTCAGAAACTGCACGTTCGTAAAATTCTGAAAGAAAGTTAAAAAAAAATTCCTTACAATTTTCCAGTCTTTACATACCGAATGATCCTGATTTGATTTTCATATTTAATATTCAGGTTTTAAATTATATTTGTAATAATTTATAGTTGTGGAGTGTTGAAAGAATCACATTGGATGACCACCAAAATGTGATTTTAAGAAAACAATTCTGATGAAGAAATATAAGACACAAGCCCCCACTAACGTGAATGTGGGGACCAAAATACATTCCCAATGAAGCCCAAATATTGTGTAATGATATAAGACATATATAGGAACATGAAATTCTTTAGGATACCATGTTAGAGATAAAATTCTGGGCCAAATTCTATGGCCCAGAAAAACAGCCCACCAATTGAATCCTATCTCAGCAATCAAAAATTCATTTGGGCTGAAATTTTATGGAGAGCTAGGCTATATCCAAGGATTCACTTTTTTCATCAATGTACCACTCGAATTCGGCCATCTAGAAGGAAATATAGGTGCATCGGTTCGGTGGAAGCAAGCGAGGTGCCATTTCAAGTCAAGGATAAAGAAGTCCACTCTCCCTTACCTTCCACCACCCTAGGCCTACCATAATCTAGTGGGATGCTTTGTATTGTTAGAGTCTCGACCCAAGGCTCTCAAAATTCCTATTTAAGGTAGTGGAGGTGGAGGATTTTATCTTATTTTGAGCTTCCTTTCATTCTAATGTTATGCTGTGATTTTGTTGTCTCAAGTTTGTCTTTCACATGTATGTTTTTCAATTCACTTTAGTTTCTTAATAAAAAATTCTGTTCCTATTATTCTATTGTTCTTAATATCACTTTGATACCGTTGGTTAAAGGGGTGAACTTTTTCACACCAACCCTTGTGATATTATCACACAATGGTGTAGTGATAATTATTTCATTGTTTATTTAACTTCTCTAATTCCCCGCACATGAGTATACTTCTCGCTTCCATTGAAACCATTGGATCAATGGAGGGCTAACCCACTTATGGTTTGATCCAAGGGAGTATAATTGGGATGTATTGGATGTTATTTCTTACTCCATTAGTGGATAATAAATTATTTTAAATGATATTTTTATTTGATGACTTTAAAAACTCTTCATCCTTATTGAATTTAAGGTCACACACTTCAAGTGATAATTCAAACTTTTACCTTGGAGTGCTCAAAACATCTATCCTTCAAGTGTATATTTGATTATAATAAGGGTGTGTTGTAATTAAAACTATAAGTGATGATTTTATTTGATCTCCTTAAATGAACCCATCTCAAATAAAAGAAATTGAAATATTTTAAAATAAAAAGAATGCATCCAATCCACCCCTTGTTATAACCTAGGATCAACCCTTGCCATATTTTGAATTCACTTACGACATTTAGTGTTCAAATAAATCCATCTAATATCAACAAACAATTGGCCACATAATAGCCAAAAATAGTACATATAATGTACGTGTCTGTAAGTTACATTTTAGGACTCTGAGGAATCGACAACCCAAAATAAAATACAAGTGACCGCTTAACCCTAATATCATGAGTAAATTTGGAAAAGACCAAATTATGGTGCCATTTTTGGGGACCCAATTATGTTATCTAAACCAACATTCAATTCTCCCAAATTTTCTTATTTTCTCATTAAAATTCTCTTATATTTTCCCTTTTCTCAATTTTTTCTTTTCAGGAATATCCGCCTACACCCATGATCAATCAAACCTTAATGATATGGTGCATAGTACTAGGGTTTTGGTGTCAAGTACACCAAGAGAACTATTTACATTAGATCATAATCTTCCTAATACCCTCGAGTAACAAGTTGATCCCATTTCAATGGATGGTCTTCATTGAAACCAATTCATAAACCCTGGTGGAAATCAAATGGAAAACCAAAATAAAGAAGATCTAAACCTAGGGAATATAGTAGATCTGACCACGAATGACTACCTTACTATAACTCGAACATAATCCCCCATTAATTAGACAAAATTGCATAATATATGTCAAATATATATTTAAAACCAATATCTTAACCACCTTCCCACATTCCATGGAATGGAGTCCGAGATTCCCTACCTTCACATTAAAGAGTTCAATGACATTGTAGAAACCATGTGTCCCCCCATCAACTAGAATCAGCTAAGATCAGGCTCATTCTATTTTCATTAAATTATCAACCTAAAAATTGTCTAAATTTTTTGAGACTATTATCTATCAACTCTAGGGATCAATTAAAAAGAGAATTCTACAAAAATACTTTCCCAAAAAAAATAGAACTTAAAAAGTGTATTCAAAACATTGTTGAACGAGAGAGTGATTTATTCTACGAAACATGGGAGAGGTTCAAAGACACTATAAATATTTTTACACACAATGGTTTTATATTCTTGAAAATGTGATAATTTTACATGAAGGGTTACTTCCAGAGAATAAACAATTCATTGACATGATATGTAAGGGAACTTTTAAAAACAAAGCCCCAAATGATGCTTATGAGTATTTTAAAAACCTTGCTAAACAAAACCAAACTAAGGGAACTTCAACTTATTCAGAAAAGCCACAAATTAATACTGGACTTAATACACTTAGAGAAGAGGAAATCCTTAGGGACAAACTCATAGCACTTTGTAGGATGGTTAAAGAGAATGACCTTAAGAAAGTCTATGAAATCCAAATTCTAGACCCTGTTTTCACAATTTGTGACCATCATGACCAGAAGAGAGACAACTTCCCAACCATTCCATCCATCAAGGGTGTTCTTTTAGGAGGACCCCAAATGGAACTAAATGTTTTGATATTTCAAAATCCTCATTACCAAAGAAACTTTAACACTATGTATAATGACCACCCAGGCTTCCATTGGAAAGATAACCAACAACCTAGCCAAGCACATGGACAAAATACCTACCCCCATCTGATATACTAATCCCATAACCAGCTCTAACCCCATCCTAACCAATACCAATAGCCACCGTTCCATTTTCAACAAACTATACCATCTCAAAAATATCCCCTGGTTTAAACCAATCTTCTCAAGCACCAACCCAAATTGTTCCACAAATCTTACTAGAACAATTGTGTAAACAAATCAAAAGAATGAACTCAGAAGTATCTTCCCCTAAAAATGAATGTCAATCCATAAAAACTCGAAAAGGCACCCATGCTTACTTAGGCGGTACCATCCCCATATTCAAGGGGAGAGTCAAGTTGTACTCAAACAACTCACGAACAACTAAAGGTTGTGACTATATTAAGAAGTGAGAAATGAATTAAGAAACCTAAACAACTAATTCAGAACCCATCGGAAGATTCAAACATGGATGAAAATTCAATTGAACCAAATGATAAAACTGAAAAACATGTTAACCTTGTCAAAGAAACAACTCTTCAACAAACAACCCCAGCACCTACTCCATTTCCTCTACGTATTAGGGGGAAAACCAAACCTATATTGAGTGAAGCATTGAGGGAAATCTTCCCACAAGTCAAGTTGAACATTACCCTTCTTGATGAAATCCAAACCTTACCTACCTACTCAAATTACCTTAAGGACATGGGAACTTTTAAAATAAAATTTTCACATAAAAACCAAGTCCTTTTGGATGCAAATGTGTGTACCACCATTCATGGGACCATTACTCCTATGTTGAATGACATGGGTTGCCCTTACATCAATGTTTAACTAGGAGAGAGAAAAGTTGTCCAAGCCTTGTGTGACTTAGGTGATAGTGTCAATCTCATTCTCATTGTTGTGTACCGCGTGTTAGGCCTAGAAGAGATCCAACCCACATCTATCACACTTCAACTTGCTGATAGTACCATTAGGGTTCTAATGGGGACTTTAAAGGATGTTCTGGTAAAAGTTGAACATTTCATCTACCCTGATGACTTCATTATCAATGAAAACCATCAAAACGTAGGAAATAAGGAACAAACCCCAATCATCCTTGGTTATACCTTCCTTGAAAAAATAAACACTTTTATCCATGTTTGAAATAGGAACATGACCATCACCATTGGAAACATGTTTCTAGACTTGGACATATATAAAGAAAGATCTCAAATAGGTGATGATGAAGACATTTAGGAAGTAAACATGATATGAAGCATTGATAATGAATCCATAGAACATAATGGAATATTTGATGGATAATTAATTTTGGATTTGATTTATTTCCTTTGTTCACATGAAGGATTTTTATCTCCTTGGCTTTAATAATTTTCAAATTTCTCTTATAATGAAGTATTAGGTCAAACAATCAGGGAAACCATTCAGGAATCCACTTTCAGAGAGACCAATCAAAAATTATTCCCTAGATATGATCAAAAAAATATTGTATCTAAAACTTCTATGTGAGGGGAACCAATCCTATCTGAAACTCTAAAAAAGAAATTTATCATGTTCTCTTATCCCTATATTCTGTAGAAATGTTGAACAAACATGATCTTGAGTTGAGATAACTTCATTTTGCACATAGTAATCCCTTCTTGGAGAAAATGGGACACTTCCTATTGTCATTTATTCTTATATTAAATCCAATCATGAAAGGATTCTTATAGATGTCCTTAGGAGTCATAAGCAATATATTGGTTGGACCCTATCTAATATTCCTTGGATTTTCCCACTTATCAGGACTCATAGGATTGTTCTAGAATCTCATTCAAATCCATGTCGTCAACCTCAATGGAAAGTCAATCCTAATCTCATGGAAGTAGTGAGTAAAGAACTTCTTAAATTGTTAATAACTGGTATCATCTATCCCATAGCTGAGAGTGAGTGGGTGTGCCCAATCCAAGTGGTTCTCATAAAGGCCAGAATCACTGTGATAACCAATAAGGATGGAAAGATTCTTCCAACAATGGTGAGTAGGAGATGGAGAGTCTGTATTGACTATAAGAAGCTAAACTTATTCCCTAAGAAGGACCATTTCACATTACCCTTCATTGACCAAGTGCTTGAGAGAGTGGAAGGTCATGAGTTTATTGTTTCATAGATGGGTACTTGGGGTATAATCAGATTGAGGTCTCCCTAGAAGATCAAGGGAAGACTACATTAACATGTCCATTCGATACCTTTTCTTTCAAATGCATTCCCTTCATGTGATGAAATTCCCCTAGAACCTTCCAACGGGGAATGATGGGAATACTCTCAGACATGGTATGGAATTTTTTTGAAGTCTTCATGGATAAATTCTCTATCATTAGGGATACATTTTACAGATGTCTTATGAAGGTGGAGAGAGTTTTTTCTTGATGTGAAGAAACAAATATTTTCCTAAATTTGGAAAAATCCTATTTTATGGTTAAAAAGGGATCAGTCCTTAGCCATATAGTCTCGAGTAGGGGGATTGAAGTTTATAATGCAGTGGTTGACATCATTCATCACCTTTCGGCAGCTAGAACTATTAAGGATGTGAGGTATTTCATAGGAAATGCAGGTTTCTGTAGAAGATTCATCAAGGACTTTAGTAGAATCTCTTGTCCCCTTTGTGCTCTCCTTGAAAAGGATTCTCCATTTTTTTGGACATAAATCTGTGAGGGTACATTCTAAACCCTCAAATCCTATCTCACCTCTCCTCCCATTAAGAAATATCTAAATTGGATCCTTACTTTATAACTTATGCATGATGCTAGTGACTTGGTTGTAGGAAATGTGTTAGGACAACATTTTGATAATACTCTTTATGTCATTGCTTATGCAAGCAAATCTTAAATTATTCCCAAATCGTCTAAAACACCACTAAAAAGGAGTTACTTTCTATTATGTTTTCCTTAGAGATGTCAAGGTCATACCTCTTAGGATCCCCCTTCACTATGTTCACTGACCATTCGACACTAAAATACCTCTTTAAAAAACAAGATGCCAAGGATATACTGATTAGGCAGGTTCTTCTCATACAAGAATTTGACCTCACAATCAAGGAAAAAAAGGGTGTTGAAAATGTTGTATATAATCACCTCTCAAGGATGGAATTTAAAGACAACTCAAATCACCTTTCTGTGTCTGATTCATTCCCCAATGAACACAAATTCTCTATGGGTGATTGCCCTTGGTATGATGACATAGAAAAGATATTAGTTATAGGATTCATTCCAAACATCTTAGTGAATCAAGGTAAAAGGAAATTATTTTATGATTTTTGGAACTATGTGTTTGATGTTCCATACCTCTATAAGTTCTTCCCTAACCAAGTATTTAGGAGGTGTGTCCTTGAATCTGAATAAGAGTCCATCCTTAAATTCTGTCATAGTGAGTCACATAGAGGTCACTTTTCTTCTATGAAAAATTCTGCAACGGTTCTTTAGTGTGGTCTCTTTGGGCCCACCCTTTCAAGGGACTCATAAAAATTTTGTCAAATCTTTCCTATGTTTCAACTAGTAGGGTCCATCACAAAAAGAAGTCAAATGCCACTCACTCCCATTCTAGTCATCAAAATCATTGATTGTTGGGGGAATTGATTTCATGGGACCCTTCCCCAACTTTAGGGGAAATCTAAAAATCCACTTAGCTTCTTATTATGTCTGAAAATGGGTTGAGACCATTCCCACTAAGTCTAATGATCATAATGTTGTGATTGTATTTCTAAAAGAGCTTATATTTTTGAGATTTGGAATTCCAAGAGCTATCATCTGTGAGCGTGGAACCCATTTATACAACTGACGATTCTCTTCACTCATGACTAAGTATGGGATTTATCACAAGGTTTCCACTGCCTACCATCCCCAAACTAATGGTCAAGCTGAGTTAGTGAAAGGAGTTTATGAAAAATCCTGAAAAATCTATCAATCCCTCTAGGAATGATTAGTCTGAGAAAATAATGGATTCTCTTTCGGCATGTCGTACAACATTATAAACTGTCCTAGTTATGTCACCATATAGGTTGGTTTATGGAAAATCAAGACATTTACCTATTGAAATTGAGCATAAAGATTTTGGGGCATTTAAAAGAAATAAACTATGACCTCTCATTGGCCAAAACAAAATGTAAATTAGATCTCAATGAACTTGAGGAACTAAGGATGAAGGATTATGAAAATTAAAGGGTCAATAAAGCTAGAGTTCAAGCCTACAAATATAGGATTATCAAAGTCAAACATTTTTAACTAGGAAAATTTGTGCTCTTGTATAGTTAAAAACATCATTTTCACTAAGGAAAGATAAGTTCTATATGGTCAGGTCCATTCATTGTACATCATGTGTACCCCCATGTGGTAGTAGAAATTCTGGATCGCAAAAGTGGCCACATTTTCATTGTCAATGGTCATAGGATAAAACCATTCATTGAATCATTCAATAAACAGGAAATAGAGGTTGAGTTAACTGAGCCAACCTAAGAACCAAGAAAAAATTGATTGATTTAGGATCTATGTCGGGCTAATGACGATAAACAAAAGCACTGCACAGGAGGTAACCTATTGTTTTCATGTTTCTAATATTTTTGAATCATCTTTATTTTTCAAATAAGATTATTGAATAAATTTTTATATTATAAAAAATTATTATAAAAAAATTAATGATGACATTTTCTTCTATTATATGAATGGATGGGTATGAAAGGGGCATTCCATATTCATTCGTGTCATGTAGTGTGACCCTTGAGTAATACCTTACCGAGAAAATTAAAAATAATACCATGTATCATCAATTTATTTTATTTTTATGTTTTTTTATTTTAAAAAATATTAAAAAAAATAAAATGACACGTCGTAGGTCATGGAGAAAACACTGTCACAACCGTAAAACCACGAGGACTCCTACTCGGGACAGAAGAGAGATAGGGGCCCATGCTTACCACTAACCTATGACTTATAGTGTTCCCTTATTCTATAATTTTTATATATATCCTTATATTTTACTTTTCTTATTATATAAATATATATAAGGATTGGTTTTGATTGTTTCTTTGTTCTTTCCTTTTTTTACTAGGGAATTCACAAAGTGAAATAATGATCAAAATATTAAAAGTAAGTTAAAAGAACTTCAACTTCAACCACCAGGTGACTACATTATATGATCATTATTTTCAATTTCCTTTTTGAACTCCCCTTATCTTCATTTACCCCATAAAAATTTTATTTCCTTCAAACACTGAGGATAGTGTTATTTTACAATGGGGGGGAGATGAAATAAAAAAAATCATTTGATGAAATAAAAAAAATTATTTTTTTGTGAAAATAAATGATTTGTAAAAAAATGTGTAAAAGGATAGAAAAATTCCCATAACATTGAACATGTTAATAAAAATTGAAAATATTGAAACTAAATAACAAATAATTTAGCATTCCCAAATTATAATTTTAATCCATGTAAAATTTCATGATCATCGATTTTGGAAATTGTGGCTGTCTAATGTGATATTTCATCATTTATATTTTTATCTAAATAAAATAAAGGGATCACAATGCATGTCCATTGGATAGTGGGGTATTAGTTTGATTTTATGGGGTCCCCCAAATAAATAGAACAGGACTAGTTATCATTTTAGTTTTAATATGAGTATTCAGTAAAAAACAAAAAAACAATAAATTTCCATGTTGAGAAATGAAATGACCTAATGTGTGACGTCCGGCATTTGGGGATCATGAATCCATAATTGTCTAGCCTAGAGTTATTAATTTAATCACTATTTGTGGTAATTTAAATTTATTTTTTGACATAGTTAACTCGAGATGAAGCCCGAGTATGTGGGATTCACTTGGTTCTCTATGGTCCTTGAGCCTGGGAGTCATCAGCAAAGTTTACCTACATGGGTTGACTCGATTGAGTGAAATTTCAATTACCATTGAAAAATTTAAAAAAAAACAAGAAAAATATACAAAAAAATATTACAAAAAATTATATACTCATCTTAATATTAAAATTTTATTTGACCCAGTGCTTCCATATTTTCCCCCTTTGAATAATGATGAACCCCAATGTCTGTTGCGGTGCACAACACATTATAATTCTTAATTGATATTGGATAAAATATGGTGATGAATTTGAATAATGGAATGGGATTGGGATTGGGATATTCTAATGATACTATATTGAATTAAATTATTTTTATGGGTTTCATATTTGTTTGATATAATGGTTCTTGGGTGATCGTTGTTTATTAATATGTTCTTGGAAAATGGAATTTGAATTTCACATTTTTGAGATATATTTTCTGCGGGACTAGAAAAAATGAAGTTAGTGGATGTGATTAGCCACTAAATGAGGCTAATATTAATTGTTAATATATATAATATTCATTTAATTATTATTCATAAACACCATTTTAGTGCATTTTACACTTTGAACATCATTCCACATTATGATTGTAATTCCTTCTTAAAAAGAACTATTACATGGTACATTTTGGAACATCTTTTAATGTATCCAATGATCTAGATTTTATTTTAATATTTAATTTTGAGCTTTCAATTTATATTTGGAACAATTCATACTTGTGTAGTGTTGGATGATTCACATAGGAATACCACAAAAATTGGATTTCATGCTAACAATTCTAGAGAAGGTAGATTTGAAACTATCCCACTGATTGGAATGTTGGGCCCAAAATACATGCCCAATAAAGACCACATTTCTTGGGAATATGGAAGCCATATATAGGAACATATTCCTATTCAAGATCTAGTGCTACTTAGGCTTATTATGTGGTTATTCAGGTGGCCCAATTTAGAGATGAAATTATGGTCCAGATTCTGCGTCCTAGGAAAACAACCCACCAATTTTATCATTTGTCAAAAAAAAAACTAATTTGGGATGATGTTTTACATATAACAAGGAGACATCCTTAGCATAACTTTTTTATTCTATGGAACACTATAATTCAGCCATATATAAGGCCATCTAGGCATGTCTGTTCGTTGGATGCGTGCTGTATTCAATTTCAAGTCAAGGATAATGAAGTCCACTCTCCCTTACATTCCACCACCCTAGGCCTACCATAATCAAGTGTGATTATTTGTAACGTTGGAGGGTAGACCCAAGACCCCGAAAATTCCAATTTAAGGTAGTGGTGGTGGATGATTTTATCATATTTGGTGCTTACTTTCATTGTAATGTTACCCTGTGATTTTTTTCTCATGTTTTTCTATCATATTTATGTTGTTCAATTCACTTTAGTTTCATAATTAAAGTTCCTCTTCTCCACTTATTCTATTTTTCATCATATCACTTTCATATTGTTAGTTCAAGGTGTGAAATTGTTCACACAAACCCTTGTGATATTATCACACAATGGTGAAGTGATCATTATTTCCTCGTTTTTTACTTTAACAATGTCCCCCTCATGAGTCTACTTCCCACTTCCATTGAAACCATATGATCAATCAAGGGATAACCAACATATGGGTTGATACAAGGGAGTAGCAAGGGGATGGATTGGGTTTTATTTCTCACTCCATTAATGGCTAGTAAATTTTTTTTAAATGAGATTCCTATTTGATGACATTAAAACTACTTCATCCTTACTGAATTTAAGGTCAGACACTTCAAGTGATAATATGATCATTTACCTTGGATTTCTCAAAACATTGATACTTCAAGTTTATAAGTGATTTTTATTAGGGTTTTTATGCATTAAATCAGTAAGTGATGATATTTTTTGATCTCCTTAAATGAACAAATCTAAAATAAAATAAATTAAAGTAATTTAAAAGAAAAAGAATGCATCCAATCCACCCCTTTTTATAACCTAGGATCAACCCTTTTCATAATTTTAATTCACTTAATACTTTTAGTGTTCACTTAAACCCATATAAAATCAACCCAAAGTTGGCCACTTAATAGTTAAAATATTTCCATAAAATTTACTTGTCCATAGGTTACTTCTTAGGTCTCTGAGGAATCAACAACCCAAGATAAACTACAAGCAATCACTTACACCTAAAATCTTGGGTAAATTAGGGTGATACCAGATATAACAAATATAACTATGTAAACATGTTACATATTATATGATGGGGTGGCCCCAATAGCATTGGGTAATCCTATTACAACTTATAGGATGGGGGTTTTCCAGATAGTTCTAGGAAATCCCATTATATCATATATGAACATGTGCACTAGAAAAAATCAGGTAATCCCATTACATCTTATACAATATGGTTGCCCTGATAGCATCGGGTAATCCCATTACACCATAATAGATGGGTTGGATCTATATATATATAAGCCTCATGTAGGGTATAACATCTGGTACTAGAATCAGTCATCAGTACATCACATCTTCATCAAATTGCAACCTCATCACATAAATAGGGATGTAGGATATTACTAATGTGAAGGATATCAATGTCATTCAATACGTTTACCATTCATTACCAAAAAAACATATCACATTCTCATCGCCAATTGATAAACTTCCTAAGCAACTTGTATCATCCCTGGGTAATCTCCAAACTAAGCTAATATCATCCCTTTTTTTTGATGAATAGATGTGAAGAGGGGATAACTACCCAACCATATCCCCACCATCCTAGTTGTTGGAAAAAGCCCTTGTAACCCAAAACAATTGGGTGTTAGTAAGGCTATCCAAGTCGAGTGACATGTGTAATGAAATAAAAGAAATATAGGATACATACAAATAACACAATACCCAACCTATGGGTTCAAATAAACTCAAAAGAGTAACCAGAACACCCCTAATTCACCTCACAATATCCATCAAAATCACTTCCTTCACTAAATTCTTCACACCTAACTACCACTACACATTCCACTAAAATTCAACATTTATTTATTGTTTACACCATATTCAATTCTAATGAGTTTCCATTGACTATAATTTACTAATCAATTTCATTTCACATTAATGTGTCCCATTAATTTATCATTCATTATATGTATGATTATTTCACCTCATAAAATACATCCCTATATTTAATTTAATTTCATCCATTTTACATAAAACCCACACATATTATTTACATTTTAGAATTCAATTTTACGTCCAGGGCTAACCGGGAAACTAACACAACCACACCCTAAAATGTCTCATCCACCCGACATCAACCAACACCAAAATGTAAAATATTACAAGCCATCTCACCAAAAAAAACACACATCAAAACCATCACACACCATCCCACATATTATCCCATTCCAACTAACCACCACTTCATAACCCAACATATTCACTATAAAATCATGTTTCCACCCTCACTAGACAATAGTCCTTAAAACATAAGGACTCACAAAATAACATACACATATAGAAACACATCCCAAATTCCATAAATTCAAGGATAATTTTTATATTAATTCTTATTTATCATTAGTATTATCAAAAAATTATAAATTTTCCATTGGAAAAAAATTCTTTATCGATATATAAGTGATTAGGAATTTCATTCAGGATTGAGTTCCAATAAGAAACTCAATAAATATTTCAAAATATTCACAACTATAGCATAAGAAAGTCTCCAAATAGAGATTATTTTCCAAAATGGAAACAATAAACTATAATCACAATGGAAATATAAAAAAAATAGTAAAAAAATGCAATTTCATCGCATTCCAACTCAGTTTTAGTTTTATCCCTTTAATTATCATCTTATGATGACCCATACTATCAACCCAACAGAAAATAAATTCAATCAATCCCCACACAATCACATAAATAGGGAGAGAACCTATTTACCCTACCTCATGTAAGCCTTTAGAATTTATATACACAATAATGTGAAGAATGAAAAATCAAAAAGGAAACAACCATATCTAGAATTTTTGGATCAACATAAAATAGACCATAAATTCATCAAATATATAATAAAAAAACACTTATATCTAGAAAAATGTGACCATCGAGAATTCCTAGAGAGAAATCATAGAAAATGTGGGAGAAAAGGGGGATTCAATCACCATGTATTAAAAAATATCAAACATTATAATCCAAGGATCAAAGAAAGAAAAAAGGGGAAGGGAGATACTGTAAAATCATATATGGTTCTTCCATGCTTCACAGAATATGAGAGGGGAATGGAAGAAATTTGGATTACTCCATATTTCCTAGATTTCTATGAAATCATTTCATTCACATCATGCAACACTGATTCATGTTGTGAGTTTTCATGAGTGAAACCAATTCAAGCCGTTGATTTGGTTTTTTCTAGGAATATATCAAAATCAAATCCTTATGATTATTCTATGATCATCGTTGTGACTGAAACACAAATTAATTCATGCATTAAAACTTTATTTCACATTGGGAGTCAATTAATCATATATCTATTATCTAAAACTTCAATAACTGAATCAACATCATCTATGAGATGAATAATATATCAATACATGAATAAATATTCATGTTTTAAGCCACTAATTTTAGCATAATTATAGCACTGAACTCCATCAAAACCACCTTGAACCTAATTTTAGAAACTATAAATCCAAAACGAGCAATGTAATGGTCCAAGAAGGCATGCAAAAATAGACATATTATACTCTTATACATTATAAAATCATTTTAAATGGATTATCTGATTATGGATTTCACCAACCTCATTATGAAATCCATTAAAATTTCTTATCTTCTTATAGTTTGTGTAAGGAGAGTTCTGGTAATTGTTTTCCTAGTTTTTACACTATTTTAACAGTTCTTCATTGTGCAAAAATTTTATTAGTGTTTTCTAAATTTTTGGATTACTTTATGATTCATTAGATGTGACCTGGTTTGGAATCCATTTTGATTAATGTTTAGAATGATATCTATGACATCCTTCTCAGATTTTTGTTGGGTCTTGATTGAGTTTAAATATTGGGTTTTTGGTTTCATATGAAATGGAATATAAATGATTTTATATGTGATTTTATGGGATTCTATATTTATAATGGATTACAAGGAATGACTCAAGGCTATCATCATGGAAGGTTGTTATACTCAAAATGGAATACATAATGAATTACATTGGTTTTTTCTTCAAGTATTTTTTTTAAATTGATAATTGAATTTCAACTTATACCTAATAATATGAATTATTATTTATCAATATATTATTTAATTATATATATATATATTTTTTGATAAAAATAATTTTAATACATGGAACAAATTACCATGATACCTACTTTAGATTTAAATTTTAGTTTATATGGATTTTGAATAGTTTCTTAATTTAATCAATTGAAATAAGTATTTTTTAGTACATTTGGATTTTATTGTCACATTTAATTAGTCTACATTTCCTTAAATTTTAGTGTTTTAAATTCATTCACATAAATCCCCAATTTTCAATCATTAAAATTAGACTATAGGCAATTTTTTCTTGTTTAATTATTTAATTGGTTATCAATAAAAATGGTATTATTATTTCTAGAAGAGTCAAGTGTCGTGATTAATTAGTACCTTTATTCTAAATGCTAGAGTGTTGATGTCATGACCCCTTCCCCTTAAGGCATACCTCCTAGGTCTAAAATGAATAAAGGGAAAAATAACCCTCGAATCACATTTTCTGTAGGACATAGGTTGGTGACTAGTACTATGGTTATATAAGTCACAAAAATGGTAGGCATTGCCTCTAATATAGGTTTAATGTTATGTGATAAGATGAGAAGACACTAGCTATTTCCATGCATAAATAAATAATCAATCTCAATGCATAATGTAATGACATTAAATAACTTAAAAAAATTAGCTAAACAAAAAGGAATCACCCAAAAACAAAAATGAATCTTCAATAGATCTTATAAGACTCCTCAACAAGGTAATGCCCAACTCGATAACCAAATAGCTCCCATAGACTTGAAAAACAGTTTACATAGTCATAGGTTGAGAAAAACATGTATAACATGTTGGAACCTCCCCAAAACATATTTTTAAAAATTTGTAAGAACAATACAATAACCCAATGATTGAAATAATGAAGCTAACACATCACTTAAAAAATATAAATCTACTTTTTTCATCCTCACCATGGCTCACTCACCACGTGACACATAATATTAGTAAATTCTATACTAAATGTATCTATATAAACAAAGGTACCCTCCTTCCACTTCTCGACTAGATGGTCCCTCTCATGCCTCTAACAACTCATGAATTAGTCTCATCCCTTAAATAAGTCATCCTACACCTCATCTGATCATATCCCTATCATTCAACATCTCAGGCATCCTGAAACATGACATTATCATCCCCAATTGAAAAATAGTTTATTCCTAGAAAAAATAAGAAACTCCAAAAGAATGATCAACCCATGAAAAATTCACCATATTTAATGTGAATATACAATCCCACTCCCATTTTCTCTCCTCTAATGCATTGTGTTTTCACCAAACATGAACTAAAGGAATAATATGATTGGGCTTGAACTTCTCCTAAAATTACTTAATATCAACTGGTCCTTCCACAAAGGATGAATCTCCTTTAACATCCATCTCTCCCTAATTAATGAAATGGGAATCATCATGATTATATCCACAATGCTACAATAAATGGAATATTTCATGAATTTGGTTCATCTATAGCGGTAGTTGTAACTGATACACAACAAGTCCAATGATTAAAAATAAATTTAAAGGTCCAATGAATCGGGGGAAAGCATACTAAAATGACCGGACATTTCCTTCCCATGTTGAGGAGATACATTCTAGAACACATTATTTTAAATATTGAACTCCAATGTCATCCTCTTATGATTATTATTGGAATTTTGATTATTTTTACACCCTTCACTCCCCTATGGATCACCTATACCTTAATTGTCATTCCCTTCAACAATTATAAAATGATATGGATAGAAACTCATGACTATAGTCTAACAAAAATGAGATCAGATAGATCAATCATGGCGAAATATAAATAATGACATGTCAATGATTGAATAATAATAGTTATTGTAACCAAACTTCACAAATGGTAGGTCCCTTTCCTATGAACCTCCATAATAAAAAATTCAAGTAAACAATTTGCCCTTTAAAAATTGGATAATCCACTCTGCTACACTAGTTATCTATTGATGAAATGTTGTTCAAAGCTAAATTTTTGAGTAAAAATTATACAAGATACCCCTCCAAACCCTAGAGGTTAAATTAATATCTTAACCACATATGATCATCTTTGGAACCCTATGAAGCCTAACTACGTTCTCTAGATACTGCCTCAACAAGACGATGAGGCCCCGACCATAAAAAGTACATAATCATTAATTAAGTTAATAATTAACTTTGAGGGAATTTTCAGGTTTAGAGAATTAGATAAATAGGTCATAACTTATACCAAACTACTTGAATATGACATGTAGAAACTTCTACTTAGTATCCATTTTTTTCATAAAATTAAAAATATTAAAGGAAAATAAAAAAATTTAGTTCCATTTTTTAAATAGCATGAATTTTCCATGACCCCATCCATAACCCTATTTTTCCTTGAGTCCTATGAGAAACATTTAAAAACATGGTATGTGGAAAAAACCTCAGTAATGGATACAAAAAGAAGGAAACCTATTTGATTTCAAAACAACATTTTAATCATAAATACTTTATCATAATGTAATTATTTTCACCTTAATGAATTAGTAAAAACACGATACTAAATATAATATCATTGATTAACCTTCTTTTGTAACCAAAATATTTCCATAAATCCCATATAAATAAACATATAGAATATAAATTTAACACGAGACATAAACATACTTAAATGGAATTACAATGCGGTTGACATCCAAAAATATCAGTAAATGGAATAGACATACGACTGAATTCCATTCCCAATGCTTTGGAGGTTATAATGTAACCACCCGTCCTTGGTTTATCACGAATCCACCTATCATTGGTTTATCATGTAACCACTCATCAAATGTCCAAGTACCATTACATAATCATAACACATTATATATTTCTAATATCAACATTTTAATAATAACATTTAATTTTCAATAACATGATATCATTTCAATATATTGAAATAATAAATCAATTTCCAAAAATAATATAACCCAGAACACCCAAAAAGTGAATAAGGGATTTCATTTCCTTTTAAAACATCATGTATTATAGAGGAATTCAAATATCTAATAAGGATTATGAAGGAAGAGAGGTAGTTATCAACACCATTATTAAAAAAATTCCTCTTGTTGTTTAGAAAAACACTTTATAGAAAAATAATCCCTATTAGTGAAACTAAAAGTTAAAGGGTTTTATTATACAACTTATTAAATACAGAGGAGTATATTATCAAAATATGCCTCAATGATAGGAGATTGGGACAAAGTCCATTACCTCATGTCTGACATGACTTGTTCATTCATTAATTGAATGAATAATAAAAACATGTTAATTTCTACTTTATTTTGAACCTTTTTCAATTTTATTATTCCTTTTTTTATCAATTATTACATTTTTATAAAAATTACTAAATTATTTGAGTTCATATCACGCATTTTGTTGATGTTCAGAACTTGAGTAAAAAATAAACATCATATAATTATAAACTGTCCATGTGGTCAAAAGTTCATTATCTATAGAATGATATTCGTGTTTTAGAAATCATATATATCATATATAGCCCTTATATATGTATTAAAGAATATTCCATAGAATTTTGATATAATAAATGAAATGAACAGTTCATGGAGAGGATAAACTGTTTGTATGCATGAATACTACTTTAATTTCTTTTTCATATTTTAAATATTCCAAAAATATAATATATAGGTATATTTTAATTACAATATAATATTTATGTTATATATGTTACATAATTTCATTAATTCCATCATTTATATGTTTCATTTATAGCATGAACGAGTCATATCACATTGAGGGGGCAGTAGTCCACACATCATAAAAATAAAACATTGTATTTATAAAACATCAAAAGAATAAAGGTATGTTCTATATTATAATTAAAGAAGCATAGAGACACAATAAATATCATAAATATCATATATAATTATTGTACCATCATAATGGACACCATGAGAGGTGGTAGGGGGAAAATCGAACATTCATCGTTTCGTGAGGCAGTAGTTTTACGTTCACAGATACAATCACTACTAGAAATTAATGATATAGAAACGAACCTATAGCCATGGTTTTATTAGACCGTGCATATATCTTTCAAATTTCCACAGTTTAATTTAATAAACGTGGCTATACTACGTGTTTTCCTATTTGGTTTTGGGGTCCCCCGATTTGCTACTCTCGTGCTCCTCCCTACATCTTCTCCTGTCAGATTATTCTCTCCCTGACGTGTACTCATCCCTAACATCGCCTAATCGTGGTGCCCTCCTCCCTAACCTTGCCTTACCGCGATGCCCTCCTCCCCTAAAAACCTCTCATCTCCGACATTTTCTCCTCATTACGATGCCCCCTCCCCAACGACTTCTCCTTCCGGACCTCTCCTCCACGTCCTCTCCTCACTTCCATGCCCTTCACTCCGATGAACTCTCTCACCACAACACCCTCCTCTTGATGACCTCTCTTACAGCAGCACCTTCCTCCCTGGAGACATCTCTCACCATGGCTCCCTCCTCTCTGATGTCCTATCAATGCGGTGCCCTCTTCCTGGCTTCCAATGAATGCATATATTTTTATACCATATTATTTCATCAATGTTCTTATTTTAAGGATGTACTATGATATGAATTTCATGTAATGGTTATTTAGATCTCCCTTCTCTTGTATTTATTGATGACAGGAATAGAGTATGAGTATAAATTGAAGGAATATTGATGTGATGATGTTGATCATAAAAGCGAACCATACACAGTGATGGTGATATAAGAATTATTGCCAATAAAATATATGGAATTGGAGTCATTGGATGTTTTATGGTGTTTAATGTACTTAGTCAATAGTTTTTTGGATTTAGAATATGTTCAAGTAGGTTTGAATATGTTCGGAGAAGGAAAAGTAACATCTTGGAAGCATTTATTGTGTTTTTATTATCAAACTACTATTTTGAAAGGATGCGAGTCATCAAAATTATTTTTCTACTATATTTGTATGAGTAAATCCAAATTCTTGGAGAAACATGGGAATCAAATTGTATAAAGGGGAAATATAAAATAATACGATGTTTCTATAGATCTATTTATAAATAATTTCATAGTGTTATGAATAGAGTGAAGATTGTGTTAGAATTAAATGAATATTCACATGAAAT